>CM075676.1:20138750-21374375 GCA_037962975.1 Clitoria ternatea
CCGTATTTGTAAAGTACAGGAAGGGATTCAAGCGAGACCCCGCCTCAGGCAAAGAAACAAGCCGCCTGGATGTTTCCCCTGGTACATCAACGGGAAAAACGGCTGTCCCTCGGGTGGTCAAGCTCAAGGCGGGATCCTCAGACTGGCGGACTGGGGAAGCTTGAACTCTTCCTGCCTCGTCCCCATTCTCATGGTCAGAAAAAGCTTGGAATCCCTCCATTTCTCCCCTTGCAGCATCTTCCTCGGGGATGGCTTCAGCTCCGCCCACATCAACAGAAGTACCCACCACAGGTACTTCCGGAGTCTCCTCCAAATCAATGGCGGCATCAATTGACGTCCCCGCCTCAGCCTTCTTCTTGCCCTTAGTCCTCCTTCTTTGCAAAGGATGAGGATCTACTTCTTCTTCTTCTTCAGCAGTTTCTGGTTCTTGACGTTTTTTAGAACGCCTTTCAACAGTAGCTGCTGAAGATCCTGCACCACCTTCAAAATTTACTATGTTGGTGGATGCAGGGAAGGGGAGAGTTTTTGTCAGGGCGGCACCCAGATTCCTCCTGGGCTGCACATTATTTTCCGCGTTCCTTTCCCTGCGGCTCATTTGCAACTGCTTAATACGATCCATCCCAGGGAACTCTGCGATTTCTCCTGCGAATTAACAAAATGAGGATTCAGTTAGAAGATGCAAGATAGAGGAAACACTCAATCATATTGCACATTGTTAATAATATTACTCAAGTATCCTTGAGCATCCCGCCCAAGCAGCCTTCGGCAAAGAATCAGCTTGTGGACGGAGTTGTACTCCTTCAACATCCGGAGTACTTCCACAGACGCCGCCGATAGAGCACCCTCCTCAACCTCATATGCTCGTTTGGTTAAGAGGAAGTGCTCGTGCGTCCATGCCACCGGAAATTTATCAACACCCTCCTTATTCCGCCAAAAAACAGGTTTATCCTTCCTGACGGATACCTTCACAAAGCTCATCCTGAAGTGAAGTCCGCCTTCTTTGGCGGAGTCAGTAAACGCCTTAAAATTCAAAATCTTTGGCTCCGCCCGAAGAGTCACGAATCCCATGCCGCCGGATTTCGTATTTACTCTCCTCATAATGCGGCAGAAGGAGAAAAACAACGCCACTGTAGGCGTAAACCCCAAATGCTCAGCCAACACTTCAAAGCTGCGCACTATTCCCCAACCATTAGGATGCAACTGGGAAGGGGCACAATCCAAGAACCTAAGCACACCCATCTGGAATGCATTCAACGGGAAACGCACCCCTAACTGGGTAAATAGAATATCGTACATATATATGGTACGATTATCTTGAGGACGATGACAGACCCGTTCATACGTCTTGGGTGAGCGGACGATGAACCTATCTTCATACTTCTCGTCCTTCCAAACCGGAACAGACAACTCCACCACCCCTCCGCTTGTCGTCGCATGTCGAGAGGAAGCTTCCTTGACATCTTCCTCAACCCAACAGTAAGGGTCATTCTCGAGTGTTTTCTCCCAATCCAACCCATGCAATACAACATTTCTGCACTCTGCCATAGTCAGCACTTGTGTATGGGAAACACCTCCTGACACAAATGAATGTACAGCATTACTAAAGTACTCCACGCTGCTATAAAACGTCGAGTCCCTCCCAGTATAAAAAGCATCATCTCCACTCTCAATGTCAGAAAACATGGGACGAACAGAAACCCTAGAACGTGACTCTGACCTCCTCCCTCTCATCTTCCTTTTCATAAACACACAATAAGGGAAAACAAAACCAACCCAGTGAAAATGCAGAAGCAAAGAAAAGGAGGAAGCAAGTACCTTAAGCTTCTAACAGACAGAAGAACTCCAAACACCAGTGAACTCGCAAAGAGGGTAGCAAAAACTCTTTCAGCAAACAAATACGAACAGAAAGATGAAGCAAAACATTCCCCTTCTGAGAGTTTACCTATTTATAGGCATGACTTGGGGGGAAAATAAGCGAATCCTCAGAAATTTCGAAGATGTGTTTGCAGCCGTGAGATAAATCTCATCAACGGTTAGATGCATTTGCAGCCGTTAGATAAATCTCATCAACGGTTCTAAAATTGAAATATGCGTTTACAACCGTCGGATTTGTCTCAATGACGGTTCCTTTTTTTTTTACTGAAGCCGATAGATATATCTAAAGGCAGATATTTCATGGGCCTCGTTCTCAAAATCCAAGGCCCACGGTAATAACCTCGAAAACGGTTCTCCATTGCCATCACGCGCATTTATGTCCCATCATTGGAATGGCAACTGTTACGAGGGCATACGTGGCAATAGGAGACTGAAGAATTAAAAACGTGGTTTCGAGGCGCATTAATGACAGGCGTGTCAAGTGATGACAGCTAATAAATGCACGAAAGCACTTGTCCACAAAACCTGGACTAGCAAATACCGCCTGAACCCATGCCTACAAAAGCTAAACTTAAGTGTTATAGCTCATTAAAGCGACTCCGCCAGTCACTATAACAAGCTAGGGGGCATATGATCCGATCCTAACACCGGCCCCCAAGAGCATGGCTTCAATGCCTTGCCAGATCAGCGTTTTGAATAAAGAGAAGTACTCTTCAAATACACTACAAATACCATACGGAGTGCATACCGCCAGGGCAAGTAACGCCGCCAAGGTTCATGAATCCGCCCAGGCACGTTACCCCGCCAAGGAATGTAACTCCGTCCAGGCATGTTACTCCGTTAAGGAATGTAACCTCGCCAAAGTTGTTACTCCGCCAAGCCATAGGCTCAACTCAGGCGGAATACTGAATTTCCCACACTGCGTAGCGAGCCCATACTCACAACCCCGGCACGAGATTGACTCTGTCTTGAGAGGTTAATAATGGGAATCACGCTGTCACGCATAAAGGGAAATAACAATAAAATATTAAAGCACTAACGCTTTCCAGACAAGTTGCAATACCTACTACAATAATGGAGCTAGCAAACGGCGCAGGGACCCACTACCTTTTCAGCATTATGCCTGGAGACAAGGAACGGGTCCTACCAATAATGCAGCACCAGTAACAGGTATATAAACCTCTCTTGAAAAGGTATAAGGGATCATCTTCCCATTCTCTGAACCTGACACTCTCTTACTTGCATAATTTTCTCTGACTGTCTTTCTAAGTCTCTAAGTATTCTGAAATACTGACTTGAGCGTCGGAGAACGATTGCAGGTACCACCCCCAATCGGGTCAAGGCAATCCAGATCCCGTCAGGCGGACTGTGACACCGCCCCAGAGTACATTACACTCCGCCTCAACATACGAAGACTCTTTGTATTTATATTTATACATACATTGCTTTGTATCAAAACACATTTATATGTACATTTTGAGTTGTTCTACAAGCGTACTTCTACACCCCCTGTAAAGAACAGTTCAGTTACCTTTATAAAAGCACATGAGATTTTAATGAAGATTGCCTTTACAACATTTGGGAAATATCGCATAAGCGACATGCTTAGGAAGGGCAATTGAGAGAGGGGTGATGGCCAGACCCTTGTGAATGCTGTTATAAACAAGTTTTGATGATGTCAGATTTTGATGGTCTCAAATAAGATATATCATATGCTTGTGGTAAACAAGCCAATATCAAAATAAACAAGTGATGAACAAGTTGCTTGTAGTGGACGTCTCAAGATATATCATATGCTTACTATTGGATAGACCAACATCCTAGAGTGAGAAAAATATCAAGAAAGTACAAACTTTAAGTAAAGTTAAACTCTAGAAGATTAATGGTAGAAAGAATAATCAAGCTTATGGATGGCTAAAGAGAAAGGCTTCAAAAAGGCATCAACACTTCTAATCAAATAGGTATCTTGTTAAGAACCTAAACTAGTGATTAATAAGCAAGACACTTAATTAATTAACCTACGCGCTTTAAAAAAGGCCTTTTGAAATTGGTTAATTATTGAATCTGAGTTAGATTTAATACGCTCTTTAAAAGATAACTATTCTTATTAAGGAAATAATCAATTACGTGTTTTTGAAAAAAAAATCTAGTTTAAGAAAGAATCAATTCAGATGATTTTTTTATTAATGTGGGATTTTTTATTAAGGAAAAAATAAATTCAAATATTAATTTATTAAGGTAATGATCTTTCCGTATTTTAAGCTTTAAAGTTTGACCGTAGCAAGCCCTGGTTCAATCCTATAGGACAAGTTTAACCGTGACTCCTCTAGGTTCAACCTTACTGAGTTTTAAGGCCTAGTTCGACCCTACCTGCACAAGGTTTGAACTTACCTTGTTAGGTTTGGCCCTGAAGGGTGAAGTTTAACCTGTAGATGTGTTTGGCACGGAAGATTTGACCCTTATGGAAGAGGTTTGACCCTACCGAATGTTGCTTGGATTTTTTGAGCTATTTGGATTAGAAAGAGTAACTTGAAATATTTCAAATTCTTTCTTTAATTAATACAACCTTTTTCATTATAAATAACAAGCTATGCCTTTTAAAAAAGGATCCTATTTTGAACTTTCTTATGAGAATCACTTTCTAATCTCTAAGTCTTGCTCATTAGTCTTATCTTTGTTCATAAGCTTCAACTTGTATATCTTCTCTAAGTGATACAAAAAGTCTAGAGAAAGAGTTTTTAGTGGTTAAACTTGCATATCTTCTCTAGAAAAAGTTATCCTTTAACATTGGTAGTGTTTCAATTTGTCCTATCTACTAAGAGAGTGTGTTTTCCTTTTATTGCTCTTGAATCAAGAGTGTTTGGGATTAGAGTGTGAGAATGTTAGGTAACCGTTCTATAGAATATCCTTAGATAACTTTGTTATGAACCTTTGGGTTTGTCAAGTTGAGAGGTAGTATTAAGCTTTGGACTAGTGATCAAAGAGTTGTAATCAATCCTTATAACCAACTTTAATATAGTGAAAAATTCCTAGGCAATTTTTAGGGAGACTAAAGGTAGATCATAGTGGTAGTGGTTGATCTGGGATAGATTGCAACACTTGTTTCTCTCATCCCTACACTTTTTATTTTAGACTTTATATATAATAGTGTGTGAATATCATTTGATTATAAACAAATGCTTGAATTATTTTGTATTAATCTTTATATTCCTTTGTAAACAGGTTTTGAATTGTTTGTAAAGGTTTTATCTTTTTCATAAATATACTTGGTCATTATTATTTGAATCAAACCTTTATCTTTTGTTTTATCTTGATTCAATATATTTATCTCTTATCAAAGGCTTGATCTTTTACAAAGTTTTTATCTTTCAATACATATTTTCGCTATATAAAAATTCTGATTTAATAAAAGAGCATAATTTTTTAAATATTTTCCAAAACTTGTATTACCATATTCACTTCCCTCTCTTGGGTAATGATTTTCACATCCAAGACCCATATTTATCCCTGTTGGATAGGGGAACATGCTTAGGTCGACTTATTGGCAAGAGTAGGCCAAGCCCAAGTACATAGTTGTTCGAGAATGCAATAGGCATAATTAGAGGAGTGCCAAGGGTGGATCTAGCAAACCATTAGGAGGTGGGCAAACACAGATATATCTCGAGATATGGGCAGAAGGTCATTAGACCTAAAGTCTTCATGCAAGAACGACATCATATGTATTATTGAAATCTGATATCGGCTTTCAACACTACACATAAGACTCATGACCTAACACTGGTATGAGTTATTCTCTCAATACTAGAAGGTTAGAGTTAACTTATGCAATCGTGTGTTGAGGAAGTAACCTACAAGGTGATTGATAGGAAGGTACAATTGATAGGTAGTGTCACTATTGTGTACCATCCTTTCTGTAATGATTAAAATCACGCTGACATTTTGTATGGTAAATTCATCTACGCGAAATGACCCTTCCATTGCTCTAAGGTATAAAAACTTACAAATCAACGAAAGAAAGGTAGAACATTCTTACTACAAACTTATGCTCAAGCTTCTTTATTCTCTTTGAAGATCTCACTGACTTAAGTGTTGGAGTGTCTTTGTAGGTGATACCCTTTTTCATCCCATAACGTGTGAGGTTAGTGAGATTTGATTGAAGTGGTACTCACCCCTCAAATTTTATTTTAGTGAGTTTTTAAGGTGACAATGCTGCTTGGTGAGCTTAGAGCTGGGGAAAATGCAATGCCAAAGCAAATAGATTGTAAATTAATTATCTTGTGGTGTTGTTTAAGATGGATATATATATTCTCCATGGTTTTGTTGATATTTAAAGTTTATGTTTAGCCTTTTGGTTGGCTAATTTGGCAAACACATATACGTGATGCCAAATATTAAGTTTTAAGACATGTAGATATATATATATATACACACACACACACATGTGTGTGTGTGTAATGATATCTGAAATATATGTCTGACTGATAGTGGGTAGATAACTGACATCTCACTAGAGGTTTAGTTTAATTCTTGTCATGGTATGACATTGAGGAATTAATTCTCTCTATGTCTAAGAATTGTTTAGACTTCAATGATTCTAGATTTTGACATTGTGATTATGTTGTGTGAGAAATATTATGGGTTGGGTATTCCTTGAGTCCTTACTTATATTGTCATATATGGGAAAGAAAGGATACATTGTTAAGGAACTATAGTAGGGCTGGTCCATTCGTGAGTCTGTCAGGACTTTTAATTATGTCTTTCGCTGTGTGTATTGTTAACCCGCATGTTGCTTAAGTTCTTAGGGGTAGTCCGCCGGGGTTGTCATAATCATAAAAAAATTATCTCTTAATTTTATTAAACCCTGGGGATTGATTCTGGAAATTGAGACGGGACGCTGCATTGAATCTTGAAATGAATTAGAGAATATGAATGAAAGTACTGAGGAGGAGGATGATGATGACGACGACGATGACTATATGGCAAATTGAATTGATTTGATGGTGATATTCATATTGATTTAAAATTGATACCAATAATAAATATATATTTATAATTTTTTAATTTACAATATTAACGTGTTTTCTTATCTTGCTTATGACAGATGCCTAATCACAAATGTCAATATCAGCATGAGTAAATGCGCATATTGTATTAGGAAATTTGTAAACCATGACTTTGGTATATGTATAATATAGTTTTATGCTTTAGAATCAATAAATTGAATTATATATATATATATATTATTTTTTGTCTTTGTAATTGTAATTTCTGAATTATTATGAGAAAATACAAAAACATTGTAGAATAAAAAATATTAAAAATAAACATTTGTGTCGACTGATGTTGTATGTTTATGTTGGCCTAACTTTCATCAATTACTAGTCGACTCTAACTACCATTAGCTTGTGGCTTACACATATCTGAGTCAGCTACAAAGCAAACACAAAATTTTATATGACAATATTTGCATCGACCATGACCTTGATGCAAAGCTGACATGAATTAGGCCATTAACGTCTAAAAATGACTTTGGCATGATGCTAACTTGCATCATTCTTGTAGTCAATACAATAATAAGCTATTTTTGCTTGGGATAGAGTCTCACAAAATAGTCAATCTTACCCAAGCAAAAGCTACTTTAGTGTCTTTTACAAGAAACCTTCATGCAAAGTTTGTGTGAGGATCCAACTCCAATACAAACTCTTTGTGGGATACCAAGTCCCACACAATGTATCAGTGTAAAACTTTGTGTAGGACACAAAAGTCTGACATAATGTATGTGCTAATAACTTTGCATGGGACTTAGTATTTGATGTCCCCTTACCGGTAAACAATAGGAACCTAAGGGCTACGTCACTCAAAAACACCAAGAACCTCTAATTTTAACTCTGGTAATCGATTACAGGAAACCTGTAATCGATTACATAAGGCCTGGTAATCAATTACACTAGACTGGTAATCGATTACCAAAGACTAACATATACATGAAGAAAACATGCTCCTCTAGTAATCGCTTACCCTATTCTGCATAATTATTCAGGATTTGGCCTATGTGCCAACTTCTACATTACCTAACTTATCCATTTCAACTCCAATTGTTATGAAACTTCATGGGCACTATATTTACCTCATTCCGGACCTACTGGTGCAATCCGAGTTAAAAAAATTCCTTTATACGTGAAAATGCAATTTACACAACTTAATGAAACTTCATGCGTGAAAACACATCAAATGCAATCTAAACTCTAATCTCTTCTCACACATATATCATAAATGTTTCTTGGGTCACATTGGTACCCCCCAGGGATTTAGAATCCCACCGGAACTCCATTTCACCCTCTCAGTTGGCTAAATTCACTTATTTCCATCTAATTCCCTCTGTCTTTCACATGGTTAATTATAGCATCAACATGTCATTGGCTCTATGTCATTCAACCATAACACATTTACACATATAAGTCATATACATAATCACAACCACTTGCCTATTTTCATACATTAGCAAGCAAATTCATCAATCAATGGCTCCATGCCATGTAACAATACCTGGGCATCATCTACTCTACTCATCATGAATTCATCAATGCCATTACTACCATCTAAACTAGCTATGCTATGGCTCAATACCATTCACACACGGAACAGAACCTGGCTATATCACACATCAAACAACTACTCATCATAATCATATCAAAATATCATAACAGATATGCTAACAAAGATACCATCAACAATGAATATTAATTAAATATATGCTTAATCTCTATCTCCTTTCCTTGGTATTCCCCGCTTGCTTATTACTTCCCTCCGCAGTATCTATGATGTCCCTGTAAATGATAACAAAAATAACAATAGCAAGAGTGAGTGCTGGAAATCATTAATTAATATAGAATTTAAATAGATAAAAGTCACGACAATTGCCTTACACTACAACTTACTCTCGATCACTTTCCTTCTTTAATTCATTATGATTCATTCACTACATACCATTTTAATTCATCATTTACATAAGTTCTCATCTCCCATATCAAGGGTCACTCAGGCTGCAATATCAGTCTATATACATACACATACGTCTTTAATCTCAATCATAAAACTTAGATTTCATTATTCCATCCTCAATCATTCAGAGTAATCATACAAACATCACATAATTCATTTCCTATTATTTGTCATATAGAGTCTGTATGCACTCCATATTTCATTAATCATTCTCTCTAATTTCTCATATCATAATCCTCAATGTACATACCTCAATTACCACTACTCAACCTAATGGGGTTATTCATTTACACGTGTTATACAATCAATAATTATATTCAGTTTCTTTTTCAAGCATTATAAGCCACTCTGCCCGTACATAGCAACACCCACAATCAAAATATGTCCACATTCATCACTACTCAGTTACATTCCAACTTTTATGAGACACTCACACTATGAGCAATCATATATTATAAAAACATTTATATCATGAATTCTTCATCACCCATAATAATTATAAAACATTGCATAAAGCATATGTATGCATATATATATATATATATATATATATATACACATACATATTCAACCATCATCACATACAACACAATTGATTCTTATTCAGAGTATAAGTATGACTCGCTAGTATCTGGATACTAAAAAGACCGGCCTCCAACTGAGGGTATTACTTGACACCCCGTAAACCTTACTTGGTCCACTGAGCCTTGCTTAGCTCTCCACCTCAACCACTAGGTCCTGTTTGACCTTTGGGTAACTCAACTAGATCTTACTTGATCACCGGAGCCAAAAACAAGGGGCAAAATATACTGTTCGGTTGTCCTAACAACATAAATCATATATATTCATTTTAAATTCTCATTCTCTTTAACAAATAACATAAAGGCTTCATATTTAAACAAAAAGGGTGGCAACACAGACTCGGCCCATATTTTTCAACAATAAGGTGGCCACTCAGACCTGGGCCATATTTTTCAACAACAGGGCAGCTACTCAGACCCAACCTAATCGCATAATCTCATATCATCAAAACGCCCATTCAGGTATCAATTTTACATAAATGGGCGGCCACACAGACCATTCCTACATCACACTACCATTGAAGAAAAGTAAGCTCAGTTATACACATGCATACACCAAATTTCACTTCAAGCCACTCAGGCATAATTACTGTAGCAGTCATTAAGGCATTTTCATTATTTCACTAGACTTTAAATATCTAATCAGATACAATTTTGTGCACAAATATGAATACAATCACAACTATATTTTCTCATATATCTCAATTCCATCATACATGTATATATCAATCTTTTCCTAACTACATAGCCATTCAGGCCTTACATTTTTAAATAGAATAGTGGTCATGCAAATATAATCAATACTCTCATCAATTCTAACCAATCACTCAAGTATAAATATATACATATAGTGTCAACCATAATTTCTCTTACAATATCATTATCATCAATTGATACTCAGAAACCCACTCTAATACTAATTATTTATTAATACTACCATATTGGTCAAATTTTATTTGTCATAATTGTCAACTTCACCATCTCATATTATTTACCTTAATCAACTTATTCCAATACACAATACAATCCTAATATTCACTATTCATTAAAGCTTATCAAGCATTTATCATTAATCTTTTCATTTCCTCAATCACACATCACATACACAATAAATCTCAATTCCTCATTCTTGATAATTCTGTTTTCCTAATTCACCACCATTCGCATATATAGTTAAATTAAATAATCACAATTAACATTACATCATTTTTTGAACTTTGATTAGAGTCGATAACCAATTCTAAATTAATTAAGATTCTGGACACCCCCTTATCTCGATTCTAAGCCTCTGACACTTTTTCACGATATGGGTTACGCCTAATACCTAAAATTCTACTAATTCGAGAAATGCGTTAATAATCCAGTTTCCAAAACTAACGCCCACTTAATTGAAACAAATCTAACTATGACTTTACTAGTTCCGAATCCTACCTTCATTTGTTTCGACCCCCGCTACATAACCCGTTTCCTCCAACAACTTCCCGAACCTCGATCCGCCACCTACAGCTACCAAAACAAAGAACCGTTAGCCATTTACAACACCCATTATTTCAAAAACCATCACTAAGCTCTAATTAATCATAAAATAAAAAATGAAAACTCCCCCTGAAACCCTAAAATTCAGCCTAGAGAAAGAGAAAGAGAAATGTGAAATTGAAAGCATCCATATACTCACCTTGATGCCATGATTCTGAAAACACGACCAGTTTTGAATTCCGTCGCAAAATCGAACTCCAATTAGAGCTTGGAACTCGCGACCATGCAAGAAAATGAAGAGGGCGTGCTCTGCCTCTTTCTCTCGTCATCCACGTGAAGGAAAAAGAGAAAGATGGAAAGTTTTATTTTAATTGCCATAAGGGCAGTTCGGTTGTTTCACATTTTCTATTTTCTTTTCTATTTTCTTTAATTACTTTTTATAAAAATACTTTCACTTTTGGTTAATTATAATTTACCACCACCTCTTTTTCTTCAATTTAAATTTACTAATTAATTATCCAAAATTTAATTTATTTAAAACTCATAACCTCAAAAATAATTCTTGATTAATTTATGATAATTTAGAAAAATCTTAATTAAATATGAATAATTTATTTATAAATTTATATATATGACTAATAATTAATATTATCAGGGATGTTACATAGTATCCCATGCAACAACCATTTTGGTTGTTGTGTATGACTACAATGTCCCACGCATTAGCTTTTAGTGGAAGACCCTAAACAAAACTAGTATTATTGTAATGAATGTTTAGCAGATAATTTTATATTATATTATGAAGAAAATATTGATATTTAAATTTAACCTATTATGTAAATTACTCAAACTCCTACTATTAGTTGTATTCAAATAGATATTGTTGGAACCAAGTCTGATTTGTAAGTGATTTTAAACTATTGATTATCATTTACCAGACCTTAAGATTTGTTAATAACATACATCAAATCATTTAAATTAAATAAAGTCTACCTATTTGTTATCTAACCTGTTCAATTATATGGTTCAGGATGCAAACATAAAATGCACACGTTATAAATGAAAGGGGGAGTCCATTAATTAAAAAGTCTAGCTTGAGCCATGCAAGTAATTTCAGGACAAATCTTTCTGGGATCATAAACAGATTGTGTATAAGCTCATCCCAAGAAAAGTCTGATCTTAGAACAATGCTCAAGAAAAGTTTGATTTAAGTGCGCTCACCCAGACTTTTAGACTGCTATATACTTAGCACACGTATTTGTTTCATCAATCAGATCCCAAACTTATGAAGCAGTAAGAACGTTACCTCAAAGCTTGCATCAAACGAAGATCAAAGTCTATTTTTAAGATGCTCTGAATCAAGTTCTTATCAAGAGAAAAGAAGACAATCCATTGCAAGAACCAAAACTCGTAGGGAAGAAACCAATGTAGCCGCTCTACGTATTTTAGAAAAGCTGATGAAGATTAGCTTTTCTGTCAGAAAGCTTTCAGAAGGTCAACCCTATATGCTCTGCACGATTTAGTTGAAAGAAGAAAGCCAATAAAAGGTCTTTTGCTGTGAAACTCTCAAGGAATATACCAACTCAATGCAAGCTCTATTGTTCCTTATACCAGACCTTTTGTCTTCATCTCATCTTCAAGGTCTGATGCTCACAACGGCTAATCTCTTCAACAGATTCACAACGACTATCTCAAAGGCCTATATATATGAAGAGATTTTAAATCTTGAAAAAAGGAATGATTGTAACAACTCTGAGAATCAGATTCATGAAAGCTTACTACTCTTTCAAAGTTCTCAGTCTTAGCTTTCATCTCTAAAGCAAAGACTTTCTTTGTTGTTCTGCTTCTAACAAACCTTAGTCTTTGTCTTTCATACTTAGTGTATCAATTTTTATCTTGTATCTTTTGTATACACTAAGTTATCAAGACACAAAAATAATTCATCTTTTAAATCCTTATTTGTGTAAAAGTCTGGTGTGTTGCTAGCCTTAGTTTCTGTTGGGAAACAGCTTTTGGTCTGAAGAAACTTTTGAAAGAATACTTGGGTTTGAGCCAGGAGTGGTTTGTTAACAATACTTGGGTTTAAGTTATGAATGATTGAAGTCAACAATACTTAGGGCATGATCTGGTGCTATGATTGTAAAAGGTATTTTTACAATAGTAAAAATCCTTCAAGTTTAAAGGAACTAGATGTAGCTTCTGAGTTGAAAATAGACCAGTATAAATTTTATGTTCAATCTCTCTATCTTTAATCCTATAAAATTCTGGTTCAAAAAGTCTGGTAGATTCACGCTAAAAAAGTTTCTAAGTTCTGTGTGAAAACAGTCTAAGACTTATTCAACCCATCTTCTAAGTCTAACTCTGAAGCATCAGATATGTATAGATAATTTTATATGTGTATATACATATATGTACATATATACACACTCATAATCAACTTCCATCTCTAATGATCTTTAGAAGAAAAAAAGGATACCAAATATTTTATTCCCAAATTATTAAATTTATATAATATTTGTAGGAAAATAAAAGATGAAAACATAATTTATGTTAATCTATCATTTTTTATTTCATTTTAAAAAAGTTTCAAATAAGAGAATTTTTATTAAAATTTAGGAAGAAAAATAATTATGTTCTCTTCCTCTCTACAAACTTGACTCTTTGTGTAACATCCTAAAATTTAAAAATCTGAGGTAAAAATAAATTTTTATCACGTATGAATAAATTAAACTTATGTCTGAAAATTTTAATTAAATTGGGCATTAGAAATAAGTAATTATTAATTAACAATTCAGCATATTACTCTAAAGTTTTAATTCAGAAAATTAATTTCTTTAGCTTTATACTTTGCCTTTCTCCCCCAGCAAACTCACACCACTTCCTCTGGTGCATCCCATTGTCTTGGGCTGAAACCTTCTTGATTCTCCCCCTTCTTTCTAATACATCACCTTGCCTCCCACCGTGTTGCTCTTCTCAAGCTCGACTCATCAATTTCTTCTTTGTTCTTAGAGGTAGGCACATACAAGCTGCATTTTCTTTTCTCTATTTTCTCAAAGCTCACAGATTCTTTGAATATCAGTATAAAATCTCTTTTTTCTTGCTCCTGAGATTATGTCATGAAGGGATAAGGAAGTCTTATTGACGATTGGAAACTTTAGAGCCTTGATTTTCGTTTTAAAAGGATATAAGGTAATGGGTTCCAAACTCTTCAAGAAATTAAGCCTTGTGGCCTTTCCCACCTTGTGCGATTGCTAAAATTTTGCTTGATCACTGTTGGGCAACATTTGTGAAATTATTTCAGAAGTCATTAGTTGGCGCTCAGCGCGTTGGAAGCTTACCAGAGAGGTATAGGCAAAGGTAATCACATTACAAAAAATTTAATTAGTGTTGTTGCTGCCTCGGGACAAAATGGAGTGGAAAATAGTGTACAAATTGATTCCGGGTTTTAGTTATTGTCGGATAATTGATCAAAAGCTTAATTGAGTAACAAATCACTTTTAGGTACGTTTCACATGTATAAGGGGTTTACCGTTCGTGCAATAGATGGGATTAGGATTGCAGGATATGTCTTATAGGATTTTGGACTCTGTTGTAGAAGGAAGATATATTTATATGAATGAGCTATCATGTTAAATTAAACTTATATATGTGTATACATATTTATCTATCAATTGTTAATGAACTTGGGAGTTATGTTGAACTAATTGTTCTTGTATTATGAGTAGGCATATATGATTTTGTTGATAATTAAGTATAGATCCTATGGCTGGATTATTTATAATGATACATGTGGTCTTATGTTGAAATAATAATTTGTGTGTTATGGTTCGCATTTCCAACATAGGCTTCATTTCGTAACATCATGTGCATTTCCAGCACTTTGGTTTGCTGATGAGACTGTCACATTAAAGTGTTATAGTTCACTGTATAGTCTGTGGCGGGTTGCTGTAGAGGTTAATGATTACAATGTTATGATTCACTAGTAGCCTTGGGTACCACCGTTTATAGTGTCTTGGCTCATCGTATGGTTACCTAGATGCCCCTCGATTATAGTGCTATGGTTCACTAATGAGGTCATCTTGGCACTTACTCTATATTGACAAGTCGGATCCATATTTTATGGTTTTTGTGTATAACCAAAAGAAAAATTTCCAAGTCATGGTGCATCATTGTTGTATTTGTGAATATGTGTGTGTGGTTAATAAATTAATTGATAGAGACTCGTATAGTTCTTTAACATCTCAATAAATGTGTGTTTGTTTTTGCATTTATAATATGTGTGTGTGTGAACTGTTGAATCATGATTCCTATTTATTACTCGAATGGTACTCACCTTGCTTACTTGTGGTCTTTCAGTAAGTACGTAAGGAGATGAGTATGCTCACTAATTTGAATATGGATGTTGCAAATTGCAAGTCATAATGGACGCAATTGTAGTTGTTTATATGTGTATATGATGTGTAGAACTTAGTATTGTTGTTTTGGGTGACCTTGATATGATCATATAAATTTTATTTTGATGGTTGGGGTTAGTATAAGATGCTAGCCTAAGACCTATTTTTTTTAGTTGAACCATGTGGATTATTGATTGAGATGTCATTAGGATCACTGGTTTATATTGAGTGAGGCATGGCAAAAATATACTTATATATAAATATAACATGTATCTTGTGGAGGATTGGTATGGAACCATAGTCATGAATAAATCTTATAGGTCGAGATTGATGTGTATTATACTTGATGTATTGCAAATTTGCTGAATTTTAGGCATGGAGCCTTATAACTTAGTATAGCATATATATTGATGCATATGAAATTGAGATACATGAGTAGGTGGATTTATATATTTGGAAATGTTCAGGTACTGTTATAGACTGTAGCAATTGAGAAATTCTATTGTAAATAATATTGACAAGTCATTGTAAATTCAGAGCTTTATGATGGATTGACTATGTCATGGTTAGAAGAGTTAGACTATACTGATTGTGTATGTTCACTGAATTGCGACGTAGTGCGGTTCTAATATCAACCCATATGTATATGCACATTGATGTGATTTAGAGTGTTTGGACAGAGTAGATTTTGTATGTATGCTTCATATGGATACACCTGTAGTGATAGAAAGTAGGAATATATGTATTATACAACCATAGGGTGTTATCATGAAACTTGATATCCCATACTTGGTAATCATAGGAATTCGACACATCAGAGTTTATTTTCAGAATAGAATAGGCACAGTAAACTTGAGTCTGAGTTCAAAGTTGTGAATTAAAATTATGTTAATTCATTTTCGTGTTATGAGTTATGCCTAAAGTGAACATAACTTGTTGACTTTAAAGCGTGCTCATATAGTCAAATCTTGGCGAATCCACTTCACCAACAAGTCCAAAATGTTGAAAACATACGGTATACTAAATTTGGTGCAATTTGGATTAGGAATGAGCAAATTAGGTACCCTAGTGATTAAATTAAACTATGCATATTTCATACATATGTAGGAGTTTTGAAGCAAGACTTGTTACTACAAGTCCAATTTAGTGCCAATATGTTTGTAACAAAGTTCTATAGTAATTGGAGTTCATTTAGTGAAATGAGGTGTAAGGTTGTTGGTTGGAGGTGAAATTATGCAGAAAATTCTACATAATGGGTGCATTAGGATCCAAAATAATAAACAGGATGAGGTATTAAGCTTGAAACCATGTCTAATAGCTAAGTTTGAGTGGTGTCCCAAGGCGTAGTGCATTGAAAATGGAGAAATGGTGCATCAGTGGGTGATCCACGACCTGTGGGAAATTCTTACGGCCCTTGCAACCCACTGTTTCAAATTGAAAAAAATTACGCATAAGTAAGAGCATTCCACGGCCTGTGGAATCAATTCATGACCAGTGGAGTGCATTCCACAGCCTGTGGAAGTTTCCATGGCCAGTGGAATCCCCAAATATGATTTTTTTATGTTTGCATGTCATGGTCTTGTTCCTTGTGGTCCTCTATGGCTAGGGTTTCATTATTCAATCATCTATGTCTCTTTTTGGCATTCTTTTGCAAGGGTTATGCTTCTATTTACATTGAATATGCTTAAACCTATGTGAGATTTTGGTTTCTTGCCATCTTTGAATTGTTGTGTGTATTTGAAATGTTGCCCATTTGGAAGTTGGTTCTTTTAATTTAGTCAGCGATGCAAATAGTTGGCTTAGGTTGGGAACTTGAGAAATTTATCCCTAAATTTTTAGATTAACGAGTTCCGAATATAAATTTTATTTAATCAAGTAGTACTAATATGTAACTTAGGTGAGGGTATGACATTTAGTTTGGGGTAAAAGGAAGGGGAAATTGAGAGGAAAGAAAATAATAGAAAAAATAGATTTTATTTGTTTGAAAGAAAAAACTAAAGAAAATTTAAAAAGGAAATGAAGTTTAGTGGAAATTAGTTCTCTCATCTTATAAAGGAAATATGGTAAGATTTTGTGTTTAATAAATATTATTAAAATATAAAAATAAAATTTTTTAGATATTAAAATTTATTATAATAAAAACATTTTTATACATAAAAGTTAATTTATTTCTCATAAAATTATGTCATTTTTATCAACTATTTTTTATCTATCCAAATAAAAAATATTTATTTTTCATTTCTTTCTTTTTTATTTCTCTTCATCTGAATAACATATTTTTTCTTCTTATTTTGTTTTCACTTCTTTCATTCCTACTTCTTTCCATCCCATTTCACCTCTTTATCCAAATGAGTGGTAAGAAATAAGAGATAAACATCCAAATAAATAGAATTAAAATAATTTTTACATTCTACTTGAACTATAAGTTCAAGACTCGATCAAGTTTATATGTTTACTTGATACAAGCCATTTTTTTTGAAGTTTGGTTCCCCTTGAAAATCTATTCAAAAGTAAAAAGGAGAGAAAATTAAAAATTAAAAATTAAAAACAAAATGTAACTTATTTTAAAAATGACCAAATAATAATAACATGGCCAAATTGAAGGCCAACGGTCATGTATAATGAATTTTGCTTTCTAGTCGCCTTATGATGATGACTTATAAGTATGATGGTAAATTAAGTTTCAAATGAATGATGATGGTGACATGTTACATATATATTCATATTTATATTAATTATGTTTTTGTTACTTAGAATTAAATTTAATTAAGTTGTAAAGAGTGATATATAATAATTGTGTTAAAAATTTTAAAGTGTAATAAATGTAATTTCATTAAAAAAATATCATGTTAATGACGTAAATTCTATTCCAAGAGCAGAAGTTAACAAAAAAACTCATTATTTTATGATGATGATCTATTCATCCCTATATCTCTCTAAATATATATTTCCCATGGAATTTCAAGATATATTTTTCCATTTTTATATGTACACAGTTTTTAGTATTTAATTTACATTATAAGCTGGTTTGATGCACCATTTATTAATTTATTATAATATTATTTATTTATTACTATACATTCTAATTCTTTTCAGCTCATCCTTTAATAATTTTAATTTTCTGCACGTCATTCTTTCACATTATATAATTTTATATTTATTCATTCTTTTATTTATTGTTACATTTTTTAAAATTTTTGTCGTTTTTATTCCATTTTTTTCTCTACCCTCATTTCATATATATGTATAAATTAAGTGTGAAAAAATTTATACTTTTGTTTGGAAGTGTGTTTAGGGCATTCTTATTGATATGTATATTAAACAGGCCACAATTGCTTTATCACTTTCTTTGTTTAATTTCGAAAAGAGAGAAAAAAAAAGAAAAGAAAAAGCAGTATAAGTATAAAGTTCTGGGTAAAACTTAATACAATGATTGATCTTCACATGGATCGAAAAACCGTTAAAGAAGTCATAAAAAGAAAAACCGTTAAAGAAATGATTGTTAAGTTGAAAAAGTGTCAAGTGTGATATTAAAAAGGAATGATAGCATTGGATTCTTAGATTTTGCTGTGCCCATGCTTCTCGGAACATTTCTTCATCCCTAAGGCAAATATAAATGTAGTGTTAGAGAAAATGAATTTAACCCACTAAATTACTAAATTATTTATTAGTTAATATGAATTTAATACATTATTTGAAATTCATTCAAATTCTATTTTGTCAATAAATTAAAATTTTGTTTTAATCATCCCCTATTAAATTTTCCAATGAAAACCAAATATGCTCCAAAAGTTATTGGTGCACTTACTAATCTCAATTATAGACACACATTGGCACCGCCCATCCTGTGTGATGTGATGCTCTTTATTTTTCTTAATAAACTCAAGTTACCGTTGAAATTATATGAGTAATGTGTTTTACGCTTTACAATTTTTAAAAAAGTCTAGTTTGATTCTTAATTTTATATATAAAAGATATTTATGTTGTAAAATTCGGAGGAAAAAGATTGTCAATAGTGATAATGACAAAACTAATTATTGTCTTGAAAGCAATTCAAATTTTAACAAACCTTAGTGTAATTTAATTTCTATATTTGCTTCTAAGATTTATACAACTCTACAATATTGGACCCTACACTTGAGAGGCTTGAGATGTTGGAGCCTCATAAACAATATAAAAAGAAATACTACGAAAGATTCCAAGAATAAGAGGAAGAAAGGAAGAGAAATGATCTTGTCGTTCTTGAATGTTTTCTTTATTTAGGTTTAGGAGCGAGTAACAAAATTCAACTGTCAATAGATGTGAGACTTGCAATCTTAAATGTTCCTATTTTATGATGTGCGGCTTTTACGTACAGTGATTAAAGAAATGTCAATTTACATAATAATGTTCCTAAAGAAATGTTAAAAAATATAAAATAAATGTTAAGCCCTAATGGTTATGGCAACAACAGTGATGAGAAGCAGGGTGACGTTGCTTGTGACCTGCATGCTGCTTAAGAAGGGGTGGGCATAATGCTATAACACCCATTATTTTTATAGAGAACTCGTAGGATAAAAATCCGTTGAATTAATTATGTTGTGCTAATTGTTGAGGAAGTTAGGCTTTAGCTGATGTTGTGTGTGATAGTGCTTTGTTGAGTGTGACTGACATAGATGGTTTCCAAGGAGTGATCATGACCCTATAAAGAGGCTTATATTAGTATATTACCAAAATATAGGGGAATAATAATAATATTCATATTAACAAGTTACGATAAAATAGTTTTCACCAATGTCATAAATTGGCAACCCAATTTTTATAATTAAATTTGTATCAGTAATTAAACATTAAAAATTAAAATTTTTTAGAAAAATAAGAAATGAATTTTAGAAAATAGGAATTTTACTCCGGTTACAGGGATATTTTTATTTCGTAAATCAGATTTAAAATAAGACTAAACGGAAATAAAACACGACAATAAAATGTAGAATTAAAAAGGGACCCGTTAATTAAAAAAAACACAAAAATCTTTCTCTCGAAGACTCTCTGCTTTTCTACATTTCTCTTCAAGTTTTCTTTCTTTCCACCGCCATTCTCCACCGCCCTTCACCATCTATAAATATGAATTCCATCACCTAGGAACCCATAAGTTTCCACCATCCATTACCATCTTCTTCAACTTCTGAAAAACTTCATTTAAGCTTTTCAATTTTTGCAATCCTAGGCGCAACACTCCACTTGAAAGATTTAAGAGAAACAAGGAAGCAAAGCATTTAACACTTGAGAAATCTTCAATTGAGGTAAGAAAAAGGAGATATGATACTAAATACATAGAAATTAAGTTAGAATTGTTTGTTTAATTGTTAACTGTTTAGAAACTCATATAGTTAGATTTTAATTTAATTTGAATAAAGTTGTGAAATTGATGCTAGTTGGTTTGGAATTTGATATATAATATGTTTCTGATGTTGTATGATGATTTGAAATCAATTAGCATATTTAATTTACAATTAAAATCAATTTAAACAACAAAAACAGAGAAACAGAGATGCTGGTTTCGTGTTCTGCAAAATTAGATCTTTTAATAGGGGATATTTTCAACCGGTGTTAAAAACTGGAAGCGGTGATATTTTCGTAAATAAAAACAAGTAGTGGCATTTTTGTAAATAAATCAGAACGGTGACATTTTTGTAAATAAATTTGAACGATGACATTTTCATAAATAAGACCAGTGGCATTTTCGTAAATATGATTAAAAATTTAAAATAATAATTTTTTATAAAAATCAGAATTATTATTATTATTGGATTTTTATTATCCTGGAGACTTTATCTTGAAATAAATAAATATAATTAATTAAATTAAATTAAATTCAGAAGTTTATTTAAACATATTTAAAGGAAGAAAACTCTTGTTTTTAAATTCTTTTAGTAGTATAATTTTATATTATGGAAAATGTGTTTTTCCATATTCTTTGGAGTATGATATTAAATAAATACTATAATATGGAAAATGTGTTTCCATATTCTTTGAATTATGATATAAATATTATGGAAAATGTGTTTCCATATTCTTTGAATAATATATAAAGTATGCTTATTTGATTGTTATGATAATTTTATTGTTAAGATTAATTATTTAAAGGAATTTGATAATTTAATTTAGATCTATTGCATTCATGCATCATATGCATTAGCCGTTCAAAGAATCCACCAGGGGGTTCTTTGAGGGGGTTCCCAGTGGGGGAACGCGCTTTGTTGAGCAACAGACCTCTGCGATGGTTATATACCACGACTTTCTTAAGGACTGAGCAGTGTGTCCTTAAAGGGGGTCCCGCAACACCTGTTATTGATATTATTATGTGGTTATCCGATGTTGGTGTTGCATTATAGGGCGCGGTAATCGGTTGGATATTCGTAAAAATGTTATTGTTGGAAATCACTGCCTATGTTCCCACCAGAATGGATCTATCATGTATTTTTATTCTTATAAAGAATGGAATATATTAACATAAATATAATACAAAATACTTGTTTGGCATCTGCATCGTATAGCATCCTACTTGTGTTTGTGTATGTTCTAATTTAATTTCTATTTGTTTGATATTTTATCTCACTCTTTTTGTTACTTGTGGCAACCCTTTAGTGTTTAATCAGGAAAATATGAGACAAACTGGATGATGCTTGATGTGGATGACCTATGAAGACTCTTGATGCTGATGCTTGCTTGCATAACTACTATGGCTGTATTATGTATGCTTATGCTATGTTTTGGTGTTTTATATCTTTATATTTTATAAGATCTAAGTACCTGTTATAAAATATAATATGTATGAAACTCTAATGTTATGTATAATAATAATAAGTTAATTATGTAAATGGTTACGCACTTTGATATTTTATTAGTAACCTCTAAAATCAGGTTGTGAATCACTTGATAATTACCTAGCGTAAAATAAGTTATTCAAGAGATTTTATAAGGTGACGGTAATTATCTTGTGATTTTTAAGTTGGTTCCAGGGTGTTACATTGATCACTCACATATCGTGTTGGTGTCTTATACCTTGAGTCAAGAGCTTTAGAGCTATTTTTGAACATGAAATTGTCATGTGGCTGAATGAATTAGTTAAGATTTATCGCTTGATTTATTGTCATAAATTCCATTAAAAATTGATTAAAAAATTCTTAGTGATTCACCACCGGAAAGATCTACATTTTGTGAGTGGAACCTTTTTTGCATTCTAGTACTTAAATTTAGCCAAAAACATTTTCTCCTCCCTCCATGTAGATCATGGCCACACCACATCGAATCATCATCATTTCACAAAAATTTTCCTTTCATTTGCATGTCATTTAATTGGTCAAAGCTACTTGTTTTCATGACCTCACTAAACTTTATTTCATGTCATTTATCCTCACCTTCTTTCCATCATTTCAGCCACCACACTAACCATGTTACTCTTTACTCATTCTCCCTATATATGTGTGTGTGCCTTGTTAAACCATTCCATGTATTTTTTTCACTTGGAAGGAAAAGAAGCAAAGCTACCATCTTTTTCTCTCTTGGTCGTGAGCCATTCCCCCATTTCCTCTCATCACCAAAACTTCTTCTTCTGCTCTCTATCATTCATCACTTCAGCCACTACCTCAAGTCAGCTCAAGGCCACACTCTTAGAGCAAGGAAGCAAGGAAAAGAGCTCAAAGTATTCTTCATCTTCCTCTATTTTCGTGTGAAAGACCAAGAGGTATAAGGGTGAGTTCTTCAAATTCTTGTTAGGTTTTCATGCATGCAAGGGGATGGAAACATCCCTTAGGTTTCCATCATTAAATTAAGAGTTGAAATAAGCTTTATTTGTGAAAGGATTTAGCCTTGGTTTTTTTCTTGAAAAGATGATTTTCAAGTGAGAAACTGGATAATGTTTCAACCATATTTTGAGAGAAAAATGCTTCTTTGCATCTCTTGATTTAGGCTAAGGCTTTGCATGTGCCCTTCTACCATTTTGATGAACTTTTACATGCAAATATATATGTTATGATATGCTAAAATTTCATGGTTATGGGTTAGATGAGAAGAAAATATTGTTTCTCCTTGTGCATGGATAAGATTAATGCTAAAAATGTTACATTTGACGTTGCATGTGTAGTTCTTGGTGTGTATAGTTATGCTAAACCTTTGCAAGCTTGGATTTTTGAACATTGATGAGATATTTGAGTGATTGTGGTGGCTGAATATTGAGTGGTAATGTTGATGCCATTGCATGCAAAGTTTTATGGTGCAAAAATGCTATATTTTACCTTGCATGTTTCGTATCTTGCTTCTATGGTTAAATCTTGTACATGCATGGCTTGAGTTTGAGTAACATGATGATTAAAGGGCTGTATACATGTTGAACAAATTTTCTTGAATGATTTATGAGGAATTCTAAGAAGCTAAGCTTAGTAGTCAATGATAAAACGTATGGTGAATCAAATTAGTTCTAGTGATGTTTGTATGAGAATCCTTAGAGTACCAAGGCCGTGTGACCTCCCTGAATTTATGGAGTAAATATACAAATATTTAAGTATATTGGCTACTTGGATATTGAAAGAAATTTTCTAAGTGTCAATGTGGGTTCTTACTTAAAAACGCGAGAAAAGTGTGATTTGTGGAGGGTAAAAGGGTGGATGATGTTAGGACCTTTGGATCCTAAAAAATTTGGTTGATAAATACATGATGATGTGGTAGAGTTGGGTTGCTGCCCAGTTTTAGAAATGGCAAAAAGGGATAAAGGAATTGGTAACTTTGTCCTTAATCATGATCGGTAATGATTTAAGGGTAAAAATAAGGTTTTCGGTAAAAGAATTTGGTCATAAGGGAAAACTAGAATTCTGAGTTGAAATTATGAAATGATTTAATGTTAAAAATATAGAACTTCTAGAGTTATTTAGTTTGGGTTTTTGATTTGACTCGACCAGAATTTTCTAAAAACAATGAGATTTAAATTACATTTTCAATAAATTGGTGAGAAATGTGGTGCCTAGCCTTGAATTAGATGGACCAACAGATGTCTCTTATCAATGTGGTGCATTAGACGTAAGCCCAAACGTCTTTTCTATAAAAACAAATTCATGTTTGTGTTTTTAGGGCAACTAGGCGCACATTGGCATGACTAGTCACTCCAAGTGACATCCTACTCCTCTATTTTGATGCTTTCTTGCTTGAAATTAAATACCAAAAGAACCAATTAGTTAGAAATTAATATAATTACAATATATTACTCTAAATTAACATGTTAATTACTAAAATAATGGACAAATTGTATTTGTACAATGATAATGGAAAATTAAATGATTAAGTGCAAAACATTATTAATTTATGTTAAAAACTTTCAAATTAGTCAAATTAAGGCTAAATTCTAGAGACTTGTCAGCACGCTTTTGGACTAAATCAATTGAGCCTTAGGGTTTTAACTAATTTTAGAGCCCTAGAGCAAAGGGAGATTTTGCACAATTCAAGAGAAGGTATGAAATGACACACAGACACACGCACATTGAAAAATAGACAAAGAGGGAGGGAGAGGCAACGATGTGTTTCTTTCTACCATTCTTCCCCATCTCCATAGTAACTAGAGGGTTGTGACATTCAGAAGCAGTTGACAAGTGTTTTATTATTCCCGTCTTAGATATAAGATTTATATTTGTATGGATTGTTTAATGTTTTTGATCTTTTCTTTTATGTTGAACTAATCCTCTTCCCATGAGGACGAGGTGAATGCTATGATGTATCTTTTTATTTTACTCCATTAAGGTTTTTTTGTCATGTGATTGATTTTTAATTCCTAGAATGAATTCTAGATTAGGACTTGATCAACCATTTTCTACCATTAATTAATGAGTATGTAAACAACTATATTGATGTCTATTAGTGACATTGGGAATTAAAGTGAATGTTCAAGGGGGAGCCATAGATACTTAGTATTGTCCCTTGCACTTTAGATTAGTGATTAGATTCATAAGTCTAGTTGGAGCTTTATGCATCCTAGGACATGACTTAGTTCTAATCTCTGAGGTAGATTACTATTGACAAATGGCCAAACAACCTTAGTAGAATTATCATGTGCGACCAGTAGTCTCTTTAACATGATTGAATTAGGAACCTTAAAGGGGAACAATTGGTAGAAATTGTAGTAGTACTTGAAGCCCTCGACTTGCAAACCATAGACTTTATCTCTTTTCACGATTTCGTGTTCTTTTTCCTTTCTTTTATTTAATTTTGTGTTTTTTTCTTTACTTAATTGCTTAAACCATTGTTGATTCGCTTAACATTTGAAATGCTTTAGTAGCAAGTGCTTGTATTTATACTCCGTAAAAGCCTTTTTGTACTACACTGATGGGTGCGCTTTCTCGTGAGGTATAAAGAGTTACACCAACAAAAATATTTTCTAAATTAAATTCTTTTCACACCAGAAAAAATACAACAATGCTCACCTTGATGAACTCTTAAGACTTAACATACATAAACTTTCTATAATAGAAAATATATAATACATGAACTGGTCTGAACCGGGGTCAAAGATCTGGTGTGGGGACCATGCACAAAAGTCAACTATCGGTAGTGTTTATACACCGGTACAGTGGGTGTCCGGTATTATAATCCGATATCTCAGTGGGTGATACCGGTCTTGCTGTCCCAGAGATCCTTCTCACCAAGCTTTCGCGTTGAAGATGGGCGAAAGGTGGCGTCACCTGCGAAGATTTTCCGACGCTCAAGTCAGTAACTAGAATGAGAATTTAAGTTAAGAGAGCTCAAACAATGGAACACTATATAGCAAGAATGAATAATGTAACCTTTTCTGAGTGTGAGAATTAGCTATTTATGGGTGAGCATGGAGAATGAATCGTTAGGTTTGGTCAAGGTATAGTACACTGCTCAGTGTACGATTTTGACTCGCGACGCGGGGAGAGCCGCATCTCCCGCGAACGTCCCCTGCAGTTGTACCTTGTACCTTTTGTCGGGTGACGTGGATGCTTTTCGGTGTGTAAGGTGTTGACCTGGACATACCGGTATAGGGAGAACGCCTCATACGGGTTTAGAGTCCGGTGGGTTACCTGCAATATCGGTAGCACAACTAGGACGGATGAAATTACGTCCTTGTCCTGGTACCGGTATTTAGACCGGATCAATACATATTTTTTTTACAACCTAGTTATTCTCTAGACAACATTGAGTATCAATTTTTTTTAAAGTGTGAAGATTATTGAAGTAGGCACAACCTCTCTTCGTAATTCTGTTTCATACACATGACCATGTAATTTAAACTTATGTGTTAATATATTTTACGGGACTTTAACCAATTATTTGTCAACTATAAGTTCAACTTTGTTGGCCATATAATGCAATCTAGTTTAGTGATAGGATGAAACTATTAAAATGAAAACATTAATACTTAAGAAAAAAGAACAACAACAATAAAGTCTTATGTCATTAAGTGAAGTCGACTATTGTATAATGCCATTGTACCTGATCACTTACAAAATCTTTAGAAATTTCATCCACCAAAAGATTTTTATCAATAAGCTCTTTAAGTGTTCTATTTGATCTTCCCTTACCACTCTCTATAGAGCTCCACAACATTTGCCCAACTCTCCTAGCAATTGTTTTTAAAAGTCTCCTTTACACATGCTCAAACTACCTTAAATGATTTTCTACTAGTTTCTCTTCTAAGCATGACACTCTAACTCGACTTCGTATATTGTTGTTACGTTATTCGATCTTTTCTTATATGGTCACACTTTCACTTCAACACCCTTATCTCAACCACCCTCATTTGGTGTTCATGTTAACCTTTCATTGCCCAATATTCACTCTCATATAACATTGTCGGTCCTATACCAATTTGAAAAAACTTTCCTTTAAACTTATGAGGAACCTTTTGATCACATAACTTTTGAAGTCTTTCTCCATTTCAATCTCCCAACATATATCCCATATGAAACATCCCCATTAATTAAACTATCATCTTGTATTACCGGTTCTAAATACTTGAACCTTAACACTTGATAATAACTTGATCTCTAATTTTTACCTCCAAATTATTATTCGCAAAAGTGATAAATTAAATTTAAAATGACATTTTGTTTATTGGTAGAAAATTTTACTTCATACCTTATATATGAGTGTAACACTAAGAAAAAGAAATAATGGTGATAAATAATGAATTAGAAATGAGATATGATTCGGTAGAAAGAGATGAATGATGAATATTGAACAACACATGAAAGTGGAGTTTTTTTTTTATTATTCCATTGGAAATTGAACTTGTATTATTAAAGGGCTCATAACTCACACCCTACTCACTAAACATTTACCTAAATAGATGAAAAAAAAAGAACAAAATTAATAGAGATATTATAGTAGTTAATTTGCATTAAAATACTTAAGTTAACGCGGGTGGTACAACTAAATCGAAACTCGATCTCAAATTACGGTTTTAAAGATTGTGGATTCGAGACCACTTAAGCTTGTAAAACCTCACATTGTCATTTAGAGGGAAGTTGAGCTATTTGAGTTATCCGGGTTGTGGTATGTTGGGTTGTATCATAAGTTTGTATCTTAATCCTTAAATAGGGAAATGTTAATTGTGGAATCTTGTTGCTGCTGGTACCAAGAGTTGTACAACTCCAGTAATTTAGAAAATAACAGTGGATAGTGCCCGAGCCCATGGGACCAAGAGAATAACAAAACCCACATGGAGATCCAAACCCACCACACAAACGTTACATTGGAATTGAACAGAAAAATTTAATGGACAGAGGGCCCAAAGGAACCTTTCCCCTCTAAAACTCGATTTGACACTGGAGCTAACATAAAGAATAACCAACTAGTCCAATGGGATGGATTAAGAATTAAAGTTGCATGTTTGAAGAGTTGGGTCTAAATCTTATTCAAATGAAGATACTGCTCCTAGATAATTTGTAAATATGTAAGTACTTATTAAATCTTCGACACATACTCTGATATTTATCGGTAAGATTTTGAGATCCAATCTAGAATTTTACGCAACACATATAGCCCTGTTTTTTTGGCTGAGAAGGTGATTTTATCTTCTTTTTTTCTTCCTAAGTCAAAATTTACCCTCTAGGCCTCTACAGTGAAACAAATATCTACCCTATACTGTACAAAAATTCCTTGATTTTTCAACCCAATAACCCAATTAGGTGTTAATGGTTGTGACACTAATTGGCAGCTTTCTCTTCATCTTTACTGTTGGAAAGTAGATAATTTCATCCTTCTCGGCAACCCATCTGCATAGTCCAAACCACTTATAAAATGAAATCAAGAACTTGTCTTTAATTTATTCAAACAGCCTGAATAACATTTTAATCCGTATACAAGCCCTAGAATGTTATTTATGTATGTATTTTCTAAACAAGTTATTACCTGAAAGTAGTGACAAGATGGTGGAGGAAAATAGAGAGCTCTAGCCTTGAGAGTTCTATCCCCGGGCACAGTCTCTGTCCACCACCGAATGGTGTAAAGCAAATGTTGTTAGACCCAGCTCCAATTTTCTGCATTCATAAATAACCTTGTGATTATGATTTCCTTATATTGCTACCTACATCCTCGCACACATTTTGAAGCTTGCTCTTTTACCTCCCATCTCCACGGATCAAACTCGAAGGGGTTTTCATAATTCATGCCATCCATATGAACAGAAGTAAGAGATGCCACCACACACCAGTCCTTAGGAATTAAGTACCCTGCACATTCAAAATAGTTAAACTGCATCAAAAATATATATACACACACGAGCTGTAAATTAGAACTGTTGGATAAAAATGAATCATTCTATCTTTATACATGACTGTGTAAAAGCACAAATTACACAATCGCATGAATTGAAATTGTTGGATAAAACTGAATCATTTAATCTTCATTCAACAGTTCTCGATTTATATGGTTGCGTAAATATAAATTATAAACTATTGGCTCATCTTCTATTCTATTTTTTCGAAAATCTTACCTTTAATTTCTACGTCTTTTGCTGCTTTTCTCCAAATGGCGTTGACAATATTTGCCATTCTAAGAGTTTCGCTGATAACCTTGTGGGTAGCAAATGAAATACAGAGCAATGAAAAAACCGTCATATGATTTACTTTTATTATAGAAATAAAACTATGATACGTGGGCAACTGATTTTGGTTCTGGTAATGTTAGAGTAGACTCACATTTTGAGTAAAAGGAAGTGACAAGTAATCAGTCCATGCATAATCTGAACTATTTTTCTGCTTTTTCAGTTCCATGTTCTCCTCCTAGTGTGAACCATCAAATAAATAAAAGAAACCAAAAATATAAATTAATCTCTTCAACGTGAATTTAATTAACTATATTTGTTGAGTTTCCATGGAAAGAAATTCATGTGATGTTGATGATGATGCATCTCAAAAAAAAAATATAGTAAAAGAATTTATAAGCTTAAATAAAGACGGATAAGCTCATTTTGGTATATGTGAACAATTAAAAAGGATATGCTACACGAAATAAAGTGGGTAATACATGTTGAATCGTGATTCTCAACAAGAGTTACAATGAAATAGAATAAAAAAAATGGTTGGCATGTTAGTGATGCAGTCCAATTTATTTTTCAACAAAAAATTCAGTGTTTCTCACTAAGTTTTTTATTTTAGACATACATCCCAAAAATTATTCTCAAAATTAAATGGGACAACTTTTAGTGCTTGTTTGGATGAGGAGTGAAATGGAGAGGGATGAAAATGAAATGAAGGAGTGTTTGGATTGAAAAAATATTCTTTGTTTTTCAGTTTTAATATCAAAATTGTCATCCTATTTTTTATTTTTGAAATTTTATACAGAAAATATTGAAAATAACTTTTTTTTATTTTTTATTTTTATTTTTTTAGTACAAATTTTTAAAAACAAAAAACATGATGACTGTTTATAGTTAAAATTAAAAGCAAAAAGTAAAAATAAGAAATATTTTCACAATTTAAACAAAACCTAATTTTTTTTTGTTAATTTAAAATGAAAATAAGGATGGAGATGAAAAGAAAATAGAACCCACTAAAATTTAATTTCCTCCTTGTATAGAAGGAAAGTAGAAAATTAAAGGAAATGAGGTGTGATTTTTATATATTAAAATTTATTATTTTAAAATTTAATTAATATGTATAATTTAATTTATTGTTGTATAATTAATTTCTTTTAATCAATTCAAAAAGTAAAAGATTTATTTTCTCACCTTTTTTCTATACTATTTTTTTATTAATCATAGCATATATTTCTATTTTATTCTCTTTTTATTTCTTTCAAGTTTTTCCTCTTTCTAACTAAACCAAACCTTGGTGATCCTACTTAAATGTTAAAAATTGATTTTCTAGATGATGGAACGTGGGGGTATCAAATTGTAATACGGAGTCCGGAATTACAAATCTACGAAATCTAAGCTTTTTTTTGCTAGAAACTAGAAAAGAAAAAGGAAGGATAAAGTATGCATAGGTGTTGATTTTTTTTTTTGGGACAATATAGGTGTTGATTCGTATATAGTTAGGTTGAAAGTAATTTGGGTTGAGGTGAAATAAAAAATGTATCCCACGATCAAACGAAATTTTAATTATTTTAAACCATATAAAAAATCAATATTAATTTTTAAATTTTTTTATTTTTCTGACTACAAACCAACATCCAAACTGAAAGGCAAAACAGAAGAATTAAATTGAATTGAATTGGTGGTCCTGCATTTGCATTCACAGCCGTTCAATATAGTATCGTACGGCAAGGAACACACACCAAAATCCCATAATCACATTCTTATTGGCCCCACACTCACTCGTGTACACGTTAATGAAAGTGACTACTTAACAATAACTCTAACACTTCTTTATCATCGCCCGTACCGCACACCACACCAATCAAAATATTTTAATTTGATAAATATTTATTTTAATAGTTAAATTAATTATGTTAAAATTTATTTTAGTATTTAAATGTAATCATGAAAAATAAATCATATAGATAATATTTTATTTGGAGTGTATAAAAAATGTTTTAAAATTTAAAATTAGTAAAATATATAGTTATGAGAATTAGTAAATTGAGAAGACGTAAAAATTAAAATAAAATACAGGAGTGCATAATTGAAATAAATATTTTTTATGATTAGATTCTAAAAAATTTAAATTCGGATTCAAATTATAAACACTTTCCTTTGTATTTATTATACTAATTCAAGGGTTTATATTTCTCATTTTGTCTCAAAATTAAGGAAGGAGTAATTGGTTATGGAGTTTCCTTCTAATTTAGTTATTAGAAATTGAACTATTTTCTTTTCTTGTTGATTTTATAAAATTTAATTTTTGAGTAGTTATTGATCTTTTTATAAAACTATTTTCAATTCATAATGTGTATTAATTGTTTTTTTACAACATATATTTTTGTTAATTACATCTTCTTTTTGGTATTAATAAAATTTAAAAATTTTATTTCTTTCTTTATTAATATAAAGGGTAGATTTAAAATAATAATATAATAGTCAATAAATTTAGTATACTTAATATTAATAAATTTCTTGATAAGTGTGAATTGAATGGATAGTGTTAAAAAAAAATATGAGTTGCATGGATGATAATGAGTAAATAAACTTACCAATAATTTGGATAGAGCAGGAGGAGAATCACTTAGAAATTTGACAGCCATGGTCATAGCCGTAGGAAGAGTTTCCTCCCCAGGAATCATCATCTCAATGATGTTCTCGCAGATATTTTCCAACATGTTAGGGATAGAGTTTGTGTCACCCTTATCCCTTAAGAGCACATCCAACACATCATTGCCCTTCTCCAAATCCTCCTTATTATTATTGTTATTATTGATATTATTGTTTTTCTCCTCAATTACCCTCTGCACTATATTCATCATTCTTTCCTTGGCCTGCACCAACCATTGTTAGTCATTTATAAATTAATCAATTAATAATAATATACTACACTATATCTTCTGATTGGGGGAAATGTAACCTTCAATGATTTATAAAGTCTTGTTCCGGGAAACTTGAGGGGTATGCAAATCAACCCTTTTATGAACTCTTCAAATTCTCTCTCCAAGAAGTCTAAATCTTCACCGGGACCAATGCTCATCAGAACTTTAACCAAAATAGTAAATGTAATCTGATATATATGTCCAGGGAAAAATTAAAAAAAAAGTGCAGTTAGCCATTAATTATTTGGTAATGGTGTCAAATTAACATGCACATTTTTTAACTAAGCTTCTATAATTATTGAATGAAGGGGAGTTGGGTTTTCTGACATTTTCCACTTAGCTAGCTATACATATTTTAAGTAGCTTAAAACTTTAATATAATGAGGTAAAATTAATTAAAACGCATGGAGAAAAGAGGAAAAAAGGAGACCTTTTTAACTTGATCTTGAACGTAAATAGTTTGCTGGGTCCAGGTGGCAAAGCAGTGTTTAACAGAGTGTTCAATATCTCTGGTGATTCGAGCTTTGAGTTGTGGGGATCGTAGGAAGCCTCCAATGAGTGAATGAATTTTCCTATGCATGTTTCCGTTCATTTGAAGTATAGAGTGTTCCCCCATAAGTTCTCTGATTGATTTTGGATAAGCAGGGACGAAAATGTTCCCCTGGTTCTGCAGAATCACCTTGTTCACTTCTGGGTCTGTCGACACAATCACGCTGGTTCCCAGAATGCTCGTCTTAAACACATTACCATACCTGCATATACACCTTTCTTATCTAAGTAACATCACATTTTCCAACTATATTAAACAACTCACCAACTTTTAAGTAATTCAAACTCAAATTTCACTTCTAATTCTTTAACCACTCCTCTTCATATAAAAAAACATTTCAAATAAAAATCTTCTTCTCCCCTCTTCCAACTCTCAAACATAATCTCAGAGTCTTTTTTATGACTAATTTTTAAATTGGATGTGTTTAAATGGTAATAATTTATACTTTTATTGAGTTTTTTTTTATCAGCAAAAACAACATATACTTTTATTGAGTTATGAGTATCTTATATAAAGTACCTCCTAAAGGGCAATATTCTTATTTTTCAATAAAAATGCAACATTCAACTACAATAACATTGACATGCATAAAGATTGTTACACATGTATTTCTATAAATAATTAAAAAAACCCCAAAAATATATATAACATCACCTAGATTTTGTGTCTCTGAAATTTTTTTAAAAATTTTCTTATAGGATTGTTGATAAAGAGGGGAACAACAATGGGTGAGGTTACTGGCTGCAAAAGCAACCGTAACCGCAGTTCTACAAGCCACAAGGGGTCAATGTAGCCAACTCTAGTTACTGCAGAAACAGGCTTTTTCTGCTCTTACTTCTTTGGACATGCAATTCTCTCTCTAGAAGCTGCAACCCTACAACAGTTCTACCATAAAGGGGTTATATTTATTAATTGTCTCACGAGGGCGTTAATGTTCTGAATACTGGAGCTTTGCTGGATTCTGTACCTTCATATGCATATCTTCAGCTACGTTCATTCAATTCAAATTTAGAGGTTGTGGTGACTTCGATAGTTTATCACTTGCTTGAAAGGATGTGCCTGTTCAGTGTTCACAATTACTACTACCAATTTACCACATTGTTAATTTAGTAGTCATTCATTTCTAGTTCGTAATTTGAAATCTCATGCATACACCCTGCATGTGATGTAATAGTAAGTGAGGTAAAATAAATTTTCAAAGGAGTTTGAATGTGTATCGGATACCATATATAATCAACAAGTTATTAAATACTATCATTACTGAACTTTATTGTAATTACTGATTACTAAAGAAACACTAAAACAAACATTCTGCTATTAGACAACAAATTCTCTCCATGTCCCTTGTTTATATTTTATAAATAAATAATACCTTAAAATATATAATTTTTTTAAAAAAGTATTTTTTAAACCACATATACTTTCCTAATTTTCTTTTGCTAAAGGACAAAGAAAAAAAGAGGGAAAGTGTGATTTCAATCTGTGTATAAAGGATAACAACTCAATTTAAATCGACTTCGTATGTAGAAGATCAAGACATTTTTATTTATATTACGAAAAGGTGGGTCTCTCTTATTTAATGTTTAAATCCTTTTAACTCACCTGCATACAATTAATGTAAGTGAAATTGAATACATCAGAACATACTTTCAGAAAGTACACTATTAATTCTCTCACATGGCTTTCTTCATCAAGATTTATACTACATTATGCATTAAAACAAAATAAAAATATATAGTAGTCTAAGAAAAATGTGCAAAATATATAAATAAAAAATCATTTTTATTTTTCCCGAGTATGTTGCTAAAAGAATCAACATATATATATATATATATATATATATATATATGAACAGAATGCAAGTATATAAATAAAAAATAGATATATAGATACACTGATACAGATACAGAGAACATTTGAAATCTTAAAATATAAAATTGAAGAAAGGTAATTGTATAACTATTTCCTTAATTCTGTATATAGTTAATGGTTACTTTGCTTCAATAATGTGCATGTGGACCACGTACGAGGACAGAATTGCAAGCAACACATGGTCACCGATAAAAATATGCGAATATTGTAAAGGGCTACACAGACTTATCAAAAAGTTGGGCCTTCACAAATAATGGACGAGAAGTAAGAAGATATGTTCATGGGGACAAAGACTTTTAGTGGTTTTCATTTTTCGGGCTATATATCAATATATGTGCATGAATAGATACCTAATAAGGAACCACAAACCCATGTCTCTATTATAAATTGACCCCACTGGTAATTGTTATCACTCGGGAAATTACTTGTGTTCATCAATGATGTGAGAAGATAAGTAAGGAGAGAGAGAAAGAAAGAAAGAAAAACTGTGTTGGATGAACTTGCATGTGATTGCCCTCGTAGAGAATGCCAAAAGATCAAAAAGTAACATGAATTGAAAGCATTCTTGTAAAATAGAAGTCTTACCGAGACTTGCGTTTTTCCATGAAGCTGACAGGGTTGGAGCTGTAGCCACAAGCAATGAATTCAAGAGTCTCTCCAAGTAAAGGCCAACCCCTGTTTCCTTTGGGAACTTTTCCCTTCTTCTTCTTCCTCTTCACCGCATCACTTTTCTCCTTCTTCGCACAAAGAAACCACCAAAAGAGAGACATACCCATCAGAGTCCAAAGTCCAATAATCCATTCCATGTGATCAAAAACACTTTTTTCCCTCTTCCTTTGATGGCTATCTTGAGAGTTGCAACCCTATTAATTAGCAATACCTTGTTCACCCTTCTCTGAATCAGTTTGAGTTCATGAGTTCATGCAACTGGGTTATGTTGTACTTCCCTGTTCTCTCTTGCTAGGGGTGAAAAAGAAAGGGAGAAGGAGAGAAAAATACAGAGAGGGGGTTGAGTTAATGTTTGATAAGTGAAGAAAGAAAGAAACTTCTTTTTGTCCTTCCCTCTGAGAGCTGATATAAAGATTAATAATACGTGTAGACTCCACATACATGCTCATCTAACACTTTTATTTTTCTTTAGCTTTTCCCCCCATGTTGTGTTACATATGGTTTATCTCTTTTGTATCATATTTCTATCCAGCTACATTATATACACACAATCAGGATTTAATAGTTAATATTGATGTATGGTGACATTTTTAAACTCAATTTAACCTTAAAAAGTTAATTCTGACAAACTTAATAACCAAACATGGCCATGTTATAAATGAGTGGGGATACACACATTGAGAGGGAGATTCTGAAGATCTAGGACTTGAAGCAATCATTTAATGTGGTGGCCTTATTGCTTTCACCTAATCAACTATGATCGTTTATTTTGTCTTCCCTCAATTTAGATAGTTATTACTTGGAGTTCTTTCCCATGTCTATTAACCCCACCTATGTCCTAGCCCACTTGCCCTCTGCAATTATTTTTTCTTCTCTACTTTTCTTTTTCTTTTCCCTTTTCATATATCTAATACAGTTTTTTTTTTTCAAAACACCTGTAACTTTACATAAAATAAATTTCTTTCTTAATTCTTATCTTACAGTAGACTATAAAAAAAACAAAACCGAATGTGATAATACAAAGCTTTTCTTCTCTTTAACTTTCAAATAAAAAGTCGCGGTTTAATTTATTCTTATTTTGAGATTCGATCTTGTCATGTTAATTCTATTTAATCAAAAAAGATTATTGACCCCTTTTTTTATAATGTGATCATTGACCTTTTCAAAAAGATACCATTATAACTAGTATTTATAAAATAAAATCATAAAATATATCTTATCAAAAAATAAAATAAAATCATACAATATAAAAACAAGGACTTATGCAGTCTTTAAAAACACTGTTCAATGCACAGTATTTTTATTTTTATTTTAAAATAGCTGGTCAATGAAACCATGCGGTGTAAGTGCTTTTGTAAAAAACACGTCACTTTTCAAACTTTTAATGTTGTAAAATTAATTAAAAAGTTATTAATACATAGATATATTTAAACAATTAATCATTTTCCATGAAACTTCCAAATTAATAAAATAAATGCTTAGCAATACAAAAACAAAAATAATAAAATATTAATATAACAATTACAAATAATAACAAAGTAAAATTCAAAATAAAAATGTTAGTAAATAAAAATTAACATATGGAAGATAATAAATAAATAGTTTGTTTAACTTGTACAACCTTACACAAGATAAAGAATTAAAAATAGAATTTTTTATATAGAAAATTATGTAGAAATAAGAGTATTAATGATGTTTTAAAATGAAAAATTTTATTTGTTTTATTTTTTAACCTATGTAAAATTAAATAGATTAGATAAATCCGTAAGCAAAATCTTTGAACTTACTTCTATCTGCTATATCCGAATGGAATGTCCATATATGTTTTTGGGAACATTTTCAAAGAAAAAAAAAAGAGGATCCTCAACAGACTTAAAGGAATAAATAAGGAAATTCTTTCTAATATGAAAAGATCTCTTTGGGAGGAGTATATGCAAATTCTTTCTAATGAATACGGTATAACCATGCCAAAGTTAATTGGATTAAACTTGGTGATAGGAACACCAGCTTTTTCCACTAATCTACACTTGCTAGGAAAAACAAAATTAATAACTCTTAAAGATGAAAGGGATAATTAAATTTATAATGACCTAGACTTGAAGAAGCTTATTGTATAATTTTCAAAAAGACATTTACTCAAGAGTTAATTTTGGAGTTTTGAGTTTACAGTTTGAAATTCCTCTTATCCAACTCATTGATACTGACATGTTGATTATGTGCAATAAACCTATACAGAAAAAGAAATCAGAGTTGCTCTTTTTAGCATTAGCAATTTCAAGTCCCTTGGAACTGATGGAATTCATGTTGCTTTTTATAAAAACCAATGGCTCATAACCTTAAATAATTTATTTGTGATTTTGTTCAAAATGTGTTTTCTTATCATGAGAATATTCATAAAGTAATGTGACTATCACTTTAATTCCTAAGGAGGAGGATCTTGAGCTTCATAAGGTTCATTTGATATGTAGTTGGGAAAATAAGATTTAGAAAATGGAGAAATCTAAAAGTTAATATTAATCTTTACGTCGTTGGATACAGTCAAAACTCTGTTTGACTGTAGGATATATTTTCTCCTGCTTGCAAATGGCGTTTGCAAGTCTCTAACCGTTAAACAAACACAAGCATAGTCATTTTCAACTCATATCCCTATGCAAGGTTAGCTATAAGCTCATTGTGGTATGTATTATTTATAATATATAAAATTCGACAAAAGCATAATAAATAGGTTATAAAATTTGTTCGATTGATTCATAATCCACTCTTCGTTTTGCTTTTGAAGTGTTCTTTCATCCTTTTTTTCTTAATTACCTTGTTTCAAATCTACAGGCCCTTCAAAAGTTAAATTCAATTGATTCATGATTCAATGTTTTTTATAAGGAGCATTTCTGATAAATAGGTAACAGATTCATTATATGTTTGCAATGTCAAAGTAGATAAATCGAAACCAAGTCATGTATGTCATATGATTGCATTCTATGTTTTGTAATCAAATTATTTTTTTTAGTCAATTATAAATTTTTCCACACATTTTTTTCTTCTCTTGCCTGTCCTTATTATAATTTAAAAATTTCCCGTACAAGGCACGAGTTAGACACTAGTATTATTAATTTTCAAGAGCTTGTGCATTTGATGAAGAGAATTAGAGGCAAAACAGCTATGTACTAATCAAATTGGATCTTGCCAAGGCTTATGACAAACTTTCATGGAATTTATCATACCTTCTCTTCTTTTGTTAGGCTTTATTGATCTATTTATTAAATTCATCTACAATTGCATCTCTTCTTCAAGATTTTGTGTCTACTGGAATGGTGACTAAACTAAAGCTTTTATTTTTTAAGAGGCATTAGAAAAGTCCCTTTTATTTCTATACTTGTTCATCATGTGCATGGAAAGATTAAGTAGGCTAATTAATGGTCTTATTGTTGTTGATGTTTGGAAACCTTTCAACTCTCATAGAGGTGGCCTTCTATCTTTTTTTTAGTTTTGTTGAGACATTATTCTTGTCATTAAAGCTGACACCAATCAAGGTCTTTTACTCAAGAAAGCTCTTCATCAATTTTGCATTATTTTTGGCCAAGAGATTAATTTGGATAAATCAAAGATTTTCTTCTCCCAAAATACCGATCCTCAACTTCCTACAAACATAAGTTAATTGTTGAATATTGAAATTACTGAAAATCTTAGTGCATATCTTGGCATTCCTATGATTCATACTAGAGCTACCAAATCTGCTTTCAATTTTATTATTGATAAGGTTAAAAGAAAACTTTCATCTTTGATGATGAATACTCTTTCTTTTGTTGGAAGGATAACATTGGCTCAAGCATAAATTGTGTCAATACCATGTTATGTTATACAGACTGTAATCCCTAAAGGGATTTGTCAGGTTAAACACTGTACAAAGATTTAATTTAGGGATCAACACCTACTCATAGGAAAATTCACTTTGTCTCTTAGGAGAAAATCTGTAGGACCAAAAAGGGGGTCTGAGTTTTAGAAACCTTTATACTGTAACTTGGCATACATCATGAAATTAGGTTGGAAATTATTAAAAAATCCTAAAGCTTTATGAGTTAAACTAATCAAAGCTAAATATAAAGTAGAAAACCTCCATTTTCCCCAACTAAAAGCAATCACTATGATTTTGTAGTTTGAAAAGGTATAGTAAGTTAATGAGATAGTTTGGCAAGATAGTTTCATCCCTTCTAAATTTGAAATTTGAGTTGCAACATCTAAAATTGAAATATAAGTTCAATATGAGTGAGAATTGATATAATTGAATGATTGTCATAACCCAGAGCATGCTTCTAAAGTTAGAAAGGTTGCTTGAAAATTTCTAGAGATCTAAGAGAATGGTTCATGAATTAGGAATAAGGTATAAGAATCTTGATGTTTGTCATAGGCATTGATGCTATATTGCAAAGAGAATAATGTCAAAGATAGGTGCTCAATATCTCAACTCCCATGATTAAAATCAAAGATAGGTCATTCAAAAACTAAAAAAGATGTGCCATATTCAGTGATTTGACATTTTCCAATTATTCCAAGACTCTAACACTTGTTTATGTCTAAGAAGATTGTAAGATATATGTGTTGGCATATGGATGGGGCGCGTCAAGATGAATTAATGGTTATACATCCAGTTGATGTAGAGGCTTGGAATTTGTAACAGCTCAACCTTTTGTAATAGGAGTAGCTAGTATTTTATATAATATGCGTGTCTTTGGCGTGTGTGATTTATTGTTAATTATTGTGATTTGTCTGAGTAATTAAAAATAGAGCCAAAATTGACTCATAATGGTGAGTGATATTTGTGTGGTATGTGAATGGGTAAAGGTTGTTACTGAGGATTTAATTTATTAAAATATTGTTTAAAAGTTACCTGACATGAAAATATTATTATTTTAATCTATTTTAAGAATTTACAGTAACCTAAACCTTAAACCGTAAGGAAAAGGAATTGAGAAAATAAATAAAATGGACCCTACCACGACCAAGAACCAATCAAACAACAGAGAACCTTTTTTCTTTCTCTCAATTGGTTTGTCATGTGTTGTGTTTTTTGTATTTTCCTCCACTAACAAGCCACGTGTCAAGCATTTGGCAAATTCTCTCTCATGCGTTGACAAGTGTCACGTGCATACTCCCCCAGCAAGCCATGTGTCACATTTTCACCACCTAGCGGACACATGATGTCAGGTGGTTATTTTGATCCTTGTCTTGTCAAACACGTGTCGATGCGAGGTCATTCTGACCCTAGTCCAGTTAAGCCACGTGTCGCCATGGGAACTTGGACCCTTGTCACATCGGGACATATGTCACCACCCGATTAAAAGAAAATGCAACCCTCGTCTTGTAACACCCTATGTTACACCTTAATAAATTCTAGAAAAATTCGTGAATTTTTTTTAAAGATATGATTGTTAAAAAGAAACTATCGGAATAAATTACATACATTATTTCTGGAATACCTCATAAATATTATTAAAACTTTATAAAGTAATTGTACATTCATCCGAAGAAAATAAACATTAAACATTATAAGAAAGAGAGAAAACTCCATGGCCCAGAAGCAGTTACTTAATAACATTATTTATTCATTGGACCACGGTATTCATACCGAGCTCCCGTACTATATTTACTGTCGACATTCTTCTATCCTTCCCTCTGAACCATCAATTTAAAACATATGAAACAAAAACACGAAGAAAGGAGTGAGAAACAGAATATAATATTCTCGAATAAGACATAAGCAACAAATGGTTTTCACAAACCAATACATAATAATATCAATCACAATCACATACACAATCAATTATGAATGCATGAATGTTATGCAATATCTTCATCATGACTTACTTATATATGTGGGCCCTTAAATTTTAATTTGCACTAGGCCAACCAAGAGTTTACACTGTTCCATAAGTCGGGATAATAATAATATGAACAACTCAACTGGCATGGAAATACTTAGAGACTAGTCAGATTGAGAAAGTTTTTATTGTGAAAGTACCCGACACTAGGGAGCTACCCCAGGTCCCCTGAAACACTCTTTCACACCCTCTTATCCCAAGGCTCGTAATTAAGCCTCCTCTAATGTATCCTCGGTTTCTATAATTCGTCCCAGACAATATCATTTTGTTTCACTTTAATGATTTATGATGCATGAACTACTCGCGTATTTAATTGGTTAAGGCTTTTAGAAACTCAATTATTAAATACCTTAAAGGTTTACAACATCATTTCAATAAACTGTATATTTTATCAATTCTCTGAATTTCTGTCCCACAGAAATAAATTTGGTACAGTTTTCGAATCTCACTGAAATTGAGTTTCGAAGCCTTAAATATCTCAAAACTTTCTTATATAAAACTTTACACAATCTTTCTCAAATTGAATCTTAACATGATCGAATTCTCAATTATTTCCTGAACTGGTCTGGACCGGGGTCTAGGATCCGGTATGGGACCAGCCACAAGGATGCAGGTGTTTTTAGGGTTTACACCCCGGAACTGTGTATGTCCGATGTACTAATCCGGTCTCTCAGTGGGAGAGGCCGGTCTTGTTGTCCTGGAGATCCTTCACACCAACGATTCGCGTTGTAGGAGGGCGAAAGGTGGTGCCACCTGCGAAGATTCTCCGACGCTCAAGTTAGAAGAGTGTATGAACTGAATGAATACTCAAGCGTGATAACAGTAAAATGTGAGATAGAATCACGATACCATGCATGTGTGTTGATATGGCCTCTTATAGTTGAACGTAGGAGAAAAAGTGAGACGTTGGATACAGGTGGGTCCCTTATCTCTGATTGCGTGTATATTTTGTCAATCAAGGTGGCTCGACTTTCAGAATGTGTCAGGAGGGTAGGTCAATTATCAGAGTACAATCCTCTAGAGAGAGGGGAGGATAATCACCTTTTCCGCATAATCTGCTGACACGCCCCCTTACTTTCTGAAGCCATTGATGTGACGTATTTTGCTACAAACAGTGTCTTCGTTGATAAGTTATCAAAAGGCTCTTCTCTTGCTATGAGGGAAAAGCTATCAATTATATAAATATCCCGTATCAATGAACATAGAACCGTTGCCGCGAAAATGAATGATGCTGTCATGGAGTGAGGGCGGATGACCAGACAACGGATATCCGGTGTGGTAACGTTGAACCCCTGGACACCGGTTTTCCTTATATGAGGTCAGTCTGACGTCACAAGTATGGGGGCCGGTATCTAGACCGGATCATCTGTCCCCTAGCTTGTATGAGGGACTGTTAAGTTGCTCATATGAGCTACTCAATTCTCGAGAGAAGTCTAGATGCCGGTAGTACATTCTTGTAAGTCTCTAGGAACTCGGTGGCGTCCGTTCTACTAAACAAGTAACCGCCCTCTTCGCGTTGTGTACAACGGATTCAGACAGCATAAAAATAAGCAGCGGAAATCCCAAGAGTTTCTGAAAATTGAAACTCTTGGTATTCGAAAAGTGGTTGGTAGGCATTAAATGCGCATGGCATGATTGGACATTAAATGCATTTTTTACGCACGAGACATCATTACCCAAGAGTGTAACCGTCGATTGGGCTTATTGGGCCTGGATTCAAACTGAAAGGGGGGCCCATTTTGCCAAAACGTTTACTGAAACGTTACCATTTTCGCGCTTATTCGTGACGAAACGACGGAGTCGTTTTGATTTGAAAGGTTGCGTTTTGAGGCAAGCATTGTGACCTTCGACGAAACACTCTACCTCTTCGTTACCTATAAAAGGAACTCTTAGCAGATTTAGGAATCCATCCTTGCTCTCAAACTTAGTGAAACTCTGCTCAAATTTCCTTGGAATTTCCTTGTCGTCTTCAACTTCTCAAAGATCCTCTTCCTTTAGGTAACCTTCCTTCCCTTCAACTCCTTGCAATTTTAATCATTCTATTTCCATCATGCGCCTTAGAGCTGGACACGCTGGTCCTTCAAATAGAGGGAGGTTTGGCTCTCGTGCCCCCCTTAGCCACCGTGGTGGGAGGATTCCAGCGAATCCTCCTGTGGCTGGGCGCCATCGCTCAGAGAGAGCCGAAGCTTCTTCCTCACGAGCGTCTTCTTCATCTCGTCGCTCTGAGGTTCCCCTTGGTTCGAGGGCTACCAGCCGCTCTGATGAGGGGTCAAGTGCTGAGGGTTATCTCTCTGACGATGTTGCTTTTTATCACAGCACCTACGCATTCCACCGCGCCTGCACAACCATGGATCTTCCAGGACGTGGAAAAACGCCGTTTCTCCGATCTGCTGATGGGTGTGTCAATGTTGTGGCACACCGGCTTGACTGGGAGAAACTCAACAGGGAGAAACCTTATTGCTGGGTGGAAGAGGAGTTCCTAGAGATCCCTTCGCACCATGCAAGTGTGGAGGAGCGCACGGTTTCTTTCCGCTGTAAGATATATTCGGATAAGAAGTACAAAGCGCGATACGCTGTGATGGCACCGCATCCCAATGAAAGAATATGCCACAGCGTCCCTGATGCGAGGTCGGTCTACATGTACGACTACGTTTTCTTAAAGCTGGGGGTGCGCTTTCCACTGACGGATTTCCAGATGGCCGTCCTGCGTTTCTTGGACTGTGCCCCCTCACAATTACATCCCAACGGTTGGAGTCTTGTCCGGGCTCTGGAAGTCTTGGGGGAGCATTTTGGCTTCTCCGCCACTGTGGCCAAGCTATTTTATTATTGCCAAGTGGTCCGCCGAGCTAATAAGAAGGGCGGCCTTGGGTTCATTACACTCCGTAGTGACTCAAGGGTTGTAAATTTCAAGTCCTATACGGAATCCGTAAAGGTAGATGGGCGCTCCTTCAAGCACTACTACACGCGAGTCCGGATTCAACCAAATAAGCCGGTCTTCTGGCGAAATAAAGAGGGGTTTACCAAGTTTCCCCTTAGCTGGACGCACGAGCATTTTCTCCTTATGAGCCGTGCTTACTATACAGATGAGAGTGAACTTTCCCCTCATTCTGTTGAGGTCTTGAGCGCCCTGCAGACGGCCTCAAAGACCCTCAAAGGGTTCTCCAGCCGTCTTCTCCTGGCCGAGGAAGACATCAAAAACACCTACCTCCGTAATATTCGCTCTTATTCTCCTTGTGTTGTATGGTTATACCGTTCTAGTTATTTTCCTTCTTGTATGCTTATTCAACTCTTTTTGTTTTGCAGAACAAATTGAAAAGGCCTGCCCAGAAATGTTGTCGCTAAGGTCCATGCTGGCTGACGATGACTCCTCTTCTGAGGAAAATGAAATCCAGGCGAAGAGGAACGCCACCAAAACTCCCCTCATTCCTCTGACTTCTGCAGTAGGAGATGAGGTTCCTCTCTTCGACGAGGAGGAAGCCGAAGAAGCAACTGGGGCCGCTGGAGCGGGTGGCGAGGAGGCCGTCCCAGAGAGAAAGAAAAAGAAGAGGCATCTTGTAAAGAAGGCCGATCAAGAGAAGCCCTCCTCTGATGACCCTGTGAAGAAGCGTCAGAGGACGGCCGAAGAAACCGAATTAAAGAAGAACAAGGGAAAGGAACCCGCTCCTGAGTTCTCTGCACCTTCTTCTCAAAATGCTTCAGAGCCGGATTCTGGGAACGGTCCTCCTCCGGCGTTCGATCCTCCGCGTGACTCCTCCCTTTCTCCTTATTTGTGGTTTCAAGGATCTATGCCTCCTACTCTCCCAAAAGCACGGTATTGCCTCCGCCCTTCCCTCGACGCTGCTGGGGTCCGAGGTGCTTGCAAGGCTGGGCGTTGGCAACTTGATGAACTGTCTGGCCTGCTGGAGTCCCTGAGCGAGAAAGCTGACTATATGGATCAAGTTGAAAAACTTGAGACCGAACTCGCAGTGAAGGAGAAATGGGCAGCCAAGCAAGCTGAGGCTCGCAGGGGAGTGGAATCAGAATTGGAAAAAACTAAAGAAACACTCCAGAGGAAAACGGAAGAGGCAAGCAAAGTTCATTTTGCGAATAAGGCCCTAGAACGGGAAGTTGCCGACCTCCAAAATAAGAACAAATCCATACCCCTCCTTGAAGAAGAATTACAACTGGAGAAGAAGAGATCGGCTAAGCTTGCTGACGATCTCAGAGTTATGGAGGATGGTCGCAACAAGGACCTTGGGGAGTGGGAGTCTATTCGGAAGGAGATGCAAGCCCAAATTGATGAACTCAAAAAGGGTGGTGCGAGTGCTGGGCCTTCAGAAGAGGATTACGCCAAAGTTCAAAGAAGGCTAGCTGCTGCAAAGGCCAAGGCTGCCAAAGCCTTGGATATATGCAAAAATGTGGCGTATGAATCTTTCGGCCTGGCCCTTCGTCAAGTCTACTATCGGAACCCTGGAATAAAGCTGAATTTGTACGGATTAGATCCGTTCTTTGAGTTCCATGGGGGAAGACTTGTAGAAGTTCGCAAGGACGGATCGCACCACGAGCCCCGTGCATCTCTGTACGAACTGCCTCCCCTTCCAGAAGGACAAAGTATGGAGCCTACAACGTCCATTGCTGCCTCTGGAGCTGAAGCACAAGAAGGTGCCCCAACTGGAATGGAGGACAAAGCGGAGAAGGGAGGAGTGCCCACTGTGGAGGATTAAACGCCAGCCTCTTAAATTTATGCTTTATTCATAGCTGTGTTCTGGGATCAGCTCCAGTTTCAACTACCTTGTAATCTGAATAATTTCTTTATTCTTGGAAATAAAATTCACTGTTACTTTTCTTCAACTGCTTGCGTCGACTGTATGATTGTTGGATAACTTAGTGTTGTACCAAACACTTTATTGTTTTTAATGCTTTACGAATCCGTTCTGTGTGGTTACCTAGCTGCTTAATGCGTACTTATCACACCGGATTAAAGCAACAAATAGTAATGAATAAATAACAATCAAGTTAAAGCACGCCCTGTCCCCAAGTGTAAGTTCATTGGGAAGGGAGAGTTTATCTCAAAGATTACCTTTTAAATTCTCAAAAGATAGAAATGCTTATCTGTCCTCGAAGATGTAGAGCGGGTACATTAGCTTTCAACCGCTCTGGGATGGATATTCCACGATTGAGGACGGATATTGCCTTTGAATTTTGTATAGCTTTGGCAAGGGTAAGCTTTATGCCTTTTTCTTGAGATTCGGTTTGGTCCTACACCTCAAGTCTTCACACGGTGTTCGGTTCGATCCTACTAACCGTACTTGGAGTTCGGTGCAATCCTACAATCCAAGCCTTCAACACGGGGTTCGGATCAGGGCTAATCCTGAACCTACTGCGCCCGTTACTCGGGGTTCAGCGCGGTTTTCTCTGTGAACCGGCCTACTGCGCCCAAGCCTTCGCATGGGGTTCGGTTTGTGGCCTTGAAAAAGGACCAGCCCTACAACCCATGTATTCTTCGAATGGGGTTCGGTTTGTGGCCTTGAGAAAGGACCAGCCCTACAACCCATGTTGTCTTCGAATGGGGTTCGGTTTGTGGCCTTGAGAAAGGACCAGCCCTACAACCCATGTTATCTTCGAATGGGGTTCGGTTTGTGGCCTTGAGAAAGGACCAGCCCTACAACCCATGTTGTCTTCGAATGGGGTTCGGTTTGTGGCCTTGAGAAAGGACCAGCCCTACAACCCATGTAGTCTTCGAATGGGGTTCGGTTTGTGGCCTTGAGAAAGGACCAGCCCTACAACCCATGTAGTCTTCGAATGGGGTTCGGTTTGTGGCCTTGAGAAAGGACCAGCCCTACAACCCATTCTACCTCAAGGAGTTACATCGTCAAAACACACGATGTGTGACTGAGATCATCCATCCTGAGGGGTCTTCATCAGTTCCTCGAGGAGTTATATCATCAACTACAGAATTGGTAGTTGAGTTCATCCGTCCTGAGGTGTATGCGTATTAAACTACGGCTATAAATCACAACACATAAGAAACGTGAGAATGATAGGGCGGTTAAAATGTATTCTCATTAAAATTGAAAGTACATTACATGAAAAGCGTAGCTGGGGTCATGCCTCGTTAAAACCTTCTTGAGAAAACCCAATGGGAAAAAACTCAAGTAAGGAAAAAGAGTACACGCTGTCTTACCAACTAGCTGTAATACACTCGTAAATTCTGAGTGTTCCATTTGTTGCGGATTGGGGTTCCATCAAGTTCTTCCAATCGGTATGATCCCTTTCCAGTCACCTCCGAAACTCTATAAGGTCCTTCCCACGTTGGTGCTAGCTTTCCTTGGTGAGCGAACTTATTCCCCACACTGGCCTTTCTCAGAACAAGGTCTCCGGTGTTAAAAGCTCTGTACTGGACACGTTTATTGTACCGGAGTGCAGCCTTTGCTTTTATTGCCTGATCTCTGACGAAAGCCTTTTCCCTCAACTCTTGGAGGACGTCCAGCTCTGATGCTAAGTTGGCGTTGTTATCTTCTGCTGAAAAATATTCAACACGAGCCGATCTTGTTTGTAACTCAACTGGGATCATCGCCTCAACCCCGTACACCAACCGGTATGGGGATTCGTTAGTTGAAGAATGAGGCGTAGTGCGGTATGCCCATAGAACATGACATAACTGGTCAGTCCATCCTCCCTTCGCTTCTCCCAGACGCTTCTTTAACCCCTTTAGCACCTCTCGATTAGCTACCTCTGCTTGCCCATTGGTCTGGGGGTGTTCAACGGATGAGAATATCTGGATTATCCCCAGTCCTTCAAGTAAATCCGTGAACTTTTTGTCTGTAAACTGGGTGCCGTTGTCAGTCACGATCCGCCCTGGCACCCCGAACCGAGCAATGATATTTTCGTACATGAAACGTCTTGTACGTGCAGAAGTGATATGCACTACTGGTTCTGCCTCGATCCATTTGGTGAAGTAATCTACCCCCACAATCAAGTATTTGATACCTCCTGGCGCAGTGGGAAACGGACCCAGAATATCAAGGCCCCATTGATAGAACGGCCAAGGCACAGCAGATGAAGATAACTCTTGGGCCGGTGTATGGTGGAGATTGGAGAATTTTTGGCAAGCGTCACATTTCCTCACGAAGTCTGCGGAATCCTGCTTCACAGTGGGCCACCAGTATCCAGCCCTGAGGACTTTTCTCATTAGGCTTCGGCCTCCAGCGTGGTGCCCACATTGCCCCTCGTGTACCTCAGTCAAGACCGCTTGAACTTCGTCTTCTCTTAAACATGAAAGATATGGGACAGAGAATCCCCTTCTGTAGAGAACACCATCGACCATAGTAAAATATGGCAACTCCCTCTTTACTCGTCTCCTTTCCTTCTCGTCAGTGGGAAGTTGACCATCAGCCAGATAACGAATATAGGGGATGACCCAAGAATCCTCGTATGGATAACTCACCATGACGGCATTCAGAGAAGGATACATAGGTATACTGGGTGATGTCAAAGTGCTCTGAACCACCGTTGTTGTGCTACCAGGTTGCTTTGTACTTGCCAATCTTGACAAGATATCTGCTCTAGTATTTTCTTCCCTGGGCACATGCTTGAACTCTAAAACTTCAAATCTTCCCTTCAGCTCATTAACACAATTCAAGTACAATTGAAGTTGTGGTTCCTTCGCCTGGTACTCTCCCTGGATTTGCGAAATCACCAGCTGAGAATCACTGCAGAGGGTAACTGCTGATGCTCCGATATCAATTGCCGCACGGAGACCGGCCAAGCATACTTCGTATTCAGCTTGATTGTTGGAGGTCTTGAAATTGAATCGGAGGGAAATTTCTAAGTGTACGCCGTCATCACTTTCTACCACCACACCTGCTCCACATCCTTTGCTGTTTGACGAACCGTCGACGTAGATGGTCCAATGCGTTCGAGGGGTAGCCGGGTCTGCCCCAGTCATTTCCACTACAAAATCGGCCAACACTTGTGCCTTGATGGCTCCTCGAGGCTCATATGAAATCTCAAATTCAGATAGCTCAATGGACCATTTTATCATCCTTCCAGCGAGGTCTGGTTTGCTGAGCACTGAACGGAGTGGCAAATCCGTTCTCACCAATACTGGGTGCGCATGGAAATAAGGCCTCAGCCGTCGTGACGCCCACACAACTGCCAGGGCGGCTTTCTCAATCTTCTGATACCTTCCTTCAGCCCCCTGAAACGTTTTACTAGTAAAGTACACCGGTCTCTGCCCTTCAGGGGTTTCTTTCACCAGGGCTACACCTAGAGCTTCATCAGATATTGCCAAGTATAAGATTAACGTTTCGCCTGGATCAGGCTTAACAAGAATTGGTGGGCTCGAGAGAACGGCTTTGAGCTGCTGGAAGGCTTGCTCTTGTTCCTCTCCCCATTCAAAACTCTTGTGTTTCTTCAACGCCTTATACAAGGGGAGGGACCTGTGCGCCATCTTAGGCATGAAACGAGCTAAAGCGGCCACTTTCCCATTCAATGACTGGACCTCCCTCAAACATTTAGGACTCTGCATGTCCAGGATTGCTTGACATTTCCCGGGGTTAGCTTCAATGCCTCGTTGAGTCAACATGAATCCCAAGAATTTTCCTGCTGGAACGGCGAAAGTGCACTTTAAAGGATTTAACCTCATGTTGTACTGCCGAAGCCTAGTGAAAACTTGGCGTAGATCTTCAATGTGGTCTCCTCCAGCGGGTGTTTTGGCTATGATATCATCGATATAAACTTCGACCAGCTTTGTATGCATCCCTTCAAAGACTTTGTTAATCATGCGCTGATAGGTAGCGCCGGCGTTCTTCAGTCCAAAAGGCATGACGGTGTAGCAGAAAACACCGCGGTCGTTGATAAATGCAGTCTTCTCCTGGTCTCCCTCCCACATCGGAATCTGGTTGTACCCCGAATAAGCATCCATGAAACTGAGATATTGGTAACCAGATGAATCATCCACCATGCGATCGATGTTGGGCAGGGGATATGGATCTTTAGGGCAGCAACGATTAAGATCCACATAATCAGTACACATTCTCCATTTGCCGTTAGCCTTCTGCACCATGACCACATTAGAAAGCCAAGATGAATAGCGTATCTCCCTTATAAAACCTGCCTTCAACAACTCCTCTGTTTGCTCACAAGCCGCCCTCTGCTTCTCCGGTCCCAACCTCCTCTTCTTCTGAGCCACCGGTCTGGTTTCAGGATACACTGCAAGTTTGTGACAACAGAAATCAGGATCCATCCCCGGCATGTCTGCTGCTGTCCATGCGAAAAGGTCTTTGAATTCCTGCAAGAGGGCTAATAAGCGTTGCTCCATAGCAGACTCCAGCTTATCATTGATGTGCGTGACCTTCTCTGGGGAATCTCCCAATATGACATCCCTGGAGCCACCATCAGGTGTGGGCTTAGATGGATTGAGTGGATCAATCTTCAATTCCGCTCTGGGGTCTAGGTCAATAAGACTGACAGATCCTGTCGCTGTTCCTCCGTCGTTCAACTTCCTCTTCTTGTTAAATGCATCTAACTTAACCATGTTGAGGCTCAGATTATAACAATATCGAGCCATCTCCTGATCTCCGCGGAGTGAGGACACAGCGTTGTCTTTGTCGATAAATTTGATCAAGAGATGAGGGGTGGATACAATTGCTTCCATAGCGTTTAAAGTTGGACGGCCTATGATACCGTTGTACGGGGATTCCACATCGATCACCAGAATTCTCGACTTGACTGTTCTTGCACCGGGCTCCCCTTCAAAAGAAATCAAAGTGTCGAGGTATCCCTTAGTAGGTTGCTTGGCTCCGTTAAACGCTGTGAGTTCTTGTGTGTATGGTTGTAAATCTGCATCACTGAAACCCATTCGTTTGAAACAATTATAAAAGATAACATCACAAGAACTTCCCTGATCGACGAGGATCCTCTTGACGTCCTTATTGGCTATGACGGCCACGATCACTACTGCATCATCACCTCCTGGAATTGTTGGGCCAAAGTCATCATCTGTAAACGACACCGTCGGGGCTGTCACCCCGTCCCTGAAAGGGCGGTTATTCCTTGGTTTACCCTGGACTGACAGAATCATCCTATGGTGGTTCTTTCGTGCTGTGATTGATGTTCCTCCTCCCGCAAATCCTCCAGCTATCATCTCAATCACTTCTCTTCTGCCCTGTCTCTGCTGCTGGGGCATATTACTTTGTTGGGCACCTTCAGCAATCATTACCCCTTTCTGCTTCTCAGCCGCTGTGAACTTCCTTGCTGGGTTGCGCGTATTATCATCTTCATCATCAGGATCTCTATTCCTTTTCTCCATCCTATGAGGCTCATCCATAGATTTCTCCTTAAACAAATACTGCTTCAACTTTCCTTCCCGAATGAGAGTTTCCACCGTATTCTTTAACGCCTTACACTCATCAGTGTTGTGCCCTGTCTGCTCATGGAAAGTGCAGTATTTACGTGAGTTACCACCCCTCTTGGCTGGGGCTGGCTTCCTTATACCAAAGACGTTCAGAGTTGGCCAACCAACCTCCCTCATGATTTGTGAGTGCCTGGTGTTCAACGGAGCATAGTGATCGAACGATGATACGCGCCTGTCTCGTGGATGCTGACGAGCATTCACAAAGTCTTCTCTAAAGGCATGCTTCTCGAGCCTCGCTCTCTCCTTTTCTCTCCGTGGCTGCTGAGCGGGTGCAGAAGGCTTTACTCTTGCTGCAGTTGCCTCTAGATGCATCTCTATGCCCACATATTTGGAAGCTTTCCTTCGAAACTCCTCGAAGGTTGTAGGTGGGCTCTTTGCCAAAGATAGAGCAAAGGCTGAACCTGGCTGAAGAGCTTCCACTACAATATGGAGTTGTATGGCCTCCGTAAGGTTAGGGACCAACGCAGCCTCCTTGTAAAACCTTTTCAGGAACTCCTTAAGAGTCTCAGTCTCTCCCTGTCTTATCTGGGCCAGGGTGTGAGAAGTTCTTGGGATATCCCTGGAGATGACGAAATGGCTTTCGAATGCAGCAGCCATTTCCTCCCAAGAGTCTATAGATCCTGAAGGCAAACTTTTAAACCAGCTGAGAGCTTCCTCCGTCAACGTCCTTGGGAACATTCTGCACATGACATCTTCGTCTGCTCCCAGATACATAGCTTCATAAACGTAAGCATCCAAATGCTTAGTGGGGTCGGTCTCTCCATTATACTTCCCAATCGACAATGGCTGAGTTGTTTGCAAATGTTTTGGAATGACAATACTCATCAACCTCCTTGAGAAAGGGACATTGAGCTTGTATGTCCCTGAAGTTACCACCGCCTGCTCCCTTCTCCTGATACTGACTCTATCACCAGAGTCCTGCGTCTGCTCCCTCTCTTTATATGTGGGGATCTTCGAATACTGGAGGGTGGTAGATCTATCCCTCGCTGATGCATGGTGAGCATCCTCTGCATGGGATACTACTCTGTCCCCAGCTCCTCCTCTCTCTCGCCTCAGCTCCATCAACTCCTCCTTCAGTTGCCTGATAACCTCATCGCGAGGGTCAGGCGTCTGCACTTGCACCATCCTCCGGTTTTGAGTTGCAGGAGATTCGAAGACGAGTCTCCTCCCAGCCTGTTGATGGGTCACATCCTCCACGTGACCTTCCACGAAATCTCTCCCGTTACCTTCCATTGTGCCAACCTAACTTCTGCGAAAATGGGAATAACTCTATCGAGTCCCACTGGGCGTGCCAATGAACTGGTCTGGACCGGGGTCTAGGATCCGGTATGGGACCAGCCACAAGGATGCAGGTGTTTTTAGGGTTTACACCCCGGAACTGTGTATGTCCGATGTACTAATCCGGTCTCTCAGTGGGAGAGGCCGGTCTTGTTGTCCTGGAGATCCTTCACACCAACGATTCGCGTTGTAGGAGGGCGAAAGGTGGTGCCACCTGCGAAGATTCTCCGACGCTCAAGTTAGAAGAGTGTATGAACTGAATGAATACTCAAGCGTGATAACAGTAAAATGTGAGATAGAATCACGATACCATGCATGTGTGTTGATATGGCCTCTTATAGTTGAACGTAGGAGAAAAAGTGAGACGTTGGATACAGGTGGGTCCCTTATCTCTGATTGCGTGTATATTTTGTCAATCAAGGTGGCTCGACTTTCAGAATGTGTCAGGAGGGTAGGTCAATTATCAGAGTACAATCCTCTAGAGAGAGGGGAGGATAATCACCTTTTCCGCATAATCTGCTGACACGCCCCCTTACTTTCTGAAGCCATTGATGTGACGTATTTTGCTACAAACAGTGTCTTCGTTGATAAGTTATCAAAAGGCTCTTCTCTTGCTATGAGGGAAAAGCTATCAATTATATAAATATCCCGTATCAATGAACATAGAACCGTTGCCGCGAAAATGAATGATGCTGTCATGGAGTGAGGGCGGATGACCAGACAACGGATATCCGGTGTGGTAACGTTGAACCCCTGGACACCGGTTTTCCTTATATGAGGTCAGTCTGACGTCACAAGTATGGGGGCCGGTATCTAGACCGGATCATTTCCAAATATCTTTAGTTATTAAGTTAAAAAAATAAAATAATTTTCTTTTGAAAATTTTATTTTATTAAAAGAGAAGAATCCAAAAATACTTAAAATTATAAAAAATTTTCTTTTATTCAAGATTTAATTGTCTCAATTTGTTATAAATTAATTTTCATAAAATGTCTTCTTTCTAAAATAAATACTAATTATTATTTTTTTCTAAATATTGAAAGTAAAGTTAATAAAAATAATTTCTAAGAAGAAAAGATTTAAAGTAATAAAAATTTAAGAGTAAGGTAAGAAAATTATAACTGAGTTTTAGCTTTCCGTCATGCTCGCTATATGCTCAAACTTCACATCATAAAATTCATCAATCAAAATCAAGCATTATCAATCATAACTAAATATCATCAATCACATCAAATATTATTAATCATAATTAAATATCAATCAAAATCAAATATTATCAATTATAAACAATTCAAATAAATTAACTATCACTCATAAATGTAATTCAAATCTTAATGGTTATTGAGATTAATAAGATTGATTTTGAGTCTTTATAGTCCATTCCTCGCATGAGTCTATGTAGGTCCATATAGTCCAATCCTCGCATAGGTATAGTGCAGTCCATACAAGTCATAATAATCTAAGTCCTTGCATAGGTTCAGTCTAGTTCGCATAAGTTATTCAGGTATTTGCATAGGTATTTTAGAGTTAGTTACATCAGATATTTAATTTAAAATTTTATTATAAATTTTAAGTTAAAAAGTTAATATTTTAAAATACTAATATTATTAAATTTAAAAGGAGTAGGGGACTCCTCCCATTATTCTTATGTCTTTTCATATTATATTCTTATCTCACTCCCCCTTACCTCTTGTATCTTGATTCGTTATTGAAGATACGTACGCGTCTCTTCTCCGAGTTCTAAAACATATCAATTTCATTTTAATATAGTTACAAGATGAAAATTAAGATTTATACTTAAAACAAAAATGGTAAATTTTGAATAGTGAATAGTAAATAGTGAATAGTGAATAGTGAATTGTAACAGTAAATAGTAAATCATGAATAGTAATGGTAAATAGTAAATTATAAATAGTAACAGTAAATAGTAAAATATGAATAGTAACGGTAAATAGTAAAACATAAATAGTAACAATAAATAGTAAAACGTGAATAGTGAAGGTAAATAGTAACAGTAAATAGTAATTTACTATTGAAATAGTAATTTACTATTAAAATAGTATTTTACTATTCAGAATAGTAACTTAAAATAATATTATTTCCAGTACAATAATAGACTTTTAAAAACGATATGAAAATAACCCTAAAAAATATAAAAGAAAGGTATTCTTACCTTAGAATTTTAGCAGAACCTCTTTCCTTTGAAAAATATCTTCCTCTCTTCACTTAGCACTCTCCTCCCAATATTACTAACTTTTCAATTTTCAGTGAAAACACGGTGCCTCGCCCCTCTATTTATAGCAAAATAAGTTACTGTGCATTTGAATATTTTATTATAAAAGTACTGTGCAAAATTTGAAAATTTCCTATAGGTTACTATACAAAGTTTGAAAATTTCAGAAACGTACAGTGATTTTCACGTGAAGGACGTTGATGAATTATAAGGGGGTGCGAATAGTAATTTTGTGGGTGTGAATAGCAATTTAGGGGGTGGTGCAGATAGTATTTAAGGGGTGCAAATAGTAATTTTTCGTTTTTTAAAATAATAATTTTTTGTAAATTTTTTTAAAAAAATAAATTCTGAAAAATATACTGATCAAAAACTTCTAAAGGTCTATAGTCAAATTCCATCAAAATTTTAATATAAAATTTTCTATAATAAATAAAAATAAAAATAGGGGTGTTACACGTCTCATCATGGACACCTGTTGACATGTGGTTCTCCTAACCTTTATCTTCAGGACACGTGTCGCCTCGAGGACTCATCAATATTAGTTTCTGGTACTAGAAACTTTCACATCGTACCGAACCATTCAAAATTTGAACACCACCTTCCTCCACACACACTTGCCTTACAACCATACATCACTCCAGTCACTCCACCATTTCAACATTTTATATTCCTCTAAATTTCCAAAGTTTCACTCTTCCTCTCTTTTCTTTTCTCCAAGCCATGGTCAAGCCACCACCCCAAGGTTGGACCGATCGTTGTCGAGAGTTCGAGACTAAAACCGAAGTGAGGAAACCACCTCTTTCTCTCTTCCTTACTCATGGCCAAACTCTATACCAAGTATGAGGGATTTCTTCATGATTCTTGTGGGTTTTGCTCATGGGTCAAGGCTAGGACGTAAGTTACCCTTAAAACCTTCATTTGTTTTAAGTTTTGGGCATAATAAAATGGGTTTTCTTGATGGATATAAGATTTAATGTTAGTGTTTTAGATCTGTTTAGAAAATGAAAATAAGTTCAAATGGTTAATCCATGAGAAAATCAATTTTTACGACGATCAGACCGTAACACCATACATGCATATGTTTTGTGTTTTTCCCTGACCTTGTGTGTTTTGAGACTATTTTGAATGGCTAAATTCTAAGTCCATAATCAAATGTCATTACTGTTTGGAAAACGGAATTGCTTGCTCTAGAACCTTGATTGAAATGCATGCAAGGTACTTAGTGAAGATTGTTGAACTTTTGGCATGAAATTTCTCTTTGTGTGTATTTGAGTTTGAATCTAAATATGGTGTATATTTGTCACATTTTGCATGACGGAAATTCTATTTGACGCTTCCCATAATGCATGCTTAATTTGTTATGTGAAAATATATGTAGTTACCATGCCAAAGTCCCAAAAAAGTCATATTTTTGACTTGTTTTTCGTGCCACCCATGATTTGTGTTATTTTGAGTATATGAATCTAAAATGGATCTGTGATAATGGTTATGTGGAGGTTATGGCCAGAGGTTTTGATGCTATTGTTATGGTGACTTTGTCCTTAGTTGTAAATTCATAAGATCGAAAGGTTAAAATGCAATTTTTATAAAATACGTGAGAAAGGACCATTTTACAAATATTTATAAATTTATATAATTTTTATTAAATAATACCCAAAATAGTAATTAATTAGTATTATTTTCTAAATTAAAGTTTTAATAAATTTTTGTTAAGGAAAAATCGATCAAATGACCCTGTTTCACTAAAACCGCCCTCAAGGACTAATTTGACAACAAAAGATATTTTTGGTGTACGGTCTTGGACCTCTATCCAAAACTTAATTAACAAGTTTATTAGGCTTAGTAATTAGCTTAGATGGCTTAAAATAAAAAAATGGCAAAATGACAAAAATTGAGCTTAAACGGGCCTATAAGGGTAAATTAATAATTTTGTCAAAGTAGGATTTAATGAATTATTTTCTTATTTTTTGGCAGTTTTTTAATAATGCTTTAAAAATGTTCTATAAGACTTAAATAGTATTAATTGACCCTTGAATAAAAGATATTAACTTTATACACATGAAAATAGCTATAAAGAACGAACCCTTGAACATAAAACTTTGAGATGCTTGTGAGAAGTGTGCCACATGTTGAATGAACCGCTATATTCCTAAATGCATATGTAAGCTGCAATGGTAGGGATGATGTTGGATTATGAACCCGCCACCTGAGTGTGGAAAGGAAATCGGTATGTGTTGTGAATGGACGCACTAAGGACAAAGGGAATGTGTTTTGTGCAAGAGATGATGATTCGCGTGGCATGGTCAAGTAACGTGCATTATGCATGCATCATATCATGCGATGTTTTATGATGAGGAACAAAAATCGGGGCACCTGAGGAACGATGATGTTCGACCTCTTGAGTAAATCTCCGGAACACAATCGAGGTAATTCCCTCGGATGACAATAAAATCATATACGATGCCAAGGAGAACCGAGGCCACCCTGGTATGCTTCAAATCAAGAAATCATGTCCATAGCCATGGAGAACTGATTCCTAATATGTCATATTTGGAGCCTATGTGGCGATATGATTTAAACTATATGTCACTTTTTTATGAACCCGGTTCAAGATCGATGGGATCCAGCAAAATTCCATGTGATTATTGGTATTGGAGATTCAGACTCAAATGCATAAACATGCATAACATCATAAAACATGTTCAGAGATGAACAATCCCATGCATTCTTACTTGTGTGATTAACTTGATATGTTAAGTACGATGATGTATGATGAGTTATTTTGTTAAGTTATTGAACTGTGTGGATTAAATGACTCATGTGAATACCCCTAATCTTATAACATGTTTAAGTGTTTTGTTGTATAGTAAACCATGTTTGGACATAACTTTAATGTATCCCACAAGGTAGGGGTGATGAACTTATCTTCTTACTTGTCTTGTTAGTATACATGATGTATGTGTTTATATGTCGAACCCTCCTTCGAACAAGGGCAATGCTCTAGTCACTAGTGCAAAAATAACATTTCACATCGCGGATTCTACTACGGTTTTGAAAAAACCGATGTGAAATATAAAGGCGGTGGCATTTTGGTAAATAAATGAAACATTAGAAATATTTCACATCGGTTTTTCCTGAAAACAGATGTGAAAAATGACACTATCACAACGGTTTTGAAAAACCGATGTTAAAATTTGACGCGGTGGCATTTTTGAAAATATGTAAAAGTTTCATAGGAAAATTAGACAACGCTTTTTAAGAAACCGATGTGAAATGCTTTGACAGAATTTAAAATTTAAATTTTCGCTTTAAATCTACCATCGGTTTTTATTCAAAAAACCGTTGTGGGAAACATTACAGAACGGTTTTGCTAAAAAACCGTTGTGGAAAATCTGAATATGGTAATTTAGAGCAATTTTGCAGGTAAGCCTTGGCATAATGATCAAAGGTTTCGTTCTTGAGGAGTTCTAAAATGAGGGAAAACTATGATGGCATGGCTCGGCTGGATATAGGCAGTGGATGCAACACAGAAATCGTGGCTCATTCTTCGATGCCTCACTGCATGATTCATAGATAAGGTTAGTGGAGCCATTGGTCTTTCTTGTAAGAGAAGCAGAAAGCGTGACAATTCATATATGTAGGTACATGGTATGGGAATGGCATGGCATGGTATATTCATGATGATATGACTTCATGGAGAATTGATAATTGGAAAAGAGAGGCATACAGAGAGAAGAGGAATTTGGCATATGCGGTGATGTATACACATCGGGTTTTGTTAATAACCGTTGTGGAGAGCGTAAGAATCCCACGTCGTTTTTCACTAAAAACCGATGTTAGTGACAAATAATTAGCGAAATTTTTAAACTTTAAATTATTTAAACGTTACATTACACATCGGTTTTTAAGCAAAAACCGTGGTGGAATATTGAGTTGCGCATACCATATCGGTTTGTCTCGAAACCGACGTGAATTTTAATGAAAAACGAGTTATATTTTGAACTAACAGCGCTTATTACTTTTCATTTCCCCCTGTTCCAAAACTTTTCGAAGCCTTTCCCCCTCTTCCAAAACATTTCGAGCAATCCCTTCCTCGCACCGCGCCACCCCTGCCGTCGTCTTCTCCGTGGTGCCTCGCTGTCGGTGGCCTTCTCCGTTCATAATCTTCGTCATCTCTTCTCCATTTATTGCTTCTAATCGTTTGTCTCTCTTAACCCTCTCTTTTCCATCTTCTTCAACTACATTATTATGAGCTTATGTTGGATATGGATTTTATGTGTTTAAAATATATTTTTGCCTTAAACATGTACTTAGGTGTATATGGTTAATGTTGATTTGGAGTAGTAAGTTTTGCTTGTAACATGTTTGTTAAAAGGCCTAATTGAACTTGAGTGTTGAAAATGGTTACTTGTTTTTAACATGTTTGTAAAAATTCCCAAGAGAACTTGAGTTGTGTTAAAAATAGTTATTTGCTTTGAACATATGTATGTATATGGGTGAGGTTGAATGCCTTGAACATGTTTCTTAAAATGCCTAGGAGAACTTAAATGGAAAATTTGATATGTTTGTGTTAAAAATGGTGTGTATGAAGTGTTGGATATTGAGTTGTCATGGATATGGTTCTTTTTTGTGGTTAAAATAGGTGGTGTGTATAGTTAAGGTTGAGGTGGACAAATAATTTTTACTTTTAACATGTTTGTTAAATGACTTATTTACTTAGTTTGCATATTTACTAGTAACTTAGTTTGCACATTAGCCTAGTAACTTAGGTTGTTTAAGCAAGAAAATTATGGTGCTTAATTCATACCATATTTTAGCGGGTCATTAATGTCCATTGATGTTTTGATGTTGATTTTAGAACATTAGTACCAATGGATCGGAGTTGGATTAATGCTAGACGAACAACTAATGAGTATGCAGTCGGGGTGGAAGCTTTTTTGGAATTTGCTCAGAGAAATGTTCCTAACAATAATGGGAGATTTTATTGTCCATGTGTGAAATGTTTGAATGTAAAACGATTAAGTGTTGAGGAAATTAGAGATCATGTCATATGTCATGGGTTTTGCAAGAATTATACAACATGGACATGGCATGGGGAATTGATGTTGACACCAACTGTGTCTGAAACAGAAGAAGTGAATGAAGAAATGAATGATGGGTTGGAAGACATGATACGAGACATTGGTCGTGAATCATTTGAAAGAGCACATGTGTATGATAATTTAACTCAGGATGCGGATTTGCCTTTGTATGTAGGGTGTAAACTGAAACGACTGGAAGCAGTGTTAAGGCTAGTTAATCTGAAGGCGAAGAATGGATGGACTGATAAAAGTTTCACTGAATTACTTAGGTTGTTGCATCAGGAAATACTCCCAGAAGGGAATACACTACCTAATCGTACCTATGAAGCAAAGAAGGTTATATGTCCCATGGGTATGGACTATAAAAAAATACATGCATGCCCAAATGACTGCATCTTGTATAGAAAAGAGTATGAAATGCTGCATGAGTGTCCTGTATATGGTGAATCACGATATAAGGTGAAAAATGGTGAATCTGGTGATGATGTGAGTACCAAAAATCCTCCTGCAAAAGTTTTATGGTATTTACCAATAATTCCACGGTTCAAACGATTGTTTTTGAACAAGAATGATGCAAAAAGTCTTAGGTGGCATTCTGAAGACAGGAAACAAGATGGAAAGCTTCGTCATCCAGCAGATTCTTTACAATGGAAGAAGATTGATCAGTTATTTCCTATTTTTGGCAAGGAACCCAGAAATCTTCGGCTTGGACTTGCTACAGATGGAATGAATCCTTATAGTAGCCTAAGTAGTATACACAGTTCATGGCCTGTTTTGTTGGTTGTCTACAATCTATCCCCTCAGCTATGTATGAAACGAAAGTACATCATGTTGTCTATGATGATTTCGGGCCCTAAACAACCAGGGAATGACATAGATGTATATTTAAGACCCTTAATTGAAGACTTGACAATGTTGTGGGAGGAAGGCATAGATGTATTTGATGCGTACTCTTGTGAATACTTCAAGTTACGTGCCATGATCTTTTGTACCATAAATGACTTTCCAGCATATGGTAACTTATCCGGATATAGTGTTAAAGGACATAAGGCATGTCCTATATGTGAAGAAGGAACATGTTACCGTCAAATGTATCATGGAAAGAAAACAGTTTACCTTGGGCATAGGAGATTTCTCAGACATGATCACTCGTATCGTAAATTAAAAAAAGCTTTTCATGGATCTCAAGAGAATGAAATTGCTCCTGTGGCGTTGACAGGAGATCAGGTTTATGAAAAGGTAAAAGACTTCAATGTTGTCTTGGGAAAGAAGCAGAATCGTCAGGTTAAAGAAAAAAATATATGGAAGAAAAGATCTATCTTTTTTGACCTCCCTTATTGGCGTTCTCTTGATGTAAGGCATTGTATTGATGTGATGCATGTGGAGAAAAATGTATGTGATAGTGTTATTGGAACACTTCTCAATATCCCAGGAAAGACAAAGGATGGGGTGACTTCTCGTCGAGATATGGTTGACATGGGCATACGGGATTCCTTGGCTCCAGTAATTATAGGTCAGTGGACATACTTGCCACCAGCTTGTCATACACTATCAAAAAATGAGAGAAAAAGTTTATGTCAATGTTTACATGGCGTGAAAGTTCCACAAGGTTATTCGTCAAATATCAGAAGACTTGTTTCAATGAAAGACCTCAAATTAATTGGTCTAAAGTCTCATGATTGCCATGTGTTAATGCAACAATTATTACCAGTGGCTATTCGTGACATTTTGCCCAAAAATGTCAGATTGACCATAACCAAGTTATGTTTTTTCTTCAATGCTATATGTAGTAAAGTGATTGACCCTGGGAAATTGGTTGAGTTACAAAATGATGCAGTGGTTATATTATGCCAATTGGAGATGTATTTTCCACCTTCTTTTTTTGACATCATGGTGCACTTAATTGTTCATTTAGTCAGGGAGATTAGTATTTGTGGCCCAGTTTATTTGAGATGGATGTACCCAATTGAGCGATACATGAAAATTTTAAAGGGGTATGTCAAGAATCAGTATCGTCCGGAAGCTTCTATTGTTGAAAGATATATTGCAGAAGAAGCTATTGAGTTTTGTACTGATTATTTGTCAGGTGTGGACTCAATTGGAGTACCAAAGCCTCGCTTCAGAGAAGGAAATGGCATTCGGGGTTTCTCTATCAAGAGTAAGCCACGTGAGGAGGTCCTACAAGCACATTTATACATCTTGAACAACACTGATGAGGTTCTACCATACATATCTAGGCACAAGAATATTATGAAGGCAAAAAACCCTCGCATGACTGAAAAATGGTTGGTGAATGAGCATAATAAAACTTTTCTTAATTGGTTCAAAGGACAAGTGGTGAATGATGACACTGCCTCAGAGACATTGAAATGGCTAGCAAGCGGTCCTAACTTTGATGTTGTGTGTTGGAGTGGTTATTACATTAATGATTATACCTTCTACACCAAGTCTCAAGATGACAATAGTCGGGTGCAAAATAGTGGTGTGATGCTAATTGCTGAATCTATTCACTTTTCCAGTGCAAAGGATAGGAATCCAATTGTGGCATCCATCCCCTATTATGGAGTCATTGAGGAGATTTGGGAAGTTGACTATATTAAATTTAGAGTTCCTGTTTTCAGATGTAAGTGGGTTGATGGTAACATTGGTGTAAAGACAGATGAAATAGGGTTTACCTTGGTGGAACTTAGCAAAGTAGCGTATGAGGATGAGCCTTTCATCATGGCATCCCAAGCCAAACAAGTTTTTTACATAACTGATCCTTCTAACAAAAGGTGGTCCGTTGCACTTCATGGAAAATGTTCGGTGGATATCGACGAGAATCATGGTTCAACACTTGATATTATAGAGACTCTTCCCTTCTCATCTAGCATGCCAACATTATGTGATGATGATGAAATAGACAATGTCCATGCCATCCGTAATGATCATCAAGAAGGGATTTGGGAGCATGTAATGGACACTTCTTAACTTAGTTATCAAACTTGTTTCATATTATTGCATTTATATTATTTAACCATGTAATTGACAATTATTTTATTTTCTTTCAACAGGGAAATAGATGATCATCCTGAGAGTACATCAAATACCCAGGGGACTTGTCAGAAGAGTAGGGGTACCACACGGATGAGGGAGCTAGTAGCTACACGTGGTGGTGGTTAAAAAATTGCCATCCAATTTGATGAGGTAACTTGGAACCCTATTGGAGAAAACAGGGACAAATTTGTGAGCTTTGTAGCCTTACTTGCACGGAGCAAGGTTAGCATCTTGAATGATAAGTGGAAGGATGTAGATGCATGTATTAAGGAGCAAATTTGGGAGAGTATAACGGTATGTTGTTATTTCTTAAGTAATTCTACTATAGTTTTGAAATGTTTTGTTATATTTGATAATGTTTTATTATATCTAATGTAGCTCACATATGATGTCCCCAACAACACCACTTTGAAGAAGAAATTACTAACATTTTGTAGTGAGCGTTGGCGAGCTTTCAAGACATATCTAGCAACTAATTATATTTTTGGGAATATGAGGGACAAAGTTCCATTAGAGGATTATCCATGGATCGATGAAGACACATGGAAATCATTTGTTGAGATTAGGACAGATCCGACCTTCCAGGTAGTATTAATTACTTGTTTAGTTATTATTTGAATTTATAAGTTATTTTATATACTAACATTTAATTAGATATCATTAATGACAGGAGAAAAGAAGAGTTGCACAAGACATTCAAAAGAAGAATTGTTATCCTCACTTATTATCTCGTGGAGGGTACAAATTGTTAGAAAAGAAGATGTTGGAAGAGAAGTTGAAACTGAGGCAGGAAGCTTCAGGGTCTGACCCTACTGCTATCATCTCTCCACCATCTCCTCCACTACGACATGAAAAATGGAAAAAAGCTAGACAAAGGAAATCAGGAAGCTACACATCCGAGGAAACTCGTGTTGTTGCTGAGACAATTGTGAGTATTCATAATTAATTATCATTTTATCATGTCATTTAATTTATTCATGAACGTAATGTTATATTTTTGTAGGATTCTTTGGAACAAAGAAGCTCAGTTGGTGAATTTGTGGCATCTGGACGAGAGGACATATTGACTACTGCCTTAGGGCGGCCAGAACATAGTGGTCGTGTTCGAGCATGTGGACGAGGGGTTGGTCTAAAGACATATTTTGGACATTCAGGACGACAAAATATTATCAAGGATGAGAAAAAATTTAGGGAAGAGCTAAAGATGGAGCTTAGAGAGGAACTAAAACATGAAATTCTCCAGGAGCTAGCCCGTATGCAACAACCTTCACAAATTCCTGAACGACCACCACAAACGCCTTCACATCCTGTACTCTTAAGCACAAAAGGGAGTTGTGCTCCAGATGATTTATCTCCGCAAGATTATGCTCATGTCCCAGACCGATGCAAGCTTTATGTTGATCATCCATACCGTTTGGTGGCACTTGGCAATGTGTATAATTTTGGGTCTACCATCCACCATAAGCAAATAAGTAATGATCATGTGAGGGTATCAATTGAAAGGATTAAGGAAGCAGATGCTGCATTACCTATTCCAACAGATGAAGTATGTACAGTGGGGGAAGCCTTTAAGCACTTCATCTTATGGCCCAGAAGACTAGTTAAAATTATATCGGAGGACGAGGTATGAAATTCCATGCAATAATAGCTGTTTAATTACACCCACTATTAGTTATATATGATTTTATTAATACCTATACCTGTTTAATTGTGATTTATTAGGCCAATGTTGATGTGGTTAAGAAAGTTACACAAAAACAACCTTTACAAGAAACAGAAGAGTATAGTGATCCACTTGGGAGGTTGTGTTTTGTAGCAATGAATCTTGGATCTGAAACAATACAGTTGGAACTAGATGCTAGTGCCATAGGCAAGGACTCTCCAATCTCTTTCTTTATTACCCAGCAAGATATTTTGGAATTTCTAATGGGAAAAGAGATGCTAAACATATCTGTGCTCCAATTATGGTTGATGTGAGTTTATTACTAGTTAATTTTTTAAATGTCTATTACAAATACATATATGTGATCCAATTATGTTTGTTTATATTTTAGGTATTTGCACAACCTTTGCAATATTAATGGATGTCATGATTATAGCTTCCTTGAGCCTGAGCACATCCAAGACACAGGAAATAGTGTAGATCAAATCCGGGCATATATTCAACATAGGATATCCACAAGTTCTCATGACTTTTTTTTAGCTCCATATTATGAATTGTTAGTACAACCTTAAATTTCAAGTATTATTATACATGTGTTTTTGTGTAAACTTCCTCATTTCTTTTGTGATCTGACAGGAACCATTGGCAATTGATCATTATTTGTCCCAAACAAAATGTTGTTGTCTTCTTTTGCTCATTATGGAAACAACCAGGGAAAAACATTAAGGGTGCTATTAACTTGTAAGTGTTTTGTTAACTTGTAGGTGTTCTTGAGAATTCTTGAATGTTAACTTGTTGGTTGTTTTTATACTACAGAGCCTTGGATGCTTGTAATGTTTTGGGAGGGTCACGACCTATGACTAGGAAGAAGCTTGAATGGATAATCCTAAGAGTAAGTCACTTTATGTTACATTAACTCTATGTTGCCTTTATGCCTAGACATGACTTGATGAGGTTTAAGAATTTGATGCAAAGTTTACTTGTTCCTAATTTTAGGCTAATAAACAATCGTCGGGCAGCAACCATTGTGGTTATTATGTCATGGGACACATGCTCAATGTCATAATAGGGAACATTAAGGATAATTGGATACAGGTATTGAAATGATTTAAAGAAGGAAGCATTTTCTAGTAGTTAAATGCATATTCTGACATCACATACTTGTAGGTTTTTAGCAACAAGGAACCATTCACTTCTGATGAAATTGATGTGGTTCGTAAGCGTTGGGCAACATATCTTCTTCAAGTAGCTAGATTATGATCAACACAAGTGTTTAAATTTTGTATATATTATGTATGAAATTCTGACCTAAACTATGTATAAAACAATGTTTGGTGTTATATATTGATTGACATGATTTTAATTGGTGTTGATATATTTGTTTTCTGTGTTGTATAAATGTATGCCCAGGAATTGACATGAAAAATTAATATAGTTGGGATGAATTTGAAAATCATATGTCCAGGTTTCTTTAAAATTCGTATATAATGAAACAATTAAAAAAAATTTTAAAAAAAAAACAATTTTTCACATCGGTTTTAAAAACCGATGTTATAAGTCCAAATCCACAACGGTTTTTATAAAAAACCGATGTGGTAAGTTACAAATCCACAACGGTTTTTATCAAAACCGATGTTATAAATCCAAATCCACAACTGTTTTTGTAAAAAACCGATGTGGTAAGTTCCAAATTCACTACGGTTTCCCCAAAAACCGATGTGGTAAGTTCCAATTTCACATCATTCCACAATGGTTTCCATTAAAAACCGATGTAATATATCCATATTTCACATCGGTTTTTCGCAAAAACCGATGTTACATCTATTTTCCACATCGGTTTAAAAACCGATGTGAAATATCCTTATATTTCACATCGGCCAGATCCACATCGGTTCGAAAACCGATGTGAAAAGTCCAAAAAAACCGATGTTAAATGTCTTTTTTGCACTAGTGAGTCTTCCTTGAAGCGAGGCCATCTTATGAAGTTGGCATTAGAGTGGCGCAACAAAAACATGGTGTACCACTGCTAGGACAGATACCTCACTCGCGGGATGTTGTAGCAAAGGGAGAAAGACAAAGATGATGCCAAAGAGAGAGAGAAGAGTATTGATAGCATGCTTAGGAGCCTATTAGCCTCAGTAGGTGCTCTAACTTATCTTTTGCATTTTCTATTTCATGTATCTTGTAAGAGAGATCGAGTAGGCTCCTATAGATGTAATTGTTGAATAAGGTATATGAAGTTTTATTCTATCCTATTGCCTCTTATTTACCACTTGACATTTTCCGCTTTTACTTGTTACAAAAAATAAAAAAAATCATCTATTTTTGAAAACAAGTGACACTACTTAATTATTCGAGGCAGAGATGTGTCGTAACCTTATAAGATTTTCCTTGAATAATTAAGGGCGTTATAGAAGCAGTTTGATCATACCCATCTAGTATTTGCATAAGAGCCTTGAAATGTCAAGCTTGACCTAGGCATAGATGGATTTAATCCATTTGGCAATTAACTACTATACTCATACTGGCCAATTGTTATCACACTATATAATTTCCCCCAAGTATGTGTATAAGAAGGGACTACATATTCTTGAGTCTTTTGATTCCTAAACCAAAGTCGTTAAGTAAAATAATATATGTGTATCTTAGACGCTTGATTGATAAGCTTAATATGTGTATCCTATACGTGACCAATCAACTATTATGCCAAATCATGTTAATCCACCTAGTAGTGAGCCAACAATATCAATACCTTCAATTGAAGAATCATATGTTGAACCTGATAGGAGAATGGTTATTTGTATGGAGCCTATTAGTGTGTCGTAAGTTCTTAGTTTATTAGTTATATATCTATTTTTCTGTTTCCATAAGGCTGGTTTGATGGTGTATCTTTTCTCCAAAAGCATGTTCTCGCATACAACTTTTTTGGTTAGTGTGACGCTAACATCTTTTTGGATTTATAGAATGACGTTTCTTCCGTATTTTATGATTCATGAAATTATGAAACATGTTATATCGAGGATGGTAGTTTCTATGGAGAAATGGAAATATTATCCCGTAGATCTGAAGGAAGCTCTATTGAAAGAGTTTTAAGGTAATTAAATCTTGCTTCTAATTATATCATTATAATTGTAACTTGAAAGAGATGGTCTTATATCAAGTTACTGTAGGAAAAATATCAGTTTGCATCAAATTACGATTATTGCATGGAAAAACTTATTGGTCGAACATGTAGTTCACGTTTATCAAATTTGTTATCAAAGGCTAGACAAAAAAAAATTGAACACTAGCAATGTGGGGGATCTTAAAGACAATGGTCTAAGAGAATTAAGAAAAGAAGTATATAGGATAGGTTAGTTGACATTTGGTCAACTAAAGAATGGTAGAGGAAATCTAATGTTGGAAAAAATATAGCATTTAAGCTTGGTTCTATGTTACACGTGGGAGGGTCAATAAGCTTTGGTGAACACAAGAAAGGATGGTAATATATACATGTATAATTTTGTTATATAATTGTCTAAACATGCATTAATTATTCAACATATGACCATAAAAAAAGTAGAATTGAAACGTTCTGTTTCTTTTAAAGATATGTATGATCGTGTTCATAAAAAGAAAAAGATGACTTTAACTTTCAAAGGATTTTATCATAAATGTCTAAGGTTCATTGTGGTTGTCTAAAATTATAATTTTTGTTACTTTTATTATGTGTTAGTTTCATCGTGGCTATTCATTTAAATGGTTATTCATTTAAAATTAGATCTTTTGATAATAGTATTTTAGGTATTTGGGACTATTCATTGTTACTGTTTTCATAGAACAAAACATAACTAAAGTAACCATTATACTTTTCAAACAAGTGGGCTTCAAAATTGTTCGTAATATAGCTGTAAATAAAGTTGGGGTTGAATTGATTTACAGATAAGGAAAGTTATATTACTCTCTCCTTATTAAGGCATATAATGTATTTGAATCTGTCATTAGGATCCGTGATGGAATCTCATTGGCTTGTTATGATTTAAAATGCCATATATTTGATTTCTTTTATGTTCAGTTCATAGTTGCCATATTTTTCATTTGTAAGTAAACCATCTTTCTGGATTATGTAAAACTTATTTTATGAAATTTTGGTTGTTTATGGCTATTAATTTCATTCTTATGTCATATTCGACTATTATACTAGATAAATATGTGGTTGCTTATGGGTTGTTCATTGTGTTTATAGCTATTCACAATTGCTTTATCTAGTGTTTGAGTTGATTTTCTAATTTAGGAATGTGGCTCTTATTTTCATTATGATGCCAGCCATACGATGACAACATAATAGATAAATATGTGGTTGTTCATTATGTTTGTGATTTTTTACAATTGCTTTATCTAATCTCAGAGTTGATTTTCTATTCTATGAATCATATAATGACAATTATACTAGATAAATATGTGGTTGTTTATGGTTGTTCATTGTGTTTGATGTTTTTCATAGTCTGCTTTATTGATTGCGTTCTATTCAAGGAATCATATGATGACAAGATGGTAGATAAATATAGGAAAGACTCTTCAAGTTATCCTGATATTAATCTAGAAGTATGGGTAGATGTAGTAAACTCTAATAAGAAAGCTTAGGTCAATGGATTAAGTCACAGCCTAAAAATTCATATTAATAACAATGTTCATCATTCCTCTTCTCAGGCCATAAGTTCTTCCATTGATAGAAATGTCATAAAGAAAGAGGTGACTGCTGTCGTCATTAGTTTAGACACAATTAGTTCCATTGCTCTTTAAGATTACCACCCTTCAATGATAAAATACTACGCTAGACGTGTAAGGGAATCCCTCTTGGATACGCAGCAGGAAAAACAAGGATTCTCATAGGATTTGCAAAGCGCCGTGTTTCAGCATAAAACAAACATAAAAAAAATTACGTTTTAGGATTACCTCTTGTAGAAAAACTTCGAAGCAGTCCTAGTATCGCCCTTTAGGAGTCCACACGAGCACTCCTATAACACCCTCTATTACATCTCAATAATTTCTAAAAACTTCATAAATTTTTTTTAACTAAAAATATAATCGCTAAAAGAAACTATCAGAGTAAAATTACATACAATATTTCTCAAATACTTCATGAATATCATTAAAATTTATAAAGTAGTTTTACATTCATCCAAATAAAATAGATATTAAACATTATTAGAAAGAGAGGAAACTCCATGGCCCAAGTGCGTTGCCTAATGACATTATTTATTCATTGGACCACGATATTTATACCGAGCTCCCTTTCTAGAACGTGCTATATATACTGTCGAGATTCTTCGATCCTTCCCTCTATATGAACTATCAATTTAAAACATATGAAACAAAAACATAGAGAAAAGAGTGAGAAATAGAATATAATATTCCTAAATGAGACATAAGCAATAAAGGGTTTTCACAAACTAGTATAATAATATCAATCACAATCACATACGCAATCAAGTATGAATGTATGAATGTTATGCAATATCTTCATCATAACTTACCTATATATGCGGGCCCCTTAAATTTTAATTTGCACTGGGCCAACCAGGAGTTTACACTGTTCCATAATTCCAGATAATAATAACATGAACAGCTCAACTGGCATGGAAACACTTAGAGACTAGTCAGATTGAGAAGGTTTTTATTGTGAAAGTACCCGACACTAGGGAGCTACCCCAGGTCCCCTGAAGCACCCTTTTACACCCTCTCATCCTAAGGCTCACAATTAAGCCTCCTCTAATGTATCCTCGGTTTCTATAATCCGTCCCCAAACAACATCATTTTGTTTCTCTTTGATGATTCATGATGCATGAACTACTCGCGTATTTAGTTGGTTAAAGCTTTTAGAAACTCAATTATATTATCAGGGCCTACGAATCGCGACATAGCCACCCCAGTAAACTGTACTTTTTCAAATTCTCAAATACACACATAGAATTTTAGTACAGTTCCTTTTCAAATCACAAATCAAATCTCCTTATAATTTGAGTTTCAAAGCCTTAAATACATTTCACAACCTTCTTTAGAAAGTTTATAGGTCAATTCAAAATCAATTACTAAAAACTTGAATTCGGAATTATCAATCTTTAAAATTTTAGTACTTGAAAATTTTGTATAATATTTTTATACAATTTGAAAATGATATATATATATATATATATATATATATATATATATATATATATATATTAAGAGTTCAAAGTAAAATATTAGTAAAAATTTATTTTTGTAAAATAATTTCTCTTTCTTTTCTTTCACTAACAAAAAATCTTAATTTTAGTAAATATATACATATATATATATATTTTTTAAAAGATAAAATGAGATTTCTAAGAACCTATGTAGTTTCATTGAAAACTAAGAAATTTCTTAAAAGTAATTTGAATAAAGATGAATAAGTAAATAAAGAAGTAGGAGATAAGTAAATTCTTACTGAATTTTAGCTTTCCGTCATGCTTGCTATATGCTCAAACTACACAGTACAAGATTATCAATCATAATCAAACATTGTCAATCACAATCAAACATCATAAAGCACAATAAAATATTAACAATCATAATCAAATCAAATAATTAAACATCAGTTATAAATATGATAATTTAAAATTCAATGATTATTTAAATTAATAAAGTTTGTTTTAAGTTCTATGGTCAATTCCTCGCACAAGTCTATATAAATCCAAGATATTCCAGTCCTTGCATAGGTCTAGTTCAGTCCATATAGGTCATAATAGTCCAAGTCCTTGTATAGGTTCAGTCCAGTTCGTAGTAGTTCAAGTCCTTGTATAGGTTGAATCCAATCCGCATAGGTCATAATAGTTCAAGTTTTTGAGTAAATATTTCAGATTAAGTTACACGAGATATTTAATTTATTAATAAAAATTATTATAAATTTTAAGTTAAAAATTATTGTTTTAAAATAATAATATTGTTATCTTTAAAAGGTATATGGGACTCCTCCTAATATTCTTATGTATTTTCATATTATATCCTTATCTAACCCCCTTACCTTGATTTGCTAACAAAAGTGAATTCGCTCTGCGCCTTCAAGTTCTAACAAAATATTAATACTAATTTATTTCAGTATAAACATAAGATGAAAAGTAAGATTGCTATCAGAATGATAAATAATAAATATGCATAGTAATAGTAAATAGTAATGGTAAATGGTAAATCATCAATAGTAACGGTAAATAGTAATTTTTGAATAGTAACAGTAAATAGTAAATTGTGAATAGTAAATTTTGAATAGTTATGGTAAATGGTAAATTGTGAACAATAACAATAAATAGTAAATTTTAAATAGTAACAGTAAATAGTAAATTTTGAATAGTAACAGTAAATAGTAAATTTTGAATAGTAATAACAACTAATAAATTTTAAATAATAACAGTAAATAATAAATTTTGAATAATAACAGTAAATGGTAAATTGTGAATAGTAACAGTAAATAGTGAATTTTGAATAGTAATGGTAAATAGTAAAAATAACACAGTGGTAATTTATTTTTACTATAGTAACTTATTCATAATAGTACTAGTATATTAATGGTTTAAGAGTGCTAAAAAATAAACTAAAATTATAAAAAGAATATAGAAGAAATATGTTATTACCTTACACCTCCAGCAGAACCTCTTTTTACCAAAAGAATTTAGTCCCCACTAATTTCTTACGCACTATCTCTCTAGATTCTCTCTCTAATTTTGGTGTGGAAATATTATAAATGAACCATCTATTTATAGGAAGAGAATTTTACTATTTAAGATTACTTAATTATTTATTTTACTATTTATGATGTAAGTATTTACCCACCGGTCACTATTCATGATATAAGTATTTACCTACCGGTCATTATTCATGATGTAAGTACTTACCCACTGGTGATGCAAGCAATAAGTAAGCGACGATGTTGGCAGTGACATTTTGGTTATTAGATGAAAGGTTAAGGGTATTTTGTTATTCTCAAAAAAAAGAAAAAATATAAAATTCCAAAAAATTATAAATTGTATAACAATCAAAAAGTTCTAAAGAACTATAATCAAATTCCTTTGAAATTTTATTTAAATAAGAAATAATGAAATTAGGGGTGTTACAACTCTACTCGCCTAAAAAAAATTTCGTCCTCGAAATTTACATTTTTTAGTAAAACAAATGGGGATGAGACTCTTTCATCTCATTTTCTAGTTCCCATGTAGCATCTTCTCCTCTCGTTTCGCTCCAAATGACCTTCACGAGTGGAATTTCTTTGTCCCTTAACTTTTTTATTCTTCTGTCAGCTATTTTGACAGGTGGTGCATCATATGTAAGATTATCTTTAACTTGTATGACATCAGGTTCAATAACGTGTGTAGGGTCAGATATATACTTTCGTAAATTTGAAACATGAAAAACGTTATGGATATTAGAAAGAAAAGATGGTAATGCTATTTGGTAAGTAAGAGGACTAACTTTCTGAATTATTTGATATGGACCAATAAATCTATGAGTTAGTTTTTGAGATTTCATTGCCCGACCGACCCCAGTCGTAGGTGTGACTTTCAAGAATACATGATCGTCTTCTTGAAATTCAAGCGGCTTTCTTCTTTTGTCATAGTAACTTTTCTGCCTGCTTTGTGCTGCCTTCATCTTTTCCTGAACCATTTTGATTTTCTCCGTGGTTTGTTGTACCAACTCTGGTCCTAGCATCAACTTTTCACCAGTCTCAAACCAACATAGCGGAGTCCTATATTTTCTTCCATATAATGCTTCAAATGGTGTCATGCCAATGCTAGCATGGAAACTGTTGTTGTAGGTGAACTCCACATATGGTAAGAATTGATTCCAACTTCCTTTATGCTCTAACACACAAGCTCGTAACAAGTCTTCTAGAGATTGAATTGTTCTTTCTGATTGTCCATCCGTCTGAGGATGATATGCTGAACTCAGACGTAATCTTGTTCCTAAAGCCTTGTGTAAGCTCTTCCAGAATTACGATGTAAAATGAGGGTCCTGATCAGAAATGATACTTGAAGGAATTCCATGTAATCTCACAATATCCTCGATGTATAATTTTGCTAGCTTCTCCATAGGGTAACGAATATTAATGGGAATAAAGTGGGCAGACTTGGTTAATCAATCAACTATTACCCATATTGAATCATGTCCTAATGGAGTTTTAGGTAAAGAAGTCACAAAATCCATGGTAATACTATCCCATTTCCATTCTGGTATTTCTAGTGATTGTAGCATTCCAGGGGATTTTTTTATGTTCTACTTTAACCTTCTGGCAAATTAGACATGCAGCCACGTACTCCGCCACCGCTTTCTTTATTCCAGGCCACCAAAATAACTTCTTCAAATCTTGATACATTTTAGTAGCTCTGGGATGAATGTTCATATAACTTTTATGACCTTCTTCCAGAATTGCTTTCCTCAACTCCTCTTGGTCAGGAATACACACTCGATCCTTATACCTCAGCAATTGGTCGTTTCCCACATTGAACTCGACTTCTTTTCCTTGTTTCAAGAGTTCTTTCTTCTCTTGCAGGAATTCATCCTCCCGTTGATCCTCTAAAACTTGCCTCAAGAATTCACTTGTTACTTGCAACGCTCCTAATCTGTAGCTGTTAGTATTAACCTTTACTGCTAGGTTAAGATCTTTGAAGTTCTCTATCAATTCCATCTCTCTAATCATCATTGTGGACGTATGCAGAGACTTTAAACTTAAAGCATCAGCTACTATGTTCGCTTTTCCAAGATGATATTGTAACTCAAAGTTAGTCCTTTAAGAACTCCATCCATCTTCGTTGCCTCATGTTCAACTCCTTTTGGTCGAATAAATACTTAAGACTCTTATGATCGCTAAACACATCGAATGTTGCACCATATATATAATGCCTCCGAATCTTTAAGGCAAAAACTACAGCAGCTAATTCTAAGTCATGGGTAGGATAGTTAATCTCATGTTGCCTTAATTGGCATGACGCATAGGCTACAACCTCCTTGTCTTGCATGAGTACACTTCCTAGTCCTTGTCTAGACGCATCACAGTAAACTTCAAAACTTCGATGTGGATCGGGGAGTACTAACACTGGCGAACAAGTAAGTCAATCTTTCAGCTCGTGGAAACTATTCTCGCATTGTGTCGTCCACACAAAAGGTTGTCCTTTCCGTGTTAATTTGGTCAGTGGGTATGCTAACTTTGAAAAACCTTCGATAAAACTCCTATAGTATCCAGCTAAGCCCAAGAATCTTCTGATCTCAGTGATTGTGGTTGGTCTCTCCCATTTCAAAACTGCTTCCACGTTGGAAGGGTCTACAGCTATTCCTCCTTGACTAATTAAATGTCCTAAAAAGTTTACCTCTTCTAACCAGAATTCATACTTCGACAGCTTTGCATACAATTGTTTCTTTTTTAGGATTTCCAACACAACCTTCAAGTGTTCAACATGTTCTTCTCTGCTTTTAGAGTATACTAGTATATCATCAATGAACACCACTACAAATTTATCTAGATAAGGATGAAAAATCTGATTCATGTAATCCATGAATACGGCTAGTGTATTAGTTACACCAAAAGGCATCACTAGATATTCGTAATGGCCATAGCGTGTTCTAAAAGCAGTTTTTGGTACATCTTCGTTTTTCACCCTTATTTGAGGGTATCCAGACCTCAAATCAATCTTGGAGAACACCGTGGCACCACGCAGTTGATCCATCAAGTCGTCAATCCTTGGCAGAGGATATCTGTTCTTGATCGTCACCTTGTTTAGTTACCAATAATCTACACACAACCTCATGCTACCATCCTTTTTCTTAACCAATAACACTGGTGCACTCCAGGGGGATACACTGGGTCGTATAAACTGCTTCTCTATCATCTCTTCAAGTTGTTTCTTCAACTCTGCTAATTCTAGAGGTGACATTCAGTATGGTGTAATTGAAATTGGTCTAACTCCAGGTACTAGATCAATGGCAAATTTCGCATCTCTTTCTAGGGGTAAACCAGGGATATCTTCTGGAAAAACGTCAGGAAATTCACACACGACTGGCAGATTTTTGATTTTTGGTTCTTACTCTCCTTTCATTGAAAACAATAGCATGAATCCTTGAGCCCCTCCTTTTAAAGAGGCACTCACTTGGTTGGCGGTTAGAAATCTCGAATCCTCTGGATTCAAATTTATAGGTTCTTTAAACATTATGGTTTTGTTATGACAATCTGTTAGATCATGATTGTCAGACAACCAATCTAGTCCAATAATAACTTCTAAGCTAGAAAGGGGTAAGCAAAAGAGATTAGCCTTAAAGTCCCTACCATCAATGAGAATAGGGCACTCCCAACAAGCTTTAGAAGTGACAATGGGATTATTCCCAGGAGTATGAATAGATAAATCAAATGGCAATTCTATCACGGGTAATTTTAGTTTTTCTACACAGTCATTGGAAATAAAGGAATGTGATGCACCTGAGTCATACATAATGGTTAAAGAAATCTTATTAATGATACACTTACCTTCCACCATGGAGTCAGAATGGGATGCTTCTTTCCCATTAATTGCAAAAACCTTTCCTTTTGCCTTCAGCTTTCCGACTACACTGTGCACGCCTCCTTGAGTATTTATGGATGTACTTACACCTTCAGGGTTCTCCCTCTTTATCTCTAGGCAATCCTTGATGTGATGACCCGGTTTGTTACACTTAAAGCAAATATAAGTGTTTTTGGGACAATCCCTTTTCAAATAGGGTCCTCCACAGATAAAACATTTAAATTCTAGTGTAGGTGTTGGATAATAGCTTCCAGATGAAGCTTGGGGTTTGTTAGGAACAGGTGCTGCTCCAAACCGACGAAATGGTGCTTGGTAAGGCTTTTTCCTCCTGAAGTCTCTTCTTTGGTGATGGTGAGGTCCTCCACTTCTCATTTCTCCCACCTTGTGAATGGATTCACGGATTTTGGTCATTCTGTCCTTGTGATCCTCTTCGAAGATCCTGCAACGATTTACCAATACAGAAAATTCATGGAGTTCCTACATTCGTATAGCTTCTTTGATTTCTGGTCGGAATTCGTTTACAAACTTTACGCACCGATCACCTTCATTAGTAGCATCGTTATAATGAGAACGAAAGTGAGATAGCTCTTCAAACCTGGATGCGTACTCCCCTACTGTCATATTTCCTTGGGTCAGCGACAGAAATTCGAATTGTCTTTTCTCCTTAACATCAGCTGGAAAGTATTTTTCCAGGAACATATCCTAGAAATAATTCCAGGTGATTTCAATGTGGTTAACTTCGAATTGTCTACGCATGATATCCCACCAATGTTCGGCATCCTCAGATAAGGCATAAGTAGCGAAGACTACTTTATCAGCCTCAGTACATTGCAATGCTCGAAAGATCTTCTTTATCTCTCGGATCCAGATTTGTGCTCCATCAGGGTTGTATCCTCCCTTGAAACAAGGTGGATTACGTTTTTCGAACAGGTCTAACCTTCTCAAGGCATCATTACCTTGACATTTGCGTGCTCCCATTGCATTGATTAAGCGTTCTATAACTCCAGCAAGATCGTTTCCAGCCATTCTTTTCATGTTTCACAGTAACTGAGACTTGTCATATCAATCACAGTTACTACCAAGTCAGATATTCTATTTTCTATCACCTACACAGAGTTTACAGATAAAGCAAGATAGACCTTTCCCCAGGCCTACGAGATTAACTGCTCTGATACCATTTTATAACACCCTCTATTATATCTCAATAATTTCTAAAAAATTCGTAAAAAAAATTTTTTAACTAAAAATATAATCGCTAAAAGAAACTATCAGAGTAAAATTACATACAATATTTCTCAAATACTTCATGAATATCATTAAAATTTATAAAGTAGTTTTACATTCATCCAAATAAAACAGATATTAAACATTATTAGAAAGAGAGGAAACTCAATGGCCCAAGAACAGTTGCCTAATGACATTATTTATTCATTGGACCACGGTATTCATATAGAGCTCCCTTTCTAGAACGTGCCATATATACTGTCGAGATTCTTCGATCCTTCCCTCTGTATGAACTATCACTTTAAAACATATGAAACAAAAACATAGAGAAAGGAGTGAGAAACAGAATATAATATTCCCAAATGGGACATAAGCAATAAAGGGTTTTCACAAACTAGTATAATAATATCAATCACAATCACATACGCAATCAAACATGAATGTATGAATGTTATGCAATATCTTCATCATAACTACCTATATATACGGGCCCCTTAAATTTTAATTTGCACTGGGCCAACCAGGAGTTTACACTGTTCCATAATTCCAGATAATAATAACATGAACAACTCAACTGGCATGGAAACACTTAGAGACTAGTCAAATTGAGAAGGTTTTTATTGTGAAAGTACCCGACACTAGGGAGCTACCCCAGGTCCCCTGAAGCACCCTTTTATACCCTCTCATCCCAAGGCTCACAATTAAGCCTCCTCTAATGTATCCTCGGTTTCTATAATCCGTCCCCAAACAACATCATTTTGTTTCTCTTTGATGATTCATGATGCATGAACTACTCGCGTATTTAGTTGGTTAAAGCTTTTAGAAACTCAATTATATTATCGGGGCCTACGAATCGCGATATAGCCACCCCAGTAAACTGTACTTTTTCAAATTCTCAAATACACACATAGAATTTTAGTATAGTTCCTTTTCAAATCACAAATCAAATCTCCTTATAATTTGAGTTTCAAAGCCTTAAATATATTTCACAAACCTTCTTTAGAAAGTTTATAGGTCAATTCAAATCAATTACTAGAAACTCGAATTCAGGATTATCAATCTTTAAAACCTTAGTACTTGAAAATTTTGTATAATATTTTTATACAATTTGAAAATGATATATATATATATATATATATTAAGAGTTTAAAGTAAAATATTAGTAAAAATTTATTTTTGTAAAATAATTTCTCTTTCTTTTTCTTTCACTAACAAGAAATCTTAATTTTAGTAAATATATACATATATATATATATATATTTTAAAAGATAAAATGAGATTTCTAAGAACTTATGTAGTTTCACTGAAAACTAAGAAATTTCTTAAAAGTAATTTGAATAAAGATGAATAAGTAAATAAAGAAGTAGGAGATAAGTAAATTCTTACTGAATTTTAGCTTTCCGTCATGCTTGCTATTTGCTTAAACTCCACAGTATAAGATTATCAATCATAATCAAACATTGTCAATCACAATCAAACATCATAAAGCACAAATAAATATTAATAATCATAATCAAATCAAATAATTAAACATCAGTTATAAATATGATAATTTAAAATTCAATGATTATTTAAATTAATAAAGTTTGTTTTAAGTTCTATGGTCAATTCCTCGCACAGGTCTATATAAATCCAAGATGTTCCAGTCCTTGCATAGGTCTAGTTCAGTCCATATAGGTCATAATAGTCCAAGTCCTTGCATAGGTTTAGTCCAGTTCGTAGTAGTTCAAGTCCTTGCATAGGTTGAGTCTAATCCGCATAGGTCATAATAGTTCAAGTTCTTGAATAAATATTTCAGATTAAGTTACACAAGATATTTAATTTATTAATAACAATTATTATAAATTTTAAGTTAAAAATTATTGTTTTAAAATAATAATATTGTTATCTTTAAAAGGAGTAGGGGACTCCTCCTAATATTCTTATGTATTTTCATATTATATTCTTATCTCACCTCCCTTACCTTGATTTGCTACCAAAAGTGAATTCGCTCTGCGCCTCCAAGTTCTTACAAAATATTAATACTAATTTATTTCAGTATAAGCATAAGATGAAAAGTAAGATTGCTATCAAAATGATAAATAGTAAATATGCATAGTAATAGTAAATAGTAATGGTAAATGATAAATCATCAATAGTAACAGTAAATAGTAATTTTTGAATAGTAACAGTAAATAGTAAATCGTGAATAGTAACTTTTGAATAGTAGTGGTAAATGGAAAATTATGAACAATAATAGTAAATGGTAAATTTTGAATAGTAACAGTAAATAGTAAATTTTAAATAGTAACAACAACTAATAAATTTTGAATAATAATGGTAAATAATAAATTTTGAATAATAACAGTAAATGGTAAATTGTGAATAGTAACAGTAAATAGTAAATTTTGAATAGTAATGGTAAATAGTAAAAATAACACAATAGTAATTTATTTTTACCATAGTAACTTATTCATAATAGTACTAGTATATTAATGGTTTAAGAGTGCTAAAAATAAACTAAAATTATAAAAAGAATATAGAAGAAAGATGTTATTACCTTACACCTCCGGTAGAACCTCTTTTTACCAAAAGAATTTACTTCCCACTAATTTCTTACACACTATCTCTCTAGATTCTCTCTCTAATTTTGGTGTGGAAATGTTGTAAATGAGTCATCTATTTATAGGAAGAGAATTTTACTATTTAAGATTACTTAATTATTTATTTTACTATTCATGATGTAAGTATTTACCCACTGGTCACTATTCATGATGTAAGTATTTACCCACCGGTCACTATTCATGACGTAAGTATTTACCCACCAGTGATGCAAGCAATAAGTAAGCGATAATGTCGGTAGTGGCATTTTGGTTATTAGATGAAAGGTTAAGGGTATTTTGTTATTCTCAAAAAAATGAAAAAATATAAAAATTCCAAAAAATTATAAATTGTATAACAATCAAAAAGTTCTAAAGAGCTATAATCAAATTCCTTTGAAATTTTATTTTAAATAAGAAATAATGAAATTAGGGGTGTTACAACTCCCACAAAAAACGCTACACCTGCCAAATGCTAGTTTGACGACGTGTAACTCTTGCAACTTTTGCGTATTTATGTCTCTTTTTGGTGAACCGTCTATGAGCATCTTATGCTTTATTTATAGACTTAGGTTTGACCTAATTTGTTCTCTCTAAAGAGTGTGCTCCTTACTCATTCTGAATGAGTTAGGCCCAATAGCTTTATTTTAGTCCAACTAAAATAAAATAAAAACAAAACATTTTCTGATAGGCTTACTATATGTATGTGACACTATAGGTAAAATACTCGATCATATTAATAATAAATTATTTTATTAATAATATGAAATAAGAGCGACATCTAGCAATGCATCATTATGTCTGAATATTATTTAATATCAACATAACCTATAAGTGATAATTATTTTAAATGTTTGTTCCTTTTGTCACGATATCTTAATTGGGCCCAAGGCATAGTCGCGTCATCCTTATACAACCCAATTTATTTTACTTGATACCAGAGTAGACTTTATTCGAGTAAATATCTAATATTTATTTTTTCTACCATGACCATGCATTTCTTTAGTCTCACTCCATCAAGTGGTCTACAGATATTACTCCTGTCATATAGGAGAGAAAAATCTCATCTACATCATTCACATCCCTCTGCATAATTTGTTCATTGCGTAATCACAACCTTTATAGTCCTCTTGCTACAGAAGACTTTTGATTATATTAAAACAACAAACTCCTCATGTAGGAATAGTAGTGACTTCAGGTCCAAAGACTACATATACCATTATCACATTGAGAATCGTTTATGACATTCATGTAACGATCCATGCAACGTTCTCATGGTGGGTCTGTCCAGTATATCATTACTCTTAATGTGTACCCCTGTGAAAATTTGATATCATCTATATCTATGATCTGTGAGATCTAATCATCAGTACACTCACACACTAGTCTTAATGTATTTACATGTCCCCACGTAAATACTTGACTAGGGACATTTTAGGAATAACTTTTATATGACCTATTACTTTAAGGATAAATACATTTTAAAATAATTTTAAACTGAAATACTTATTTTATTGATAAGCAGAAAAATGATACAAATGGAAAAAGCATAAAAGCTTATAGTGCATACACCAACAAGACGCACAATTCAAAAGTCATGAAACTAGAGATAATCAAGACCACGAAGATGATGATAGTCTCAACCTAACTTGAACTTTGACTTATGATTGAACATATAATCCTTTTTTGGACTATTTATAGGTTTATTTTTATTGGAATATTTGTAGTTTATTTCTATTAACTCATTGGACTTTTTCCTTATATTTTGGATGATTGTTTTTATTTTGATACAATATCATGATATTAGATTTTTTTTCAAATATTATGTACTTTAATCATAATTAGTATGTAGAAAATCTAAGAGCATAAAAGGATCTCAAATACGATCTATTCTACGCTAAACCATTTAGCGACAGCTTGTGAGCAATATATAGGTCCATAATTAAACAAGAAAAACGATTGGTGTGAGATTTTCGTTTAAATATTCTACATCAACGACAAATCAACAAGCAATTTGCTCCCAAAAACATAGCTATTTAGCTAAGGTCAATATCATCATCCCCCCTCTGATTTTGTTTACGTATTAGCGAAGGAATAATGGTCACAAATTTATCGCTGTGTAAATTACAATTCTGCAGCTAATCCTGTCGGTTCCTTTACTATTTGCTTATTATTCCCTCGCTAATTATATTAGCAAGGATCACAAACGGATTAACGATGCTATTAAACATGACAACCATTATCTAGGGGTGAATTAGGTAATGGTAGTTTTGGAAGACTTTAACCAATTTTGATATTTTATATAATTAGTAACTTTATGCAGTGGAAATACATCTAAAAGATAAAACCTTTATAAGAGATTCAAAGTCTTTGATAAGATATAATAAATTAAAGAGAGACAAGTTAAAAGATAAATATTTGATTGAAAAAAATAACCAAATATATTCAAAAAGAACAAACATTTATAAACGAATTAAAACCTTTTAACAAAGGAACACACAAATTGAAACATAACAAGACAAATATTTATCTTAAAACAAATGAGAAAAATATAAAGAAGAAACTAAGTAAAGATTTTAGGGAAGAGAGACACAAACACCATGATGTATTTTGATTTGATCACTACCATTGTGATCTACATCTAGTCTCCCAACAAAAAGGCCTAAAATTTATTCACTATATCAAAGTCACTTACAAGGCTTGATTATAACTCTTAGATCACTTATCCAAAGCTTAATCCCTCTCATAACCCAACACAACCCGTAGGTTCACAATTACTACTCTGAGGTATCTCTAGAGAACAATTACCTAACCTTCTCATAACTTGACACAACCCTAAACAAAAGTAAAAACTCTTCTCGCTAAACTTAGAGCAACTGATTACAATATGAAACTCATGAGTCTAATAATAACTTAAGTGAGTAAAGATAAAACTCGGTTATGATTTTATCACTTAGCAAGGTGTATTTTTTCTTTAGAAAAGTACTATATTTATAGTGAAAAAGCATTGTCGATTATGAAAATAAAACATACCAAGTTTCCTAAAATAAGTCAAGAATTTGAAATACTGTACTTTTACATCAGTGGTTCGAACTATGCCAAGAGTGCTTTGAACCATCTTCACATAGTGGTTCGCACCATTCCACTTAGTGGTTTAAACCATTCCTGCTTATTAGTTTAAACCATTCTTACCTAGTGGGTCAAGGCATTCTTTCCCAGTGGTTCGATTATTCCCCAAAGTGGTTCCAACCATTTAGACATATTTCAAATTCTAACGCGTTTTGCTTAAAACTTGGTTCATTAATTAATCATTTTTAAGTCACCACTTAAAGGCGCAAGATTAATTAATTATGAGTTAGTTTTTAGATGCTCACTTAATTTATTTTCTAACTCTTACAATAAATCTAAAGAAAGACTTCAAGTTTTAATGACTTCATGTTTCGAAAAAGATCAAAGAAAGACTTCTAAACCCTTTAGATTTGTTCATTCCGGATAAGCTTGATTCTTCTTGCTACTATCAACCTTCTAGAGTTTGAGTTTTATTAAAAACTTTAACTATCTTGATATTTTGTTCACTCTAGGATATTGGTATGTCTATTCTAGTAAACATATGGTGTAACTATAGATGTCCATTCTAAGGAATATGTTTATCACATATTTAGGTCTTGGCTTGTTGGTTATCTAATAACACAACTTGTTTGATATCAACACATCAAAATTGGAATCATTAAAAAAAATTTGACATCATCAAAACTTCACATCATTAAGAGTTGGTTTGACATCATCAAAACCTATTTCAACACAATATTCATATATGTTTCTTTCCCTAGCTATTTATGATAATTTTTGTAGTGAAATCATAAAAGTTCAATCACAACAAACCAAATACCAAATTTTTCAAAAAAACAACAAGGGTTATCATAGAATTTAAAATTACAAATGAATATATAATCTACTAGTATTCTAAAGATGTGAATTTAAGAATTTAATTCAAGAACCATCATTCTAAAATGGAAGAACGGGAAAGCCTCACAACAATATCCATGATGTTTTGAAAACAAGTGGAGATTCATGCACTATATTACGTTCATTTTCTTTCTTTATGGTTTTTTGGATTCCCTCAAAACACAAAACCAAGCAGATTACCAAAACAATCAGCAAAAGTAAAAGTAAATAATGTTGAAAGGTATGTAAATACAAGACTTTTTCCAAAATATATGATGAATTATGAATAAAATTCTAATTAAGATGAAATGGAAACTTTGTAGCCAAGCACATAAAGAATGGGGCAAACACATAACAACCTTATTGAATCCACAAATGAATAAATAATAACCCACAACTAAATATATACTAACAATGAGTATTGCTAGTTTTAGATGCCTGCAGACCGTGGACTTGCCAGTGTCCATGTTTATTTTTATCTATTCTTTTTGGTTCAAAGGATGGGCTAGTAATGTTAGGTTAAAGGAAACACATGGGAGGACCCATGGAGAGAAGACGGTAGAAAAATATTAAAAGCGGGAAAAGTGCATTGCAAAGTTTAAATTGAAGCAACCAATCTTCGAAGCCTGTCCGTGCTTGGTGCTTCCACCAATCTTAGAGATGTTGACGAAATTGTCATTGGTGAAAACGACGTCCTTGTAGGCCAACAATGCTAGTCTTTGCCACCGCGCGAGGTAATCGAAGAGCAGTGAATCGCGACTGTGAGAATAGTGATTGAGGCAGAGGGAAAATGTAGTGGCACTGACACGTCATTGTTTTGTATGAGCACCTTAAGGACGAAAAGACACCTAGAGTATCTTATCCTACTCTTTGAGAGTGGAAAAACTTAAATCTTGAAAAGGTGAAAAATAGAGTACTCATGAGAATAGGTTCTCATCGTGGGAGCTACCGTCGCAAGAGAAAGATTCGCCTCTGTTGTGTTAAGAGGCCGCGCAGGTAAGGAGAAAAAGCATCATCGTAGGCAGAGATTGCACGATATATAGTAGAGGACAAGGGTGCGATGATAGGGAATGAGGGTGCAGTGAGTAGAGTTTGAGAGGGATGAGTTTTGTTCGCATGTGATTGAGGGGGGAAGACAAAAGGTTTAAGGGGAATATGGAAAGGGATTAGGGTTTTAGTAACTTATTTTTTATTAAACAAAGGGATAGGAAAAGAGAGGAGGGGAAAATAGAGGGAATGAACATGTGGGCACGTGTGACTTTTTTAATATTTCACATAGCGACCGTTAACTAAATTGTTGTAAATTCTCTGAAAAAATCCAAGGTTTGAAGTACCTACAACAGTTTCAGAAAACCGCCCAAAAAACTGTCAGTAAAACGTATTTTGCTTATAGTGTACTATAACACCCTTATATTATTACAACTATAAAATTACTATTATATAAATACTATTCTAATTATTTTTATTTTATTATTTTACATATAAAACTTTAAATATTATTATAATCATTATGTATATACATATATTATTATTATTATTATTATTATTATTATTATGTCATCATAAAATATGTGTACTTTTTATGAAAAATAAAAAATAAAAAATAAATTTTATTATGATGAATTATTTTATCATTTATTTACATTTTTTTACTCATTTAAATATTTTTATGGTTAATTATTTTATACTTATTTTTGTAACTTCTCTTATTATATTTTTCTCATCCCACTTTTTAATTTTTAATTTTTATACATATAAATAAAATATTAAATTATAGTTGTATGTATATTTCTTTATTATTATTTATCAACCGTTTATAAATTGTTATTTATAATTTTTGTTGAAAATTTTAAATAACATAAAATAAATTCTAAATTGTAGGGACTAAAAAAATAAAAAAATACATGTTTAATCTTAATGGATTTAATTCAAGAAATGAATATAATTAGTTTTGTTGAGAGACAAAAAATAAAAAAACATATAAATTCGTGTGTTATGATCATAGTGAAAAATTTTATGAATGCTTTTATGTTGTGGGTGCTTCCACTCATAGATATTGTGAGGAGAATTTTCGATGATCCAATAGTAGTATCTAAGTTGAGTTCTCACAATGGGATGGGGGAGAAAATAAAGATAAGAAGTGATGAGGAGAACAAATAGCAGAAGTGGCAAATTCTGGAGCAAGGAGGATCGCAGCAAGACTAAAACTAAAAAAAAAAAAAAGAGTTGCAAAAAAAAGTGGAGAGATGTGAGACTTTTGAAGAATAAATGAGATGTTCTGTAAGCAAAGATAGATATTCACCCAAGTCCCACATTAAATAGAGTGGAGAATAAAGAGATAGAGATCATGAGGAGAATTTTTCACTGTGACCCACTAAAGCATATCTTAAAAACATGCATTTCTTCTGGTTTAATCACCTGTATCTTTTATAAAAGATAAATTTGTTTAGACAATAACATTTGCATAATGATAAGACCAATTCATTCAGTGAAGTTTCTTCCATTCATAAAATTCAAACCTAATAGCCTACTTAAGAAAGAATTAAACATGAATTCACTTCAGAGTTTTATTTTTTGAATTTTTTGAATTACTTTTTTTCTAACAATTAAACAAAAATGCAATAGAGGTGTACTAATTTATATAAATTAATAAAAATATAGTAAATTGTATTTAATACAGTTATTTATTTTCGTTATAATATTTATTTATTTACCTGTGAAACACTCAATTTAATATTTAATTTGTTTTAAATCCTCATTCTTTGACCTCAGTAATAGTATTTTAAATGTCCTTAAGAAAACTTCGCTTCTTCAAAATTGATGACCTTCCACTTATCATCATCAATTTCATTATCATAATCTGGAATTGAAAATTGACCATATTTTGCTTCGTTAAAGTGATTTCTTAATTTTAAATCCAACAACACGCAAATATCATAACCAAGGGATTTTGAATCCTTCAAGGAATATGTAGAAACATGTGATGACTAGCAAGTAAAATATATGGGACACGAATTAAGGTTAGTTTATTCCAATGTCAAGTTGCTATAGCTACTTCTGCAAAAACTATAGGGACCCTTGTTCCTATTTTCCCACAAAGCTTAAACCGGTTGAGCCAACAAGCACAAGTAGATGAGGACTGTGTTGAGTTGAGGCATTGATCTAGTTGTTCCTTTTCAAGCCCAGTTTCAAGGCCAGGATGTGCAGGAATAGTCCAAAGTAATTGAAATTGTATGCCAATCTGAGAAACTCTAGCTTGAACCTGGTCCATGGAGGGTACCTTGGCTCAATTTCAAGGCACAAATTTCTATGCATTACAGCTTTTTCATGGCTGAAAGTGTCAAAGGAGTATTTCCCATGGTACCTTCCAAAACCACTCTGGCCAACACCTCCAAATGGTAGCGTATCACATAAAAACTGCACATACAATGACACTACTCATTATTAGACTACATCTCATTTCTCTGCATTATACTTGATAAGAAAGAAAATGCTAAATAAATTTTGGCATAAAAATAGAGAAATTTTGGTTTTAGTCTTCTAATTTGTTTATTAGTTTTAGCTAGTCTACATATAGTTTAAAAATTTGATCCCTATCACTTCTTAACGATTATGTGTCATGTATTCATATATATCGGGTTCACAACCATATTAAGATAGCAGTAATATAACATGTTATTAACACAGGATCGTTTTTAAAATTATACAGAGTAAAACCAACAAAAAAGTTTTTTGAAAGTTTAGAACAAAAAATACTTATATTTATAAGGACTAAAGATATATTTAACTTAAAATTAAGTCAGGGAAGAAAAAAGCAGTACCTGAACCAGTGTATCATTAAATATGACACTTCCTGAGGATGTTTCTGATAGAATCTTTCTCTTGAAAGTTTCATCTTTGGTGAAGGCATAAATGGCAAGTGGTTTTGGCCTTGAATTGATAAATTCAATGCTTTCCTGAATTTTGTTCATCTATACATGCCATGTTAAGAGTCAAGTGAGACAATGACACAATATCTGAGAATTGAGAACATGAAAGGGAATTGTTGGAACTTACGGTGATTATTGGAAGCAATGGGCCAAATATTTCCTCTGTCATTATCTTAGAGTCTACTGGAGGATCTAACAATATTGTGGGTTCAATGAACCTGAAAAGGTTGTCACAAATTCAGTAGTTAAACAAATTTGACTAACTAACCACATCTATTTCCTGTAGGAAGAAATTACATTTTAGTGTTTTTTAGTTCTCAACCGAGAAATTTTTGATATGTTAATTAAACAGAATTAAAAAGCATTTCAAACAATTAGTAGAATCAACACTAACCGATCAACAATGTTGTTAGCAAATTCTATTTGTATGATAGGTTTACCAAAGAGGCACTTAATGTTAGGTAGTTATTATGCAAATCACGGTTACATGAATTGAGTGGATCAGTGGATGAACATTTTATTCCCACTCTAGCAAATATGATTTGCAGAATAACTAACTTTAATCCAAACAGAACAGACTCTTAGATTAGAGTAATGGATACAGAAAGAGACTATTATTACAAGTTTTCTTCATCCACTGAACCACCATGAATGATGGAAGCCGCAACAAGAGGGTCTTTGAGAAGATTGCATAATCTCTGAAAATGCCGCTTGTTTACTATTCTTGAAATTACCTTTGACTCCACAGGGTTTTCACCATAAAATCTTCTGATTATCTTCTTTAATAGTTCTATCTAGAACGAAATCAACACCTTACTATTAGAAAATAAAATTTCAGAACACATAGCATAGCTTGTGATTGTAATGAATACCAAAGCAAATGAGAACTTCTCCTCAATAAGCAAGTAGTCTATGCCTAGACAAGCCTGTCCACTGCACGGTCCCCACTTTCCTCCTGCCACTCTTTTCACCGCCAACTTGATGTGCACAAATGCACAGAGAAAAACAAACTGAATTAGACCTTAAAATTAAATGTGGCAAGAGCTGCAACTTGTTTGTGAACTACCTTAAAATCTGAAGGATTGGAAAGGGAATCAAGTATGGCAGGGCATTTTCCACCCAGCTCTAGAGTAACAGGAGTTAAATTCTTTGAAGCAGCAGACATGATTATGCTTCCCACACGTGGACTTCCTGAAAAACTCCACACACAATATCAATGATGATATAGTTGTTGAACTATGGTTCAATTTGTATTTTGTTTTCCTAGGTTGTCTTTTGTTCTTTCCCATTTATGAGACAGATCTGACTCCTCTAAAGTAAGCAGATTCACTTTAAAAGATAAAAGTGCATTAACAACTGTAACCGTTGATAGAACGAACATTGAGATTGTAATGACATATAAGAAAATCTACGACAAACATTTATTTAGTTGTTACAATTTCAACCGCTGTTTCTTTCATCTATAGCCATTAGTTCACTTTATCCTCTAAAGTGTAACTGTTTTCCTTTAGAAAAGTTAAATAGTAAATCTTTCTCAAATTAGTTCTTGACCATGTAAACCTTATCAATTTAATCCTAACCAAATGAATCACTTTAATCCTTGACTTAACAAAAAAAATTCAATCATTTTAGTCCCTATGAAAGGACTAAAATCATTAAATTATTATAAAGAGGAGCATTAAACTGATTGATTTTAAAGTTAAGAATTGAACTGATTGATGCTACAAAATCAAAAATTAAATAGGTTTTCTAGAATAATCAAATTTGAATGAGATTATAGGCAAACCTTTAACTGTTCAGCCAACAAAATTAGGAAGGTGATTTAATCAAACGTGCATTTTCAGGCTCAAACTTAACTCTTGTGGTATAATTTCATAATCAAGTTACACTCTGATTTTACTTTCTAGATAAAAGTTTTCAAAAATAAATCACTTGAATTAAAACTCACTTTCATCTAGATTTAATTTTGAATATTAATTTGATTCAATGTGAAATTTTTTAACATTCATCCAAACACATTAAGTTCAATGTCCATCAATAAATATGCAAGTATAGTTCAATTGAATAAAATGAAGTTGCCTGTTATGGAAAATAATACCAGTGAAGAATATCTTGTCCCATCTATGCACCAGTAGTTGTTCACATACATCTGCTCCACCCTCAATCACCTTGATGGCATTAGAGTCTAAGTATTGAGGGATGATATTGGCAAGAAAAGAAGAGCATGCTAAAGCTTGCTCTGAAGGTTTTATTACTACAACATTTCCAGCAGATATTGCACCAATCAGTGGATCCAATGCCAGCACTGCATACAGTAAAGTTGTTGACATTTTTGCATTGATTTTAAATGAAGTGTATCGTCACTGATTCATAAATAATTGCAAAATGCTACCCGTAGGATAGTGGTTAAACAACAAGAAATGTTATATTCTTTTATAAATCCTTCTATTGCTTTAAAAGATAATAAAACAAATAAATGTATTATCTATGAACATAAAGGAGATTTGTAGGAGATGCAGGAGGACTTAGAATTATTCATTAAGAAACTAAAGATAAAAAAATTTCATTTAAAAGACATCGTTAATTTGACCCACTTTAATTTTTAAGCAATAGCAACATAATTTTCCATATAAAAATTTCAATTTGAATTTCATAAACAATGCACTAATTAACATGACCCTAAATAATATATTAAAAGAGGTTGGCTAGCAATTCAGACTCACCAATTGGGAAGTTCCATGAAGAAATTATGAGAACCACCCCAAGTGGTTCTGACAGCACTTCTCCTCTTGCGGGGTAGAAAAGCAGAGGAATACTACTCTACAATGATAAACCCAAACCAAAAAGGTTAATAACTGACACATGTCCAAACCAGAAAAGTGAGGAAGAAGCAGCAGAAACTGTAACAAGAACAAGAACAATGGTCAATGAATCATTATGCAACTTAGTGAAAATGAAAGGAGATGAGTTTATTAATGACATAACCATTTCAAAATTATATAAAATGTTCACACTTTTATGTTCCATTTTATGCTCTCGTCTGCATAAAAATTCCAACACCTCAAGGCCATCCAGAATTTAGATTATTAAAAGATTTTGAGCTTTTGATTCAAAGATTCAATGTTTAGATTAAGTGTTATTTTCGAAGTAGGCACAAATGTAAGAAAAATACACAAATTGAAAGTGAACAAATAATAAAGATAAAAGAGAGATAGAAGAATCTGCCTTTTTAGGGGCCATCCATTTTCCCACGGAACTCAAAGAATTGTTGGCTGATTTTTCCACCGCTCCAACCTACAGAAAATTAATCAACCAGTCAAGGACCCAACAAATATAATTAAAAGGGTAAAATGAAAAAAATAAATAGTAACAAGTTATTATATGGTCTAAAGTTTATATTACATAACATAAATATTCTTGTATGTAAGTTTGGGATAATTAAACTACAAAAAGCTTGGTGATGTTTACTGATAACCTCATCTCTGTAAGCCTCAACAGGGTGCTTGCCAAGATCTTGGTGGAGAGCCTTAAATATGGCATCTTCATTGTCATGAACAAGGTCTAAGATAGATGAGAGTTGATTTTTTCTCCATGTCAAACTTCTAGTTTTTCCAGTGTTGAAATAACTCCTCAACTCTCTAATAGTCTCTTCTATTTGCCCACCAATGTCCATGGCAATTGAATTTTCTTGGTCTACCAGCAGAACTGTAAATTTGTAATGCTTTTATTTTCCACAATACACTGTCTATGGGTCTATGTAAACTTTATAGAGCGGTGGTCTCATTAAATGATATGTTGATTGAATTCACCTAACTGGCTAGTGTTTCGTTGTTTAGAAATAAAATCACTGAGGGAACCTTTGATGGATGGAAGATAAATAACTAAATTTTGTTTATCTCAATTCTTAACTGATTCAAAATAATAACTTTTTATTAAGAACAACACATTTTTAATTATGATACACTGATTATGGTTATATGTGAATTATTAGACGTTTTTATTTTGGTGACTCTAAGAAAAATATTATCTAGTCCTAAACTATTCTTGGTTCTAATCAATTATAAAATAATACGTATAATTAGATATAATATTATGTGTTTTTTTTCTCCCAAATTCTTATAGAATTTTATATTTATCAATTAATTATTAATTAGGAATATAAGTGAAATATTAATCACGAACCACCTAATAATTACTCCTCAGGTCCTCACGTACACACGATCTATCCATTTATGGTGAGCATTAGACACACTTAATAAAAAAATTATGCTTTATTTATTGGCTGTGAATTTTAGTTGATTGCTTTTCAGCCAAGTTAGGGACTGAAATATATTTTGATCTTTTCTGATTTTTGTTATAAAAAATAAATGACTAAATCTATAAAATTAGTGTTTGTATTAATTATACATGTAGTCAGAAGAAATCCTTTAATATGAATGGTTAATATTGAAAATATGATTAAGTAAATTTTGGTCCCATAATAAATAAAGATATAAAATAGATTTGGTAATCAAAACATCTAGAAATATACCGTTATTTCTTATAAAAAAGAATAAAAAATGTTTGTCTCTTGTAATATGATATAACTGTACTTTTAGTAAATACTTTCCCTGTCACTTAGAAATAATCGTTTAAGATTGTGAGACGAAAGAATTAAGAAAAACATTTAATTATTGTATTTTAGTAAAATATATTATGAAACTTTATATTATACCATTTATATAATTTCTCTTTCATTTTAATTTTTAACTTTAGTTTAACTATCCATAATATTTATCCTTAAGGGTAAAATTAGAAAGTAGTTTTCATTTTGGGAAAATAACATTGACTGAAGTAATTATTTTTGAGAGATAGTTAAACAGAGTACTAAGAACATTTTGGTAAACAAAGTATATCAAGATGAATGTATATTATCTAAATAAATAGTGATTCTCATTATCATTATACTTAACAAATAAAAATATAATATGTTTGAATATATAACTTAATTAAAGATTTATATAACAAAATTATTTTTAAATAAAAATTTATAATATAAATTTAATTAAAAAAATTATTAAAAATAACTTATAAAAACATAAACTCTTTTGAATTCACCATCGTTTAGTTAACATATTCATTTTTTATGTTGTGTTTACAATCGACATGCTAAATTTATATCTATATAGAAGCAAGAATACCTCTTGAAAAAGATCGTCGTGACAAATTTTAAAATTTGTATTAATACAAACTTAAAATGAAGGACAAAAGTAATGTAGAGTTGTTTGGATATTTTATTATTATTTTTCAATTAGAATTAGTAAAATTTTATTTCGACCGACCTTGTGAAGCTTTTAATTAGAGACGGCAAATTATATTCACACGTTGTTAACAAAACTCAAATGTCCGGTCCTGAGCTGCAAATGACTATCGTGAAGACCTTGTGCTTCTAACGATGTTTCTCATTTCACATGTTTAAATTAATCTTTTAATTTGGAGGTTAAATGGATTCATATTAATTATTAAATTACTTTATTTTTGTTATTGATTATAAAGCAAGAATAAGGAAATATATGGATGAACACTTTCCCATCTTAATTCAGGAGGATTTTGTACAGTGAATAAACGGAAGATGGGCTAAATATATTAGTTTTTCAGTTAGAATTAAACTCACAATATGATTAACTTTGAAATGAAAATTTGGCTCCAAAAAGTTTTGACCTCAAGGTCTTGAAGTAAAATACTAGCCTCATTATCGGTAGACCATTTAATATCATTATTATAAAATTGGTAATATTTATAATAAGGTCATTCAATATGTGATACCTAGAACTATTATAATAGTAGGACTCAAAAAACCCGTCATGATACCATTAAAATTATGACACCCAAAGTTTAATAGGGACCATTTTTTCACATTAAGGACACCTATTTAGACCCATCGGGTATACCTAAACCATGGGGAACCACCTAGTCGGTCCCTAACAAGGAAAACAAATAAACAGAAATAGGGCAAGCCCTACTTGCTTAGGCGAGAGCCACAAAATTACACTTGCTCGCCTAGACGAGGCTCACATACCTAGGCGTTCAAACATATCAAACTCCCTTGGACTCGTCTTGTTGAGGTGAGCCCCACACTCCTAGGCAAGCCACCATTAAGCTCTCAGGTCTTGCATAAGACCTAAGGCACCCAATGCAGTAGTCTAGGGCCACTCACCTAGACTAGCTAACCAGATGCCAGAATTTTCCACATTGTCAGCCTTTTTGTCTATCTAAACCTTATTTAAACTACACCAAATTTGGTACATACCACATAGACCTCATTTCCAAACTATTGGTCTAAGTCTCATGCCAAAACACCTTCCCAATTGAATTCCACACACATCAAAAGATTTTGGTAAAAAACGTGCAATTTATAAGGTAGGTGAAATCTTAATTGGGAGATGTTGGCACCAAAACTTCATTACATACATATTAACATCCTTATTTGGGACTTGTGCATCATTCTAACAACTTATTTCATCAATACATTCATCAATTCACACAACAACCTAAATTATGCATGTTTTAGCGTTGAATCATCAACCCATTTGTTGATTTCATCCACAATCATGCAACCTAAATGACATTCATCAATCTATACAATTCCTACCCATAATAATCAAGCAGATTTCAAATCAACAAATTGTATAGTCATATATGTGATCGCACCTAGTATAGTGTACCATGGCTTCAACATTCACCATATCACTATTAAACCCAAGCATTCACCATTTTCCATACAAGGCCATTCATAAAATAACATACCATCACAACACCTATAATTCTCAAATGTGGCATTTACAAAGAACTATCAAAATGAGGCATTTACAACTGAACCCATTAATGGAGGTTCCAAAACCTAGTATTGCCAATTCATTCCTCCTTCAGAGCTCACCAAACATCCTCACCCTGCAGACTCACCAAAAAATAGGCGGAAGAATGAGCACAACTCAAAATAGTAGATAATGCAATAATGTACTGTCAACACCAATCATAGGTCATATAATTAAACACTAGTGCACACATCAACATCATATATACTATCAACAATCAGACTCAATATAATTTATATCATCATCAATACTCATTCATCATCACACCCATAATGCATATATCATGCTATGCTTACCGATCCATTTCACTAATACATAAATATGTCATGCAGATCCGACTAAGGTGGGTGTTACTGCAATACAAAACAAATGGCGATATATCTCAATTTATTTACCGAATATCCATTCCACCATTAATCTTACAACACTTGTCACCTTTAATGACGCGACTCATAATAATTAATGGTGTTGCAGTCAACCCTTCTTGGCCTATAGGGTCTCTTGCTCTCTCATAGAGCCACCCCCACCAGGGTTGATAACAATGGTCCCCTATATACCTCTGTGTGGCTAAATACATATGATGAATGATTTCAACACATTCTCATCTCAATGCAACTCACAATGCATTACTTTCCTTCCTTGGCATAAATCTTCACTAGGGGTCATATTTACATCAGTAGCGTCATCATCATTGTGGCGCCCCAAATTACAAATTAAGATTTTTTAAAATAATTTTTTTACGATGTATAGGTTTCATGTAACTTGACACATCACATGAATGATAACAACAATGGATCGATAATTAAAACACCTTTCTCATATATGACGATATGAGAAGGCGCACACACAAGTCACGTATATAGTATATGTTAGAGTTTACACAAAAGCATAGTGGAAGGAAATAGTCAGCACATGTACAATGACATCAAAACAACATTTTTATAGAATTGTTGACCAAGGAATTCCTACCACTATTTTACCTTCAAAGCACAAAAAGTGTCACTCTCAAAAGAAGGTTATCTACCTACCATAGAACCTGCATCACAAGCCTAAAAATGGTTCAATGGGAGAGTGAGTCACATATTCAAAACGATGGATACATTACAACTATGATAACATATACATGTAAATATATAATACATACACTCCCCAAAAGGAATAGATTCAACAATTACACAGTACAACAATGCATTCATTATATCATAAGCACGTGTATAAATGTATAATCATGTTCACAACATTTTCATAAGCATTCATTCAGTAACAAATGAATATATATATATATATATATATATATATATATGTGTGTGTGTGTGTGTGTGTATCAATCAACAATCATAAATGTTAGACCATTTTCTCACTTTCTTATTAATTCTTTATTCGCCACACATGGGCAACTCTTTTTCATTGATACTCATTTGCCACACATGGGCGTCTCTTACTCATTAATATTCATTCGCCGCACATGGGTATCTCTTTCTCCTTAATAATAATTCTTTATACATGGACATCTCTTTCTCCTTAATACTCATTTGTCATACATGGGCATCTCTTTGTTATTGGCAAATCATTGAACCATATGTAAAACCATATACTAACAAATGTTCATCACAACAATATCAACAACAATAATGCTAATGGGGATCCACCTGTAGGAATATAACAAAGTTTGGTAACTATATGTAAGCATGCTATTATGTATATATTGCAGTATCATCATATATGTACTTATATACATGTATAACACACCATATGTAACACCCCTATTTTCATCATTATTATTTTATTTTATTTTATATGTTATGAAAAAATTTATATTAGAATTTTGATAGAATTTGGCCATAGTCCTTTAGAACTTTATGATCATTATATTATTTAAGAATTTTCCAAATATAAATTCAAAAAAATAAAAAAATGAAGAATTTTCTTTTGACACCCCTCATATTTCTATTCACACCACCCCTTCATAATTTCACTTGCCATCTTCAGTAGATGTTAGTGTGTCATCACAAAATTTTTAACTTTAACACAATAACCAGTGTTAGATTTTTCATTCTTGCACAATAACTAAAATATTAAAATAATAAAATACACAGTAATTTTTTTACTATAAATAAGGATAAAAAAACGAAGGATTTCACAGAAATTCAGAAATATAGTAGTGTTGGGAGAAGAATACTGAGTGTAAAAAGGATAATATTTTCTAGAAAAACTCTGTAAAAATCCTGAGGTAATAATACTTTTATTTTATACACTTTTTATGATTATTAAGGTTGTTTTTATTTCACTTAAAATCTATTATTGTACAGCGTTAAATATTATTATTAGTTACTATTTTAAATAGTAAATTACTATTACAAATTACTACTTCAAATAGTAAAATACTATTATGAGTTACTATTTACTATTCATCGGTTACTATTTAAAATTTACAATTTACCAGTTACTATTTACTATTTACTATTTATGGGATACTATTTATTTTTACCGGTTACTATTTACTATTCATTATTTACCTATTACTATTCTTGGTAATCCTTATAGAATAAAATTTACTAATAATTATTTTACATCGAAAAAAATTTAAATCTTAATTTTAGAATAATTATGATGTATTTATTTTCATGTTCTATAAAAAATGAGAGGTGAAGTTTTTATGTAAAAAGTTTCATTTGAAATAATTCTGTTATAAAATTTTTAAAAATTTCATATCTTGTAATTATACTAAAATGAAATTCATATGTTTTAGAACTCGGATATGAAGTGTGCAGTCTGTAACGAATCAAGTTACAAGAGGTGAAGGGGAGTGAGATAAGAATAAAACATGGGAAAATATAACAATAATGAGAGGAGTCCCCTACTCCTTTTAAATTTATGAACTACTAATATAATTTAAAGTAATTTTTATTATTATCTTACATAAATAAATAAATAAAATTTATTCAAAGTTTAAAATATCTAGATGATTTACACTGATTGACTTAATGGGCCCGTTTGTTTAAGTTTATTAAAAAGTGATTATAAAAAAACACTTTCTTTATAATCACTTTTTTAATAAGCAAATTAGAGCTGCTTCTTAAAATAAGCTGAAATCAGCTTATTTTCAGCTTCTGCTTATTTTTGAAACTTTAAACAAACATGTCAAAATTTAAAATAAGTTCTTTTTTAATTCAAAAAGTACTTATCTCTTAAAATATATTTAAACAAACGAGCCCAATATATATTGTATTATTTAAGAATTGGACTATTATGACCTCATATGAAATGAGGTAAACCTATGCGATGATTGGACTATGATGGACTTAGGTAGACAGGACATATTGACTACCGTCATCGAAAGACCAGAGCACCCTGGAAGGGTGCGTGCATAATTTCTTTTCATTTTTTTCTATTAAGCTATTAGTTTCTAATCATTCCTTTTCCACAGGCCTCCAGAGCTTTTACGGTGCTCCTGCCTCGACGTCATCTGTAGAAGAGTTGGTAAAGCATAGGGTTAAGTTGAGGTTAGTTGCAGTGGAGGTAGAATATCAGGCAGAGATCTAGAAGTTGTACTAGGAGATGACTAGCTTCCGAGAGGAGATGAAGGCCTTACTCAACCATCGACGGGAACCTACTACACCGGCGGTGGACCCATAGGTTGGATTAGTAGTAGTATTGTACATCATTTTATTTCATTAGTTGTAATTTGGTTTCATTAATTATTGAATAACTTATGTTTGCCGTGTAAATATGGAGGTTAGGCGGGTCAACACAAAGGGGTCTTGTGTTAACCTAACGCTGATGATGACAGGGTCGACACTAGAGAGTCCCATCAATGTGACTTGTTCATTGATGGGTTAGAGGAGCCTGTTTCCACTGGTATGGTGTACGACTTAGGCCCTTTGGTTCACCATCAGTAATTTCCTGATGGTATGTCAAGGGTCTTTGTCATCAAGATTATTGAGGAGGATGTTGTTATGCCAGTGGCACCTGCAAAGGTGCAGATCGTCGGCCGGGCGCTGAGACACTTTCTCATATGGCCTAACAGACTCTTGGCAGTTATTACTCCCTAGGTATGCTCCCGAAATAAACATCAATTCTATTATAAGTCTACGGTTCGTATCATAGCACATTTAGTTTAATGTTTTAACTATTTAGCAGGAAACAGGGCTAATATTGAGGAAGCGAGAGTCCGTCATTGATCCGATCCAGAAGCTATAGACTGTCAGGGCTAAGCTGGGCGATGACGCTGTCGTAGTCCCATGGCAGCCGAATGTGTTCGGCCGCCCAAGTCCACTACTGCTTTACATTACGCAGAGTGACTTGTGCGAGATCATGGTGGGGCGTGCGATGCTGAACATCTCCGTTATTCAATTTTGGGAGTTGTAAGTATATCATTCTATATTTAATTATTTCATTTAACATGTTATTTGTCACTAACCGTATGTAAATTTTCTTAGGTTTCTGCATAAACTCTATATAGAGATGGGTATCTAGGGAATTTATGGTTTCTTAGAGCCCTCTTTCATACAAAAGAACAAGAACGACAAGGAGGAGACTTAGGCATACATCTAGAATTGGATGTATGAGTCTAGGAATATTGTATATTTAGCCTCGTATCATAGACAATAAAAGTCTGTTTTATAATTATTGTTTATTAACTTAATCATCTTGTAGTGTCACTTATTAGGGTTCATTACACCTCTCATTAGCAGCATATAGTAATCTATTGCTACATGCTTTAATTCCTTGCATGGGACTATTCTTGTGGGCTTCAAACTAATGGTAAAGACGTAAGTTCATTTAAAAAATTAAATAACTTTACATATTAAATTATGTTTTTCTATTCTTCCATGATTCTAACTCATCGTGTGTTTTATTCTTACACAGGGCTGTAGCTGGAGTCACTCAACTACACGGAAGCGAGTAGGAAAAAATTTAGTGGATCAACCCAAAAGTAAGTACTTTAAATAAGAAGCATTGTTATTTATTAACTTTTGAAAACTTGAAATAACATTATCAAATTGTTTATTTGATGTACCTTGTAGTCTCATAGGCAGCAAGGTAGCTATGAGTACGCGTATTACATCATGCACACCGTGTTGACCATTGTCCAAAAACATCTAGTAGATGGATGGACAACTGTAAGTGCTCACTTGCCTACATTCTATAAATTTTTATTCATATAGTAATTAAGTTTTTGTTATTCACTAGTGCTAGTTGTTTTTTGTCTTGTTTGCAATACTTTCAAGACCAGTCATACTTCCCTCCGACACACGTAGATGATATTAGAAGGAAATGGGCTGCATACTTTCATGAAGTGAGGGAAGAACTTTGGTAGTATAGGATTTTTATTCTTTTTTATTCATTGTACCTAGTGTAGAATTGTTCCGGGGTTTAGGATTTTATTTTATTTCATTCATGTACATAATATTCATTGTATATAGATCATTTTCTTTATTATGTTATTTATAGCATATTAATATTATTTTATTTGTTTTCATTGATTGATGAATACTCTGTATGAAATGAATTGATGGGATATACTGTGTTTGATGTGTAACATTACAGGTTTGGAAAATTAATAAAACAAAACCTGCATTTAAAAAAAGCACTTATATTTAAATACGGTTATTTCTATAACTGTGTTTAAATGTCCAAACTTTTAAACACGATTATGGAACTAACTGTGGTTAAATGTAGACATTTTTAAACGTGTTCAAATGTCAGGACTTTTAAACACGGTTCAAAACCGAGTTTAAAGATCGTATATAAACTCGGTTTAAGTTATGGTTAAAAGTCCTTATCTATTACCATGGCGGGAACAAACACGATTGCAGAACCATGTTGAAAAACTCAATTTAACCGAGTTTATATCCTCTTTCTCCATTAATGCATCATCATTAATATCATTGGTTCACTATACCAATCATCATTACACATCATCAACATATTCCATACGATCAATTTCTACATTTTATTTCGATCATAATTTTCATCATAAATCACAAGCATCATTCATTATCACAATTTAATCATTAACATCACGTTTCATAACATCAATATCATTATAAATCATAATTTCATCACCAATTATCATAATATCATATAATCTCAACACACACTATTATTGTCTACACAAAATATATTCAAATTAACGATAAATAGAGGTGTATAGGTATTGTATTCAACACCCATGTACTCAAGTCATGCTCTTCTTCCATACCTTAATTGATGCCACTAATGGAAATGACTTTCACTTCCAATCTGACAATCAACCTAGATATCAAAACACGTTTAATTACTCAACAATCCATTTTTTTAAAACATAACAATTTAGCTTAACCTAAGCTACCTAAAACACAATTGTTTAAGAATTGAACCAAATTAATGAAGGGATTCAGCTTCAGAGAGTTTCAACCTACCAAATCAAAGTCAACCTCTTGCTAACACCCACATATCCGAAACACTTCCTACAAGCCCAAATTCAAAGAAATTGAGATAGGATTCCAAAACCGAAGGAAGCACCCAAGGTTTCTCAAAACCATACCTTGATCAATGGTGGAATTAAGTGGAAGCTTGCCTACTTCAAGCCTCATGCACATGTGGGATGAAAGGAGCTTGCTTCCTAGCCTTGAATAAAGAAGGAATTGAAGGAAATTGAAGAAAGAGGGTCGTGATGAAAGGTTACGATTTCAAGAGAAGAAATGAGAGAAAAAAGTTTTCTTTCTTTTTTTTGTTGTGAAGGAAGAAGAATTAATTAGATTTAACTATTCAGGGCATTATGGTTATTTTGCATGCTTAATTCATTTTAAAATATATTTAGTTATGTTATTAAAATAATATTTTAAAGTATATTTAGTTATATTATTATTAATAAATATTGACAATATATAATAATAATAATGTATTTAATAGTAAAATATATAAAAATATATGTAACTATATTATTAAAAATATTTAGAATTTAATTATATTATTATTATTAAAATATTTAATAATAAAATATTTAATTATATTTAATTATATTGTTAAAATAATATTTTAAAAGTATATGTAGTTATATTATTTAAATATTTAAAAGCATATTTAATTATATTGTTAATAAAATGTTTAAAAATAAGATATTTAATAATAATATATTTACCATAATATAATATTTAGTTATTTAAAAAATATTAAATGGTATCATTTATATATAAATATTACCAGTTTCATCATGATGATGGTGTGCAATCTAGTAGTAATGAGGTTGACGTTTTGTTTGAAGGTTTTGGGTTTAAAACCTACCTATTTAAATTTGATGAAAAATGTTAATAGGGTAATTTTAGTAGTTTTTCAAATATTTTATTATGATTGAATACATGTCTAGTACTTTATAATTATTTTTTGAAACATTTTAATTTTTCTATTTTTCTTAATTTAGTAATTTATATTATATTTTAATTTTTGAATTTTTGTTAACTTTATACTAACAATGTTACAACAATTCATAAAAAAATTTATTTCTTCATTTTATGGTGTTGCGATTGATTGTCATGATAAAAAACAGTGCTAACAGAAAAAAGAAACAAGATAGAATTTGAAACTAAAATAATATCCCTATTTGACATGTATACGTGCCCGGTGTAAGCTATATCTAATGTGTGAAGATGGAGATATAACTTAGTTTCCACATGTGTAATGACTTGAGAATTTAAGAATTAATGTGTCACTTAAGTCAACAAATGGTGAAATTAATTAAATTCTATAAGGTTTTTGTCTTTCAAAGTTTTAATTATGATGAGATATTATATTATTCGTATGCCTAATAAACCAGTGTGTTGTGTAAAGATTATAAGTTGATTAACAATACGATTGTTATATGATGTCGGGAGTATTTAGATATCTGAAAAAAAAGTAAATATAAGAAGAATAAAAAACTCCTTCCAAAAAGGATTTTAATTATGACGCATGAATATTATAAAAGTGACCCTAACCTTTATATATCACAACAAATCTCTTAAATTACATATGAACCTCTTAATTTTCTATACACAAAAAAGAAAAGTTAGATATGCAAACTCAATCAAAATTTACAAAAGAAGAAAATATTTTTTAAAATCAAATCGAAAAGTCACAAAAGGTATAGCTATCATGATAAACGTGAAATGGGCCCAACAGAAAAGAATGAAAACAGACCCAAAAGGATTATAAAAAAACCTATCTGGTTTAAGGACTTTATTTGAGGACTAAGTCCAATTGGTATTAGGGTTTTTAGGGCATCTCTTATGTAACGTCCTGGAGCCAACTTGCAAATCCCAAGATAATTACCCTCACCATATAAAATCTCATGGATAACTTATTTTTCACCTGGTAATTATCAAGTGATTCACAACCTGATTCCAAAGGTTACTGATACAATATCAGAGTACGCAACCTTTACATAATTAACTTCTTATTATTATACATAACATCAGAGTTCCATACATATTATATTTTACAACAGGCACCTAGATCTTATAAAATATAAAGATGTAAAGTACCAAAACATAGCATATACATAATACAGCAATAGTAGTCATGCAAGCAAGCATTATCATCAAAAGCCTTCATAATTCATCCATATTTAGCAACATCCACTTTGTCACATGTCTTTCTGGTTAACCACTAAAGGGTTGCCACAAGTAACAGAAAGAGTGAGATAAAATATCAAATAAATAGAAATTAGATTAGAACATACACAATCACAAGTATGATACTATGCGATGTGGATGCCAAACACGTATTTTGTATTATATTTATATTAATATTCCATTCTCTATATGAATGAAAATGCATGATGGATCCATTCTGGTAGGAACATCTGCAGTGATTTTTCAACAATAATATTTTTACGGATATCCAACCGATACCGCGCCCCATAATGCAACACCAACATCGGATAATAATACAATCATATCAATAACAAGTGTTGTGGGACCCCCCTTAAGGACACACTGCTTAGCCCTTAAGACGGCCGTGGTATAAAACCACCGCAGAGGTCTGTTGCTCAACAGAGCGCGTTCCCCCGCCGAGAACCCCCTCAAAGAACCCCTCTGCGGATTCTTTGAACGGCCAATGCATATGATGCATGAATGCATTAAATTATCAAATTCCTTTATGATTAATTGTAACAATAAAATAATTATAACAATCAATTAAGCATACTTTGTTTGTAATTTAAAGAATATGGAAACACATTTTCCATATTATTTATATCATAATTCAATCATATGGAAACACATTTTCCATAATTTTTATATCATATTTCAAACATATGGAAACATATTTTCCATAACATTTAATAATTCAAAGAATATGGAAACACATTTTCCACGTTATAGTAATTGTTTAATATCATATTCCAAACCATTTGGCATTAATTTCACAATTTAATTCAAATTAAATTAAAATCTAACTATATAAGTTTCTAAACAATTAAGCAAGCAATTCTAACTTAATTTCTATGTATTTAATATCCTATCCCCTCTTTCTTACCTCAATTGAAGATCCTTAAGCTTTTCTTATGCTAAACTCCCTTGTATTTCCTCAAATCTTCAAGTTTACGTAATTTCTTCTTATGCAAAATTAAAGAGCTTGAGTATGGCAATGAAGGTTTTGAAAACTTAAAGAGGGAGATGAAAGGTTATAGGATTAGTGAGGTTTTCGGTTTGAAGAAATTTGGAAGGTTGGAGCCTTATTTATAGGCTTCCAATGGCGGTTATTGTAGCAAATCACTGTAGCAAATCACTGTAGCAGATCGAAGTGAAATGAGGCGGTGGGAAGAATGGAGAACTCTCATGAAGTTACAAGATTTTTCATGTGACGTTTTACTGTAGCATTTTACTGTAGAAGATTTTTATTTTATTTTATTATTTTATTTTATTCTACGTTCCATTTTCGTCTAATTCCGTTTTAAGTCAGACTAAAAATATCCTTGTATTAAATTTCCTATTTTCTAGGATTCATTTCTTATTTTTTTGAGAAACTTTAATTTTTTCACTGTTTAATTACCGCTTCAAATTTAATTAAAAATTTAGGTTGTTACATCTTATGTAATGGAAATCTTATATATGTTGTTGTAAGTTCTTTGAACAGGACATGAATGAGAAGGGTTTAGCTACTGGAATATTAGGAAACTAACTAAAAAAGAGAAGCTGCCATTAAAAATATTCATTCATGTCCTGTTCAAAGAACTTACAACAACATATATAAGATTTCCATTACATAAGATGTAACAGCCTAAATTTTTAATTAAATTTGAAGCGGTAATTAAACAGCGAAAAAATTAAAGTTTCTCAGAAAAATAAGAAATGAATCCTAGAAAATAGGAAATTTAATACAAGGATATTTTTAGTCTGACTTAAAACGGAATTAGACGAAAATGGAACGTAGAATAAAATAAAATAATAAACCCTTCAAATTTTTATATATTTTTTAGTTACTATTTTAAATTTAATAAAATAATTACCATAAAAATATCATAAATTTTAAAATGGTTAAAAGTAGTTTTTTTTTGTTAAATATACGAGTTAAATCAAATAAGAGGCAAGAATTTTTTTTTGGTGTTGTAGTAAGAAACTACAATATTATATATGTGTATATTTTATGTTATTCATATTAAAAATGAATCATTTTATATTTTTAAATGAAAATTATTTAAAATAAATATATTTCTTAGTATAATATAAAAAATTAATTTAATTTTTAATAGATGATAAACTATTTTAAAGAAAAAGATATAAAACTAAAAAGTTAAGTACACAATTTTAATATTAAAATTTTATTCAAGTAGCGATTGCATTCAAATATATTTTAAATTTTAATCATAATTTTTTTAAAAAATTAATGTTTATAATATTGTAAAAATGATAAGTAAACTCAATGAAGAAAAATAAAATTAAATTAAATTTTGACTTGATTTTGGTGAATAAATTATTTAAAAATTTCTTTATTAAATGAAAATATAATTATATACCGGAACTCAACAAATTTACTTCAATTATTTTTTAAATATTATTTCAGTTATAATGTTTTTAAGAATATTACTCTTAATTACATCTTCAATTGTCTACCTCGTTAAACAATCTTTTAACTTTCATAATTTTATTAACCACATTATTATGGTGTTTTACTTTTAAATCTAAAATTTTATTATATATTCTAATTTTATACAAGATTAGTTTTTTATATAAATGATTATTCGTCTTCAAACTCTTACCATTTTTATATAAAATTAAAGTATAAAAAGTTTTATTAAATTTATATTTTAATAATTAAATGTTACTATCAAATTAGATAACTATTTAAATAATACAAGCTATAGGCACGCATGTGCGCGTATAGTACAGACGCACACGCCGGCACATACAGCACACGGGCACAAGCGAGCAAGCGCGCAGGCGCACAGGCACGGAATGGATTGGATGAGCGCGCGATAGGGATTGAACCAGGCTTTGGATAGCCGCAAAGCCTGGTTTGGGCCCGTGAAGCAAGCGGAACGAAGTTACACTGAGTGAAACGAAGTGGAGCTTGTTCGCCAGAAGAACAACAAGAAACGAAGCGATAGTTATTATCATAAAATTAAAAATATAATTTTCAAATATAAGTTTATGAATTAATTTTGAATATATTTCAATTTTTAAGTTTTTTTAATGAATGTTTAATTAATATTAGTTTAAGTTAAATTTTGATGTATTGTTAATTAGTGCAAAGATCGATTATTTGTTAACTATAATTAATAGTAAACATAGGTAGAGAGAGAGTTTTTCTAGATGGAAAGTCCTGTCAAGGTTTCAAATAAACCTCCAGACAAGAGAGGAGGCATGCCAACAAAGAATATCTCGTTTCATGATATGGTGCTTAGAGAGTATACTAAGTGAAAGGAATGTATTAAGCTACTGAAAGTAAAGAAAATGATTGTGAAGTCGGTGGACAAAAGTAGACTTAAGCTAATGTTATGTTTGAAAGATGAGTACAAGCAATAATTATATGCCTCTTGTAAGGATGCGTTGATTGTTAAATTATTGGGAAAAAGTCTTAAGTATGTGGTCACAAGGGAAAGGTTGTCTTGAATCTGGAAGCTTCAACAAGGATTTAAGATATATAATGCATATTAAGAGTGGATTTTTTATGTTAAAAAATTATAAGAATAATGATCGTGTGAAGGTGATGGGAGGCGGCCCTTAGATGATTTTCGATCACTATTTGATGATTCAAAAGTGGTCCCCTAAGTTTTTGTCCTTTAAGGCTAAAACCACACAAACTTTTGGTTGGATTCATTTTCCAGGTTCAAATTTAGCCTTTTTGATGTTGGTGCCCTTTTAACAATGACATCCTTAGTGGAAATAAAGGTCATAGTGGATGAAAATAGTGTCAATGTCACACACGGAAGATATGTCTAAGATTTTGTTAAGATTGATCTAACTTTACTTGTAGCAAGAAAGGTTGGGTTGAATGATGAGTTGTATCTAGTGGAGTATGAAGAGCTACATATTCTCTGTGCTAATTGTGGCCATTATGGGCGCCTTAGAAGAGCTTATCCAAATGCTCCAATTGAAGTAACAGGTAATAGTTCTACCTCAAATGGGGGCATTGGTGGATAAGGTTAATGGAGTTTCGGGAATGATTGTTGGAGTAGCAACTGATAGCATTAATCCTTCACAAATGAAATCTATTGAGCTTGACCAATAACTTACCCCTATAGTAGGAAGGAATATAACGCTTCCTAAGCAAAGCCTTAAGATCATCCCATTCATCAATGAGTAGAAAATGATCTTTCTTCCTATCTTTTAGGATTTGGGTCCACCATACTGATACATAGTTTTGGAAACTTAGGGTGGCAATCCTAACCTTTTTCTTATTTTTGGTTTGGTGAGAGGTGAAAAGTTGCTCAACGTTCATCTCCCAATCAAGGTAGGCTATTACATCACTTTTTTCATGGAAGGGTGGGATCTCTAACTTGATCTCTCTCAAGCCACCCTCCTCATGAGGCCTATATTGCCTTCTATGATGCCTATCATCGACCTCATTAGTTCCATTGTTATGTTTATGTCTATTATGCCTACGATGTCTAGTGTCCTCCCTATTTTCTAGGTTATCTAACCTAGTGGACATGTTATTTAGTTTTTCTAAGATTAATCTCATGTGAGGGGGTATGATCTCTCTCTTTCTCTCACTATATAATGACATATTATAATGCAAGATGCAAGAGATGAGATACTAGTTAGGTCACTCAAAGTGTTCTAAGACCTAAAAAGAAAATAACACAAAGGCAAAGTAAGAAAACACAACAAAGAAAGCAAATAGATAAACTAGTCGGGGTGCAAAATTTAAACTAAGCCTAGCATGCAAAAACGCATTTATACTAACTAGAAAGCAAGTAAAGCAAACTATTCGATGGTGCAAAAATTTAAACTAGGCATAGCATGCAAAAAGCGTACTTACACTAAACTAACACAAACTAGTCGGGTGCATAAAAATAAACTAAATCCTAAACGCAATTACTCCTAATCAACTAATTAAAATTCAAAGTCCAAAGTCCTTAGTGTCCAATTACAAGGCCTTAATAAAAGTACTTAAAAATAAAGTCCTAAAATATAAGGGAAAAGAAAATACAAATCAAACACAATTTCCTAAACTATTACAAAAATGGCTCTCCAATACAAAGGTCTTCCAAGACTTCCTCTAATGCCAAGGTAGTCCACCAAGTTACAAAGTAAGCACTTAAAAACTCAAAGTAATGGTTAGCACAAGTAATAAGAAAAATGAAAAAGAAACTCAAAGTGTTTGCTCTCTTAGCCTCAAAGTGTATGCTCTCAAACACCAAACTCTTTATACTTATAGTTTGCCTTAGGTCAATTTCTCAAGTCAAATCTCAAACCTTCCAAGATGCTACCTAAATAGTGATGTGTTTACCGATCCTTAATCTCAAGAATGTCAAAAAGAGAAATACTTAAATGACAAAACTTAGAGAGAAAAAGACAAACAATAAAAGGAAAATTAGGAAGCTAAACCAAAAGGAAAGTGATGTGACAAACAATAACTTGACAAACAACAAAAAGTTAAAGAACAAAGGTGTACAAGAGTAGAACAATAATATGACAAACTAAAATACAAACAAGAAAATAAATGCAAGCAAAGAAAGAAGGGACACAAAGGCAAACTAGAAACTCTAGAATGCTTACAAATCCAACACCTCTTTATATAGTTTCCAAAGCCTTTTTCCCTTGACACAAGTGCACAATACAACACAAAAAGAGCAATTAAAGTACTACACAAGAAGAATTGAAGATGCTGGAATTTTTTTTAATTATTTGCAAGGGGTTTTAATGCACTTTTTTCACACGTTTTACTAAGAAAAGGACCAAATAAATACACAAACCATGGACCTTTCAAGCTATTTTCTTTTCACACTTTTTTTCACTTATTTTTTGAGATTTCCCTTGTTTTTTTACTCAAAAAACTGCAGCAAAAATAAAACTACAAATTGCTCCAAAATAGTGCACAAAAGGTACAAAACTAGGAAACTACAACTAGGTAAATGCAAACATCTTCTTCCACAAATATAAGGCAATGGAAAGCAAGGTTTTATGACACAAAAGACATTAAAATGAACACAAAAACAACATGTAAAGATTGACACAAACTTGTTGAAAAAAGTGTAATTAAACTAGATTTCCTGAAAGGAAAACCAACAATCTTACACAAATAATGAGCACAAATTCCACCTTAAATGGAGATGGAAGACACAAACACAAGGAGCTTATTAAACACTTTAAGTAATTTGTTTAAAATACTTCAGATTCCAACAACTCAAACATATAGCAAAATACAAAGAAACACACCTAGAAGACACAAAAAAACAAGCTTCAAAACTTAAGACATGTAACTAGGAAACTATGAATACTTTAACATTTTATCAAACACTTAACATGCACACATATAACCACACGGTTTCAATGAATAACAAGGCTGGAAAAATAATGCACAATATAAATTTGACACAAACAAAACACAATACTGATTCAAAATATTTTGCTGGCAGTTTTTGTTAACCTTTTTGCGAACCGCCCAAAAACGTTTCTTGGAATTACTAACACATAACATTGTCACGTGAAATTTCAATATGAGAAAATAAATTATGTAAGAATTTTATTTGCCTTAAAAGAATTAGAGGTATCGAGACAATTCTGTTCGAATAAGCAATATTTATTATCATGGTAAGACTATAAGACTAATTTTCTTTATAGTGATTATTTAACTAATCAACTGTTGATACTAATTTTCCATTCTTTACTGATATTCAAATTAATACTAAAGATAATTTTAAAAGTATACTAAAACTAGTTATCCAGTTATATATATATATATATATATATATATATATATATATATATATATATATATATATATATATATATATATATATATATATATAATAGAAATAGGAGAGCCTTGATGGGGAAGTGTCTATCTTCTCTGTATCAATAGCGTTGGTAGTTGGTCTCCGTTCCCTACGTCCCTTTTTCCCAATTGCATTAAATGCATCATTTAATTTTAATGCAAAGCTAGACTAGGAAAAGGATGAATATTAAAATGTTTTTAAAACCGGACTGGTCATTAAACAAGTGAAGACACCGGTTAATGAAAACCGTGTTAAAACTAGGGTTTAATCATGGTTGAACCGGTAGTATTAAAGAATTGACTAGACCAGTCACCTAAGCGATTCACGGTTCAACCAGTCGAACCGGCCGAACCGGTTCGGTTTTGATAACAATGATAATATATTAACATATTTTTATTGAATAAATTGTATTTATATTTTATAAATTTAGTCTTCTTATATTACTACTTAGTTAGTAGGAAGTGTAATATACGAAATATTTATTTTAAAAATAAAAATATATAATATATAATAGTTTAAAGTTTTTTTGTTTTGTTCTATTATAAAGTAAAACTTTAACTCTGAAAATTTATATACTAAATGAATTTTTTTAAAATATCCCGTCATTGTAAAGGTTTTTTTACATGAATATTCAATCATTCACTACTATGTGAGTAATCATCTTTAATTTATGTAATGATTGCTTTAAAAGTAATATGTAGGATAAATTTTAATTAATTAATAATATAAAACTTTTTACATTAACAATATATACGAATTAACCTCATTAAATTACATGTAAAAAATCTTAAATATTAAATATTTGATGCATTAAATAAGTAAGTCGTATTCAGTTATAATTAATTTCAGAAACGTAATTTATTTTTAATAGTTAAATATTTTTATTATGAATTAAAAATATAACATTTCATTTCTAAAAATGTTTCACAAAAGCTGTGAACTACATAACATTTTACAGAATAAATATTTAAAATAAAAATGAGAATATTTTAAAAAGAAGTAAGTCAATATTATACATAATTTGAATAAAAATGAGTTTTTTGAACTTCAATTCTTATTACTAAGTTTAAACAATTGACCTATATAGTATGAGGGCTTTGGGGATACTTTTTTAACGTCGATCTTGTGAGGATCAGATATTATCTCTCTAAGTCCAGTGAGAATCTTAAAATCTTGTAGTTTTTTGTCTGATCCAGAATGGTGTCTTGCATTGAAGGGCAAAATAAGGTGTCACCTGTAAAAATACTATCACGCTCAAGTCAATACGGTATGTAATACTGGATCTCAAATGTTAGGTTAGATTGCATGTACCTTAAATATAGTAAATGAATGATATTTATAGAAGTTAAGAGGTGATTTTTTGTAATGATGGACGTGTTAGTATTTTTCTATAAAGTGCGGGGGAAACTAATAGAGGAGTAGTCATTCTCGACACATCTCCATGTGCTCTTCGGTATGCTCCTAATATGGCCCTCAACCTTTATCGATATCGGCTCATGAGTGATACTAGATATTGTGGGTTTTGTAAGACTCTTATCTTTCAAGTTACGATGACACCATGTCTGTTTTGCCATCGATATAGGATTAAGGATAGTAGTATCGGTATTAGACCTAAATCATTTGCCCCAGCTTGTTGGAGTAACTTGAGGATTACTTCAATAAGCTGATATGCTTATGATTTTTGAAATTTCATTTTTTAATATGCTAAAATTTGCCTTAAATTTCCTTTTGACATGCTCATTCCTTCATTCAGGGTTATACTCGTTTGTGGCTAAGTTCAAAGTGTGACAAATGTAAGTTTTTTTATTGGTCATGATGTTTCGATTTCTGTGAGATCGTCATTCGAGATGTGAAATGTCATGTGTGCTCTGTGCCATCATTACTTTTATTCGTTGGCACTCTTTTTCACCCCAAGGCTTAATTATAAAATGAGGCATCTTCCTTGTCATTTGTCACTTTGATCATAAATCTCTGTTTTTGCTCTGATATTGAATTTTGACCGACATCCTTGGCTCGCATTTAAAGAATTGTTCACATCATATCACCAATTATCATCCTTATCTCTTCTTCACAATTTTTTAGTACATACTTATACTTTTATCTTTAAATTCAAGATATGGGGGACGACAACATAAGTGATGATTTAGTGAAGATTTTACCCGAGCCATCGCCATGGTTGATTATGGGATCTTGGCATAATGTTTGTCTAAATGTTTATGTAGTTTGAATTATTGGATGGTAACTTAGGAACTAATATTAACTTGCGTGTAGTGTTGTGTTATATGTGAGTAGGGTGTTTATGAGTGTAGTGTAGTGTTATATGTGAAAGAGATATATGTGAGTGAACTATTTTTAAAATTGTAGTGAGTGTAGGAAAAAAATGACAACAAATGTTTTACATAGAGACCAAAATGAAAAAGTGGAAGGTATAAAGAGTAAATATAACATTGTTATATAAAGCAAAATGTAAGATTTTTCATGTAAAGACTACAATATAAAAATGTGTAAAAGCTTATAAGGACTAAATGTGTGTTATATTATATGTGTTCTGAGTATGGGTGTTATATGTGTATGTGGGGAGGGGGGGTATGTGTGAGTGTAACTCAATGGACTATTATTATTGTTGTTCATCATCATTTTGTTTCCGATTGGTTCACTATGTATATAACTACATTTTAAATATAATTAAAGTTGGATAATGTAATTTATGGTTGTTCACTTTAAGTATAAAATACCAAGTCCTAGAGAATACTATAAGGATTAGGGTTTATTTATTAAGAATGTCACTTAAAATATATGGAGACACTGATGGTCTATTTATACATTGAGAAGAGGACTTGATTTGGGCCTAATACCAACTAGATAAAGCTAATTTCTTATTAGGATATCTTAAATGAGATATCTTAATCTATAGTGATCTTATCCGACTATTCTAGTTTTGTCAGAGGTTATGAGATAGTTCTTAGAGGTTATATTAACTTGGTCAACCATGGGTCCAAATGGAATCTTGGAAGGAATAGGAGCTTCCCAACCTTTGAGCATTAAAAATATGAAGAAGGATAAATAAGTCAACTAACTTGTAATAACTTCTTTTTAATCTTCTGATAGAGTTTTGTCTTTTCTTAATCTATCTTGTTGGTCTTCAGTTGTTATATTAGAAATAATTTTCAGTAAATGATTGTTTTGAGCATCAATTACTTTTTTCATATCTGATCAGATCAATGTACATCTTGATGGGTTCTTAGTTGTTTTAAAGCTTCATTATTTTGACTGGTGAAGAGGGTGTTTAGTTTGTAGTTGGGGAAACAAAGTTGAGTTGAAGTGAAAAATTTAAAGGTTGATATTAATTCTTCATGTCATTCGAGACAATCAAAACTCTGTTGACCCGTAGTATAAAAAATCTGCTTCTACTTAACGAAGAAAAGCTCTGTTTGACATGTTCGCCAAACGTGCTGGAAATGTTAGACATTCTGAGTGTTAGCAGCTTGCTGGCGTGTCTAATCAATCATTTTTATTAAATACACACTTGTTGAAGGCTTTGTCATGTGTATGGTTGTGATGGTATTCTCTCGTTGAGTCTAACGCTTCTTATTTCCTTTTATTTTAACGGTTAAGATAGGTGTAGATTTGGTTTGTCTTTTCATTTTTAATGGTCTGATGGTTATGTTTGTTATTGTAGTTTCCACGTTAACTTTTTCTCTCTTCCCCTTTTAACTTGCACTAGTTTTCTGAAAACCTCTCATTCTTTTTTTTCTTCCATTGCTCATTTTTCTCTGCTTCTGTTTTTGCTTTAAACTTCTTTTGTTTTATTCTTTTTTCTACTTAGGGTGTCTTTTCTGCTTTGCTTCTTACTTCTGCTTTGGGCGTTTCTTCCTCCATATTTTCTTTAAGTTTTTTTATTTTCTTCTCCCCTTTTCCTTGTTCTCATTTTTGTCATTATATTTCAATTTGGTTTCTATTTCTTTTTTCATTGTTGTTTTCCCTTTTTGCTTATGTTATGCTTTTTCATTTTTCTTTCCCTTAATAGTTCTATTAGGAGGAACAAGTTTTGGATCGGGTAGACGTTGACTCTTTTGTAAGTTTCAAATATCCTCAATTAGAGCCTATTCATGATGTGCGAGTGCATATGGTTCTTTCAGATGAGGAAAGTGACTCTGGGTACTATAGATTTCGATGGTTACAACAATTGGACAAGTCTAGTGGAAGTGGCAGTGGATCGTCTTTATAGAGTCCAAATTTTGATGCGAGGAACATGATTGACCTTCATCTACTTGGGCAAGAGGATCAAGGTGTTTTCTTTGGAACTTCTTTTAGGACTATAGATTAGGTTGGGGCTTTGTTGCCTTTACATATGGCATTTATGCTTCATCACTCAGAGGCAAAGAACAAGTTGAGGGATCAACATTTCATGGAGTTCAAGCATCGCCATTTAGAGGCTGAGAAAAATTCAGAAGTTCTTGAGTCTAAGATAGTGAAGGTGGAAGAATGAAGGCGTGAAATTGATTAGTTAAGTGAGATCTTACTGAGTTGAGTGAATCCTATGAAGGTTTGAGGATTTCTTCCTTTACTTTGACGTATGAGCCTGATCAATCTTTAATGATCATTAAGAAGCTTCCTGCGAAGCTTGATGTTAAGAAGGAATAACGATTTCAAGGATTTTCGATGTCAAGCTTCTGAATAATTTTTGGAAGGCTTCAATTGTTATGAACGTCAATGTAAACTTTTCAAACTTTTCTTTTCATAGATCATCTTGACTATATTAAAGACATGATTAATGGTGAACTAGTGACCCCATCCAAAGAGGAGGATGAAGAGGAAGTTAAAGATGAAAGCGCTAATCTTTGAATCTTGTCTTTGATTTATTTTGGACTTATTTTCAATTAGACGATGATTATCTATGGTTCTAATGTATATAAAGATTTCTTTTTATTTTTTATGATCGGGTGGATTACGTTATACATGTGACTTTTATTTTTGCCAAGTACTTGACTCAGTATTCTACCTTGAGAATTGGTAATTGAGAAAATTTTACTTTATATGTTTTCTTTGTTTCTGTGAAGTGCATGACTCGGTATTCTATGTTGAGAGTTCTTTAAATGAGTAAACCTTTCGTTGAAGTTTTTCTACATTTCTCACTCGACACTCTAACTGAGAATTCGTAACCAAACTAACCTTTAAAGGTTTTCTTTTCTTTTTTCTAACTCAGCACTCTACATTGAGAGTTGTAATCAAGCAAAACTTACCTTGAAGGTTTTCTTCTTTTTTGACTCAGCACTCTACGCTAAGTGTTCATAACCGAGCAAACCTTTCGTTGAAGGTTTTCTTCGTTTCTAAATTGGCACTCTACATTGAGAGTTCATAACCGGGAACACTATACCCTAAAGGTTTTCTTTGTTTTTGACTCAATACTCCATTTTGAGAGTTCGTTAATCGAGCAAACTTTTCGTTGAAGGTTTTCTTTGTTTCTGACTCGGTATTGTAACATCCTCCATTGACTAGCCCTTTATCCTTAATGTGTAAAATCCCAAATTTTAGAAAAAAATTATTTAGATAATGGTGACTAATTATTTGACGTCCCGAATGCGTGGGATAATTAATTTGACATTGACTGTGAATTACTGGTGAACTAGAACCCATTAAATCTTTTTAGGAATTTGATGGGTTTAGAGTGGTAAGGATTTATTTGTGGTTATAGAGATATAATCAAAATAATTTTAGAACTGAGGAGATATCTATACGGACACTACATAAGTTAGCAAACGATGAAATAACGGGTGGTATGAATTTAATAAAATTGTAAATTCCCTCTCCTTTTCCCTCCATGTGTCATGTGATCCATTTTCCCTTTTTTTACTCTCTTTTACTCATTAGTTAATAGGGAAAGAAAGACCTTTGGTCACTAGATTGGAGCATTGCTTAGACCATTGGGAAGTACCCAATTTCATTTCACATTTCCCATTTCTTTCTCTCATTCTTGGTACCTATTCCCCTTCACTCTCTTATCTTTATGTTTTATTTCTTCTCTCTTCCTCCCTTTGGCAAATACTGTACTCCTCCCTCTCGATTTACATTCTTTGCAAAATCATACACCAATACTTGGATTGTGAGGCATTGAAGTCACATAGGAGCTCAACTTCACTAATTCTTCTCCCTCTCCTCATCTCCCATTCTTGTTTTCCTTTGGAGCTTGGTGTGGAGCTAAGAACTCATGAACTCTTATGGCATTTATGTGATGTTTAAGGGTTATTGAAGCTTAGAAATGGTGGTTTGGGTGTTATTATGATGAGACATGTATATGGGTGTATGAAACCTTAGGTTGGAAGGTTTGGAAACTTGAGTTTTGGTAATGGCTATGTACTATACAAATTTTAGGGGTAATATTGTGTTTGAAATGATGATTGAGAATTGTGGAAATTATTTGGTGGAAACCCTAAGTTGGGAATTAGGGCTTTTGGTGAAATTGAGAAATTTGAAAACTAGATTTGCCAATGGAATGAGTTAAATGTATAAAAATGGATTCTTGGATTAATTTGGTACTAACTATTGATGTGTTGGCATAAGGGAAATGAAATGGTACTCTTTTGGAATCTTAGACACCCATTATGCATGATAGGTCAGGTGTTTGATATGTAGGTAACTCATTAGATTATAGAGAATCTTGGTTAACGGGAAGGAATTCCCTAAACCTAATAAAATAAGAAATCGATATAGGATATTGTATATTTAAAATTGGAGGAAATGCCTTGATAAGTGAAATTGGTTATATTTAAATGTTTTAAATGTAGGATCAATTCTGAACGATGAGGAGAAACCATCTAATCGCCCTGATTACTTCTCTTAAGGTAGGAGAGGAGTTATATATTTTAAATGCATGAATTAGAAATGTTGATGATTGTTGTATTGTGATATGAATCATATTTTACTTTGTTTGATTGTGGTGTTATAATGCAATGAATGACTTGATGTTTGTTGTGTTGGCAAATATGTTGATGCATTAAGAATATATATGTGGTGTGTTGTTGTGGTGAAATTGTATGTGTTGTTATGTATGGAAATGTGTGTGCCTATGAAATGGTATGTGAGACTTTGTATTTCATCACTAATGATGATGATAATGTTTGTTAATGAGAATAATGAGAAGATGTTATGCAACGCACCTATAAATAATATTGAAAGTTGATATGTGTTGTGGTGATGCCAATGTGGTAATGAATGGAGTTGAATTATTAAAGATGATGCAAATGCCACACATAAAAATTTTGAAACAATTGCAACACTTGAATAATCTAAAATCCACTAAATGAAAGTGGTGGTGGTGATGATGATAATGGATTATTGATGAGTGGCATGATAAGATGCATAGTGTGAGGTTGCATGTGAGTTGTATATGCATTACATCTATAGCATATCTGTATAGCTGGCAGTGTAGAATGTTAGGGGTTCATCTAGTTGGCCCAGTGGGAGGGCGACTTTATGCACGAGTGATTGTTTACCCTAGTGATTCAGTGGTGGAACTACAAAGCTGCCCCTGCTTAATCACAGGGGATTGCATGTGGTTGACCTAGTGGGGATGGCTCTCTGAGAAGCAAGTGTCCCCGATGGTCCTGTTGGATCACAGCTGTCATGGCATGGCTTATGGTTGGCTCACAACACCATTTTTATGTTGGTGTTGTTTACTCCGTCATAGAGAAAATAACCGGTGTTGCATGATGGGCAATGCGGTTTGGTACCAGTAAAATTGAGAATGTTATATATATATATATATATGTGTGTGTGTGTGTGTGTGTGTGTGTGTGTGTGTACATAATTTATTACTGCAATAGGGGCATAGTTATATACTTATGCTTGAACCCACATTAGTGTTTATTTCCCATAGTCGGATCCACAAATTGTTGAATATCTCCCTTGTGCATATTCATTAGCATAATAAAAGTGTCATAACACAATCCTGAAAATATCATAAGTGTTCAACAACAAATAATTTAAGCATCAAAATAATGAAACATCAAAAAGAGAAAATAACTAAGCATCTGATGGAGGGAAGTGCATGGTAGCAAATTGTTGTGCAAGATTAGAGAATTATTGATGAAGAGAATTATAGTGTTGTTGCTCAGCTTGCTGAAGATGCTGGATGGAAGCTTTAATTTGATCATATCAAGCATTGAAACGATCAAAGCGACCATTCAAGTAAGAGTACGAGCCAACAAAAGAATCAACGGGAAGTGTCGGAGGTTCTTCAGGTTCGGGTTTAGCAACATAAGGATGATCACTCATAGGTCCATAACTTTTGAGGTGCCATTGGTCCTCAAAGTGATACATGCCCATTTTGGTCAAGTGATGACTGCCAATGGTGGATTTGGTGGTAACTCGTTCCTTAAGCTCTCTAGAAAAGTCAACATGAAAATGCCTAAAGAGCTTAGTGAGCAAAACAACATAAGAGAGTTTATGTTGGTCTTTGTCTTTCAACATATGAAGCTTAATAAGATCTAACCAATTGATGTCTTTGCCATTACAAATGGCCCATATGAGTAAGACATCATCTTCCTCAACTAAAGCATAGTTGTCACCCTTAGGAATCAAAACCTTAACAAGCAAAAGGTGAAGAAGTCTATTATTCATAATAAGTTGACCAACGGTTTTGACATTAGTACCTGTAGGATTAGCTCTCCATAAGGATTTCATGGCAGCAAAGGGATTGTAGGCCCATTCTTCAGTAGAGGTATGACCTTGGAATTCAGAAACAGTTTCCGAAAGACTACCAACCCGAGCAAGGATTTGATTGGTGATATGGAGGTCAACATTTTTCACCCGGGCAAGGATGACACCATTTTCAAGGCAGCATGTGGAGTAGAATACTCGAATAAGTTCAGGGTAGTAATGTTCTTTCTTTTGAGTGGTAAATGGAAGGAGCTTGTGTTGGTGAAGCAAGTCTATGAAGATGAAGCATGAAATATGGAAGAAGTCCCTGTCAATCCACATGGAGGCAATGACATCTTTTTCAACAAAATTTTTCACAAAGTTTTGAATTTCCCTTTGAGAGTTGAAGGAGCGTAAGTAATCAAAAGAGGGAATGGGAGTGAAGGCACCAACAATGTTGGCCCTTTGTTTCTTGTAAGGGCAAGAAAATGATGGGTTTGACATGGTGTGAGTGAAGGAAGAGGGTGTCTGACCTTTGAGAGACAAGAAAGATGAATTATGGGGAGAAGGGCTTTGTTTTAAGTGAGAGATTTACGTGAAAATCCCTAAAAATAACAAATTTCAATATATACTTCGCATTCTAATCAATTAAGGGTGATATGTTAATCAATTAGATTCAATGATAACTGTTGTGCAGATTTAAAAACTGATAGATTTAATCGATTATGACGTCAAATAATCGATTATAAATCAAGTTAGAGGTGTTAATCGATTATGAGATAGGTTAATCGATTAAGAAACAAGTCAGGATCATTCAAATTGATTATAGGATATTTTTAATCGATTACAAGAGAAACATAATACCTTGAATCAATTATGATAAATAGCTAATCTATTAAAGTGGAAACAGAATTCCTTGAATCGATTATGATGAATAGCTAATCGATTAAAATGGAAACAAAATGAGATTAATCAATTATAAGAGCAGAATCAATTATAAAAGACAAAAATATAATTTTTTTGAACAACTCATGTTATCAAACATACAATCATCATTTCAATTAACATAAGATGCATCCAATATGCCTAGTTCTCTTTTTATACTTATGAATGAATCCTTAGGCAACAGTTTAGTAAATATATCAGCTAATTGCTTAGATGTTTCAACATATTCAAACACATAATCACCTTTTAAAACATGATCTCTTATAAAGTGATGTCTAATTTCAATATGTTTAGTCCTAGAATGCATAATAGGATTCTCTGAAATATTTATTGCACCACATTTAATAAGGATATTATCCAATTTAACACCAAAATCTGAGAGTTATTGTTTCATCCATAAAATTTGTGCACAACAACTACTAGCAGCGACATATTCAACCTCTATTGTTAATAAGGCTACATTTACTTGTTTCTTGCTATGCCAAGAAACAAGGGAATTTCCAAGCAAGTGGTAAGTGCCACTTGTGCTTTTCCTATCTAGCTTACACCCAGCGAAATCAGAATCAGAAAATCCAATAAGGGTGCATTTATCCCCTTTAGGATACCATAGCCCTACATTTTGGGTTCCTTTTAAATATTTCATTATTCTTTTAACAACAGTTAAATGAGATTCTTTGGGACATACTTGAAATCTAGCACACATACAAACAACAAACATGATATTTGGACGACTAGTAGTTAAATACAATAAAGATCTTATCAAGTCTCTATATTTAGTTATTTCAAAGTTTTTACCTTTTTCATCTTTATCTAAATAGCAGGATGTGCTCATGGGAGTTGCACTTTCATTTGCTTTATCCATCCCGAACTTCTTTAGAAGTTTTTTGCAAAATTTGGTTTGGCTAATGAAAGTTCCTTCACTTGATTGCTTAATTTGAAGTCCAAGGAAGAATGTGAGCTCTCCCATCATTGACATTTCAAATTCACTCTACATGATCTTAGCAAATTACTTGAACAAAATCTCATTAGCTACACCAAATATAATATCATCAACATACACTTGTACCAATAGGATGTCAAGCTTTTTACGCTCAATAAACAATTTAGTATCAACCTTTCCTCTTTCAAAATTATTTTCTAAAAGAAATTTACTTAGCCTTTTATACCAAGCTTTAGGATCTTGCCTTAAACCGTATAAGGCTTTCTTAAGTTTAAAAACATGTTCAGGAAAATCATGATCTTTAAAATTAGGAGGTTGATCTACATAATACTTCCTTTTGTATATAACCATTTAAAAATGTACTTTTGACATCCATTTGATAAAGTTTAAAATTCATGCAACAAGCAAAAGCAAGTAATAATCTATTAGCTTCTAGCCTAGCAACAGGAGCATAAGTTTCTTCATAATCTATCCCTTCTTCTTGATTATATCCTTTAGCTACTATCCTAGCTTTATTTTTAGTGATTATTCCAGACTCATCTAACTTATTTCTAAATACCCATTTAGTTCCTATTATTTGATGATTATTGGGTCTTGGCACCATGTCCCATACTTGATTTCTTTTAAATTAATTTAATTCTTCTTGCATAGTTAGTATCCAATTTTCATCAATTATAGCCTCATCTATGGTTCTAGGTTTAATTTAAGAAACAAAGGCTAAGTGGTTACATGCATTCCTAAGGGAGTTACGAGTACTTACACCATTTGAGATATCACCTAGAATGTTGTTGATAGGGTGATGTCTTAATGTAATCCATTCTCTAGGAGCATCGATGAGCTCGTTGCTTCTTTGTGGATCTTTGACTTCTTTGTCATTTCCTTTTTCTTCTTTGTTGTCTTTTTTATTGCCTCTATTTTCTTCTTCTCTTTTGGATTCCAAAGTTAAGTCTTGAAAGATATTTGTACAATCAACATATTCCTTTCTCGAAGGATTTTGGTTAAGTCCATCAAATTTTACATGAGTGGACTCTTCAAAAGTATAAGTTTGTTTGTTAAAGATACGATAAGCTTTACTAGATAATGAATAACCTAGAAAGATTGTTTCATTAGACTTATCATCAAATTTTCCCAAGTTATCTTTTCCATTGTTCAGAACGAAAAATTTACATCCAAAAACATGAAAATAAGAGATGTTTGGTTTCTATCCTTTAGTGTTGTCACCATAGGTTACACTCCCCATCCTTTTAGGAGTAAAAGTGATGAAGTTTGCTATGTCCCCGGTTATGTGTTTGGAACACCCATTGTCCAAGTACCAATGAGTGTTATTTGCCTTGAAACATACCTATAAGACAAATTGAGTTAGGATTTTGGTACCCATTTTATGTTGGGTCCTTGAATGTTATGTAAAGTTTCTTTTAGAACCTATACCTTTCTAACCATTTTAGCTCCTAATTTTCTAACATTACAAGTAGATGCAGTGTGTCCTTTAGTACTACAGTGAAAGTATGTGATAAAAGGAGTTAATGATTCTTTTTAAGGAAACAAAGAAATTTTTATACAGCTTTTCATTTTTTATTGTCATTATATCCTAAACCTCTTTTATCAAACATGCATCTTTGTTTTCCTAGCAGAGTATCCAAATTATCTCTTCTATTAGTGGATTTTTCTAGAGTCCTATTTAAGTCTATCACTTCTTTTTCCTACTTTTCACAATTTATAAACATTTCACATTCGTTAGAATTAGTACACGGTTTTAGAGATTTTAGCTTATTATTTTCATTTAGCAATTTCTCATTTTCCTTATAAGTATCCAATAAATGTGTTTCAAGAGTAGCAATGGTTTTTCTAGATAATTTATACTTATTAGAAAGCTTAACAAATTTGGAATGCAATTCTTCAAAAGTAATAAGAATTTCTTCCTTAGTGAAATCATCGTCTAAGTGAAGTCACTTACCTCATTTAGCTTCTCATTGTGGTTTGCCATGAGACATAGATTGGCTATTTCATCTTCTGATTCGCTTGAGCTACTTATTTCATTCTCATCCTAAGCTATGTACATCTTTTGTCTTTCCTTCTTTTCTTTGCCTTTCTTCTTTAGGTTTGGACAATCGGCTTTGAAGTGTCCTTCATTTCCACATTTGAAGCAAGAGAATGAGAGAGTGTTATGTTTAGAGAAGTTCTTCTTACCTTGATTATTTGTATTTCTTTGAAACTTTTTATTCCTCATGAATTTTCCGAACTTCTTTATGAATAGGCTCAAATTCTCCTCATTTGGATCTTCATCATTAGTTTCCTCCTCATCTGTTGAAGTTGCTTTGAGGGAAATACTCATTTCTTTAGGAGCTTCTCTTCTTCTTGTTATATTTCAATCTTTCGATTCTTGTTCTTGTTCTTGTAATTTTCCAAATAAAGTAGCTAGAGACATTTCGTTCACATTTGGCATTTGTTTGATGTCTATGACTAGTGGTTACAATTCCCTAGTAAGACTCTTTAACACTTTATAGATGAACTCTTTGTTAGAATAAGATTTGCCAAGAGTAATAAGATGATTAATAGAGTAAATCATTTTTGAAGATCTAAAATAGTTTCTCCAGAATTCATACGAAAGCTTTCATATTGACTAGTCAAAGTTCCAATTTTAGAATCCTTAACATCACTAGTTCCTTCATGAGTAATTTGTAATGTATCTCACATATCTTTAGCAGATTTACATGTAATAATCCTAAAGAATTCGTCTGGTCCTAAAGCGAGAGTAATAAGATTTTTTGCCTTATAATTATATTGAACCTTTTTCTCTTCATCACAAGTTCAATCATCCATTGGTTTTTCAATTTCTTTTCCATCCACTATACTTTTAGGTATATAAGGACCATTTTCAATAATATTCCATATTTTTAAATCAATAGATTGAATAAAGATTTTGTTCTTTCTTTCTAAATACCCTTAAACATTGAAGGTCGGACGCCTATTTGTGGCATCACCCTCGTGAATAAGATAAGAAGTTGAGGCCATCTTTTCTCTTGAAGCTGTTAAGCTTGATCAACCGAGAGTCAAGCTTTGATACCACTTGTTACCAAGTCGCCTCAATACTCAAGAAGGGGGGTGGATTAAGTAGTTTTAAAAATGTTTAGAATGCTCTTGAAAAATCGTTCTTTTATACTTAAAGATACTTAATGAGTAAATTTAAATAGCAATGCAGAAATATAATACTTAGTCAGACCAATTTAATAGAGTACAATTAAATAAAAATGACAATTAAAATTAGGTGAAGGGAAAGAAGAATTGCAAACTGATATATTAGTTCCACCACTACCACTGTAGTGTATGTCTGGTCCCCAAGCAAACCACTTAGAGAAGTTTCACTATTGAGAATTTGAAATACAAGACTTGAAGCAATTACAGTTTCACAATGTCCCACACTTGAAACTTAATCCTCACACAATTTGGGCAACCCACCCAATGTCACAATCTCTCAATATCTCTTAGGTTCAACCAATCCAACTCTTTGTAAACAAGGATTACAATGGCTATAACCTCTCTAAGGTGAATGAACAACTTGAAAGCTCAAAAAGGGATTCCTCATAAAGGTATTATAAATCTAAAAGCAAAACTCAATAATAGGTGCGTACCAATGTTGTTCTTGAGTATCTCTTTCTCTTCCTTGCAAATTTGATCCCTATTTATAGGGTTTTGAAGCTTGAAATTAAGGAAAAAACTGATTAGGGTTTGTGCCATATTTTGGAAAGTGATATCCTCTTCCCGCGTTTCCCTTTTATACTAATATTTGACAGATTTACGCATCTTATAATCAATTACTTTAACATCCTAATAATCAATTATTCCTTAACTAATTGATTACTCTAACTCTGCTAATCTATTACATAAATAATTTTCCTTTTTTTATTTTTAACGATTGTAATCAATTATCCTTTTTTTCCTAATCGATTAGAGAATTGATAATTTCTTTTTCTTTGATTTTTTGTTGTCTGTAATCGGTTACATTGTGTATGCTAATCATTTATCGTGTGGTTGTTTACAATTCATAGTTCTTTTACATGATAGATACTTTGTAAAATTTTCATTCTTTTACTAATAGATCTAATACATGTAATAAGATAACTTCATCTTGATTCCTTCAATAATATTGTCATTAAAACATAATCAAACGCATATGTGTCATCCTTCCCTTCAGCCACACATACGTCATACATGAACCTACAATATATATATATATGGTGAAAAAGATTAGTACACATAAAACAAATAAATATATGTTTACATGTGTAAGTAATTACGTCACCCAAAGCTGTAGAATAGAGATACTGAGCATGATTGTCCCGTTTGTCATCTCTGATAGGTCGTTCTGATCAATGTAAAAGGGAACATTGCTTGTCTTACTGAACACGTCCTTGTTCCAGGGCATTTGAGCAGGTATGACATGCACATCAGTAGGACTGAGCATCGGGCAGACGGATTAGATCCGGGCCTAAAATGGCCCAATCCAACCAGAATCCAAAATTAAAAAATAGGCCCATTTTCGACTGAATGGGCTTTCAAGTCGGGTTACGGATTATTCAGGTTGCAAGTTTAATGGGCGGGTTATCAGTTTGGGCCTTTATTAACCCATTCAAGTATTCAACCCAAAATTTTTGTTCACATTTTTAAGCCTTTGTGATTCTATTTGGGCCTTATTTTGAGCCAATTCAAATTCTAAGCCTGATTATTTTCTTTTATTTTATATCAATTTTAAAAAAACCTGAACTATAAAATTTCAAGCCTGTTTTTCATTATGTTATTTTATTTTAAAAAATCATTGGGAGGCGTTTGAGTCTCTATTGGGTCATTTCAAGTTTAAAGTCTGTTTTCTTTTATCTTATTTCATAATTTTAAATCTGAAGTATAAAATTTTCAAATCAATTATCAAACACACTAACAATGACATCTATTATCTAAAACATAACAAATAATATATTACAACATATAAAAAACATATAAAAAATGAACAAAGAAACAATACTAAAACTTAATTGTCATAGTAGCAATAATATCTGAAATACTTTGTGGAAATATCTGAAAATACTAATGTGCTTAATTTGTATAAGCACAAATATCCAAAACTTAAAATCTAAAACAGTGAAATAGTTATATAGTTTGTAGTACAATATAAATACCTAATTCAAAATATGCCTAATATAAGCGTAAAATAAATCTAGAACAAAATAAAGACAATATATACCAAGGCCAAGCAATTAAATTACAACATTAAAAAAATAAAATTTTTTATTCCTTGCATCAAAACATGAACCTATTTGCAAAAATGATAAAAAGAAACAGTTAATGTTCACCTTATTTACAATTTAGTCAAAATTACATATTGCACTATAATTATTAAATAAATGCAAATACATTATACCTAAATCCTGATTAAGTAAGATCTTATGTCTTGAAATCACTCCAAAAAAGTAGACAACATCTAATATGCATAAACTCACCATCTAAGACCAAACTAGACATGTTCTTCAACCTATTTTTCAGGTATGCAATAGCCACATCATTGACCGACAAATTGTCCACCGTAATTATGGAAATACAGCTTAAACCCCACTCCCTTAAACACCCTTCTACTTTCTTTCCAATAGTATCACCTTTGTGATCCTCAATTACCAGAAAAGTAATGACCCTCTTCTGATATGCCCACTCATTATCAACAAAATGAGTCGTTAGGCTCATGTAATTGAGATTTTGGACTGATGTCCAACAATCGGTGGTTAAGGAAATCCTACTAGTGTTAGATTTAAACAAGTTCTTCAACTCTACTTTCATATTGACATATAATTCATAACAGTACCTAGCAATTATAAATTTGGATAGGACCTTAAAAAGGGGGCATAACACCCTACATAAATTTCTAAACCCCTCAATTTCAACAACAGTAAAAGGATGTTCATTTAACATAACAAATATTGCTACAACTTTTCTATATACATCCTTATCAAACCTACTTAATGTCGACCCTAATTGATTATTATTTGTTGCTAAAGTTAGAATAGATAGACTTAGATTAGAGGTTGTGCTCATATGGTTCTTTAAGCATCATTTGACATGGGCAAGCATGTTAGAGGTACCATGTTTCTTTGTGTCATAATAAAACATCTTTGGATAATAATTACACTTAGCTTCAAGCTCCTTTCCATCCATAACCAGTAATCTAACAAAATAACCCTAGACTATAGATTTCTTCCTGGTACCACTAGCATTTGGTAATCTTTTTCATTTATTAGTAGCTTCATTAGGTTTTTCAGGTTGGCTGTCATCATCAACACCTATAACATGTGCAATGTTGGTGGGGACTAATTCAACCCTCTAATTTGCAGTTTCATTGTTATTAGTTTGCTACAAAACTGTTACAATTTAAGTTCTTAGATATACAATGGCTAAAGAAAATATTATTAATGTCTTATGTTATAAATTATTCAAAGCTTGTTAGTGTCTTATGTCTTATGTTACAAAATATTATTAATGATTAGTTTAGGGCTTATTAGTGTCTCATGTCTTATGTTCCAAACAGAGTATAAAAAATTAAACATGTTAAACTCATAGAATTCAAAAGGAACAAGCTTATAAAATTAAATATGTTCAAGTCAGAATTTTAAAAGCAACAGGCACAATAAAATTAAACATGTTCAAGTCAGAAATTTAAAAGCAATAACAATATAATTATATATGTTCATGTTAGAATTTTAAAAGCAACAAACACCATAAAATAATACAAGTTCAAGTCAGAATTTTAAAAGTAACAAACACAATAGAATTAAACATGTTCAAGTCAAAATTTTAAAACAATCAGGCCCAATAGAATTATAAATGTTTAAGTTAGAATTTTAAAAGCAACAGGCACAATAGAATTAAACATGTTCAAGTCAAAATTTTAAAACAATTAGGCACAATAGAATTATAAATGTTTAAGTTAGAATTTTAAAAGCAACAGGCATAATAACATTATACATGTTCAAGTCAAAATTTTAAAAGCAACAGGCATAATAACATTATACATGTTCAAGTCAAAATTTTAAAAGCAACAGGCATAAGAGAATTAAACATGTTCAAGTTAGAAATTTAAAAGCAATAGGCACAAAAAAATTATACATGTTCAAGTAACAGGCACAATAGAATTAAACATGTTCAAGTCAGAATTTTCAAACAACTAGGAAAAATAAAATTATACATATTCAAGTCAGAATTTTAAAATCAAAGGGCACAATAAAATTATACATGTTCAAGTCAGAATTTTAAAAGCAACAAGCACAATAGAATTATACATGTTCAAGTCAAAATTTTAGAAGCAATAGGCACAATAGAATTAAACATGTTCAAGTTAGAATTTTAAAAGCAACAGGCATACTAGAATAATCATATTCAAGTCAGAATTTTAAAAGCAACAGACACAATAAAATTATACATGTTTAACTCGAAATTTTAGAAGCAACATTCATAATAGAATTAAACATGTTTAAGTTAGAATTTTAAAAGCATCAAGCACATAGAATTATATGTGTAAGTCAGAATTTTACAAGCAACATGCACAATAGAATTATATATGTTCAAGTCAGAATTTTAAAAGCAATAGGTGCAATAAAATTATAGATGTTCAAGTTAGAATTTTAAAAGAAATAGGCATATAAAAGGAACAAAAATTAAACCATCATATACCATCATTTTCACTAGCTGCCAAGCAACTCAAGCCTTTCCCTTTCGGATCTGTCATATTAAGCTCCTCCTAGCAAATCTAAAATGGAATAAATATGCATTAAGTGTTAAAACAAAAATTAATCAAAATCAGTATTATTACAAAATAAGAAGAGTTTGTGAAAGAGAATTGACATCTTTTGTATATAAGAAGAGTTTATAACCAGTAAAGACACAAAAACACACTAAATCATTTTAATGTAAAAGTTTAGAGTTTAGATTAAGAACTAATTGAACATATGCAGCTCAAAGGGGAGATATTCATACAATATAGCCTTATATATAACAAGTAAAAATACCATGCAGTTTAAACCGTTCAAACACAAAACAATATATGCATACTGCATAGGCAATGTGTTTTTTAATTCCTCTTCACATAATGCTAGGTAATAGCATAATAAATGAACAACAACAGATAAAGCGAAAAAATAAATAGGTGCAGTACATAGGCTAAAAATAAAAATACAATCAAGCAGTGCATTCAACCAAAGTAAGAAAAATTCAATGTCGATTACCAAACCAATTTTTTTAACATCTCGCATTAGATTTGATTGATTTTTGCTTTCCTGATTATGAATTATAGAAATCCCAACCTAACATTAGCATTATTTTTTTAAAGGACTTTTGTTTTTCCAATTTCCCCCCACACTACAAACCCAAATCAGAAGTCTACGACATTGCTGATTAGGAAGGTGAAAAACTACATCAACCAGGAACCAAACATCAATCCAGAAAATTAAAAAACCAAAAATGGAACATGTAATAAAATATAAGAAAATAGAAAAAAAAGTAGCAATTTGTTCATTTATTTTTATCCAAGTTTTATTTCAGTTTATTCACATATAACAAGATACAACTAACATTCATTGAAATGGCCAAAAGGAAAATTTAATTCATAACAATTGCATCTCTATTTAGAAACAACTAGAATAGAAGAAAACTATAAAACTACACCACAAATTGTTTGACCTATTAGCAAACTTGAACATATACATAGCAAAATAGCTACAAAGAAAGCGGAAAGGATGCCTTCAAATAAAAACACATAAAAGACACATTAACAAAAATAATCCTTACATTTGTTTATGTTCATTATGGAAATGAGATTTTTCACAGTATTCTACAGCAGAATAAAGTTGAGGCCTTAGGTTCTTAAGTTCCTGTAATGACTATAACCCAAGGATTAAATTACTACATGTACACGTTTTAAATCATAACAACCACAATAATCAAAGCAAAAATATCCAAACAATAATAACATAAGAAAATCCACATGTTAATCTCTCAAAAACTGATAAATATAATCTAAACCCAACTTTATTTAATTTGCACCGATCTCGCGGAGCCAAACCTTAAAAAAATAAGGTGAGAAAACTCAAATTCAGACCCAGAACGGAGAAAACCCCAAAGAAATTACACAAGAATAAAAACTCTAATATACCTTAATCTGACCTTGATGCTGCTTGGAGGAGATACGCCACCCACTTCACTAGATTATTGTCATATGAAGCACTGAGAAAGACAAAGGCTAAGGCTGATCAAATCTGTGCAAACCGGCCCGATCTGAATAATCCATTTTATCCATCCAAAAAATAGTTAAGTTCAGATTTTTGGATAAGAAAGGTAGGAATTTAAATTGAGTTGGGTAATAACGGACGGATGCGGATTATAATTTTAAGATCCGACGGTGTCTGAACCCATATGTTAGAGGATTTAAAATTAGGTCCATAATAACAAGAGCCCATGTTGCCTTTTCTAGTGTCTCGTATTAATGAAAGGGGAGGAGAAGAAAAGGTTATCAAATTAAAATCCATTCATTTTCATTCTAAAATTTCTCTCTCTTGGCTTTTCCTATGCAGAGCAGTGCCGCATCTCTCTTGCTCAACCAAGGTCTTCTCTGCTCAACCAAAATAATATCTCTATTATCTGATCTTCACTTCAACCTTCCAATACTTTGTTTCATCCATATTTCCCTTCTCGCAACTTAGGTTTCCTTTTGTGACTTGGTGTTTGACGTTGACATTGTTGTCTCTCATGTGAGAAGTGGTGATAAGGTGCTAGAAGATGGCAACACCGCTACTGGTTAGGTTTTTACCCTTAAAGTTTTGATTTTTAACTTCAATAAGTTTGAAAATATGTCAAGTTTTCATTTTTCCTCTATTAAAGTCTGTAGGTTTGTAAAGTTTTCATTTTTAACTTGGAAAAGCTTTGTAGATTTAAAAAAGTTTTGATTTTTCACTTTCAGGAGCATGAAGATTTCGAAAGTTTTAATTTTTTTAAAACAAGTTTGAAGATTTATGAAGTTTTTATTTTTAGTCATTTTTGATATGTTTCTCTTTCTTTTAACTCTTTTGCTAACATTTTTTGGGTTTGCATGCGAAGAAAATTAAGTGGAGAATCTTGTCCATTGTTATTCCTCTAATTTATATCTTGGTTTTCTTATTTTTTTTGTACAATAACTCGTTTCTTGGTATACTAGTTCTGCAATATTGATTTATATCATGGTTTTCTTAATATTTTTTTTACAGGAACTCGTTTCTTGGTGTACTATAGTAGTTATACACGCTTCAGCAAAGACATATCAGTTTCTGCAATCTATTCTGTTAAATTTTTATATAATCTATAGTTAGTTTGCTCCTTCATCTTTGTATTCAAAATTAATCTAAAATATACATGGAAACATGGATTTTCATTAGTGTTGTTTAACGGGAAAATGAATCTATAAACTAGAAAACAAATCATGCTTAACCGATACATCCGAGGAGAAATCCGAGACCCAGTTGCATCCATCACCCGTTAAATCCGATTATTATACAGTCAGTAATGGGTGTATTTTGTGAGTGATAAATATCCAACAAATGACTTATTTTCTCATCCGAATCCGTCTGAACCAACCGCTGATCAGTCCTAACGAAGGTCAGAGGAAGATGACGGCCAGATGAAGACGAAGGCCAGAGACGAAAGCCAGAGGAAGATGAAGGCCAAAGACGAAGGACAAAGGTAGACGAAGGCCAGAGAAAGATAAACGGCTTAAGGTTTACCATATGGTACGAAGTGGCGCAACCATGGTGTTGGTGTACTAGGGTTTCGATTTAGACGTTTGGCTTGGCTTTAGGGTTTCAGAGGAAAAAAAACAAATAAAAGTAGAGTACTTACTTGGGTGGGTTTGGGCCAAATTTGCACCGAGTCTAGGCCAGAGAGCAATAGATAAAAGATAGGCCTTTAAAATTTCTCAAGCGGTCAGATTCAGTTACTGATGGATCATATTTTTAAAATTTGTATTCACCCGTTTTTAACCAGAAAAACCCGAAGTTTTCATTTCCCTTGACCAAAATCGAAGTTAACCAAAACGGCTTTTACAAAGTTTTTCAGTTTGTTCAGTTAGGCTCGGTTTGTGGAATTCTGCTCAGTCCTACACGTCAGCACACACTCTCTATAAGTGTTGTATGGATCCGCCTGAGGAGGAGTTAGAACTTTGGACTTCCCCTATAATTTTCTTAAATAATAAGTAACATCTAATAGGTGGATATATAAATATATACATATAAAAATAAATAAATAAATGATTTTTGAACATACCTGATTAGCAACAACCTTCAACAGTGATGTAAGCCATATGAGGAACTGCTAAATCGCTTGTGAAACATAAAATACCTCTTTTATAAGCACCGAAACGACCATGTTAGGTATGATAACATGTACCACTGATACCCTTGACATGCCATCAAGCAATAATTACCTATGAACCAATGACCTTGTATTGTATACGATCCAAAGGGCAACCAGTCATCAACTCCATCAACAAACAGTTGTTGCCAGTCTGAGTCTTAAACTTCTTAGGTCATTTGCAAACTCTGGAAATAGTGAATCTAACTTCTTCCATTGTAATCCATCTGTCGGATGGCTAAGTTGTCCATCAATCAACCTCTTCTCATAATGCCACCTCATCAACTTCGCATCATCTTCATTGGAAAACAAACGCTTCACTCTTGGAATGATAGGCAAATACCATAACACCTTTATAGGAGGCCCTTTGGTGCATACCTCTTCACTGGAATCACTGTATTTCTTCTTATACCGTGATAACCTACACATTGGATATTCATGCATCATTTCATTGTCCCCTTCGTATAACACATAATCATTTGAACATGTATGTATCCTCTTATACTTCAACCTTATAGGACACAAAATCTCTTTAGCCTTGTAGTTACGATTGGTAAGGTATTACCAGTTGGAAGCATTTACCTCAATAGTTATAGCAATTCAGTGAAACTTTTATTCGTCCACCCATTTCTCGCCTTCAAATTGAACAATCATAATACCGATGATAACCGTGTGAAATTAGTGTAATTTGGATGCAACGGTTTCTCTAAATTCTCACGGAGAGTTTCATACATATGTGCCCTCTTAAAATTTTCTTCGCCCACATCATGAATCATTTACTCAAGTCGATCATCCATATCATAATCAACGTCATGTGTAAAACCTTCATTTTCATTTATCACACTCGACATGCCAACATGTTCACCATGCCATATCCAACATGTATAGTTCTTGAGAATACCATCACATAACACAAGTTCCCTCAACAATTCCAAGCTTAGTAGACATGTATTCCTACATTTAAGATAAGGGAAAAAGTATCTTCCATTCACATCTTTGGCATTTCGAATTACAAACTTTATAAACGTTTCAACACCACTCTTATACTCTTCACTTATACATGGTGCATTAATCTAACTTCTATCCATGAATTTGTCCTAAATGCAACACTTGAGACGTGACATTATTTAACATAAAGTACACCTAGATGATTATATTTTAGAAAATCATTGTAAATATATGATTTTTAACTCATGAAATAGACGTAACATACTAGTGAATGAATACTGTAAACTAATTAAAATTATTGTCCAAACTAATGCTCTAACTTCCCAACTAATAGTTCCACTACCAACCATATTCTATCATATGATGATTCAAATAACCCTCATTTATTCCATTGCAAAACCAAAAAAAGTATACTATGAAATTTTTTTAATCTGAAAGATAGTAAAATAGAACAAACAAAAGACAATTAAAAGAAAAAAATGTAAAATATAAACTAATAAATATATGATTGTGTAGTAGATTTCTAAAGATAGAAATTTGATTAGGAGAAATAGATAATAATATATATTATATCTTTATTTTTATTTCAGGAACAAGATTCAAGAATAAGATTATTTGATGAAAGAATAGGAGTATGTAAAATTAAGTTGCTAAATTCGTAAAAGGTCATATACCCTACAACAATCTATATAATGGTTGCAATATAGATTTAGGCAACAATAGGTTCAGACGTAACAGGAACAATGACAAACAAATATACAATGGCAAACAACATATAGGTTCAGGCGCAACCAGAACAATGACAGGCAACATAGGTTCAAGTGCAACAGGAACAATGGCAAGCAACATAGGTTCAGGCACAACAGGAACAATGGCAAGCAAATATACTATGGTAAATAACATAGGTTCAAGTGCAACAGGAACAATGACAAGCAAATATACAATGGCAAACAATATAGGTTCAAGCGTAACAAGAACAATGACAAGCAAATATACAATGACAAGCAACATAGGTTTAGGCGCAACAAGAACAATGGCAAGAAAATAAACCCAGATTCAGTCATAAGGATAAAATGGCAAGCAAAGAAACCAGATTCAGTCATGAGTTACTAGCCATTTGTATACTCTCAAGGAATAAAGAAGACAAACGCGTAATGGAAACGAAGACACAAACCTTCACGCCCAAACCAAACCAAGGAAGAAATAGAAGCAAGAATGACGTACGCGCAATGGGGTTTAAGGAAGAAACATGAACAATAATGTTTGGGTAACAAAGGGTTTAAGGTTTAAGACTACACAAGTGAATCCTAAGAACTTGGTTGATGCTTCAATCGAGTTTTTAGGTACTAGAAATTTGGCCTATGAACTTGGTTCACATTAGAACCAAGTTCATAGGTGTCTTTAAAAAAGTTTTTTAAAAAAGAACACCCTAAGATCTCAGTTGAACGAGAATTGAGTTCTTAGGTGTGTTCAATTTTTTTAATAACCTAAGAACTTAGTTGCATGAGAACCGAGTTCCTAGGTATGTTTAAAAAATTTAAAAAAAAGAATGAACTAAGAACTCAGTTGCACGAGAACCGAGTTCTTAGGTGTGTTTAAAAACATTTTAAAAAATAAGAACGGTCGAAGAACTCAGTTGCTGGTGAACCGTGTTCTTAGGTTTGTTAAAAAAATAAAAAATTAAATCTATGCAGCCTAAGAACACGGTTCAACGTGAAATTGAGTTCCTAGACATGTGTGATAATTTTAAAAATGTCACTGTCTTTTTTTAAAACACATTTTCTATTCAATTGAGTTCATACTCTATATTTATAACCCTTTTCTACACTATTGCATGTTGCAACACTAAATATACATTATCTTTTCCATTAGAACCCTAACAAAAAGGATAGTAATGAACCACTAACGATAATACAAAGAAAGTTAGAAGTTATGAATAAAAATTAGAATTGAGTAAACGGTCTTGACTTGCATGCCAATATGCTAGGCTTATAGTCTACACAATCCCAAACCTAAAATTAAACCCATTTAAATGTTGGTCTACATGAATAAAATAATTATTTAAATTGCGGGAAATCATTTCAATTATATGAAAATAAAACTAACTTTTTAGTCAAATTGAATCATGAATAATTAATTTCACATGTATATTTTAATTTTTATTTAAAATAAAAAATTAATTCAACTCTATATAATTATATATTTATATATATGGCTTTAGATAAAATAATAATATTATTAAATTTTAAGAGAAATAAAATAATAATTTAATTAAATTACATTATAAAGTTTGATATAAACAGATTTATTCATGCATTGAAGTTGTATATATAGAATAAAACCGCCATGATAAAGATTTGTAAAACTTATATATATATATATATATATATATATATATATATATGAATTTAATTTAAATAATTTTTTAGTGGGAAGTTTTTCTATACTGGTATCCAATAATGAATTACTTAAAATTCGATATTAATTACTTTATTGTTTATATCTATGATAAATTTTAATCGGTTAACAGTGTAAAAAAATTTACACTGTATATAAATATATATGTACAAGTAATTTGCTAAACAATTCTCTTCTCTAGATACCAATAATTTATTAGAAATAAATAAATAATATTGTCTAACACATTTTAAAAATTATAAATATCGACAAATCAAGATTTGAATGGTTACCAAAAAAAAAAAGAGTACGAATAACGTTACAATTTGATTTAAAAAAGAATCGAGAGAAAGAGAAGAAAACTTTAGTTAGAGGGCAATACATTTAAAATTTTTGATCTCTTATTTTTTTTACCAATTCAAAATTTAAAATTTTCCTTTTTTCTCATTAATAACTTTTTAGGAAAATAAGAATTGAATCTGAATTTAGTCACAAAGGGAATTACGAGTGCATATATTCGTTTTGCATTACAGTCTCTTTAGGCCATGCCCTAGTAAGTCAAACATTATAAAATATTAAATTCTGTAGAGTTGGAGAGAGAGAAAAAGGAAAATGTCATAAGAGAGAAAGTATTTTTTTAACCCACAAACATTCCTTTAGAGGTAGCCATTTTTAAATTAAAAAAATATATAAAATCAACGCATAAATTAATACTTTTAATTGTAAAACTGGAATATAAGATTTTATGTATATAAAAAAAAAACTGGAACATAAATATATACAATTTGAAGCTATCGTGGGTAGAGGGAAAGTAATCTTAAAAGGCTTATAATCTAGCATTAGTTAAAAGAATAATAAAATAAATAGAATATATTTAATTTCAATTTCATTATAATTGGATGGCACTGCAGCAGCACCGGAAGGAGGGAATCATTTCTGCGAATATGTCGTAACAAAGGAAACGATGCTCACGAGGTTGTGATTGTGAAGTAACCCACACACACACACACACGTTACCAGCGTTCCATTCTTCACTGTTCTGTTCCCTTTCCTCACACTCTCATTCTGAATTCCGAATCACTCACACACACACTTGCAGAAATGGACCCTGTGGAGGATCTCCCTCCCTGGGTTCCCGAAGACGACCTTCTCTTAAAAAACGCCGTCGAGGTACCCTTTCTTTTTCTTTATTCATTCTCAATTTCCTCAAACCCTAACCTCGTCTCCACTAATTTTGTTTACCAAAATTGCCGCATAATTCTGCTGTTTTTTACGCCATTAACAACGTTATTTCAAGTATGCTCTTGATTGTTTTGTCCAGGCTGGTGCTTCTCTGGAATCGCTGGCCAAAGGGGCTGTTCGGTTCTCGCGAAGGTATTCCGTTGCCGAATTGCGGGATCGGTGGCGGTCGCTGTTGTACGACGGTGACGTGTCCGCCGCAGCTTCCGTTTCTATGGCGAATTTGGAACTTTCCAGGGCAAACGGAAGCGGAGCCAAGGAAGGTTCCAATGAGGGTGTTGGTGGTGGGAAGAAGAAATTTCAAAGCCTTCGGAAGCAGTTTCACGCCATGCGGAAGAGGCTTCGGAGGTACCGGGAGGGTTGGGAGTCTTCGAACAATGCGTTCTGTGATGATGTGGGTGTTGAGAGGAATGGTGTTGGGTGTGAGGGGAATGAAGGTGTGTTAATTGAAGGGAATTTAGGTTGTGATGTGGGTGGTTTGGTTGTGAATAGTGATAGTTTAGTTGGTTATGGGGTAGGGGTAGGGTCGATGATGTGGAAATCGATTGAGGGTGTTTCTGTCCCTGATTTGGGTGTTCAAGTTGGTGTGGGAAGTGAGAGTCATGGTTCTCAAGGGAGAAGATTGCTTTCCCATGGTGAGTTGGATAATGCTGGAGAGGATGTTGCTGATTCTCTCTTGGATTTGCCAAATAGTGATGGGGGGATTATCTTTATGGATTTAGATGATGGGAAAGATGTCACGGCTGTGGATAAGCCTTGTTGTGATAATGTTGATTCGCTTCTGGTGAGTTCTTCTCCCTGTGAGATTCAGGGAAATAATGATGAGGTTGGTGAGGTGCAGAAGAAGGATGCTGAAGCAAAACCTGCTTTGCCTAGTGGGTCATCTTCTGCCGGCAGGTTGGAGGTTGCTGCTAACCCGTCAAGCAGTAGCCATGGTGACCAGAATTTTGTTTCTGATTCTGGAAATGATGTTGGATTGTCTGCTGCTGCACAGAATCCTAGTGCTGAACTCAGTGAGGTATATATGATCTGTGTGTTGAACACTGAAGACCCTGATGTCCCATGCAATGAATTTATAGATGTATCTATTGTAGCTTCGCATAGGGTAGCTCTGAAACCACAACCAATTGTTAAGGAGGTTGGTTATTTGGAACCTGGTACTAGTAATCAAAGAAGAAATGAAACAGAGAGAAATGTGAAGAAAGAAGACAATCTTTCTCACTCTTTTACTGCACGCACAGTAATACAGGGATTAGCAGCTAATGTAAATTCATGCTACACACCTGTTGGTGTTGTACCGAAAGCTGAAATTCCTGGAAGAAACTCTATCGCTGCAGTTTCTAGTAACACTGTCAATGTCAATGTTAACCCAAGTGACAGCAGATCAGTTCGTGTAGCTATGATGCCTGCCTCAGATGGACATCTGAAACAAGAGGTTAAATAAAAAGATTTCAAAATGGAAAATTTGTTAGGAAACTAATTTATCATTTTTATATTTGGAAATTTTCATTGAAGTTGTATGTTATAAACAGGGAATTGATGCTCCAGCTTCATTGGAAGTTTATGCACATGCAAAGGCAGATGAAGGTAAAGATTTACCTAAATCAGAAGCAAAATCAATATCTCTCAATCAGGAAGAAGGCAATGTTGATGACAATGATGATGATGATGACGACGACGGCAATGATAACGATGATTATGACAGTGATAATGAAATTCCTTACTTTTCTGATGTTGAGACAATGGTAACTGTTATATGTTGTGTTGCATTTTATGGTAATAATTCCCATACTTCGTTGTATTTGGTTATCTCTTATATTCTCAATGTTGCTTGTTCAGATTCTTGAAATGGATTTATCTCCAAATGATCAGGACGCAAATGCTGGTAGAGAAGGTAAATCATCTGACTAGAACCCATGACTACCTGGCCATGAGGCAGCAAATCTTACTGTTGTGATCTAGGGCACTCTCTACTTAAAAGGTTTTCAATACTAGTTCAAAATGTGATAAATTTTGAAAATTAAGATTTGGATTTTTTAATGAAAATGGAAATTCTTTGTTTGGTTTAAGTTTTTGACTTGTTTGCTTACAATTGAATAAGCAATCTATGTAAAAATGATATGCTTTTTGGACTCCAAAAAAGTTTCAAATACCAACGGTTATGGTTAAAATATATTCAAATATTGTGCTCTGCAGTTTTATTACCAATATTGTTCTGCATTGAATTTATAAATTACTAGGTATTTTAATTATGGTTCATGATTGTTTTTCTTTTATTACTACAGCCTTGAGATATCAACTTGAAGAAACAAGAAGGACCATCATGAGATTGGAGCAAAGTACTCAATCCTCTTCAAGAAGGGCTATTAGGTCGCGGGGTGCATTTGCAGTATTATATGGGCGCATTCTTAAGAAATATATTAAAAAAAGCGAGGTGAATATATGAAGTGGATGTCTTGTTTTAATCTATAATATGGAAGATTGAATCTTTCACTATATTGTCTTCCTCCCATTTCACCATATGAATCTTGAGAATTTTCCTTTAAATATTTTTGATGCCATGACCATTGTGATTTCCTCTTGTCTTGCATGATAATGGTCTAGTTATCATTGCATAACCGTTAATGCTTTAGCTCTGGTAATTCGGGAAACAAAACAGTAAGCGACTAGCTTTGAGTGGGTTTGTGACTAGTAGATCTTAATATTTGTTTCCTAGGAGTTTTGATGTTTGTTGAAGATTTCATTTCAGTTGATTTTTTTCTCATGCCTTTTTTAGCTACCATCATTTTAATTTGAATTTTGCTTAAAATCAACAGAAGTTGTATTGGCATTTGCATCTTTGAAAAATGATTGAGCCTTATTAGGGTGAACTGTGACACAATTATGTCCTTTGAGTGTGCCTTAATATAAACTTCTGATTTTGGTGTTTGCTTAAATGGGTGCTGTTCCAGAAGTTTGTGAAGTTCATTATAAATAATTTTGCTCATTCTGTATGATTTCTTTATATCTCGCAGGTTATACTTGGCAGAGCAACAGATGATATACCTGTTGATGTGGACTTGAGTAAAGAAGGGCGAGCTAACAAAATATCTAGAAGACAAGTAAGATTTCTCAGAAGCTTTGGTGTGAAATTTCTGTGCGTAGTTGATTTTGCTGATAATTTAGAAGTCCACTGGAGTTTATTTAGTTGTTTTTCCAAGGAGCGGGAGGATTTAGGAAGGCCTTGGGTTTTTGTTTGAAAGAGCATGAAATGGTCTTTATCTTTTCTAGTAACAAAATCGCTATTAAAGGATTGGTATATTTCTGAAGGAAGACTGACAAACTTTTAAGATGTTTACTTTTTCACCCATTTGGAATGTGATGGTATTCTTGTGAACCTTTTGGTGATTGAACTAATTAACTTAAGAGTGTTATGATGTCTGGATTTGCATATTTTTCATTATACATGTGCGCAATACTAAGCAAAGACCAGAATATATCCATGGAGAAAATCCAGAAACTTTCAAGCGTATCCTTTCAAATTTTTAATATTCTTCCACTCAATTTATATAAATATTAACTACGAACTACATTTTATCTGATAGGCTTTAATAAAGATGGAAGCGAATGGTTCTTTCATCATTAAAAATCTGGGCAAGGGGTCTTTCTTCTTGAATGGCAAAGAAGTTGCTTCAGGACAAGTGCGGGGTCTTGGTGCTAGTAGTGTGATCGAGGTAACTGTCTTTGCTTTCTATTCTTAAATAACTCTCACATAATATTGCTGCAATATTTTCTGTTCTTGACTTTGAGAGCATAATAATTTATGGTAAATTGCTCCCATGCAGATCAGAGGCATTTCACTCAACTTTGAGATCAACAATAAGTGTGTGAGGAAGTTCTTAGAAAATGAGAATGAAAGAAGAGAAACGGCACAGTAGGTTCAGAGTAGGGATTTTATGATAGTGTATTCTTATGCCAGCAAAAAATATAAAGTTATACAAGCATTATTGTTTATTTATGTGTCGTCGACCGAAATTCAGAATTCAAAAGTGTACATATATAGATAGAAGATGAAAAAAGCTTTACAGTAAGTCATAAGTAGATTTAGAATACCCCTGCTGCGCAATGGGAAATTGTTATTGTCTTGTATGTCTCTTATTACCATTTTCATTCTGGTTAAGATTTTTCTTATTGCAACATACATACCCTAGAAAGTGTAATCAACAATAAAACAATAATCAATGGATAATAAAACTTTGATGTGGTTTAGGGTTTTTAACATGGTACGCATGAAAATTGCTCTAGGCCTTCTTCGTTTTCCACTGTAGATAACCGCACTCTTAACCAACTCACACCTTCTTGAGTCCGGTTTTTCTGTTGTGTAATATAGTGTCGGGTTGGTGTTGTCTGGTTTGATACGTATTCATTATACTAGTTATTTTAATAATTGGAATAAAATATTGGTTTTATACCTGTTATTAAAATAACTAGCGTCAAATAGCTTAATCTAATATCTATAATTTACCTTGGTTATTAAAATAATTTATTTAAAAAGTATTAGTTATTAAAATAACCTTTAATAATCGGTGTAGTAAGTCATTAAAAAGTATCCTGTAGATGTCCAATCCAAGTTTGGAGCAGAGAAGCCAAACTCCTTTATCTTCATTTTTCAACGTACAAGACCACACTTAACCATCACATGCCACCACTATTTACGGTTATGAATCCCATCACTCATACCTCACCACAACTATTACCATTGTTACAACCACCTCTCATTTAACAATAGCTGGTGTAACCTCACTAACCTTCCACTTCCTGTGACTGTCACCCTCGGGAACACAACTGATTTTCTCCTCTTATGCCTTTGCAAACACCTTGCCGAACTTGATCCCAACCCCAACTTCTATTTTTCTTCCTCCACTCGCAAACCCCTCACTTCATCTTCATCCAATGTCGCCACCATCCTTGATTCCATTTTTTTATCCCTTGCTGTCTCCCTAAGCTTCATTACACCAATTGGGGAGAACAAACCCTTACCACGATAACATGCCTATTGAAGTCCCTTTTACATTGTAATCAATATATGTAGTGGTTCTAATTCTATAGTTAGTTGTAATTAATCAAGATAATAATAATTTCTATCTCTCCTCACTCTCCTTTCTCCCTTCCTATCAAAATGAATTAAGAAAGCTATGATGGAGCTTATAAGATGGATGAAAGGAAAGGAGAAAAAAAAAAGGATAAAAAAGATCAAAATACGATATTTTCATGAAGGGAGATTAAGGAGATAGCTGAGACAATATTGAAGTTGAAATTAGAGAAAGAAGGATGGAGAAGAAAATGAAGAAATTAGGTGTTGTTGTGGGTGTTCAGGGTACGGTTCAGTTTTTTAAAATAATAAATAAGCTCCATTGTATATATGAAATACTTGTAATTGGTTAGATTGAGTTGAAAAAGGTTATCAAAACCAAACCAAACCAATTCACACAGGTTTAATTTGGTTTGATTTTGTGTAAAGAAACTGTAGGCAGAAATGAATCGCACTAAAAATAATAGTTATTTATTATTGTCGTTTTTTATGGTTGTAGGCTGAAATGATCTACTTTGATTCCAAACCACCATGTGTTGTTACCTAAATATGTAGTGATGAATTAATCAAGCCAACAACATGAAATTCCCCTTATTACTTCGATTGTTCTTTTCAACTTTCTTAAGACAATAGAGGTGGTTACTTATAAAATACAAATGATTACGACACCTAAGTCAACAATGAAAATGAATGGAGATTTTTTATTCTATCCTTTCTTAAGTGGAAGCTCCTATATAATGAGGATCTGGCTTTGTTATGTCAATGAGTAATTAAGAGTGTTATTAATTACTAATTACCCTATCTAATATGATTTCCATAATTAGCTTGTGATTAATAATTAGTTGGATTTTAGTTTATAACATAAGGATTCAAGGAAATGTAGTATAAAAAGCTTGCAGTTGGATTTTTTCTTGTTAAAGAAATTAAGGTGGCATTAAAAAGCTCTCAAATATTAAAAAGAAAACCTTCCTCAAATTTTATGCTTTTATTAAGTTTGTAGGCATATAATTCATGATCACTGTTTGGAATATTTAAGGATTTTGTGATAGGTTTAATAAATTTATGCTTATTGATTGCACATTATGATTTGAGAAGTAACTCTACCCTAGTTGACTGACAAGTTTGGCTTACATGTCTAGAATGAGAACATCTAGTGTGTTGTGGGACACGGGTATACTAGTCTAGGCCACCATAGGCATGACTGATATGTCTGAATCATATGCACCTTAGTTAAAATCGTTATAGTAGTGACCTGAATTGGTTTGTATGAGAATCTAGAATGTAGGTCAAACAAGGTGTACTGGGTTGACTGGGATCTATATCCAAGGTCAAAACTAAGGTCAAGGACAAACTGAGGTGCACTAAGTTAACCATAATCCACATCTAAAGTTAAGTCCAAACTAAGGTCAAACCCAAACCGAGGACATGGTCAATCTGAGGTGCTATAAGTTAACCGATCTAAGGTTGTATCGAATCCAAAGTGCACTGGACTACCCTGGATTCAGGTCCGAACTCAAATCAAAATTAAGGTCATGGCAATTTGAGACCATGACCAAACCAAAGTTCACTAAGTTATGCAAGATCCACATCTAAAGTCAAGTCCAAATTAAGGTCATGGCCAATCCAAAGTGCATTAAATTGCCCAAAATCCATTTCTGAAGTCAAGTCCAAATTGAGATCATGGAAATCTAGAGGTCATGGCTAATTAGAGGTCATTCTTAATTCGAAGTTCAAAGTTACATAAGATCCGTATCCAAAGTTAAGTCCAAAATGAGGTCATGGAAATATGAGGACATAACCAATTCAAAATGTGTTGAGTTACCTAAGGTCCTTACCCAAGGTCAAGTCCAACCTAAGGTCATGTCAAACCAAGGCCCTAGCCAATTTGAAGTGCACTGAGTTACCAAAGTCAAGTCCAATTAGAGGTCATGGAAATCTAAGGCTATAGCTAAACCGAGGTCATGGCCAATCCGAGATGCACTAAGTTACCAAAAATCCACATATGAGGTCAAGTCCAAGTTGATATCATGGATAATATGAGGTCATGGTTGTTACCAAGTAGCCTTTATACTTAAAACAGGGGTGGGGGGTGAATTGATTATAAAAACTTTTCACAGGGATGTTCTTAAAAACATAGTTCTTAGTTAATTATAAAAACATGTACATGGAGAGATAATAAACTAACAAGCATGGGACGAATAAAGATTAAGAATCAGAAAAACAATATAACAAATATAAGTACAATATAATGAGCATAAAATAAAAAAGATAAGGAGAAAAACGTGCAAACCATTTTGTACTGGTTTAGTCACCTTAGTCGTGATGTACATCCAATCCCTAAGAAAATCACTCTTGATTTTATTAATGAATGATTTAAGTTACAACTAGAGCAATCATAACTTTTTGATGTCCCACACCAAAATTTCAACCCTCTCACTTATAAGAATGACACTCACCTTTACTCACAATCACTCAATCTCATCTTAAAGGTTAAACCTTAACCTTTGTTACACAACCCAATCATGTTGGGAAATTTAAAAAAATGAATATCATTGTCTTAGAGTGGTAATACAAGTTGAAAGAACTTAGAGAAAGCAAGAGATAGGAAAGAATAAGCTCAAGGGAATGCTTCTTGGTTAGGATAAAGAAATGAGAGGGTTTATGCCTTTTTTTATAAGACCTGAGGGCCAAGTATTTGTTATACATATTCTTCCTAGAGCTGTCAATATGAGTTACCTAGCCCAGGCCCAATTCGGGTGTTGTCTTTAACGGGCCATATTAAAAAAGCCTAGGAAAATTCAGGTTTCTAATATTATCGTCCAAACCCGACCCGTTTTGGGCCTCGGGCTTGGCGGGCTACCTATATTATGTTATGGCATTCATATTTTATGAAGTTTTTATTTTCATTAAGATAAAATTAGTAATAGTATTAATATATATATATACATATAATTGGTTTGGCGGGTTACCTAAACTCAAATAAGCTTTTTATGTTTAGGCTTGGGTTTTACTGGGTCAGACTAAATTAGTCTAGTTTCTTTTCAGGCTTTCATTTTTAATGACTAAACTCATCCATTTTAGGGTAAATTCTATTCAAGTAAGCCCGATCCATTTTGACACCTCTAATACTTCTTAACAGTAATTGATTATTGACATAAAGTAATCGTTTACCTATCTCAATCATCGAATACTCAAGTCCAATAACCGATTACTAAGTGGGAAGTTTAAAATTTTGAATTTCTGATAGCAAGATTCGGTGGTAATCGATTACTAAACTTCAATAATCATTTACTGGCATAAAAAACTAAAAAATGTGATTTTCAAAAGTTAAAAAACCTTTTTAAATTGTGTATAATCAATTTTCATCATAGTAAAAGATTTTGCTAAGAGTTTGTTTGCAATATTGATTATTGAACTTTGTTTGCAATGTGTTGTTTAACATTATCAAAACCTTTATAGCATCCAAATACAATGGCTAATCTGAGGTTTGTTGAATTGTTGCATGGCCTAGGTCCATAGTTACAATATGTAATGTTGGGTCATATACCCTTCATCTTAAATTGATATTGATGGTGTTGACTTGAACAATATCCTTGAATTAAGTGTCTTTTAAGCACTAATATAAGATGGTTGAAGTAGGAAAAACCTTAATATGAAAATATGATAAGGGACAAGCTTAGCTGAGGTACACATTAAGAGTAACGGTGATTGGATGGACTCATCATGAGAATGTTGCATGCATCGCTACATGAAAGTCATAAATAGTTCTCAATGTAATAATGATATATGTAGTCTTTTGACCAAAGTCATTATGATTCCTACATGAGGAGTTTATTATTTTAACACAATCAAACTTTATTTGTAACATGGTGATCATAAAGGTTGTAATTGGACAATGAATGAATTATACAAAGGGATATGAGTGATGTAAATGGTATTTGTCTCTCCTATGTAACAAGAGTGATATCTATGAGCCACTTGATAGAGTGAGACTTAAGAAAATGCATGACCATGGTAGGAAAATAAGTATTGAATATTTATTTGTGTAAAGTTTACTTTCGGTGTCAAGTAAAACAAATTAGGCCATACAAGGATGATGACGACTATAACTTGAGCTTGGTAAGATACCCTGCGATAGGAAACAAATATATAAATTAGTTATCACTTATAAGTTATATCAAAATAATATTTGGATATAATGATGCATTACTAGATGTCGCTTTTATTTTATATTAATAATAAAATATTTATTAATATAACTGAATATTTTACCTATAAGGTCACACATATATAGTAAGTTCATCAAAGAATTGTTTTATTTTAGTCTAACTAAATTTAAACAATTGGGCAAAAGAATAGGACCAATCACTAAGAGTGATCATTAGGTTAGACCTAAGCTTATAAATAGAGCTTGAGATGCTCATAAGCTACACTTTTATGATACATTAGAATTTTGTAAAAGTTGCAAAGGTCATGCTCTAATGAACTAGCATTTGGAGATATGTATTTTGGAGGGGGTGCTTACATGGACTCCTTAAAGACGAGGCTACAATTACTTCGATCGATTAATTGGTGTTACGTCTATGAAAGGTAAATTTTAACACACTTTTACTCTTTGTACATGCTTTGAAACATGAAATTTTGCAAGACCTTATGAGAATTCTTGTATTCTACTAGTTTACCCTTTAGGATTCATTTACAATGGTATCGGACCCTGGTTGCAAAATTATGTTTGGGAATTTGGTTACATTATATAATGGCATGTTGTTCTAAGTTTGCAAAAACATTTATACAATTGATTTATGAAATCATTTTGCCTTATATTCTGTGTTGTAACATTGGTTTGCGAAATTATTTTACGAATTATGAAACACAATTATATATGCATTTGTATATGATTCCATGCTATATTTAGGCATCAATTATCAAGCATGATTATTTATGCATTCTAATTTGTATATATTGTTCTTAGTTGATTCACATGATGTTTGAGTTTTCTATAATGGTCATATGTGATGCATGTTATAGTTTTGCTTAATTATGTACGTGTTCTGTTATCAATTGATGTTCGTATGATGTTTGGGTTTTCTATAATGATTGTGTGTGATACATGTTATGGCTTTTGTAACATCCCTCATGTTCAAAGAGAACTCGTAGGATAAAAATCGGTTAAATTTGGTTATGTTGTGTGAATTGTTGAGAAAGTTAGCCTTCGACTAATGTTGTGTCTGATCTTGTTTTGATGAGTATGGTTGGCAATGGTGGTAGATGACTCCCAAGGAATGATGGTGGCCTTGTAGAGAGTTTTATGTTACCAAATATAGGGGAATGATATTTATAAGATTAAAAAGTTATGCCAAAAGAGTTTTTGTCGATATTATGAACTAGTTTTCTGATTGCTTGCGAGTCATGTTGGTGTCTTGTGCCTTGAACCAGGTGTTTAGTGTCAGGGGCTTGGTGCTATCTTTGGACCTAAAATTATTAAGGGGCTGAATGAATTAATTAAGATTTGTTTCATAGTTAATTATCTTAAATTTTATTGGAAATCAATTAAATTTCCCGACAATTCATTGTCGAAAAAATTTGTGTTTTTGTGAGTGAAACTTTTCAAGCATTTAAATTTAGTCAAAAATATTGTCTCCTCCCTCTATGTGGATCATGGCCGTGCCACATTAAATCATCACCATTCCATAAAAATTCTTATTCTATTTTGCATGTCATTTAATTGGCTTAAACTTACTAGTTTCCATCATGTCACCTTTTCTTACTTTCCCTTCATCATTTCAGCCATCACTCTCCACTTACTCTCCCTATATATTTGGCTGGACTATTGTATGCAAAATCCATTTAGCAAAAAGAAAACACAAGGCTGCCATTTTATTTCTCTTTTGGTCATGTGCTTTTCTCCATTTTTTTCTATCTCCAAAGTTCTTCTTCTTTCCACTATCCATCACTTCAGCCATTACCTCAAGGGCACCCTCTAAGAGCAAGGAAGCAAGGAAAAAGGAAGCATAAGTCCCTTTTATCTCTTCCATTTCAACATGAACACCATTGAGGTAGGGGAGTTCTCCTAAGCCTTTTGATGTTGCATGCACGCAAGGGTACTGGAAATCGCCCTAAGGTTTCCATCCTTAAATCAAGTGTCAAGAAGGGAGTTTTCTTTAAAAAGTTTCAATTCTAAACTAGTTTTTGAAAAAGGTTGAGGAAGAAAATAAATAAGGTTTTCAACACCATCTTTGAGAAAAAATTGCTCCATTCTTGACCTTGATGAAGAAAAGAGTCTTGCATGTTGATTTCTTATATCTTGAAATTTTTGCATGTGATCGTATGTGTTAGGGTGTGCTAAAATTTGTGATCTTGAGCTGGATGAAAAATAAATGTTGTTGATCATGGTGTATGTAAAAGATTAATGCTAAAATTTCATTTTTGGGTGTTGCATGTGTGGTTCTTGATGTGTGTGGCTATACTGAAATTTTTACATGCATAGGCTATTGAATATTGATAAAATACTTTTGTGGTCATGATGGATGAATATGGAGTAGTGATGCCGATGACATTGCATGCAAGGTTCCATGGTTAAAAATGTTGTATTTTGCCTTGCATGTGGGATATTTGATGGCCTTACTTGAGATCTTTTATGCATGCATGAAATTTGAAAATTTTGGGCATGATTAATGATAAAAATCATGGTTGAATATTGAATGATAATGTTGATTCCATTGCATGTAAAATTTTATGATGAAAAATTTTATCTTTTGCCTTGCATGTATGGTATCTTACTCCCATGATTAAACCTTGTACATGCATGGCTTGAGCTTGAGTGAAATGGTGATTTAAGGGGCTGTGTATATACTGGATGAATTGCTTGAAATGAATTGTGAGAAAGTTTGAAAAGTTAAGCTTAATAATCAATGATAAAGTGTATAATGAATCAAATTAGTCCTAGTGATGTTTGCATGGGAACCTTTGGAGTGTTGATGTTGTGTGATTTCCTTGAATTAATGTGGATTAAATATATAAAAATTTAATTTGTGTGGCTTAGTGAAGAACAATTGAGGCCTATTTATATTGAGAAATAAGAATTAAACAACTCTTATCAAATAAAAGATGACAAGAAAGTTAGGGTTGCTACCTTTTCTTTTCAAAACTATGCATTGGTTTGGTAGACCTACATTTGTAAGGATAGGAGGAAAGATCACTTTCCTCCTATAGATGAGTGGGATGACCTTAAGGCATTGCTTAGGAAGAGGTATATGCCTTCCTACTATAGGGGAAAGCTTTTGGCTAAGTTCAATAGACTTTCCCAAGGGGCTAAGAGTGTGGAAGATTATTATAAAGCCCTTGAAATGGCCATGATTAGGGCCAATATTGAATAGGATGAAGAGACCTTAATTCATAGGTTTCTTCATGGGCTTAATAAGGATATTAAAAGAAGGGTTGAGCTCCTACCTCATGTTGATATTGAGGAGCTCCTCCACCAATGCACAAGGGTGGAGAATCAATTAAATGATGGAGACTTCTACTATAAAGGGGACTACAAACCATTTAGGCCCAAGTGGAAGGGCAAGGAGGACTCCTACTCAAAAAAGGATAAGAGAAAAGATAGGAAGAAGGGAGTTGACACTTCTTCCCCTTAAATTAAAGGTGAAGTACATAGAGAGGGTCACTCTTCTAGACCCTGTAAACATGATAAACAACATGACACCTCCAACCCATCTTCTTATAAGACAGGTGATATCAAATGTTTTAAATGCTTAGGAAGACGGCATATTGCCGCTCAATGTCGCACCAAGAAAACCATGATTTAAGGGGACAAGACCACTACTCAAGCCAAGAAGAGATTTCCTCAAGTCCCTCTAGTGATGGCTCAAGTAATGAGTTTTATGATAATGAACACATCTTGGGAGATGAGGGAGAGCTTTACATGATAAGAAGGCTTCTTGGAAGCCATGTCAAGGAGGATGACACTACATAAAGAGAGAACATCTTTTACACAATATGTTACATTAATGAAAAACTATGTTCTCTCATTGTGGATAGTGGAAGTTGTGCCAATGTGGTAGGGGTGTCAAATGGATGGTTTGGATAAGATTTGAGTTAAATTTCTTTGGATTGACAAAATCCATCCATTAATCCATTTATGAGTCATTTAAAAACTCTTGAAATATCCATCCAATTCATAACCTTAATTAAATAAATCCACCCAATCCATCCATTAACATCTTTTTTGTGGATGGATATCCAACCATCCATTTAAAAGCGTTATTTTTTCTTCAATTCTTTTTTTTTCTCACTTTAAATTTTATATTCTCACATTTTAATTTTTTTTCCTCTCTAAACTTTTTCTTTTAATTTCTTTCCATATTTTTTATTTAATTTTTTTACCCTCCAAATTTTTTCCTTTAATTATTTTTTTTATTTTCTCCCTCCATATTTTCACATTTTAATTTCTCTTTGTTTATTCTCCAATTTTTTTCTTTTAATTCTTTTTTTATTTTCTCACTTTATATTTTTACACTTTAATTTCTCTTTTTCTTCTCTCTATTTTTTTTAATTTCTCTCCATATTTTTCATTTAATTTCTTTTTCTACCCTCCAAATATTTTCTTTTAATTCTTTTTTTATTTTCTCACTTTATATTCTTAATCCTTAAGCATATTTTTTTCACAAGAAACCTAACGATTAACATGAAAAACCTGGATTATTAGAGTTGGTTCAAAATAGAAAATAGGTTAATGTAACTGACTATTATTGTAAACAAATTTCAAACTTTAATAACTTCGGTCATCCTTCAATGCTGCTATTTTTTTCCATAAGAAACCTAACAATTAAATATAAAATGATGACTAACATGTCATATACCAATGATCCAACATACACCAGTATGAAATCAAGAGTAAAGGTTCAGCTCATTGGAGGTAAAATAAAATGAAAGAAACAAAGGTAGCTCCAATCAACTAACTAGTAACAAGTGAGTCATCTTAAACTAAGTTTCATAAGATATCCCCAAATTGATTACATATGGCAAGCCCATGTGATTCCTGGTTCCCATTATGTGCCAAGTAAACCTGAGTAACAAACACCTGCACAATTAGATAATAATGCACAAAGTAAAAAATTAAGAACTGAACAATGTACCTGCAGAGAATAACAGTCACAACTATGGTACTTCAAAAAATATCATTTGTCTTTGTTACAATTACACCTTTATTAATGAGTCTTCTTGGTGACTCCTATCATATATAATAGAATCAACACTAAACCTCAAGTCAATGCTACACGTAGACAGAGAGAAAAGGAACAAGTGCGTGGGTTGTGTTCAATATGAATGAAAATCTAGCAAGTAACAACCTCCTCTGATGTTTTTGAATTCTTATACGATAGTTTCAGACAACATAAAAGTAAACAAATAAAGTAAGATTCAATTCAAGAGAAACCATTTGGTTTGATTGATTATATCATCACAATCACAAATCAAAAATCAATGGGAAAAAACCAATATACAATAAGATAACAAAAGTCTCTAATATTGAACCATGAGTATATATATATATATATATATATATATATATATATATATATATATTACTATATTTCCACATCCCTTATATACATACACCAAAATTTAGAATCGAAGAACCAAAAAATATATATATTCAGATTTCAGACCCTTTAAGTATCCAATCTTGTTTGGCTTGATATCTGATTGCAAATTACCTTGCATCTCTCCCATCAGTTAAAAATCCAAAATTTAAGAAGAAAAGAGAAAAATAAAAAGGAAATTCTAATGCAAAAAAATATCACAAGACTTAACAAAAGGAGCACACCTTGATAAGGAAAACCAGTTAATAGAATCAGCTCCCAAGGCTAAAACCAGTGCAGAAAAAAATAGAACACAAGGTTAAAATAATATAATTTAATTCAATCAATCAAATATTTCAGATTTTAAGAAAAAGAAAGAAGATAGAAAACAGCCCAGGGAAGCAGTAAGAAATAATGAGTATTGAGTTGAATGCATTGATTTATACTAGTTAATGTATCAAAATATCAATTGTTCAACAATTGGAAATAGTAAAACAGAATAAATGAAAGAAACAAATGAAAGAATATACTTTAACATCAAAAGACACTTTCTCAGTTAACTAATTTGAACAACACAAAATTTGTAATATAAAACAACACTTTATATTCAATTAACAAACCTATATTAACATAGAAATTTAAGTTCTAGAAATTGACAACGCTGTAAGATCCTCAACAAGTTCTTCATCATCAAGATCCAAGAGAGCTACAAAGAAAGAACATAATATCACTTTTATGAAAAAATAATATAATAATAACATATAGTGAATGGATAAAAAAAATACCAAGCTACAAGGCACTAACCTGGAGTACCCCACAATCATTTGCACATATCAATGCTTCAATATTTTCAGGCAAAAGAGAACCTCGATATTGACCAACTACATGACCGCCAATGCTGAATGTTGATTCTGATGCAACTGTTGTGATTGGTATGCTCAAAACATCCCTTGCCATCATAAAAAGCTTAGGATATTTAACTTCATTTTTCTTCCAATACTCCAAAACATCCAAATCAACAAATTGTTTATGATCAAGCTTATCCTCTAGTAAATATGATTGTAAATCAGATTCTTTCCTTGATGATCCACACAACTTACTTTGAAATGTCCCAAAATCTTCTAAATCACTTGAAGGAGTGAAAATTGGACTACCTCTAACAGATCTTTGTGAGCTTGATTGGTTTAAATCATTTGTGGGGGATTTAACATACTCCTTAAAAAAGGAGTTCAACTTAGTATGAATTTCCTCATCTAATCTCAAACCATCATCATTACCATATAACTTCATATAATAATATTCAACAAATTGTAGCTTATACCAAGGATCCAATATCACTCCAAATGAAAGAACTACACTGTAAGACTCCCAATATTTGTTAAACTTCTTTTTCATTCTTTTAGCCATGCAACAAATTTGATTTTCAAGTTCAAAGTGTTCATGATAAAAGCAAGCGGCTTCTCTAATTTTGAGATGAATCCTCCATACCCCATAAAAGTGTAAATTAGCAGTTGGATAATTGCTACCTGAGAAAAGGGTGGTGATATCATAAAATGGCTTTAAGAACTCTGCTATTTCTTCTACCTTAGTCCACTCTTCTTCTGATAAACAACAATCAAAATTAGAATCAATATTTTTAAGAAGTGTGAAGGCTTCTCGTAAACTTATGGTACTTTGAAGCATAAGGTAGGTAGAATTCCATCTTGTAGGTACATCTTGACGCACTTGTTTAGAAGTCAAATAAGATAATTGCTCTAAACATGATACAAATTTCAACTTTCGTGCATCTGACCCCCTAACATACTTCACACTTTCTCGAATTTTGGCCAAAGAACTATCTATCACCTTTAAACCTTCTTGAACAATTAAGTTTAAAATGTGAGCACCACACCTTATGTGAAAATAATCCCCATTAGCAATCAATCCTTGTCCAAATGATGGATGTTTTTTTAGTATATTCACCATTGTGTCATTGTAAGATGCATTATCCAAAGTAATAGTGAATATATTTTTCTCAATCCCCCACTCTCTTAACAAACTCAATAACCTTTCAGCTAAATTAGAACCAGTATGAGGCGGTGGAAAACAAAAAAAACTCAACACTTTTTTCTGTAACTCCCAATTCTTAGTAACATAGTGAGTTGTTACCACCATATACTGATTAGTGGTAATTGATGTCCAAAGATCAGAAGTCAAGCAAATTTTTCCAGGAATGGACCTCAAAAACCATTTCAGATTTTCCTTTTCCTTCCTATATATTTTTAGCACATCAGCACTAGCAGTATTTCTACAAATACTTTTTGCATTTAGATGTAAAAAACAATGTAAATTTCTAACCGCCTCATGTTCCACAAATGTATAGGGATAACCATGCTTGATTATTACCTCAGATATTTGTCTTCGATATCCTTCTTGATCAAGCGGCGGATAAGAAGATGTATCTTCTTTTCCTACACACTCCTTCACATGCCGTATCAAATTCGATGTCCCGCTACCTTCTCTTGATGTAAAACTTTTATTGCACTGGTTACATTTCGCCCTTTAAGCTCCTTTATCATCAACATACTTCTCAAAATAATTCCAAGCTATGGATGTTCTACTTCTTTTTTTAGAAGGAGCTGAACTTGCTTCAATGACATCTTCAATAGAATCTCTTTCACAAGACATTCCCTACAAAAGCAATAAAAGGCATTGTTATCACAAGCTGAACTTTTTTTCTTTGAATGACATAAGGTAAATCCAAGTAAAACTATTATATGCATTAACTATAGAAAAATAGTAAGAGTACCTACACGAAGATACCATGGAAACTGGTCCCCTTAGATCTTAGAATAATAACTATAAAGGTTCTGTATAGACAGAAACAGATGTAGGTGCATGTGTGATGTATTTTACCATGGCAGCAAGCAACACAGAAGTTAGAGGGCACTTTAACAGGGGAATATTACATTGTTAGACAATGCAATTTATAATTAGTTTACAGGTAAAAATCTTTACAGTTAAAATTAAACTCATAAAGGAAATATAGTTTTTATCATTTCTATATTCAACCAATTTATCTTTACAATATATATAACCTTCATTTTCCATATACACTAAATCTGGAGATAACATGTTGGATTAGAAAGTTATTATGAATTCAAGCATAATGCACCAAAAACTAAAAGATTTTGACCAAAAAAGATAAAAGATTGAAATATATTTCTACCACTCCGAGATTGTAGAGTAGCACTAGTTGTAGTGTGATCAGGTGAATTCAGATAGGCCAACTCTTATCTTCACGGTGTCCTTTACCAGTGGCGGCTCACCCACTTCAGTCAACCATTTGTTAGTCCCTCATCTCTCAGTCCCTTAGGTAAGTAATCTTTCTGCTCTGCTCAAATGTTAGAACATTGGGTTCAAGTTATACCTTTCATTTTGAATATCATGTGTCAATATTAATATTTAGACTTTCCTGTAAAGGTTTTTGGTTTGTTGGTGTAGACTTCAAAATAAGAGATGATTCTGCCCTTACTCCTATTTTGGTTTGTTTGGTTCTTTAGAAACTAATCTCTTTACTTTGCAGAGCGGAGACAACATCCAGAACCAGAAAAAGCTCTTCAATCACTTGGAACTTAATTTTGCTTTTTTTTTCTCTTTTTCTCTTCTATTCCTTTTAGGTCATTCAATTCTCTCCTATTTCTCTATATCTAAGATTTACTTAAGTGGTTTAGTTACTCAGGCAAGTAATGTTTGGCATCATATTCATGCATGTTATGTATATTGATCTGTTTATTCACTATGTTCTATCGGTTGTGTAACCTAGCTTTAGGATCATTTTTCTTTACTGAAAGGGTTATTAAATTTTTAGTTTCAATTTCATTTTATAAGACACTTAATTTATTATGTGTTCCACGGCTCTTCAAAAGCATGTTTACATTTACACTTTTCATAAAGCTATAGTCAATTTTGTAGTTTTACAATTTGCAACCATCATGATTAATTTCACACAGAAAACCAAAAATAAAAATATAAAAAAGTAATCTCAATCAATTAGAATCATGTGCGGTATATTCACAAACACATACAAGGTAACAACACATACATTACTGTAATGTCATTACACAGTAGGCAAACTATAAAATTTAGCACGTAAGAAGATTAGCACATACATCGCACAGTAGCACTAACTAAACAAAGAATCAAAGATGAAATTGAAACATGAAAATACCTGCAAAATGCAAACTGAAGTACTGCACAGAGAGCTCACAGTGTCACGTGAAAGTCGAACAGGGTCTACAAAGTGAATGGATCGCAAAACAGAGCAGAGGGGATCACGATTCGCAAAACTAAACGGGCTTGCGCTCCTGTGCCTTGCCAGCGGCTGCCGGAGAAGGGGTGAGGCGGTGGTGTTGTGGCGATGCAGTCTGAACGAAGAGGAGGCCGTGTGGTGTGATGCGGTGTTGGTGTTCCTTGACGGAGAGAAAGACGTAACAAAATATCTAATAAATCCAATGGGTTTTCGATTAAAAAACTTAATGGATTTTTTTAATTTAAAAAGTCCAATGGATTTTAATAAAAAAAATAAAAGTGAAATCCAATGGACTAGAATGAAGATGGATTTATCCATACCCATCCAATAAATAATTAAGATCCAATCCATTAAATCCATTATGTTTTTATTTTATAAATAGATGGATTGGATGGATTATGTGTGGATGGATTGGATATTTAATGGATAAATGGGTGAAATTGACACCCCTACAATGTGGTTAGCCAAAGATTAGTCCACAAACTTGGTTGTGAACTAGTGGATCACCCAAAACCTTACAAATTACAATGGCTTAAAGAAATGGGTGAAAAGCTAGTTAACAAGCAAGTTCTTCTTACATTTTCCATAGGTACATATGAAGATAAAGTTTGGTGTGATGTTGTACCTATGGAAGCTACCCATGTTCTTCTTAAGAGACCTTGACAATATGACAAGAAGGTCACCAAGGGGGTTTAACATTCACCTTTGTACATAACCATAAAAAGTTTATGCTTCATCCTTTAACTCCAGAACAAGTCATGGAGGATAGACTTCAAATGAAGTTAAAAAGGGATAGGGAGGTTGGTCCTTCCACCTCCTAACCTAAACCTAGAAAAACCAAAAAGAGAAAGGTAAAGGAGTTGTCACTCTTGATGACTCCAAGAGACATTCTACTCTAGTTGCCTCTAAACATAAAGTGGAGAGACCTTTGCCCTTCATCAACCATTGTACATGCTTTATTTCTAGTACACTCCTAGCATCTCTATGTGCTTAGTGGGCATCTTTTCTTTTCCCTTTGGAGTATCCAACCTTTTAGAGGTAGTTTCTCCAACTTCCTATTTTAACTATGGTATAGATTGGACTTTGAGTGTACATAGTCTTCTTAGTTTTACTTGTAGGTTGTATATAGTTACTATAAGGTCTTATAGGATATGATCTGTCCCCAACCGGGGTCTAGAATCCAGTGTCGGGACAGCCTCAAGAGTTGAGAATTGAATGAAGTAGAAGACCGGCTGTGCGTATCCGGTCTCTGAGATCCGGCCTCTCAGTGTGTGAAGGTCGGTCTTGTTGTCCTGGAGATCCTTCACACCGACCTCTCGCGTTGGTGTGGGCGACAGGTGGTGTCACCTGTAAAGATTCTCTGACGCTCAAGTTAGAAGAGTGTAAGTGAACTCTGTTAATCCTCAAACAGTATAATAGCAAGAGAGAGCAAGGACAACGTAACCTGGAACATGTATTGCAATAAGTTATTTATAGATGAGCGTGGAAGATGAATCATTGAGTGTTAGTGGGCCCATTGGTTCTGATAACATGTATAAAGAGTCAATCCGAGTAGGCCAGCATTCAGAGTGTGTCAGGAGGGTAGGTGAATTATCAGTGTACTTTTCTGTCACATGTATGGAGGATAATCACCTTTTCCGTAAATTCCGCTGGTGATTGTACCCACTCCTGTCGGTGAATGAAAGAGACATATTCCGCTGTGCAGAGTGCCTTCCTTGTTATGACACTGTGATAGTCGGTTAGAGAACGGATCAGCCACCCGATGTAGGAGAGCGGATAAGCAGATCGGTGTCTCGGATGTCACCTCGGATGACTGGTGTAAGAGAGGTTTGCTGAGTGTGTTGCAGACTGGATTGGTATTCTTGACACCGGCTGAACACTTGGGCGACTATAAATGACTTCACTTTAGGTGAGACCGGATCAACCCGTTTATCGACTGGATCATTATCCTGGGATACCGGTTGACTTCTAGGAAGGCTGAGTCAGCCTTTTATCCTTAGAACCGGAATCCAGACCGGATAACCTTGGGGCCGGTATCCAGACCGGATCAGGATAGGAATGTGTCTATACTCCTTTGAGTTGACCTTCCTAAGAGTGATGTCTTTCGTTATTTTTCTTGAGTCTAAGACTTTTATAGGTTTAACCTATTGTCTAGGACTTTTCTTGAGCCAAGGACTTTTATAGGTTTGATATTCCCATCTCATTGCATATAAAACCATATAGTACATATGACCATGTTAATATTATTCACTTTCAGGAGGGGTTATATAAGGAACTAGTAGCATCTTTGCATGTTATGCATAGTTTAGTTCCTAGTTTGAATGTCATTACTCATTATGAGCCCCTTAGGGCATCCTATCCTATGCTTTATCATTACTTGCCCATGTTTAGTCATATACCACATGTTCATTTAACTACACCTCATATTGTAACGCCCTCGGTTAACTAGGATGGTTTCCCACACAAGAATGTCTGAATTAACTAAGGTGTTATTTAATTTTTCAAAAAATTTGAGAAGTTTTTTTTTGTCTAGTGGATATTGTAAATTGATCATTTGAATAAACCAGAGTAACGACATGGTCTAATTCTTCAAGAAGGTTACATACTCAAAAAAATAGGGCACGCAGGCTCCTAATATACAAATAGTCATTCAAAAGGCAAAGTCCAATCACAATCATTGACGCCTACATTAGCTCTTGTGATTCCGAGGATGTAGGCTCACGCTTCACACGTCTCATACAAGGGCGTCGAGATCTTGCCCACGCTTTCCTCGATCTTCAACTGGCGGGATCAAACGGGAAAACAGACAAAGAAAGTAGAGGGTTGAGTGTACACTCTCAACCCTTAAGTTCTCATGCAATAGCATATTATCATAGTTGTACATAATTTCATAGAATAGCACCAACAGGGTATCACATACAAACATAACTATAACTCACAAAGGTTAGTCAATCATATGCTATGCATGCGTTAGGTGTCTTATGAATCATCTTGATTAGGTTTCATGATGCTAGTGAGGCCCAAGATCTTGTCATCTTTATAATCATATCTCCACAGTATGTCTACTGGGAGGAATACATATTCTCTAGAGCGACTGAAGCTCACCAAGTTCCCGCAATCAATAAGGGTAAAAGACACGCATATCCCAACAATTATGGATCCATCACATACACATCATGATCACATTCAAACGAAACTGGCTCTACATCATTCTAGTAACACTCACTTTTACTCGAAGTACACTAGGCTTGACGTGGACTGCCTGACCTTAATCGTAACTCTGAGACATTGGGTGCCTGACCTAGTTGTACACTTGTACTTCCAAGATCTCCATATTGATCGAGCGACCATGTCCTCCAATGTACCCATCACTAATGCTCCAGGATTCACAATTTAACTCATAAATCAAGCACATGTACATGATGCAAGATGTATTCACTTTAGTTTATCTCTTATCACTTGTTAACCAAGTGTTAGGCAAAATCCTTATCCTTGACGTTCTTTGTCCTTCATACGTTGGGTAGACCTCATTAATACGTGCCATAAATTCAAATAAAAGAGTTGTAGGATATTGAATTTTTTGTGCCTAAGGATATTGAATTTTTTGTGCCTAAGTCTTAGTCACTTATTAAATCTCTTTTAGGAGTACTAAGACTAGAGCCTAGAGGGAAATTTAAATTCTTAAGTGATTCATAAAAATATATTGACCATTCAAGTAATTCATCAGTTAACCAATTCAAGTCTATCTAGACTTACTAGGTATCACAAAATTGTCAAAACTTGCTTATTTTACCGATTTAACGGTGACGCGACTGGATCGCGGCGGCATGGCCGACCCTCTCGAAATAAAACGAAACGAACGAAAAAAAGGGGAGTCGCCACCAACGTTTTTATCCATAGGAAAAACATTAGGAAAAAACTAAGTTCAGTAAAACATTGGTTTAAAAAATGAGATTCAAGTTCGAGAGTCGGTTACGAGTAGGGAAGGTATTAGCACCCTACATCGTCTGTAAAAAAAAAACAGTACCAAGATTGAAAATGCGCAACATAAATAGCCTTATAAATAATGTTTTATTTCTTCCCTTTTATTGTTGTACTTTGTAAAAAAACGAAAGGAAAAACTGGACAGACATGGGGTGTAGGTTAACAGGACGTTGCATCCAAATTAACCCTGGCTTTGGGTATAAAACAGGAAAATGGAAGGATACTAACAAGACATCGCGTCTAAATTAGTCATCCTTTACTCAAAATACGGGGTTAAAAATAAGAAGGGGATAAACGGGACGTCTCATCCCAAGTATCCCGTTCCTTGTGGTGATGGCCTACCAAAAATAGGGGAAAATCAACAAGACGTCATGTCTAAATTGGTTTTCATGGAATTTAATCAAGATACAGGGTTAGAAATGGGAAGGGGATAAGCGGGATGTCTCGTCTCAAGTATCCCATTCCTTGTGGTGATGGCCTACCAAAAATAGGGGAAAATCAATAAGACGTCATGTCTAAATTAATTTTTCATGGAAATAGATAAAAAAGGGAGATACAAAGAAAAAATAAAGAAAATAAAAATAGGAAATAAAAATGGGAAAGGTGGGCCTAACAAGATTTAAAGTCCTGCTCCTACGTATTCTTGAGTTACCAAGAAATCAGGGTTACGTAGTTCTTTATGATGTTTTTTTTAGGAAAAGACTAAAAGATTAATGGTGGATGATGTTTTTTTTTGGCTAGTTTGAATGTGAAACACTCATTTTTTGTTATTTATTTATTACGAACCTAGGAAGGGGAAAAAAAGAAAAGAAAAGAACAGAACAGAAATTTATTTAAGTTGGGATACAGATTCATCAATCAGTAACAAATTTAATAAAAATAGGTAATGAGAAGCAAGGAAAATAAAGAACGGAGTGTAACTAGTGTGATGAGAGAGTTGAGGGCCGGTGTGGACTTAGACAATGGGATCCGAAGTGACGCTGTTGTGGCTGTTGTTACAGCTGTTGTTGTTGCTGCTGTTGCTGTTGCTGTGTTATTGCTGTTGTTGTGTTGCTGCTGTTGCTGTGTTGATTCAAGGAGTTGGACAGTGTTGTGGGGATTTAAAAGGGGCTGGACGATGCTGTGGGTTTAAGAGGGGCTGGACGGTGTTGTGAATTTAAGAGAGTTGGACAGTGAGGAGAGGATTTGAGGGGCTGGACGGTGTTGTGTTTTAGGGAGCTAGATGATGATGTGGATTTAAGAGTTGGGCGGTGTAGAGGATTTAAGGGGCTAATGTTTTAAGGAGAGGGATGGTGTTGAAGATTTGAGGGAGGACGGTGTGGAGAGGATGAGGGACGGTGTTGAAGATTTGAGGGAGGACGGTGTGGAGAGGATTTTTTTAAGAGGTGCTGGACGGTGTTAAGAGGATTAGAGGGGTGCTGGTGTGGTTTTGAGAGGAGAACGATGTTGGAGGATTTGAAGGGCTGGACAGTGTGAGTTTTAAAGAGAGGGAAGGTGTGGGTTTTAGTGGAGAGAGAGAGAGCTGATGTGAATTTGAGGGGAAAGGGACTGTGTGAAGGATCCAGGAGGAGCTTGGACAGTGTGGGTTTCAAGACAGTGTTTCTTCTCTCTAAAAGAAAAAGCTTTAGAGTTTTCTCAAATGAAGGCTTCAGGATCCCCAAAAATCCAACCAAAGTGCCAACCCCCCTAAAATCCAACCCCTTGTGCACCTTTAGATGGGGCATTTGTAGGAGTTGCCGAGTGCTTGGACAGCACAGGCTTCCACTCAAAGTGGAGGCAGCCTAGCCACTAACAGGTAGTGGGGGACAGCGGCTGGTGGGGAATTTTAATTTCTCCACTTCTGTCCCCTGTATGCCACTTCCAGAATTCATGGATCCACTTGGACAGTGGGAATCCAAGTTAGCATGGGAAACAGTGGAAATATGAAGCCAGTGTTCTCTTATGACTCGGATTAGTGCCTCAACCAGCATCCATCCTCAATGGGGATTAATCCAAGCAAAACAGGTACATTTTATACACAAAAGACCGAGTGAAAGCTTTGCTCGGAACTTGTTTATGTTTGAAGCAATTCGAGGTGGACGGTGTTGAGAGGAGAGCTGGACGAGCAAAGCAACTCTGATTGAAACATTCAATCGAAACTGATTGAAACATTCATTCGGAGCTGATTGAAACATTCATTCGGAACCGATTGAAAAGTGACTCACTCGGAACTGATTGAAGAGTGACTCGGAACCGATTGAAACATTCATTCGGAACCGATTGAAAAATGACTCACTCGGCACAGGTTCAAGCCCTCCTTCTATCACATGTGACCCACTCAGGATCGGGAAGTTTTCGTTCAAATGATTCAATCGGCACCCTCAAAATGTTTCACTCGGCTATGTCTCTGGAATTGAACCACTCGGAGAAACCTTGCTTGGATATATTGCTTGGGAGTAATTCAGTCGACCCTTCCTTCACTCCTTGAAATGATCCACTCGGACACATTCATTCGGACACATTCACTCGGAAGTCCGACTGGCTTCTCACTCAGAATGGCTTTGATCGGGAATTGGCCTTGCTTTTCAATCAGAATAGTTTCAATCGTCAATCAACCCTTCAGATGTATTCACTTGGTAAATCTTTACTCAAATGTCCCAGCCTGAGAGGTATTCCTTTTAATCCAACCTTTCATTGTCCAGAAGCATTTCTCTCAAAATTGTACCACTCAGAAATTCTGGAACTTGGAAGAGTCGGCCCAAAGTGTTCAGTCGGAATCGGATCGCCCAGGAAGGAAGACTGACTGAGACATTCCAAGTCAGGAACTCCCAGGAATTATCCACTCTGAAATCTCATTCGCAATCAGAATTACTTTGCTTGAAAGTATTTCAGTCAGGAACTCTTCATTCGGGAATTCACCATTCGGTTTTATTCGCAATCAGACTTTCTTTTCACTTAGAAATTTCACTCAGACTTTCTTTTTGCTTTGTTTCGCTCGGAAACACATCTCTCGGTAGCAAACCACTCGGAAGTGCCTTCCTCGGAGGCATCCTTGCTTGACAAGTGTTCATTCATAGTCAGGGGCTTCCTTTGCTCAGATGTGATTCCTTGAAATGGTCTAATCGGAGACATCTTCGTCTTACAAAAAAGGCACTTGTCCCCAAATCCAGTCCCTGCTTTAATCGGTGATTCCTCAATCGGATGTACATCTTTAGGCGGTATTTATTCGAAATCGGTCCCTTTTTCACTCAGAATGGCTACAACCGAGAATCTTCCACTTGGATTTTCCTCTAATCCGGGAATCTTCCACACAACCCACTCAGAAAAGACGTAATCGGAGACATTCCGCTTGGAAATGACTCACTAGGAGACATTCCACTCGGAAATGATCATTCCAAGTCATCTTACTCGGAAATGATTATTCCGAGTTAGATTTTTTTTTTTTGGATAACGAGTCGGTATTCAGTCCTCTCAGAATTCTTTCCACTTGGGCTGGACCAAAAGAGGTGTTCACAGATGCCCCTCTTTACTTCTTTTTCACAAAAGAAACACGAAGCTTCCGTGTTTTTGAAATGAAAAGGAAGTAAAGATATGAACACCGATGTAGGGGTCAGGTGGGACCTCTTGATCGGTATGGCGTCTGACGGTGTTGGCAATCATGAGTCGTTGTGACCTTTTCCTCTTTAAAGATGAGCATTTTCCATACCTGTGTCTCTCTCTCTCTCTCTCTCTCTTTTGTTTTGTTTTATTTTTTTGTTTTGTTTTTTTGTTTTTTTTTTAATTGACCGAAAAGGATTGTCTTCCAGTTAGCAGGAGGTGAGAGGATTAGGGTTGACCCCCGGTAGACTGGAAATGTAACGGTTGGGGGAGTTAACAGGACGTCTCGTCCGAATTAACTCACTGTTGGCAGGAGATGTAAAGGTTGGGGTTGACCCTCGGATGACAGGAAATGTAAAGATTGAGGGAGCTAACAAGACGTCTCGTCCAAATTAACTCACTGTTGACAGGAATTGTAAAGGTTAGGGTTGATCCTCGGTTGACAGGAAATGTAAAGGTTGGGGGAGTTAACAGGACGTCTCGTCCGAATTAACTCACCGTTGACAGGAATTGTAAAGGTTGGGGTTGACCTTCGGTTGACAGGAAATGTAAAGGTTGGGGTTGACCCTCGGTTGACAGGAAATGAAAAGGTTGGGGTTGACCCTCGGTTGACAGGAAATGTAAAGGTTGGGGTTGACCCTCGGTTGACAGGAAATGTAAAGATTGGGGGAGCTAACAGGACGTCTCGTCTGAATTAACTCACTGTTGACAGGAAATTTAAAGGTTGGGGTTGATCTTCGGTTGACAGGAAAGGTAAAGATTAGGGGAGCTAACAGGACGTCTCGTCCGAATTAACTCACTATTGACAGGAATTATAAAGGTTGGGGTTGACCCTCGGTTGACAGGAAATGTAAAGGTTGGGGTTGACCCTCAGTTGACAAGAAAGGTAAAGATTGGGGGAGCTAACAGGACGTCTCGTCCGAATTAATTCACTGTTGACAGGAATTGTAGAGGTTGGGGTTGACCTTTGGTTGACAGGAATTGTAAAGGTTGGGGTTGACCCTCGGTTGATAAGAAAGGTAAAGATTGGGGGAGCTGACAGGATGTCTCGTCCGAATTAACTTACTGTTGACAGGAATTGTAGAGGTTGGGGTTGACCCTCGGTTGACAGGAATTGTAAAGGTTGGGGTTGACCCTCGGTTGACAGGAAACATAAAAGTTGGGGGAGCTAACAGGACGTCTCGTCCGAATTAACTCACTGTTGACAGGAAATGTAAAGGTTGAGAAATCTAAGGATTAACAGGATGTCACATCCTGATTAACCTGGACCTAAAGGCTCGGGGTGATGCCTCGGTTTAACATGACTGAAGGTTCTTGGGGAACTGCCCCTTGAATGAAAGAGAATGAACCTAGGGGATGCCCCGGTTTGACATGACTGAAGGTTGTTGGGGAACTGCCCCTTGATTGAGAGAATAAACTTGGGGTGATGCCCCAGTTTGACATGACTTGAAGGAACCTTGGGGAACTGCCCCTTGATTGAAAGAGAATGAACCTGGGGTGATGCCCCAGTTTGAGATGGTTTGAAGAAATCTTAGGGAACTGCCCCTTGACTGAAAGAGAATGAACCTGAGGTGATGCCCCAGTTTAAGATGGTTTGAAGGAATCTTGGGGGACTGCCCTTTGACTGAAAGAGAATAGATATGGGGTGATGCCCCAGTTTGAGATGGTTTGAAGGAATCTTGGGGAACTGCCCCTTGATTGAAAGAGAATAAATCTGGGGTGATGCCCCAGTTTGAATTGTTTGGGAAGTGTAGTTCCACTGGGGAAGGATTTGGTTAGCATCTGTCCGGTAATCTTCATGGTTCCACCGGGGGAAGTATTTGGTGATTTGGGGTACCGTCCTTTGATCGGAAAGAGAAATTTGGGGTCCACTGGGAATGTGCCATGGGTTTGCTTGGTCTGGTAATGATTGAGAAAAGTGTACTGGGGTTTATTGGGGAATGTATAGCAGGTCTGCCGGAGAAGAAAAATCTGGGGGATGTCCTAGCTTGGGACATTTTAATGAGGGTAACTCCATTGGGGAAGGTGTTTTCCTATTGGGGAAGGAAGGCATGGCTAGCCTTTGATCACTGTGGTTCTATTGGAAAGGTGATTCCACTGAGGATAACTTAACTTTCCCAGATCTGATTAGGAAGTACTCCAGTTAGGGGAGCTAAGTCCGTTTTGTGGTCCTCCTAGGGAGGAACCCTCAGTCGGGGTTCCCCTCGGGGATGAATGGTGGGTCTGCTGGGGAGAGTTTTGGGCGATTCGGGGTACTGCCCCTTGACTGGGAAAAAAAGGAACCGGGGGAACTGTCCCAGTTTGGGAAATCCGGCTGAAGGAGTTAGGGGTATTGCCCTTTGAACAGAAGAAGGGTCTGGGATGAGGCCCTAGTTAGGGAGATTGAAGAAGCTAGGGGTGCTCCCCTTTGACAGAGAGAGACTTAGGGTGATGCCCTAATTCAAACTTCTGGGAGCGCGGGGTACCGCCCTTGGTTGACAAAAGATAATGACCTGGGGGAGATGCCCCAGTTTGAGTTGTTTGGGAATTTGGGGTACTGTTCCTTAGACTGTAAGTGGAAGAGAAATCTGGGGAGATGCCCCAGTTTGGAAAGACGGAAAGTTTTAGGGGTGTACTCCCCCTTGACTGAAAGAGAGAACTTTGGGGAGATGCCCCAGTTTGAGCTATTTTGAAATTTAGAGTACTGTCCCCTGATTGGAAGAAAAATCTGGGGAGATGCCCCAATTTGAGCTATTTCAGAAATTTGGGGTATTGCCCCTTGATTGGAAAAGAGATCTAGGGGAGATGCCGCAGTTTTGGACGGACTGAAGGAGTTAAGGGTATTTCCCCTTTATTGGAGGAAGGATCTGGGGTGGTACCCCAGTTTAAACCCTTTTTGAAATTCAGGGCACTACCCCTTGGCCGACAAAAGACCTGGAGGTGATGTTCCAGTTTGGAGAGGAATGATAGACTTGGGGGTAAAATCCCAGGTTTGAAAGATTTGGAGGTTAACAGGATGTCTCGTCCAAATTAACCCGTACTTGGCATCGTTGTCGGGGAACGGGATACACTAGACTGTTGGAATATACCAAGTTGATGAAAATATGACCCCTAATATGCCTCATGAACGAGACAGAAACCCTGAGAAGATGCCGGCTCCAACTACGAGATATTGATAGAAACCTCAAAGCATAATGGAAACTTAGAAGGGCGTCGTGTTCGGCCATAGAAAGGTGTTATGTCCAATGATTTGGGTGGATTTCGAGGAGAGCCAGCTTCAATGAGTGAAGATGAGAGTGACCCTTGGAGACTAATAGATATACCTTGGAGAATGCTAGCTTTGGCGGTTGAGACTTGACGCATCTACTTGTTGTGACATCCTGCAAGAAAGGTTAGTGGCGCAAAACAAATTGGAACTTAAAAAGACCTCTCGCAAAACCATAATCCTTAGAGATTCGAAGTGACCCATGACTGAAACAGAGCAGATGAAGCAAACCCAGCTTTGGAAACGTTTCAGGCCTAGTCTTCATAATGATCGCTTGAGGCGAGATCAAGTAACAGGAACATCTTGTCCTCACGACTTTAAATTTTCATTACCTTCTCATTTTATATATTAAAGGAAAACATATGTCTTATCAAATCAGGGGAAATCACAATATGAACACGTATCAAAAGAGGTGAGATTATATTTATAAGTTGAGCGGGGGTGGGAAAAGGGAGGCCAAAGAAGTAAGTGGAGTCGCATGGGAAATATTGACAATTGGGTAGAATAGGAACGATTTCACAAATCCTCCAATGAACTGCTGAGAACAATGCGTATCTCAATCCCACATCACGACTTTGAATTCACCATTTGACCCTGCCTCTAAAAAAGGTAGTTGGACTACGGTCCTTATGCCTTAACTTGAAATCAGACCATTCACATAAGAAAATTACTCTGCCAAAATCTTGATCCAATTTATTGCCTGAGCTGCCTATTCAGGTTTTCAGCTTACCAGGTCGCCTTAACTTTTGCCTAGGCTGCCTTTCCGGGTTTTCAGCCTAGCGAGCTTCTCTCTTCTTGTGACGTGTTTCACTTTTTTTTCTTTTTTTCTTTTTGTTCCTTTCTCTCTCTTTTTTTTTCAAGGTTGCGTCCTTCACGAAAAAGGTTTAAGCTAATTGACAATGAGCTTATTTGATCTCTCTTGATTTAGTCTCGTCCTATAGGGGAATAGATGTTATTTCAAATAGGAAAGTTTTCTCCAACACCATGTATCCAAGGAAATAGGGGTGAGCCCTTTTCGGCACCAATGAGGGGGCTCGTTCCGAGTCTTTATCTTTTTGTTCATTCTTTCACTTATTTTTCTTTTTTATCGTTTTCTTCTTCTTCATTTTTTTGTTTGTTTTTTTTGAATGACCCCCTTGGTACCTTCGTTATGGTCTAGCTATTTTATTTACCCTTAGCCAATGTGGCAAAGAACTATGATATTAATGGTATCACAGTAGACCATTCCCTTGGTTACGCTGGTAGGGGAATAGTTATACTCCCTTAGGGTTGGGGTGTTGATTGCGACACAGATGAAACATTGTTTTTGTCACGTTCTTAGCTTGATAACATTTATGCCCCCATGTGGAAGAGTGATAATTTGATCTATGAATCAGCTCGCCCCAATTGGTATATGCGTAGGGCACCAACCTTGACTCCCTTTTTTTGTTTTGTTTTTTTTTTATTTTTGGCAGAGTATTTCTTGACCATGCCTACGTTCATGGGCCCTAGTAAGTCTTTGCCGTCCATATTGGTCAATACTAACACTTCCTTGAAAGGTAAATATACCATTATTCATTGTGGAGTTTGGCACTATCTCTATCCACGCAGACTTTTACGTCACCAGGTTGAGCTACCATCATACTGTAACGTCTTCTAAGGTGATTTGATCGATTTTCCTAGTTGTTCGTGGACCCTCTTCACTCTGTGTGCTGACCTTTTTGAATGCTTCTGGATAAAGCTAGATGCCCCTTATTCGAACATCCTAGTTAATTCGGCCAAAGAACTTTTTGTCTTTGCTACCTTCTTCGTCAGCGTGATCAAACAGGCGGTCAAAGTTATGAAATAGGATTGCGATCTCATTGTTCTTAGAAGGATCATTTTTGGATGATTATTTTTTTATGTTTTTTTTAGTGTATGACGGCAAAGAGAAGGAGGAAAAATAAAAGAGAGCCAATGGATAAAGGGAATGTTAAAACAAATAAGGGAAGCAAATGGAAACATTTTGAAATTTGATATGCATTCATTGAGAAAAACCTGAAATGATAAAAATATGCTTTTGCCCTTATTACATAAAATATCCCAATGCCTTAGGCATAACGTTTGGGTTGAAAAATCATAAAAAAATAGAAGTTTTAAAGTCGTAAAGAGCTAGGTGGTCTCCTGGTCATGAACCTCTTCACTTGGCGTGCAAATCACAAAGCTCTCATCCTCTCCATGCCTCCAGCCTCTCCTTATCATACTGATCCAGGATTCTCATGATTAGACCTGGGGTTTATGATTATATTGGGACTCCCTTCCTGGAAATCCAGCCACTTGGCTTTAATCAGATCCCTCACTTTGAATTTTAAGGCATAACAATCTTCAGTAGAGTGCCCTGGGGCTCCAACATGGTAATCACATCAGGTATTAGGATTATAACCTTTGGGGTAAGGAGGAACCATTGGTTTTAACGGATAGGGTACCGCAAGGGAACTACGGATAAGGTGAGGCAAAAGTTCTGTGTAGGTTATCAGAATGGGGTCGAACCGGACCGGTGTTCAACTATCAGTGGGTTTCATTGTGCTTCGGTCTGGATTAAGTGGCTGAGTCTACCCTAGTGGGGACAGTAGGGCTGTGGAAGAGAGGGTTTAATAGCAGGCAAATGAGAATGGGAAGGTGTTTGAGGGATATATGGATGAAAGTAGAGCTGGAATAGGAAAAGATTGGAAGCCTGGACAGGGGTGGTGGCGGCCATGTAAGGTGTATGAGTCATTAGTCTGGGTTGGCCCCTTTTTTGGTTATAGGAAGTAGAATTAGCATCTCCTTTTCTTTTCCCCTTATTTCCTGAGGCAGACATTCTTGTGATAGGTGCCCCAGGCGACTAGGAGGATTGTGAAATATGGGGGTTCATTGTTTGTAAATCATGATCCTCTTGTTGGTTATGGAATGGGGAAGAGTATTCTGAGGGTACTGCATAGGGCAGATTGTTGTTTGAGCCTATGAAGGCGTGTTGTGGTGCATAAGACATGCCATAGGTCGGCTGAGGGTCAATGATGGGGTCGGTCCTGTTGATAGCAATGGGAGGTGTCATGGAAGAGGGAATTTGCGTTTTTGTCAATCCAAGAGGATGGAGTGGGGTGGTTGGTAAATGTTGGTCATTCTTGACACCCACAGAGGGTTCCCCCTCTATGATCTTCTTTTCTAAAAGTATGGTCATCTCTGCCACTTGCTCCTTTAGCTGGCTAACTTCACTCCTAAGGTTTTCAATTTCTTGCTCTCTTTTAGCCATGAGTCTCCTTTGAAAGTCTAGTAAGGGTGTCTTTCGGTGTCTTTGAAGAAAAACAAAAAGTGTCAGGTGGAAACAGAAGGAAGGAGAATGTCGTGGGAAGCAATCACAGGCATTGACGAACATCCTTTAACTGCTCCTTAGAACGTATCGTTCAAAAGTACTAAGTACGGTAAACATGGAAATTAATATGGGATAGTTGTGAAGACAGAAGAAATCCTTTATTCTGAGGCGGGAGCCTTAAGCTCAAACATTTTGTTCGGGTGACCACAGACCTCATTTCTTGAGTTCAATCCTATGTTAACTTCCATAGATACTCAAAGAGTATTCGTTAAGTTCTGAATAACCTCCCACGAAAATGAGGATAAGGAAGGGAAATTAGTTGTTGTCATGTTTTAGAACCGGTATTTCCCCATTGATTTAACATAAAGTAATTTTTTTCTTTGGGGAAACAGCGATTACCAAGGATGCAAGTCGCAATAGTCATAAGTTTCCTAATCGTCATCGACGCCCCTGTTGGAGCGGAAACAAAATTATTATTATTTTTTTATGATTAGGAAAATCCATGACTCAGGACTCAGAGGTACATGACCAAAAGAGGATTATCTATTCACCCAAAGAATGAGTCATTATTTCAAAAGCTAAACAAATCTGCGGGTGGTAGATAATTCATTTTTTTTGGATAAAAGGGAAAGCAAAAATGACGTAAGGTAAAGTAAAGTTTGCCCTTTTGTGGCCTAGGTCGGGTTTTGTTGAAAGTCTTTTCTAGGCCCTATGGCTTATCTACAAGTGACTCTCCACACCGGGTGGCTTATACTAGACATCTAGAAAGTCACCAGAGCCAAGATCCTACCCATGACAGGGACGCAAACAGTGGGGAATCCACTAGGTGCGTATATCATGAGAGCTCGAACTCTGGTTGAGGTTCTCACGAACACCGGACAGGAAGTACATCCCATACGATTCCGTTACCAACCCCTCCTAACTTAAGCTTCATTTGGGGCCCGGGTATAGGGCGCCACTCATAGGTGTGTGCAAGTAATTATGAGTGTAGTGTGTGGAAGGGCATTCAATACCTTTTACCTTACCCCATTCTGCACAAAGAACAAACACAGAACAAATATACAAAGTCGTCTACCCTAGGGTTCAATGATTGCAGAAAAGTAACATGGTCCTCTACCCTAGGGTTCAACAAACATGTAAAACATAGACAACGAAACAAATGACAAGATACAATTAAAACAAGAACAAACATCCACAACAATTAACAGAAAATAAAACAAGGGGAAGAAATCCAAGCTAACAAAGGCTATATAAAAAACATGCGCTTTCAATCAAAATGGCCTGACTCTCTTAAGTTATTCCCCAGTGGAGTCGCCATCTGTCATGCCCTGGATCGCGACGGCGCGGCCGACCCTCTCAAAATAAAACGAAACAAACGAAAAAAAAGGGAGTCGCCACCAACGTTTTTATCCATAGGAAAAACATTGGGAAAAAACTAAGTTCAGTAAAGCACTAGTTTAAAAAATGAGATTCAAGTTCGGGAGTCGGTTACGAGTAGGGAAGGTATTAGCACCCTACATCGCCTGTAAAAAAAAACAGTACCAAGATTGAAAATGCGCAACATAAATAGCCTTATAAATGATGTTTTATTTCTTCCCTTTTTTATTGTACTTTGTAAAAAAAAAACAAAAGGAACAAACTGGACAGACATGGGGTGTAGGTTAACAGGACGTCGCGTCCAAATTAATCCTGGCTTTGGGTATAAAACAGGAAAAAGGGAGGATACTAACAAGACATCGCGTCTAAATTAGTCATCCTTTAATCAAATTACGGGGTTAGAAACGGGAAAGGGATAAACGGGACGTCTCGTCCCAAGTATCCCGTTCCTTGTGGAGATAGCCTACCAAAAATAGGGGAAAATTAACAAGACGTCACGTCTAAATTGGTTTTCATGGAATTTAATCAAGATACGGGGTTAGAAATGGGAAGGGGATAAGCGGGACGTCTCGTCTCAAGTATCCCGTTCCTTGTGGTGATGGCCTACCAAAAATAGGAGAAAATCAACAAGACGTCACGTCTAAATTGATTTTTCATGGAAATAGATAAAAAAGGGAGTTACAAAGGAAAAATAAAGAAAATAAAAATAGGAAATAAAAATGGGAAAGGTGGGCCCGACAGGATTTAAAGTCCTGCTCCTGTGTATTCTTGAGTTACCAAGAAATCAGGGTTACGTAGTTCTTTATGATGTTTTTTTTAGGAAAAGACTAAAAGATTAATGGTGGATGATGTTTTTTTGGCTAGTTTGAATGTAAAACACTCGTTTTTTGTTATTTATTTATTACGAACCTAGGAAGGGGAAAAAAAGAAAAGAAAAGAAAATAACAGAAATTTATTTAAGTGGGGATACAGATTCAATAATCAGTAACAAATTTAATAAAAATAGGTAATGAAAAGCAAGGAAAATAAAGAACGAAGTGTAACTAGTGTGATGAGAGAGTTGAGGGCCGGTGTGGACTTAGACAATGGGATCCGAAGTGACGCTATTGTGGCTGTTGTTACAGCTGTTGTTGTTGCCGCTGTTGCTGTTGTTGTGTTGTTGCTGTTGCTGTGTTGCTGCTGTTGCTGTTGCTGTGTTGCTGTTGCTGTGTTGATTCAAGGAGCTGGACGGTGTTGTGGGCATTTAAAAGGGGCTGGACGATGTTGTGGGTTTAAGAGGGGTTGGACGGTGTTGTGAATTTAAGAGAGTTGGACAGTGAAGAGAGGATTTGAGGGGCTGGACGGTGTTGTGTTTTAGGGAGCTAGATGATGGTGTGGATTTAAGAGTTGGGCGGTGTAGAGGATTTAAGGGGCTAATGTTTTAAGTAGAGGGATGGTGTTGAAGATTTGAGTGTGGACGGTGTGGAAAGGATGAGGGACGGTGTTGAAGATTTGAGGGAGGACGGTGTGGAGAGGATTTTCTTAAGAGGTGCTGGACGGTGTTGAGAGGATTAGAGGGGTGCTGGTGTGGTTTTGAGAGGAGAACGGTGTTGGAGGATTTGAAGGGCTGGACGGTGTGAGTTTTAAAGAGAGGGACGGTGTGGGTTTTAGTGGAGAGAGAGAGAGCTGATGTGAATTTGAGGAGAAAGGGACTGCGTGAAGGATCCAGGAGGAGCTTGGACAGTGTGGGTTTCAAGACAGTGTTTCTTCTCTCTAAAAGAAAAAGCTTCAGAGTTTTCTCAAATGAAGGCTTCAGGATCCCCAAAAATCCAACCAAAGTGCCAACCCCCCTAAAATCCAACCCCTTGTGCACCTTCAGATGGGGTATTTATAGGAGTTGCCGAGTGCTTGGACAGCACAGGCTTTCACTCAAAGTGGAGGCAGCCTAGCCACTAACAGGTAGTGGGGGGACAGTGGCTGGTGGGGAATTTTAATTTCTCCACTTCCGTCCCCTGTCTGCCACTTCCAGAATTCATGGATCCACTTGGACAGTGGGAATCCAAGTCAGCATGGGAAACAGTGGAAATATGAAGCCAGTGTTCTCTTATGACTCGGATTAGTGCCTCAGCCAGCATCCATCCTCAATGGGGATTAATCCGAGCGGAACAGGTACATTTTATACACAAAAGACCGAGTGAAATCTTTGCTCGGAACTTGTTTATGTTTGAAGCAATTCGAGCTGGACGGTGTTGAGAGGAGAGCTGGACGAGCAAAGTAACTCTGATTGAAACATTCAATCGAAACTGATTGAAACATTCATTCGGAGCTGATTGAAACATTCATTCGGAACCGATTGAAAAGTGACTCACTCGGAACTGATTGAAGAGTGACTCGGAACCGATTGAAACATTCATTCGGAACCGATTGAAAAATGACTCACTCGGCACAGGTTCAAGCCCTCCTTCTATCACATGTGACCCACTCAGGATCGGGAAGTTTTCGTTCAAATGATTCAATCGGCACCCTCAAAATGTTTCACTCGGCTATGTCTCTGGAATTGAACCACTCGGAGAAACCTTGCTTGGATATATTGCTTGGGAGTAATTCAGTCGACCCTTCCTTCACTCCTTGAAATGATCCACTCGGACACATTCATTCGGACACATTCACTCGGAAGTCCGACTGGCTTCTCACTCAGAATGGCTTTGATCCGTAATCGGCCTTGCTTTTCAATCAGAACAGTTTCAATCGTCAATCAACCCTTCAGATGTATTCACTCGGTAAATCTTTACTCAAATGTCCCAGCCCGAGAGGTATTCCTTTTAATCCAACCTTTCATTATCCAGAAGCATTTCTCTCAGAATTGTACCACTCAGAAATTCTGGAACTTGGAAGAGTCGGCCCAAAGTGTTCAGTCAGAATCGGATCACCCAGGAAGGAAGAATGACTGAGACATTCCAAGTCAGGAACTCCCAGGAATTATCCACTCTGAAATCTCATTCGCAATCAGAATTACTTTGCTTGAAAGTATTTCAGTCAGGAACTCTTCATTCGGGAATTCACCATTCGGTTTTATTCGCAATCAGACTTTCTTTTCACTCAGAAATTTCACTCAGACTTTCTTTTTGCTTTGTTTCGCTCGGAAACACATCTCTCGGTAGCAAACCACTCGGAAGTGCCTTCCTCGGAGGCATCCTTGCTTGACAAGTGTTCATTCATAGTCAGAGGCTTCCTTTGTTCAGATGTGATTCCTTGAAATGGTCCAATCGGAGACATCTTCGTCTTACAAAAAAGGCACTTGTCCCCAAATCTAGTCCCTGCTTCAATCGGTGATTCCTCAATCGGACGTACATCTTTAGGCGGTATTTATTCGAAATCGGTCCCTTTTTCACTCAGAATGGCTACAACCGAGAATCTTCCACTCGGATTTTCCTCTAATCCAGGAATCTTCCACACAACCCACTCAGAGAAGACGCAATCGGAGACATTCCGCTCGGAAATGACTCACTAGGAGGAAATGACTCAATCGGAGACATTCCACTCGGAAATGACTGACTAGGAGACATTCCACTCGGAAATGATCATTCCGAGTCAGATTTTTTTTTTTGGATAACGAGTCGGAATTCAGTCCTCTCAGAATTCTTTCCACTTGGGCCGGACCAAAAGAGGTGTTCACAAACGGAAACGTCGCTTCGTCATAATTTTGACTTTGAGCTCTGTTTCCCTCGGTATTGAAACTAGTATTATTCAAGTAACTCATTTTAACTTGAATTTTATTAGTGATAAGTAACTTAGATAAACTCAAGGCTATATGTTGTAGTTTCTCAGATCGATTTGGTGAACGTCGTCCCGTCGCATTTTATTGGCCACGGAGTTTTGTTCTTTGGCCTCAGGGCTAAAACCATTTTTGAGTCTATTTCAATAAAATCATTTTATAAAAGCAACTTTTAAATCATATGGTAGCATTTCAACCCAAAACCACTTAAAATGCGTATAAGTCATTTTTCTCATTGATTTTGTTGGAAACTTCATTTTTAACGTACTTTTGTTGGAAAGCTCCGATTAGTCAAAGCCAAAAATGATTAATTTTTAAAATCTCATATTTATAAAATAAAATACTTGTTAAATTCTAACCAGAATTTGATTTTTGCTTCAAACTCTTATTTATGTACTAAAAACGTCATTTTCCCATTTAAAATGTCACCGATTGCGATTAAGGACAAATCACCGCTTAATGTTTTCATCATTTAATTTCTTGCACTTGGGAAGTACCTATCACCTCAACATTACATACATAAATTGCAATTAAAATTTTAGAATAAAGGCATCGAGCCCGTCCACCCTTATACCTCTTGTATATACATGTTTTTTGCACGTCTTGGGCTAAGAATTTACATCGACACTTGGGGTTCCTTGCGTCGTTTTCCCTGTACTTGGGATCATGACTTCTTTATTTTAATGGTAAATCTGATTGTTTGGTTTTGGTTAATAAATGAAACCAAGAGTTTAAAGATGAGTCTTATTTGCAAGGTTTGATTATTTATGATTGTAAGGATTTGGTGAAGGATTTTGTTTCTTTCTCTTTTCATCATATTTTGGTTGTTGATTTTATGGCTTCTATAGTTTTTAATTTTCATTAAAATGTTTGGATTGATGTTTACCCTCCAGGGTTGTAGAGGCTTGTTCAGATGAGTTACTTTTTCTATAAAAGCATTTTTGACGTAAAAAATATTAATATTTATATTCATTCTAGGAAATGATGACACAAACGAAAGAATATGTCAATTATGTGAATATGTTAATGTACATTTTAGCTTATCAAAATAATAATTTTCTCTTTTTTTACCTTGAAAATGTGAAACTCGATTTTTCTTTGAAATATATACAATGTTTTTTTCTTACTTTTACTTGAAATTGCATGAATGCATTATCCTTTTCTTCAGTTTTCTACCACACCGTTGTAAAATTGAAAATCTAGTAAATAATTTTATTTAATAAACTAAATTAATAATTTATTTTACAAAATCTTCTTAAATAATTCCATGCATCGCATTAAAGATTAAGTCAGAGAAATAATTATGTATTAGCCATACTTTCAGTTCTAAATATAAACAAAAGTATCTAATTTTACACATATTAAAAATACTTATTTACATTAATAATATTCTCACATATTTGATTTAGTTTCTTAAAATATTTTTAATATTATCCATTACCTAAAAAATTAATGGCCTAAAATATATACAAAGAGACATATTTAATGGACAAACTTTTAATGATATTAAAAAAATATAATTTTATTTACATTACAAAATCTACAAATTTCATTAAAAGTTATTTATATTATGTAAATGACTTTTTCAGTTTCTGTTGAAATGAGTGAACTAGTGTCCAAAGCACTAGCTTCCAAGAGGCATAAGTGGCCGTTAGAAGCACATGGCCGTTACAAAACGTTGCATACAGCGTAATTCCGTTGGTAGAGTGATGGTTTTCTAATTAAATTCACTCCAAATATTTTCATTTCTCAAACATCTCCAAATGGCCTCACACACATTGTGTGACTCCTTCATGCTATTCATGCTCCTCCTCTTCCCTCTTTCAGCATTCACCTGTCACCTTGTGGACAAAGAAGCATTGCTTCATTTCAAGAGCAAGATAACCTCTGACCCTTCGAAACTGCTTCATTCTTGGACATCTTCCTCGGACTGCTGCTACTGGGAAGGTGTCGCGTGTGGTTCCACCGGCAGAGTCATCAACCTCACTCGCACCGGCCTAGTCGACGACAACGACATCCTAATTGAAACATACCTGTCCGGAAGACTCTCACCTTATCTTGGAAACTTGTCCAAGCTAGAAAATTTGGACCTTAGTAACCTTAAGGAGTTGCATGGTCCAATACCCCTGGAACTTGGCAAGTTGTCTCATTTGAGGACACTTTTTCTCTATTCCAATAAGCTCACAGGTGGAATACCATCATCATTCAAAATGTTCTACAAGTTAGAGAAATTGTACCTTGACAACAATCACTTATCTGGTAATGTTCCTTCCTCTGTCTTTGCTTCATTGAAGTCTCTCTCAGAGCTTGGTCTTTCGTGGAACAAGCTTTCTGGTAAAATTCCATCTTCTGTTGGAAGCATGGTCTGCCTCATTAGGCTTGATCTTCATCAGAACAAATTTCATGGTAAAATTCCTTCCACTATTGGAAACCTTAGAAATGTAAAATTTTTGGATTTCTCTTATAATCAAATTAGTGGGAAGATTCCAGAATCAATTGGTGGTCTTTCACAATTGGTTTTGTTAGATTTGTTGCATAATAGGATTAGTGGGAGCCTTCCCTTTTCTATTGGGGACCTAAGTTCCCTAACTTTCTTTAGGTTATCAGAAAACATGTTAAGAGGGATTTTACCTTCTTCCATTGGGAGGCTCAAGAATGTGCAAAGGCTTAATCTTGAGAACAACATGCTCACTGGGAAATTGCCTTATACACTTGGGTATCTAACTAGTTTAACTGACTTGTTTCTGGGGAACAATAAATTTAGTGGAAGAATTCCACATTCCTTTGGGAAATTAGAAAACTTGCAAACACTAGATTTGTCAAGAAACCAATTTTGTGGTGGAGTTCCTCATCAACTTGTCAAGTTACAGAGTTTACAGACCTTGGACTTATCATTCAACCCACTAGGACTAACCAAAATACCCAAATGGTTTTCAAAATTGAGTGTTTTTCAGCTAAAATTGGCCAAGACAGGGGTCAAAGGTCAACTTCCAAAGTGGCTAGGATCATCATCAATAGCAACCCTTGACTTGTCAAGCAATGCCTTAACTGGGAAATTACCATGGTGGATTGGAAACATGACTCGCCTTTCTTTCTTGAACCTTTCAAACAATGAGTTTCATTCTTCAATCCCAGTGTCATTCAAGAACCTTTCTTCTCTGATGGACCTTGATCTCCATTCCAATAAGCTCACTGGCTCTTTTAGAGTGATATTTGAGAAGGAGGTTCAATTTTCTCTTGGACATTACAATTCCATTGACCTGTCTAACAACATGTTTTCTGGTCCCATTGATGAAAACATTGGAGAAAAAGACTCAATGACTTCAATCAAAGTCCTTGCATTGTCGCACAACCCATTGGGAGGATCTATACCAAAGTCTATTGGGAAGCTGACACAGTTAGAGATTCTGGACATTGAGGACAGTGAGCTTTCAGGGAGTATACCTGAAGAACTTGGTTATGTTGAAACATTGAGAAAGATTCATCTTTCAAGTAACAAGCTAAGTGGGAGCATTCCAGAGAAGGTCCTGAATTTGAAGAGTTTGAAAGATTTTGATGTGTCAAGGAACCGACTTAGTGGGAGGATCCCTCCACATAAGGCCATGTTCCCCATTTCAGCTTTTGTGGGTAATCCTGGACTGTGTGGGTCACCACTTCCTCCTTGTAAGCTTTCTTAGAATATAGTATAGAGATTTGATTTGCATAGTAACCCATACCAAACTACAAAAATAAAGATTTTTTTTGTAAGCAAAGAAATGGAAAGCATGAAAAGTACAATCATTATTTCATTTTGCTCATAGCTCTCCTTCATTTTGATGCCATGAGCTGTTAACAACACTAACTTTGTTCTACTCAGAGTCCTACTAGCTTACAATAGAGCATACCAAAATCTGCATAATCATTGTGGAATTCAAAGTTTGTTACATGCTTTTCAGTGAAGTACTAGATTCTAGCAGTCCAATAGTACTCTGCCATTGGAAAAACCTGGTTTCCATAATAAAATTGAGAATCTGTCAATTGATTATCAAACTTACGATAACTTGCAACATTCATTTTGGTTTTGTTTATTATTGTATAATAAGTGAAATTTATCAGGTTTTGACTCTTTCAGGTCATTGATAACAACCAAGAGTTAACTTTAGAATGTACATGAGTAGTCCAAATCTAGGAAGTTATGGAACGATACACAAATTGATAATGCGCTGAACGTTGATCTTAAATCAAATTTAGCTAGATTATTATGTAGTGTCATTAATTTACTCTAAACTCAATTTACATTTATGAACCAGTAACGCCTTCAGGAAAAAGAACATCACAATCATATATTCCCAAATCAATTATGAAAATAGGCCACTAAGTTGAGTGAAGACAAGGATGGTAAGGGATGAGATGATATGTTCAAACCTCATTATCCACAATATGCCAAAATGAAAATCAAACAAGACCGTGATACTACTCACGCTCAAAGTCTAAAATGCAAATCCCTCTAAGAATTATGCGTATATATCCTCGCACTACATCTTTTATTAATGTTCCTAATATATTTATAAAGGATATATTTAATACAAAAGTAAATCAATTTATTTTCTTGAAAATGTAAAAACATTCAACTTTTTTTTTCTATCTGGTAAGAAATGGGGAGGGGATGGAACAATTAGTAGAACATTTACTAGCTTATGATAAAAGGAAAACTGTATAATGAGATAAGCTTACGGTAAAAATGTTATTTCATCTAATCTTAAAATTATGTTGTGATTTGGATATAGGATGGATTTAAATAATTTTTTAAATCTATTTTAATTTGATTTGATTAAAAGCGCTTTGGATTGTATTGGATTATTCGATTCTTATATTTTTATTTATTATTTAATTTAAAAAATAATAAATAAATTTTATTTCGATTAGTAAAATTTAGATTTTATACAAAAGACTAAAATTAAATAACAAAGGAAAATATGAGATATAAAATTAAGTTTAAATTGATATTGAAACTAATAAATTTGTAAATATATCATAATATTAAGACATATTGATAAGTCCTCAATATGCATCATATTAGGGCTTAACTTTCTAGGGTTTTAAGTCATTTTGTATTGAATTCCCCTTAAATTATATAGCATTTGCTCCCCTTCCACTTTTGTTACTTGGGTATTCATATTTTGGTATTCTTGATATTTAAGACCACTAAAGATGCAAATAAGGTCTTTTGAAGCATCGTGAGCATTGAGAAAACAATGGAGTGAAGTTTGAAGCCTATAACACTACCTAAAGAAGAATAAAAACATTAAAAAAAAGGGCCTCAGAGATGTAACATCCCGGATATTTTGGGAAAACCTCTAGTGTGATGAACCCTTAATGTGTGGTGATGTTTGCTTATATATAAGGCTACGACCAATGATGTAATTTATCTGTGTTGATTAATGACAATGGTATTTGGGCTTCGACCGATGCTAGGTTGATTTTGTGTGAGGGGAGTGATGCCTAGATATGGGAACCAATGAGTAGTAGTAGTAGTAGTAGTAATAATAATAATAATAATAATAATAATAATAATAATAATGGTAATAATAACATTAATAATAATAATTACAGTAATAAAAGATTTAATTCATAATTAGTATCCGATGGCGTATATGTTATAGTAGTAGTAGTAGTAGTAGTAGTAGTAGTAGTAGTAGTAGTAGTAGTAGTAGTAGTAGTAGTAGTAGTAGTAGTAGTAGTAGTAGTAGTAGTAGTAGTAGTAGTAGTAGTAGTAGTAGTAGTAGTAGTAGTAGTAGTAGTAGTAGTAGTAGTAGTAGTAGTAGTAGTAGTAGTAGTAGTAGTAGTAGTAGTAGTAGTAGTAGTAGTAGTAGTAGTAGTAGTAGTAGTAGTAGTAGTAGTAGTAGTAGTAGTAGTAGTAGTAGTAGTAGTAGTAGTAGTAGTAGTAGTAGTAGTAGTAGTAGTAGTAGTAGTAGTAGTAGTAGTAGTAGTAGTAGTAGTAGTAGTAGTAGTAGTAGTAGTAGTAGTAGTAGTAGTAGTAGTAGTAGTAGTAGTAGTAGTAGTAGTAGTAGTAGTAGTAGTAGTAGTAGTAGTAGTAGTAGTAGTAGTAGTAGTAGTAGTAGTAGTAGTAGTAGTAGTAGTAGTAGTAGTAGTAGTAGTAGTAGTAGTAGTAGTAGTAGTAGTAGTAGTAGTAGTAGTAGTAGTAGTAGTAGTAGTAGTAGTAAAAGATTTAATTCATAATTAGTATCCGATGGCGTATATAGTAGTAGTAGTAGTAGTAGTAGTAGTAGTAGTAGTAGTAGTAGTAGTAGTAAAAGATTTAATTCATAATTAGTATCCGATGGCGTATATAGTAGTAGTAGTAGTAGTAGTAGTAGTAGTAGTGTAATAAAAGATTTAATTCATAATTAGTATCCGATGGCGTATATGTTATACTGGCAATGGTGCTTGGAGTTGAGGATGAACAACAGGAATTTTTGGAGGTCCTGAGATCATAGAAGTGTTATGAGATTTTATTATTTGATTGCAAACCATTCCCTAAGTTATTTCCCAAGAAATTGTCAAGAACTAGTTAGAGCCTTGGCCCTTGTGCTGTATTAAAACACAGTGTAAAATACAGGCAAACACTTGCCTATCTATTTTCGACGTAACTTTTTCTCCCAACGTCAGAATTAAACGATTCTTGTCTTCAAATTCTCATGTTGAAATCCTCTACAGTTTTCATGGAGACACCCAAGCCCAGTTCTAAACCAATCAATCCCTGTTTACAAAAATATCCCACTGACCCATAATTGCGCTGATTCACCCGGGTATCTTTTAGTATTTTGGGTATAACTCTTTCCACAGTGCTCAGAATCAAACGATTCTTTTTTTAAATTTTTTGTATCGAAATTATCTACAACTCCTATGAAGACCCCAAAAGCTAATTCCCAACCAATTGTTCCTAATTTTTATTTTAAGTGGATGTTCTACTTTCGCATCCAGATTTGACAGCCTTTCGTATTTTGATCATAACTCTTGCTACGGGTATTAGAATTTAATGATCTTAGACTCATTAGAAAGTGAAATGAGAGACCTACAACTTTTATGTTTGTCATTTTTTCAAATTCCCACTCAAAATGGAGCTAACAATAACGTCCCTTAGTACATAAAATTGTGTCAGCTTTGCCATTAAAATATGCATCACACCTCCCTATTTTAGGCCATCATTTCTTCCATTTCCTTTTCCATATTTCATGTCTACCATATCAAATCACTTACATACTTCTCTTTCCCATGTACATGTGACAACCTCTCATTACTTGCATGGTTTGTATCAAATCACCACTTCTTCTAGAAAAAAAAACCAAGCCTAGACATTCTCTTTGCTCTATCTTTTTTATGTTGAACCACTCCACTCTCTCTATGGTTCATTCAAATTTTTCCTTCACTTCTCATTTGCTTTCCCTATATATATATATATATATATATATATATATATATATATATATATATATATATATATATATATATATATATTCCTCTAAGGCACACTTAGTCCCATTTGTTCCATTTGTTTCCAAAGAAAGACAAGAGCGCTCTTCCTCTCCCATTTCCCTTACTTGGCCGAGAAGTCTCTTCCTTCTCTAGGGGTCTCTCAAAATTTTTTCCACACACACTTAAGCCATCTCCTCTCTAAGAACCTTGGTTTTCTTCCTCTCTTACCACCTCATACAAATTTTAAAGCTTTTCCCCTTTCTTTTCCTTGTGGCCGAACCATCACCACCACCATAAGGGTGTCTTTTCTCTTCTAAAACACTCACAAAACAGCCCCATTGCCTTCTCCTTGGAGCATTCTTGGACTTCTTGAAGAAGCTAAGGAAGGCAAGCAAGCAAACACTCCAAGGATCACCCTTCTTCCTCACATAAAGCACACCAAGGTAAAGAGGGAACTCTCTATTAAATATTATTTAAATCTTGTACATGCAATGGTGTTTTGGTCTTGATTATGATCATGAAAGGTTTATGTGCATGCATGGTGATTTCTTGACATTTTGACTAAAGATGATAGTTGTATGCAAATGAATGACTATAAAGATGGAAACTTTGATATTGCATGAATGTGTCCTATATGAATGTGTTCTTGCATATGACTTCTATGATTTTTAGAAAATAATGATGAAAGTTTGAGTATTGAGAAAATCTCCCCTTTGCATGTTGTGTCAATGCCTTGGATGCTTGAAAAATGGCTTATAAGTTTTGAGTTTTGAGTATATGATAAAAAACGTGTTCTTTGTGCTCTTCCTTATGAGTGACGTTTTAAAGTGTTAAGAATTTGAATTTTTAAAGGTATGTATTCTTGCATGTTATTTAAGTGTGATGCATGAGTGGTTATCTTTCAGAAAAATAAACCTTTTTGTTTATGTTGATATTAGTAGGGTGGTTACTTTGTTTTTGTTTTAAATATAGTTATGCCACATCAACGATATAAATTAATACAAATAATCAGCGATATATGTATACATACCCATGTAACGAGAAAAGCATAGTATAGTGCAACACCATCATCATTACTCATAACTAACTCAATTAATACCAATCTCATCATCCATTTACTCAATCATCATCTCCTTATCAATTTGATTAACATCAAACTCATCATTTATTTCAAATAGCCTCATATCATCACAACGTAATTACCATTACTTCATCATTAATTTAATCAATGACAAATCAACGGTAGTCACCGTGGACTCTAGTATCCAAATACTAAAAGGATCGGCCGTCAGCTGGGGGTCCTACCTGACACCTCATGGATCCTACCTGACACCTCATGGATCCTACCTGATCCACTGGGTCCTACCTGACCATTGAGTCCTACCTGACCACTAGGTAGCTCAATAGGGCCATGAACGACCACTTGAGCAAAAAATAAGGGGTAATCTATACCGATCGACCGCCCACATCACACAATATGCATATAAGCATTTATACATCATCAACAATGCCTTTAAATCAACAATTATCATAATCAATTATTTAATTCATCATCTCTAGTCCCGACCATTAGAGACATCATCCTAGTTTAAATCAATAATTATCATAATCAATTATTTAATTCATCATTAACAATCTCATTTAAATTATCTTTTTATCATCATAGTTTAACAATTTCAATTTATCAATAATATAATTGATTCTCAACATCAAGGATCATAACTAACAACCACATCAACATCATAAAACATGATTATGAACATCATTCAGTCAAGAATCAACATACATATATATGCATAAGCAACTATCACCATACATTCATAAATCAAAAGGGCATATCAACATCATAAAGTTTTATTAGGAATATCATTCTCTCACCTTTCTTCCTAATCCCACCTACGTCGTTAATCATACATATACATTTAGAAAAACTGTAGTTAAAAGATTTCTCGGCGACAGGTTTAGCGGCATTGATAAAATGTTTTGTGGCGATTAAAATTGCCACTAATGTATGTGAAAAATTGGTGCAAAATCACATTTTTCTTGTAGTACATTATTCCTTCTTGCATGCTTCATCATTGTTCATTTTCTCGTAGTACATTATTCCTTCTAGCATACTTCATCGTTATTCATTTTCTGAGATCATATTCTCCGCCTTCTATCTTGAGACTCATAACGCTTGTTTCCTTTTCGCCTCTCTCTTTCTTTAGCATGTGTAGTGATTATGTTCCTTATAATGACTTCACTCTGTCTTGCATCTTCAAAGCCCTGACTTCTTTACACATGCTCATCACTAGAAAATAGGTTCAGACATTGTCTTTAAATGGTGGGAAAATCTTTGACGTGTTGGGGTGTAGTGGTTTAATATGTGCAATAAAACTAGCTTTTGAGTTGAGGCTTAGAACATGTTTGATGAAATACCTCACATAATCTTGGCCATATGGAATGCTTATATTTCTAATGTTGTTCAGGATGGACTGTGTATGGTATTAAGTTCTGAAAGAACACATGAGATTCTAAGGACCCCTCAAAAGTTTTGATTATGATAAAAACATGACATTATTTATTGAATTAATGTTAGTTTTCTAAGGTTAACATGTAGTAAATACAAGTCACATGCCAAAAAATAAGGAGTCTTAAGAAGTTGTCTAAAGGTTCGAAGAACTTAGACACCGTAGAGACTCAACTTAGACATTCTACATGCAAGATAGAAAATACAAGTCATTAATCAAAGTTCTTACTTTGATGCAGATTATAATTGTCCTGACCTTTAGCATGACTATCTATCCAATCAAAGCATCTAAAGGACTACTTAAGCAAAAAATGTGTCCTACTTATGTATTGTAACACCCCCTTATATACATGAGATATATATTCTAGTTGCTTTTAGAAAAAATTTAGAAAGATATATATATATATATATATATATCATTCCTTATCTTACATATACAAGGACGTATATATACTTGATTTCCTTTGAATATTGAAAGTAAAAAAAAGTTATCTTTCAATATTTGTCCATAATGACAAAATAGATTTATAGAAATCATAAGTGATAAAAGATTACAGTATTATATCTAAGAGATAAAGTTTATCAAAGTTTAACCTTTTACCTTGTTACAATTATCCAACTTGATATTGTAATAAGGTAAACTAAAACTAAATTATACCTCTACTACGACTATAACTAATCATTTCTTAGTCCTCGAACCATAGGGTTTTGGAATCCTACTCTTGTCATGTCTCTTCACCTATCCGATTGAGAATGAGATCACTTTACCCTCTTGTAATTACATCCTTTCATCTTAGACTGATAGCCATATATCAACATAGCACATATTTTGGACACAGAAATTCAAACAAGAAGAAGTGAGAAATAGAATATAATACTTTACAGATAAGACATAAGCATAAGGGTTTTCATAAACTAATATAATAATATCAGTCAGAATCTCATACACAATCAATTATGAATGTAGGATTTTTATAAACATGATAATTATGCTTTCATTCACAACCACCCACATAGAATGTCACAGTCACATGAATGTCATGCAATGCTTTTAATACAATTATCTTATTCAGTTTATACATGTGGCCCCTTAAAATTTTAATTTTCACTAGGCCAACTAGGAGTTTACACTGTTCCATAATTTAGATAATAATAACATAAATGCCTTCGTGGCATATGAACAGCTCAACTGGCGTAGAAACACTTAGAGACTAGTCAGACTGAGAAAATTTTTATTGTGAAAGTACCCAACACTAGGGGAGCGACCCCAGGTCACCTGAAGCACCCTTTCACACCCTCTCATCCCAAGCTTCGCATTTGAACTTCCTCTAATGTATCCTCGATTTCTATAATCTGTCCTCAGGCAACATCATATCTTATTTCTCTTTAATGATTCATGATGCATGAACTACTCGCATTTTTAGTTGGTTAAGACTTTTAGAAACTCAATTAATAAATACCATAAAGGTTTACAATATCATTCTAATAAACTGTATATTTCAATAAGTTCTTCTTTGAACTTCTGTTATACGAAAATAAATTTAGTACAATTTTCGAATTCAATCTCCCAAAAATTGAGTTTCCAAGTCTTAAATATCTCCAAATTTTCTCATAGAAAACATTACGTATTTATATAATCTTTCTCAAATTGAATCTTAACAAGATCGAGTTTAAAAATCTTGATTATATCAAAATATCCTTTAGTTATTATGTTGGGGAAAACCAAAATAATTTTCTTTAAAATTCTAATTTACTAAAAGGAAATAATTCTCAAATCATTAACTAAAAATACTTACTATAAAATTTTTATTTAACTCAAGAGTTAATTTTCTCAACCTTTTTATAAATTAATTTTCATAAAATAGCTTCTTTCTAAAATGAATGTTAGATTTTATCCTAAATATTAAAAGTAAAGTTGAAGAAAAAATATATTTTTTAGAAGGAATAAAAGACTAAAGTAATTATAAAATATTTTTTCTTAGAATAAAAACTTAAAGTATAAGTTAAGAATGTTCTTACTGAGTTTTAGTTTTACTTCATGCTTGTTATATGCTCAAACTTCACATTCAAGATCATCAATCACTCATAAATCAGAACCAGATATTGTCAATCACAATTAATTATCATCACTCATAATCAAATATTGTCGATCAATAGTAAATATCATCAATTGTAAATAAATATTATCAATCATAATCAAATCAAATAAATTAAATATCATTCATGAATATCATAATTCAAAGTTTAATAGTTATTTAAATTAATAAACTTAATTTCAAGTCCTTATAGTTCATTCCTCGTATAGGTCTATGTAAGTCCATATAATCCAGTTTTTGTATAGGTTTAGTTCAGTCCATATAGGTCATAATAGTCCAAGTCCTTGCATAGCTTTAATCTAGTTCGTATAGGTTATAAAAATCCAGGTCCTTGCATAGGTATTTCACAGTAAATTACACAAGATAATTAATTTAAAATTTATTATAAATTTTAAGTTAAGAAGTTATTATTTTAAAATAATAATAATATTATTAAATTTAAAAGGAGTAGGAGACTCCTCCCATTATTCTTATATCTTTTTATATTATATTTTTATCCCACACCCCCTTACCTTGAATTGCTACCAAAAGTGAGTTCGCTTTGCGCCTTCGAGTTCTAGAAATATTAATACCAATTTATTTCAGTATAGGCATAAGATAAAAATTAATATTACTATTTGAAACAGAAATGGTAAATGGTAATTATGCATAGTAACAGTAAATAGTAAATTTTAAATAGTTACTGTAAATAGTAATAGTAAATAATAAATCATGAATAGTAACAATAAATAGTAAATCGTAAATGGTAATAGTAAATAGTAAATTATGAATAGTAAAGGTAAATTATAAATAGTAATAGTAAATAGTAATTTACTATTCGTAATAGTAATTTACTATTTAGATAGTAACTTAAAATAATATTATATCAAGTATAATAATAGATTTCTAGAACGATATGAAAATAAACCTAAAAAATATAAAAGAGAGTTATTCTTACCTTATAATTTTGGCAGAACCTCCTTCTAAAAAATTTATTTCTCTCTCTTACTCCTACCACTATCTCTCTAACACTACTATATTAAGAAAATTTAATCTGAAATTATGAAATCCTTCGTTCGAAACCTTCGTATTTATAGGCAAAAAACTTCACTGTGCATTTAAATATTTTATTATAAAGGTACTGTGCAAGAATTGAAAATTTCATACAGATTACTGTGCAAAAGAAATTTTTCATTTTTTAAAATAATTTTTAAAAAAATTAAAAATATTCTAGAAAATTATAAATAATACATAGATCAAAAAGTTCTAAAGAACCATAATCTAATTCCTTCTAAATTTTATTTTAAAATTTTAATAATACTTAAATCATAAATATGTAAAAACATAAATATAAAAATATAAAATAAAAGTTATGAATAATAAAGATATTAAAAAAATCCTTAATATAATTTTCTTAATCAGTGCATACTATTTAAGTCATTTTAAAATCCTCATTCAAAATGCATATTTATTATTATTATTATTATTATTATTATTAAAACAAAATAATTAAATATAAGTACTACAATTTTATAAAAATAATAATAATAAACAAAATAATAGTAAGTGTTTCTCATTAAAGAGATATTAATATCTATTTACTATTTAAATAAAAATTGGGATGTTACATGTATCAAGAAAGGAAAGTCAGACAATCAAAGTATCATTAATTGACCAAGGAAAAATATGCTTTATAAATTATCTCAAAAGAGATCTATCCAGATGTCATGTTGCTCTTGGATAAATTAAGTCCGTCTCTTAATATTTCTCTCTAAGAAGCCTATATAAAAAAATTATTTAAAGAATGCAAAGTGCCTTAACTTCTTGAATCTCTTCTCATCTACGCATTCTACAAGTTGTGCAAAATTCTATGATTCTCTTTTGTAAAATATTTAGAATTTTTCATTATTTTATATCATGAACAACCAGTTCAATTTTGTAAGCCCAAACATCCCTAAGGTCTTTGTAAAGACTTAAGAATTTTTTATCTTTCCTGTGAAGTTGGTTGAGCCTGAAAAGGTCTATTTAAGAAAGAATACTTAGATAATTAGCTTGGAGAGGCTAAGTTATAAAAGAATATTCAGGATTATTGTAAGTGTGAGTTACACTTAGCTTCTTGATCAATTAATACAAAATCCTGTTAGGCTCTAATAGGGACTAAACGTAGCCTTGGTTGAGAGGTGAACTAATATAAAAGTCGCTTGTGTATTGTTATCTTTACATTCTTTAAAGTTTCTCTTATGATTATTCTTTCTTCAAGTTTTACAAAAACTCAAACAAGTGTCTGAATACTTGGCTTCCTATTTTTATGTTTTAACTAAGTCTTTAAGAAAACTCATACAGATGTTTGAATATCTGTTTTGATAAAAGAATTTGTCAAAGTTTTTTATCATATTATTCAACCCCCTTCCAGTGTGAACTTAGAATTTGTCAAAATTTTTATCATATTATTCAACCCCCTTCTAGTGGGAACTTATGTAACCTTCATATGGATGTTATTGATGTGTCTAGGGAGTTTCTTTGTGTGGGTGGAAAGTCAAATACGATAATGTTTTGTGTGTTTCTCAATGCAAGTAACATTCATGGTGTTTCTTTGTGTGAAAGCAATATTTTTCTTGGTGCTCTTTTCTTGCTGCTCTTCTGCAAAACCATGAGGAATAGAAGGCATGTATGGTTTCCTTGCGAACGAGAAAGGAAGTTGAGCCAACAGATTTCATGATATCGAGTGTATTTGAGAAGATGCATTGGGTAATTCTTATGTTGTTTGCAGTAGGTGTGGAGTCCATAATGCATTGCTGAGTACAAGAACATGCACAAAATTGTTTTAGTGTGCATGGTCAAGTTCAACAGGCAATCGTTACCTAAGATACTTTAGTCACTAGTGCTGTTGCTTTTGTGGATGAGAACCAAGCTTTTGCTTCAGTTGGAGCAAAAACTTCATCAGCTCCTACTTCACAAAATGTTGTCACAAACAACTGTTCTTGGGCATCTTTCAAATCAGATATCCAACCTAAGCTACTTGTATTTGAAGCTAATACTTGAGTACCAAATTATTGGCTGTTAGATATATTAGGTGATTAATAGTTTGTTATTGATTGGTTAGAGTTAGTTAGTATTAGTTAGAGTGAGTTAGTTTGTTAGTCTCCTACCCCTCTAGAAATACTCATCTAATCATCTTTTTATAATGGATTTACACTGTGTTTTGGTCTTTACTCATTCCAACTCAAAATTTTAATAAAAATTATATAAATTAATTGCTTGAAAAGGTAAAATAAAATAAAACAATCTATTCATTAAAAGCATAGTTGGAAAATAAATATTTATCAGGAGTCAAAATCAAATCAAAGTGTAAATTATCATATCATTTAATTTAAAATTTGACAAAGACCGAAACAATACATGTTTATACATTAATAGAGTTATTCATGAAGATCTCAGCCATTCTTTTTATCTAAAAATAATATAGATTCCACTTTCTAGTGTGGAAAAACTTCCGTCTTTTTAAATTGACAAGAGAGTGCACAATGAGATTAAGGTGTGGTTTGGTTCACCAAGTTTGCCAACGCAACTGAGTTGGTTGGGGGAGAAATTTCATCCTACGTCTAACAGAGTTTTAATTGTTTCGAACAGCGTAAAAAACTTTTAAATTTTTTCAACTCTATTTTCCCAACTGCAAACCAAACATCCCCTGGCGACAAAAAAATTTTAAAAATCTAATTAGTAATATAATTCTATCTTTTTGAAGTACCAAAGTTACATTATCCTCATTTTCTTTTACGAGACTTTTCATTATTCTCTAATAAACCAATGGAAGGGTTATGATTAGAATCGTACAAAGTGGGTTGGGGAAGCTTCTTCCTCTTTGATTTTAAAGAACATATGACAAACTCCACACAATTCCCTCGTCAGGAAGGAAAAACATATTATTGGAAATTTCACAATGTGTCGTACGTACTTCTCCAAATCTCTTCATTATTATTATTATTTTTGTCCGTAGAAATCTGAAAAGGACATCGCGGTACCTTTGATGCTACTTTATCTTGTGTGAGCCAGAGCCAGGCTTCACGTGCTTTCTGTTGGATCATTTGCTCTTGCCAAACCTTTTTATGATTTATTTAATTTGTACTCAGAAACATGAACTTAATTATATATACTTCTGGTTTCTTTAATTTAATTAACCTGGAATGACTTTTGACTAGAGGCGTCAAAATGAGTTTCAACTTGTAAACCAACCCAGATTAAAGTGAGTTTTAGGTGAACTGAGTTGAAAAAAATAACTCTTTTATAAAGCAAAACTTTTTCTGACTCAACCCACTCAACCCGGCTCATGGTGGACTAAACTCGTGGTGAGCCGGGTTGACCCACAAGTTAGTATTATTGGCATTGGAATGTGAGAAAAATAAAAAAATGGTATTGGAATGTGAGGAAAATAATTTTTTGGTATTTTCCTATTTTTTATTTGATTCTTATTTTTTAAAAAGGTAGGTCAACTTGTGAGCTATCCGATGGGTTGGTGAGTTGGGTCGGGTTGAGTAAATTGACTCATTCAAAAAAGTGGGCCGGGTTAAGTTGATTACAAAATTTTTTAACATGTAATTGGTCGAGTTGACCCATTTTGACAGAGATCTCCCGTGTCAATGAATCTTTATTTTGAAAGATATAGTTATACTGATGGTTGGATGATATACTTTTGCTAGGTATAAAAAAATATTAAATTGAATTAATTTTTTATTTATAAAAATTAGACTAATTAAATTTGTTTACTTTTTAAGCCTTGTAATTGTGGTCCCCTAGCTCTTCAGGATTCTTATACTTAAAACAACCAAATTCTTATTCACCAAAAGAAAAGAAAAGAACCAAATCCTTATTTTTACTCAAAATATTTAAAAAATAAATACTTGATTCAATTATCTAATACTTACCCATAAGAACAAAATAGCTTTTAGGAAAAATAACTTACAAGACAAGCAATACCATTCATAGACTTATTAGGAAAACACAGGTTATAAGACAATCACTCCTTATTCCCTCTACTAAAAAAGCAACCCACATATCCTCACCCCAAAATCAGCGTAAAAATCTATTGCATAAAGACAATGATGAAGGACATGAAGCAGAGATTCCATACGCACAACCTGGGTCACTGGACACACCTCTGTGATTTCACTCCCTGTTAGTCAAGTGCTTGTCATGTAGAATTTTCCAACAAAAAACTTGGTACTTTGAAGGTCTCGACCACTTCCAAACAGTCTTCTCTAGCTTGTCCCTTTGAGTTGCACGGTCTTGACCAAGAATAAAGGAGAGGAAGATGACACCCCAGTTAGGGAATCAAGGCACACAAATTGAACTGAACACCTTAACCCAAGGAATATCAGTATTTTTACTTAAGGCAGGCCAACTTGACCTAAAACCAAGACCCTCATTCTCCTTAGGACTACAAATTGTATCTCATGAAATCAAGTCGAGCCTTCTTTTTAGCAAGGGATAAAGAGTTAACCTTCACGTTCTAACTTTATCTATAATGAATGGAAACAAATTCTTCTCCACCCTCCCATGAATGATGGGAACACCCAACTACCGGCCCAAGTTTTGAGTAATGGAAATCTCAAAACACTCACTAATAAAATTAATTACCAAGATTATACTTCATCGACTTAGATTTAGCATGATTAATCTCTTGACCCGAAAGCAAATAAAACATATCAAGAACCTTTCACATCATCTCCACTTGATCAAGGGATGCATATCCGCATTAGAAATTGATGGACCTCCATGCTCACTCACAATAATTATGGAAGAATCAGATATATAATTTGGCTTAACCTCTCCATACCCAAAACAAATAAATAAGGAGAAATAGGATCCCTTAACTAGGCCACACAAAGAACAAAAAACATTCGAAACACTATGTCAATTAACATTCATCTTAGAAGAAGAAATACAACTTTAATCACCTAAACAAAATGAGATGACAAATTAACCAAATGAAGAGTTCCACCATGGATATTAATTCCATCTTGCATAGACTTTGGTTGTATTTCCATATCCTTCTAGAGATACCCACATAGAATGAATAATTTCTTGAAGAACTAAGATATAATCCGTTTCATGTCTTCCTTGAACAAATTACATTGTACAGGTTTAAAATGAGTTGGTGAGTAGGGAATAGGCATTGTTTAACATAAATATATTATTATTTTATTAATTTTGAGTTACTCTATCAATTGAAGATTGAGTTTAAATTATTAATTGGAGTGTGGTCTAATTTTTTATATTTATCTTTTCCCTAGCAGAATAATTTGGGACAAATAAACTTTGAAAAAGAAAGTCTTTTGAAAAATAAATTATTTTTTATAAAGGAAAATTTATAACACATGAAAATCACTGCTTAAATATAATGAATTTCATATCGTAAATATTTTTTCAAGGCAACACCCTAAAAATCATTGCTTAAACATAAAATAGACAATGCGGTTATTTGTTCAGGCAACTATTATAATAATGTTCTTACAACTTATAAAAGGTAACAATTATATATATATATATATATATATATATATATATATATATTGATCATATTAAATGAGAATAAATATATAATAAGAAATAAAAATAATTAATCATAACTATCAGATCAAATTAAAAAATATAATTAGTTTAAACTAAAAATAGTATGTCTTTTTTTTCACTATACCAAAAATGAGATACTACAACACTCATATTAAAGCGTTTATAATAATAAATGGTAAAAAAATAGTGATGGATTATTTTATGGTGTTTTCACTCTAAAATGCTATAATACACTAGATATATTAATAACATTTGTGTAAGAAAATGCTTTAAAATTTTATTTTATTAATTATTTTAGTAAAATAACGATGTTTATGTTGAAAAATGACGTAATAGGTAACATTATTTAAAGCGTTTCTGAATTTTTTTGATATAAAACACTATAATAGTTTTCCATTTACAACATTTCTGCATTTTTGAAATAAAACGCTATAATAGTTTTTCCATTTACAGCAATTCATAATTTTTTTTGGAAACACTGTAAAAGTTAGTCCCAATTTCCCCTTTCTTTTCTCATCTTTACACGCTTCTCACTCTTTACCTTTTCACCTCTTGACCTTTTCTCACTTTTTTGAAGTAAAGCATTTCCTTCACATTTTCGCACAACATATTCACCTCTTCACTCTTCACATTGCTCCTTCGTCTTTCCTCTTTTGTCGTACAAGGTATTCCCTTTTTTCGCATTGGTAGCTATTTCTTAAGTTGTACAACATATTCCCTTTTTTCGCAATGGTAGCATTTCTGAATCTATCTCTGCCACTATTCGTAACTCCATCAGATATTAGGCTTCTCTACTACGAGGGTGCTTTTGGCTCAAGGCTTGTTCACCTTGATAAAGACCATAGAAAGGATCTTCTTCTCTCTCACGACCTTATTATTCCCAATGTCTCTCCAGATATAGATTGTCCCCTGGTAACAAGGCTATAGAGATCACCTTTGTTTGTACATTCTGCGAGGTGATTCTTTTTCATTCTTTGATTTGTTTTTTGTTAGCTTGATTCTGGGAAGTCACTAGTGCAAAAGGGGCTACAAATATAGGGGTATGAACTTGGTTTAATGGAAAACATGTTTGAAAAAAAAGGCGGTGACAATTTTGAAATTATAAGAACAATATAAGAACTCGGTTCTATGTGTAGAACTGAGTTCTTAGGTTTCCCATTTTTTTCAAATTTTTTAGAGACACCTAGGAACATGGTATGTGCTCAACTGAGTTCCTTAGGTTGTTATTTTCTTAAAAAAATTAAACAACCTTGGGAACTCAGTACCCATGCAACTGAGGTCTTAGGTCTTGGATTTTTTATTTTAAATTTTTTTAAAAGAACTAAGAACTCGATTCCCGTTCAACTGAGTTATTAGGTCTTGAGTTTTTTATCTTAAATTTTTTAAAAAAGAACTAAGAACTCGGTTCTCATCAACTGAGTTCTTACGTCTTGGATTTTTTATTTTAATTTTTTAACAGAACTAAAAACTCGGTTGTCTTGCCATCTCTTAGGGTGACTTTTTAAATTTTTTTTATGAGACCTAAGAACTCAGTTCTCGAGTAACTAAGTTCTTAGGTCTTTATTTTAAAAAAAAAGTTTAAACTGAACTAAGAACTCAGTTCACAGCTGAACCCAGTTCATAGACACCTAAAAACTCAGTTTTAGTCAATAACCAAGTTCGTAGGTTAAATCCGCTCAGTCTTAAAAACCTTAAAACCCTTCGCAAGTTTAACACTGTTTTGAATATTTTTCTCTTTGTTCTCCCTCAAACTCTTGCTTCCACTTTCTTTTTTCATTGTGTGGGTTTCCTTTTCTTTCTACATTGCTCGTCGTTTTCCTCGAAGTGTTTTGAAAGGTTAGTTCTTATGACTCATGATTGACTAGTTTCTTTGCTTGCCATTATTTATGTGAACCTTTCGTCGCCTTACGTTGTTTAAGTTTTGCCGTTGTTCCCTGTTATTGTTACCTTGTTGCGAGTTACGTGAACCTTGTTATTGTTAAAGTTTTTGTCGTATTTCCCTGTTGTTGTTACCTGCCATTATTCCATATTCTTGTGCATGAACTATTCTTGTTTTTGCCATTGTTTCCAATTGTTGTTACCTGCCATTGTTCCCTGTTATTGCGTGTGAACTATTCTTGTATATTTTCTTGTTCTTGTTGGTTTCTTTGGTTGTCATTGTTGCGCGTGAACTATTCTTGTATATTTGCTTGTTCCTGTTGGTTTCTTTGCACATGAACTGGTTTCTTTGGTTGCCATTTCTACTTTTCATAATATATTTACTAGGATTGTAATCCTCTTATAGAATTGTTCCAGTAATACATAACTTTTTCTAGAAGCATATATATAATGGAAACTTAGCATCATTTTATACTAAAACTTTGAGGATGAGTTAGTCATTGTTTCAAGAGATAGGTGCCCCATATAGATAAAAGAAAACACTCTAGTCATTGTTTCAAGAGATAGGTGTTGCATATTAGAAAACAATTAAATCAATATTTTAATATTAATTTTTAATTTATTTAGTTGGTTAAGCTAATTTCAATTAATTAATGTTATGACTAAGGATTTAGGGTATTTTTTCATAATATCTCTTATTCTAAATATAAGTGAATTTTAGTAAAATTGTTTGTCCTAAGTATAGGTAAAATTATATTTTTCTAATGTCATTAAATGTTTGCATATCAAATATATCATCTTTGAGGGGAAATTAGTTATGGGCTGACTTATTGTTTTAAACAACTTAATATTTTTTATACATTTATGAGTTGACTATATATATATATAATTTGCTCTTTTTTCTTTACAAATTGTAGTTCTTTTTCTTTGAATAACCATAAACCCTAAACCCTAATGTATAACATGACTAGCCTAATTTTTTTTTTTACTCTGTTAAGTGTAATGTATGACGTGTGATGTAGAAAAAGGGATCTAGTTCTTCTTCTTTCTCTTTTGATAAAGGGAAATAAGGATTAGGGTTTTACTAAGGGGAAATAAGGAAAAGAAGAAATGGGGAGGCGTCACCTAGAGAGGATAAGCCTCAATCTTGCCACCTAGGGGAGGAAACCCTATGATAAGAGTTTGCCAAAGTTTAAGAAACCCGAGCTAAAATGAAGGAGGAAAATTCAACTCCACAAATACTCAATGTATTCTCTCAATTCAAGGTGTGTGTAATGCAAAGGAAAGCATGCCTTATATAGGCTAAAGAGGGGCATACCACTTAACCTAATGGACTTCATTCTCTCCTAAGCCCAAAAGCACTAAAACTATATAAAACTAATACAGGTAGCCAAATATAAGGCATAAAAACACTTATAAGGCAAAAATAACCATATAAGGCCTAAACCTATAGCCCAATAAGGCTTTCTAACCCTAATCTAAAATAATAAAAAAAATGTATAAAAGAAACAAAAGAATTATTTTAGTAAGAAGAAGTGGCTAGCCTAGTATAACTATTATTTTTCCATAAGTGTGCTCTACTACGTTGAATCAAACAATGTTTGATATAGTACGTTACGTCTTTTTCATGAGTTAAGAATGATAACTTTTGAATGATTTTCTTAATTCTAATTGACTAAGTGTACTCTATGTTGAAAAATGTCATATTTTAAGTATTGTATTTGGGGCCAAATTCATGGATAAAAGTTGGATTAATGCATCATGGTTAACTGATGAGTATGAGAGTGGAGTTGAAATATTCAGAGTTTGTATTTCAAAATGCCGAAGACAGGAATAGAAGATACTTTTGCCTTTGTGTTAAATATGGGAATACATGTCTGCTATACCTGGAACTGATTAGGGAACATCTATTATGTGATGGTTTTCTTAAGAACGATATATGTTGGATATGGCATGGTGAACATGTTGTCATGCCGAGTGTGACGAATGTAAGTCAAAATGAAGGTTCTGCATGTGATGTTGATTACAATATGGATGATCGACTTGAAGAAATGATTCATGATGTGGATGAAGAAAATTTCCAGAGAACACATGTGTATAAAACTCTCCATGAGGATTCAGAGAAACTGTTGTATCCAAATTGCACTAATTTCACATGGTTGTTAGCGGTTTTACGATTGTTTAACTTAAAGGTGAGAAATGAGTGAACGAATAAAAGTTTTACTGAATTACTACAACTATTGAAAAACATGCTTCTAGCTGGTAATGCCTTGCCAAGTCGTAACTACAATGCTAAAAAGATTTTGTCCTATGGGGTTGGAGTGCAAGAAGATACACGCATGTCCAACTGATTAGTATGAAATGATGCATGAATGTCCAACGTATACGTTGTCACGGCATAAGAAGAAAGACAATGATTCTGGTGAGTAGGTATACACCAAAAGGCCTCCTACAAAAGTATTATGGTATTTGTCTATCATTCCTAGATTGAAGTGTTTATTTATTAATGAAGATGATGCAAAGTTGATAAGGTGACATTTTAAGGAGAGGTTGACTGATGGGAAACTTAGGCATTCGGCAGATGGATTATAATGGAAGAAGTTCGATTCACTATTTCTAGAGTTTGCAAATGACCTAAGAAGTTTAAGACTCAGACTGGCAATAGGTGGAATGAATCTGTTTGGTAACTTAAGCACTACACATAATCCATGGCCTGTTTTGTTGTTTATTTACAATCTACCGCCATGGTTATGTATGAAGAGAAAATATGTGATGTTATCGATGATGATCTCAGGTCCAAGATAACCGGGTAACGATATTAACGTGTACTTAAAACTGTTGATTCAAGACTTGAGATTATTGTGGGATAAAGAAGTTAATGCTTTTGATGCATTTGGGCATGAGACATTCAAGTTGCATGTAATGTTATTCTGCACAATCAACGACTTTCCAGCCTATGGCAACTTATCTGGTTATAGTGTAAAGGGCCATAAAGCCTATCCTATATGTGAGGATAACACTTGTTACCAACAATTACATCATCGTAGGAAGACGGTTTGCTTTCGACATCGAAGGTTTCTAAAAAAATATCATCCATATTGTAGGTTAAAAAAGGCCTTTAATGATGAACTAGAGTTTGATATTGCTCCTCCAACGTTAACTAGTAAAGAAGTTTTTGAATGAGTCAAATTCTTAAATGTGACCCTTGGGAAGTTTGAAAGGTGACATAGTACGCAAAGGATATGGAAGAAAAGGTCAATATTCTTTGATTTACCGTATCAGAAGGAGCTTGATGTGAGACACTATATTGATGTGATGCATGTGGAGAAAAATGTATGTGACAGTGTTATTGGGACGCTGTTGAATATACAAGGTAAGACAAAAGATTGCTTGAATTCTTGTCTTGATTTAGAACTTATGGGTATACAACCGGAATTGTATGCACATTCGAAGGACAAATACGCCTATTTTCCCCTAGCCTATCATTGCATTGTCGAAAAGGGAGAAGACAAATTTATGTGATTTACGAAGTATGAAACTACCATAAGGTTATGGTTCTAACCTGAGAAGTCATGTTCCCCTTAAGGATCTAAATTTAGTCGAACTAAAGTCTCATGATTGTCACATGTTGATACAACAATTTCTTCTTGTTGTCATTCGTGACATTCTCCCTAAAAATGTAAGGGATGTGATAACAAGGTTGTATATTTTTTTTAATGTTATCTGTTGTAAAGTTATTGACCCCGATACATTTGCATCGTTGGAAGAGGAAGTAGTTATTATATTATGTCAATTAAAGATGCATTTCCCTCCTTCCTTTTTCAACATCATGGTGTACTTAATTGTTCACTTAGTCAGAGAAGTGAGGTTATGTGGTCCTATGTTTTTAAGGTGGATGTATCTCGTTGAGCGATACATGAAGATATTGAAAGGGAATGTAAAAAACCAACATCATCTAGAAGAATTGAACATAGAATGGTATGTGGTAAAGGAGGCAATTGAGTTTTGTAGCGAATACATGATTCAAATTGATACTATTGGGATTCCCAAAACATGCCATGAGGGAAGAATGGGTGAATAGTAATCACGGTGTGAAAACTGATGAGTTTGGATACACTTTGGTTGATCTCAACAAGGTGGGCTATAAGAAAGAGCCTTTTATTATGGCGACTCAAGTGAAACAAGTGTTTTATGTTACTAACCTGTCTAACAAAAGATGGTTAGTTATTATGCAAAGTAGACCTAACACTAGAGATGTCGAGATAAGGGATCTTAGTCCTGATATCTTGGATACCTTTGTTTTGACAGCATGTCTGCCAACAATAAACCTAGTAGACCACATAAATAAAGTCCAAGCAACTCGTGATAATCATCATGAAGGCATATGGGAGAATATATCAACTAAATAGTATGTATTATTTTTTCATGGTGCTTGCTATTAAATATGTATTATTTCATGGTGTTTATTATTAAATATGTATTATTTTTTAATTTCACATATTTTATGCACCTTATCTAATTAACAAATGATTCTCCTTTTATGCAGGTACAAATGGCATTACAGCAGGGCTTAGACACATCTTCCAGGCGACAGAGAGGTGTGACACGGAAGCTTGGTGTCGTTGTTCGTAGATATCAGGGAGATCGACTACGAGTTGACATTGACGTCAACACAAGAAGAGCATCTAGGTCGAACCAGGCCAAGTTTAGCAGTTACTTGGGGGTGTTGGCACAGGCTCAGGTCCCTATTACTCTTCCACATTAGGATCACGTCGAGGAGGTCCTGAAAAACTAGATTTAGAAGGATATTTTGGTATGTTATTTGTATATAAGTTATTGTACTTTACTCATCTATTATGTTTATGATGCTAACTTAATTATGTTTTTTCCTTGTAGGGTGCTTGGGATATCCCAACAGTGGATACCTTGAGGAGAAAGATACTCTCTGATGTTGCTAAGACCAAACTCACTCATGGCCATATTTTTAGAGATCACAGTGAGAGTTTCCCGATGAGAAGTGGGAATTTATTGACTGTGACACATGGCATGCCTCTCGAGAATGTACAAAGTTTGTAGTAAGTCAACAACCTTGATTTACACTCTTATTTTATTTGTAATTGATTTCCATAACTTATTCTTCTTTTCTTTCCAATTGACTTAGGTGATTAGGAAGATGGACCAGGAGATTCAATAGAAGAACGATTGTCGCCACAGACTGTCGCCACAGATGACTGTTGAGAGGGCTAGCTAGCTAGACACTGAGGTTGTTGATCCTCTTTCTCCCCCCTTGCACCATGAGAAATAGAAGTGGGCCCGTACCAAGAAATCAGATGACTTTACTTCTCCAAAGGCACAACCAGTTGCAGAGAAGATTATAAGTATAGAATATCTAAGTAAGAAATTTATATTTTGTATTTTAGTATTCAAAGTTGATTACTGATGATGGTTTAATTTTTTATCTTTTGTAGGATGAGTTAGTAGCTACGTCTACGCAGTGGAGTTTTGTTGCTGATGGTCGATAGGATATATTGATTGTGGCCATGGATCGACCAGAGCACCCTGGTAGAGTCCAGGTTGTTGGTACAGGCCACACTATCCGTAATGTGTACGGCCCATCTACTGCATCTTCATCATCAGCTGACATGGTAAGGATGTTCGAGTCGAGGTTGAGTGAGGCCAAGGCTCAGCTTACTTCTGAGTATAATGAGAGATTCAGAAGCTTGAAGGAGGTTGTGGATATGTAAGCCGAGCAAATTACGAGGTTGAGCGAGAAGTTATAGGAAACTCCCCCCTCACAGCATGTAGCTAACCCTCCTGTACCTGTAGCTGTACCCGAGCCGGTGCCTATTAGCACCAAGGGTTCATGTGTGGGAGTAGATCCCAATGGGACGAGCACTGGTGCCAACCTTGGGAGGAGATGTCAATTGTTCCTAGACGGAGGACCTGACCAGGTTGCCATTGGGATGATATTCAATACAAGGTCATTTGTTCAAGGGCAACCCTTGCTGGATGGCAAGTCAAGGGTATCCGTGGTGCAGGATATCACATCTAACCCTAACATGGTGGTTCTAGTGCCTATAGATGAGGTATTCCATATTTCACAAATACTTCACTAATTCCTCATGTGGCCCACATCCCTGTTGAAGGTCGTTGTTGCTTAGGTATGTTGAAAAATCACTTATTTATTTAATTTTATATGTATATATTTATGTGTCTTCCTGTTATTGTCAATTATAGGGGAAATTCAGAGTTCTAGTTTTGACTCGGCTGATGGGTCCTATACGAGAGTTATGGAGTCTGTGCTAAGTTGTATGACATACCTGCCCAGGTGCCCTAGAACAAGGACGTCTTCGGTAGGACGAGCAATGTTCCCATATACATTGAACTAAATGACATATTGAAGATTACAAATGGGACGATCATGCTAAACATCTCCATTATACAACTTTGGGCGATGTAAGTACTTACACATGTAAACATATATTTACTAATTTTATGTGTACTAATGTTTTTCATCGACTATACGTTGTAGGTTCATGCACGATGTATATGTGTCTGAAGGGAAGGATGACACATTTGGATTCCTGAAGCTTGAGGCCATACAAGGGAGTGGAACCAAGGACATAGAGACCCAAGCTTACATACAGAACTGGATATCTAAGTCCAAAAAGAGGTTTACTTGGCATCATACATTAACAAGTAAGTTGACACTATTTTTAGTATGTGTGTATTTATATAAATGTATATCATTCATTCATGTGTTGAGTACTTACTCGGTTCCCTTTTATTTTAGTGCTCACTGGCTTCTTGTGGTTATCTGCACAACAGATAACTTGGCAATTTGCATTTTTTCGGTACATGGGTCAGTTCCTGTACAATTTAAACTTTATGTTCAAACATAAGTTGACATTGGTACTTTTATTATGAAAAACAAACGGGCTTGTTTTATCAACAGTTCTAATTGGTGTTTTTTTCCCAATAGGGCTACAAATGGACATAACCGATTGAGGGGTGTCAACATAAAGAAAAATTGTAATGGTTATACCCAAAAGTAAGTACACTTCCTATATAGATTTTATTTTTATATTCTGAAGCAAATACTGACAAACTTTGTATATGTATTGTGTAGTATCGTAGACAGACGGGAGGTTATGAGTGCAGGTACTATGTGATGAAGACGATGCAGACCATCATTGAAGCAAACAAAACTAATTCATGGGCAGTTATAAGTTTTAAAACTAATTCATTAATTTCAAACAAATTCGGGTAATGATGTAATTGTGCATTTGTATATGCAATAACTAACACACATACACACACACACACACACACATATATATATATATATATATATATATATTTGTATATACAGGTTTTCCAGGACCGGTCCCCATACACTGCCAAAGACATCAAGGAAATTCAGAAGCAATGGGCCTCGTATTTTTTGAGGGTTAAGGGACAATAGTATAGGTATATAAGTATTAGTTTTAGTAGTTTGTATGTGTATATATATTAGGAAAACCTGTTTTAGTTTTAGTAGTTTGTATATGTATATAAGTATTTGTATATGCAATTTTGTTTAGTATATCTGTTTCCTTGTATTAGGTCATTTTTTCTGTTTGCAAGTTTGGGGTAATAGATAACCAAAACATATATTAAAAAATATCCTACCTACAAACTCGGTTCTGTCTTTAACCAAACTCGTAGGATATCTATGAACTCGGTTGTTGCTTAAACTGAGTCCATAGATTGACCCAAAAACAAAATATAAACTCGGTTTAAGTAACAATAGAGTTCACAAATTAACCCAGAAACAAAATATGAACATGGTTTAAGCAGCAACCGAGTTCATAGATTGACCCAGAAACAAAATATGAACACAGTTCATCTTAAACCGGAGTGATAGATTGGCCCTATGAACTCGGTTTAGCAAACCGAGTTCATATCTTTATTACCTACGAACATGACAAGAACGAACTCGCTCTCATAATAGAGTTCATAGCCCCTTTTTAACCGAGTTCATAGGCCTTTTTTAACCTAGGGCAGGATGATTTTGCAATTTTGTTTGTTTAGTTTTCTTTCATTTGTGTTATTTTAGTTTTACTTGTTGTGTTGCTTGGGATTTCTCTTTGTTGTTGGATTGTGCTTTCTAACTGATTTGAACATGTGGTACATTTGTGTTGCTTGCTTCTTTTGGCTTCTGGATTGATAAAATGCATCAATAGTTGAGAACTTGAGATGAAGTTGGTTTGAGCAGATTGATTGATTCCCTTGGGTTCATAGTTTCCTAGAACAGAAATTTAATGATTCTAATGAATTCTTCTATGCTCCTTTGTAAGTGTCTTTTTATGGTCAGTTACAATGTAAAGGGTCTACATCAATTGGATCAATTACACGGTACATTGGTTATCTGTACTTAAAAATAATGAACCATTTATGTCAGATGGAAAAGGGCCACTGAGTCCACCTAGGAGTAATTAATGTTGTACTTTGTCAAAGAAAGATGGCTAAATTATATTATATTGAGATTAGTACAAATCAAGTTGCATTAATTAATAACTGTCATTCATAAAGATATAATCCTTATTAATTTGTTGGAATTAAAGAGACCATATTATTAGTAGGATTATATTAGCAATGACTAGTACTTTATATTTTTGGTTTTCTAAGAAGTGTTATGTCAAAGTGGGTGGTGAAAAAAAGTATTTGGGTATTAAATTAAATTACGTAAAAGGGAATGTTTAGAATCTAAGGAAATGACACCATCCATTCTTGTTTGACCTGTATTTTGAGGCTAACAATTCTCCTCGTTATATACTATATATAACTTTATTGCAAAAGTAAGACCGAGTTTTATAATTTCTATTATTGGTGGATTAATTTTCACCCTGCTACAGTTTAGAATATCCATAAGTTAAAAATGTATGTATGTATGTATGTATGTATATATGTATGTATGTATATATGTATATATGTGTATATATGTGTGTGTATATGTATATATATAGAGAGAGAAAAAAAAACATTCATTTTATAATTCAAAACTTAAAAATTAAGAGCATAAAATTGGAGTTTGGCAGCATAACATAGTTGGATTCTTCAAATCAGTAACAATAGCTTTGACTTGTAGGTAGCTGCTAAGGCTGTACATTCCCTTTACTCTCCCTTGCCCATTAATCTTATACCCACTAAAAGGTAATGTTGTATCAAAGATATTGTAGCAGTTGATCCATACCTTTCCACTTTGCAATGTTCGCATCGAGGTGTTAACAGTGTCCATACTCTTAGTAAAATCTGGCGAGGAATTCTTTCTGCAGCTGGACCAATATTCAGCTATCAGCTTAGAGAATGAAGAGTTGGTGTCCAATATTTTTGAAGGCTCATCATATTCCACCAGTTTTCCTTTAGTAATCAGAAAATAAAATAAGGATACAGATAAATAGTATATCTTAAATAAGGATAAAATGAATAGAACAAATAATGATTTATTTGTTTGCTTGCTTTCTCTTTTCTCCATATCTTTCTTAGTCAGTAAATAAATTAACAGGGTAGCGTGCCTCACTTAAATTAGAAACCGTGCTTTAATTTTCTCTATTCTATATATCTTCATTCACTCTTATTTTTCAAACCCTTTCAACTATCCAATCTATATATTCAAAATTAATAATATATATTATACTCTCTTGGTCAAATTGTGATTTCAATTTTACTACCATGGGTTTTTGCAAGCAGTTACATAGTATAATTAAATATTATTAATTATTCAAAAATATAAATACATAAAGTTGAAGAATAAGTATTTCGAAATGAATATGCAGCATTTAATGTATGTTATAAGTGCAACACCTCATAATATATAAGAAGAAAGAGTCAACTTCGGCAAAGCTTTTATGGTATTTCCCTATAATCTTGAGGTTTAGACGCATGTTTCATAGCATAGAAACTTTGAAACACACGACTTGGCATGAAGATGAAAGGATTAAAGATGGAATGCTTAGGCCTCCAGTAGATTCTCCTTAATAGAGACAAAATAATGATGAATACCCTAATTTTGTAGATGAACCAAGAAACCTATGTCTAGTGTTATCCACTGATGGTATGAACCTCATGGTGTTCAAAGTGGCTCCCATAGTACATGGCCAGTGATATTGGTGATTTATAACTACCACCATGGTTATGTATGAAGCACAAGTATATGATGTTGTCTATGTTAATTTCTGGGCCTACAACCAAGAAATAATATAGATGTATTTTTGTCTCCATTGATAAAAGATTTAAAGCAAATATGAGAAAAAGGTGTTGATGTGTTCGATGGACATAGGGAAGAAAGCTTCAACTTAAAAGCAATGTTGTTTGGCATACTTAATGTTTTTTCCGCCTATGGTAATTTGTCAGGATATATTGTTAAAGGAAAATGTTCATGTCCTATATGCGAGGAAGATACATAAAGGAAGTGGTTAGAGCATTGTAGGAAGCATGTCTACTTAAGACATCATAGATTTCTAGCTCCTAATCATCATTACCAGTGGTGGAGAAAAGCATTTGATGGGAACACTAAACATAGTAGAGTTCATTTACCATTGGTAGATGATGAACCTTTTGAGAAAGTAAAGGATATAAATATCAAGTTTGGTAAACATTTCTCAAGAGAGCTTGTCACTAATGGGTGGAAGAAAATGTCAATATTCTTTGACTTTCCATATTAGAAATCATTGTATGTAAGACATTTCGTTGAGGTTTGTGAATTCCGGATGAGGTTTGTGTATTTTGGTTGATCTAGTTTTGAAATATGCTTTTATTGAAATTAGATGTTTAGTTAACTATGTTTAGGATGCTAGAACTACGTTATTCAATGAGATGTTTCAATCAAGATCATTCTTTATGAACTCTTACATTATTGTTTGGTTTGCATAGTGGAAATTATGGTTTTTGCTTTGCTTATAATTGGAAATCTACATGATCTGCATATCGTTAGTATGTTGACATGGAAACATGTTTAGGCTTAAACAAATTTTATATTTTGGCTTTGAGATTTTAAGTGGGGTAGAAATTAGTCTTCGGATGTTATTAATGTGTTTCTTGTTAGACTTTGGGTTTTAAGTTTTAGTTCTTTAAAGAAGATTGTGTAACATGATTTGTGTTGCATTGTGTTTAGTTAGGACTACCATTATGTTGGGAATGTATATAAATATTCTAATTTCATTGAGTATTTATGCTTATATACACTATCTAATGTTGAAGCTTTCACTGTTTTCTTAAGAAAAATATGATTCAATTATATTTTGGAGTGATGCATGTGAATAAATATAGTAATTGACTTATTATAATGTTTTATCTTGTAGTATTTTCTTGATTATAGATGTCGTACTTACTCTCATGAGCAACTGAATGAAGTGAAGGAAGACTGGGTTCGCCATATGATTAGCAATGTACTTAATTAGTTTAATTATCATGAGTACCTAAGATGATATTTTGGGGACATGTTGAATATATTTCCTCTTCTTTGGCTATATATAACTTGATTGCCAATGTGTATGAGTTTGTCTCTTTTACAGCAATATGTATGTTTTCAATATTTAGATTGTGTTGACTAATGTGAAAGTTAATAATTAACTATTTACATCCCATAAGTAACCCTAAGGGAGCTATGACAATAGGTGACCAATTCCTTTCACAATGGATGAAAGAGTTGGAAGAGATTCCTTTACCACCTTATGGTCTTCTTGAGGATAAGAACTAATGATAGGGGTGGGCAAATATTAGTAAGGTAACATTCTCCTAAAGCACTATGGTTGTCCAAAAGCCAACCACGATCATACACCTCACTTTCTTTGGTTTCAACATTCCTCATATTATTCCTTTTTATCTCATGTTTCTTTTACGCATACTTGTTCTTTCACATAAAGGTACATTTAATAAAAAAACTTACATAGATTTTAAAATATTTTAATATATAAATTATATATATTACACATTAATATACATTAAATATTTTAAGATATAAATTATATATTTTTAATATATTAACATTCATGCATTAAAAATATATTTAAACGTTATATGTTAATATTTTAAAATATTTAATAAATATATATATTTTAAAATATATAATATATATTAATATATTATATATTTTAAAATTTAATACATAAATTTAAATGTATTTAAACACTTAATATGTATTAATATATTAAATACATTTAATATATAAATATATTAACATATAATATATTAATGTTTAAATATATTTTTAATGTATGAATGTTAATATATGAAAAATATATAATTTATATCTTAAAATATTTAATATATACTAATGTGTAATATATATAATTTATATATTAAAATATTTTAAAAAATATATAAGTTTTTTTATTGAATGTATAAAAAACTAGTAAATGAATAGAAAAAGTTATATTTAATAGTATTCCTCATTTGACAATAAGGAAGCATTTATCCCCGTGATTGTCATGCTAAGTTGTGTTTAATGAGTTCCAAGTTTGACTCCTTTGATGTGATAGTTTCTACTCAAACAAACAATTATTTTTCTAACTACCCAATTTCCTAAATATTTTTTAAAAAGGACACTATTTAAAAGAAACCCTTCTTTTTCCCTTTTTTACATACCCTAATTTTTTCATTTCCTATATCATCAAACTCTAAAATATTTTTCCATAATTGTTTTACTTTGTTACAAATTTTCTCAAGGAACCTTTTTGCTCTTTTCTTTCTCTCATGACTCTTATTTATTGCACGCTTACCCCTTGACTTATAGGAGACCAATTTAGCATGAATGGCACCAAATTGTTGCATTAGGGCCTCAAATTAGGGAGATATGTTATCTCTCACACGTTTACTATAAGAAGACATATTGTCTATAGAAAAATAATGTGCAAAGTGAAATGAGATAAGATACTAGTCTCTTGGCAAGTAAACTAACCTTAAATGCAAGTGAAAACAAGATACTAGTTGTGTGCACAAAGTAAACTAAGGCCTAAGCGAACTACCCTAATCAACTAATTAAAACAATGTTGAAAGCTCAAAGTCCAAAGTCCTAAAGTCATAAATACAAGGACTAAGAAATATGGATTCAAAGAATTATATTTTCTTTTTACACACTCCCAAAATACAAAGAGGAAAATCAAATACAAAAGACACATATGATATTTATTACAAAACGCTCTCTAAGTTATAAGTCTTAAAACTTCACCAAAGTATGAATAAAGCTTTGAACACAAGAAAATGGTTAACACAAACAAAAAATAATAATTTCACAAGGGAAAACTCTCAAGCACTTAGCGTTTACTCTCACACTCTTCTCTCTATGAACCTCAAGTGCTTAGAACAATACCACAATCCAATCTCAATCACCTTAATATGCTACCACCAATGGCAAGTAACTTAACTAATCTCAAGAAGGTCAAGAAAGGAAATACTTAAATGACACAACAAGATATCAACAAGACAAGCAAGAAAAGCTCAATTAAAAAGGAAAACCAAAGGGAATTAAGATGTATGACAAGCAATAAATGGAAAAATTGAATAAAGGGAAACCAAGAATGAAATTAAAATGTGACAAACTTAGAATCAACAATGACAAACTAAAAACAAATGCAACAAGAAAGCAAGTACATAATTGGTAATTTAGAACACTAGAATGCAAGACAAACACTTCAACTCTCACAACACATCCATAAATATTTTTGTTTTTCAATTTTATACACAAAGAGGCAAAAATAATCTTATATAGGGTTTGCACAAAAACACCAAGGTGCTGCCAAAATATTTTTTGGGATACACACAATACTTTTCAATGTTTTGACAAGAAAAGACCTAAGAAATTGTATGAATGCTAGGACCTTTCAAACATTTTATTTTGCTAACTTTTTTTATACTTTTATACTTTCCCCCTATTTTTTCTATTTTTATTGCACCAAAACTTAATATAAAACAGCCATAAAATACCACTAAAAAATTACACAAAATAACAAACAATACTAACAACAAGTATTTATTCTTGCATCATCTTCCAACACAAAACATGGATGAAAGACATGATTAAATGATATAAAATAGAATTACAAGAGATGAATTACAACATGCTACCTAATGTTGCTAGAAATTGAAACAAACATTAGAAAAAAAACACCTAAGAATACTAACAAGCCTATAGCTAATGAGTAATTAAGTCCAACAAAAGATGTGGTGGACTAAGACACCTTTGGAGCTTGAAATAAGTTTTGGAAAATGTTACTAAAGTGCATTAGAGTCCAGCAAACTAACATATAGTAAATTGCAATGGAAGCCTAGAAACATACAAGATCAAGTTCTAAGACTCAAAGACAACAACATAGAGGAATTCTACACTAAAGCATTTCATCAAACACTTGGACAACATTATCAAATAACCATAAAATAAAAGAGGTACAATATTGAATTTTTAATTTCTAAGACAAATAACACATTAAAGAAAGCTTCTAACTCAAGAAATAACACAAAACAACAACAAGAAGCAAGATTATGGAGGAAACTTATGATACAAGCAACATGAACATTTCAACAAATCTTGAATTTTTTTTGCACCAATTCGAATGAAACTCCTAGGTTATGTTTTGGTCACCTAGGGAAAGAACTTTTGCGAAGACAGTTTGCCTAATTCCAATCCAAAAAGTATAGATCTAGAATTTAAGATTTGATACTTTTTTGAGTTTTTCTTAAAAATGATAAATGATGCCTCAAAAGAAATATAAGGAGTAAAATGGTAATATGAAATTGAAATTCAGAACAACAACATAAAAAAGAATAGATCTAATAAAAGAAAAACAAGGACAAAAGCTCAAAGATACCACATAATGTAGGATTGTCTTTTAGTTTTGGATCTAGCCTTGCTTTTCTCCATAGATCTTCAATATTTATCTTCTTTTCTTAGATTTTTAAAGCTTTTAAATACTGGATGAGGTGCTAGACATGAGGATTAGAGTGATAAAAGCATGGAATTTTGACACAAAAGTAATGGAAAATATGAGAGGAATGTGAGAGGAATTGGAGAGATGGAACTAGGAATGATCTATGGAGTTTTAGGCGTCACTCTTATAGAGCAGACAAGCCAAATACTTGCCACCTATGGATAGGTTCCAAAGGATAAGATTTGAGAGAAAATGCTCAGTACTTTCTTGAGGTAGAAAGTGAAACTCAATCTTCTTACTAAAACTTTCAGTTATGACTTCTTTGTTGACTTTTACATAAAAGTTTCCCTATTTATATCTACCTCCTAAGTGATGTATGTTCATGCTAAGCTTTAGGTGGGCTTGTTAAAGCTTTAATCAAGGCCCAAAACCCAAAGGTACATGACCCAAAAGTGGCCCAAAGCAAGTATATGACTATAAAAGGCCTAAAAGTGGCCAAAAATGAAAAATATGACCATACAAGGCCCATGCCTAACTACTAAGCCTAAGAATGTACAAATAAAAAGTTTAAACCAATCTCACCCATGGACCTCATTACTCTGCTTAACGAAGGAATCCACAAACCTTTGGCGCCTTAACAAGGTAAGCTTGAATGTACTATTCTTTAGAAGACTGATAGGAATTCCTATTCGTAAACATTTGTAAACAATAAAACCATTGTCAATAGGCAAATACTATGATGAAACCAACCTAGGTAAGCACCTAGATGCATATACGTACAAGGCCATGTTTCTGGGTGCTAAATCCGATGTCATGTGTTAGATAAAGAAACTATAATTCTTGTACGTGTAGGAAGGTATTTTACAAATGAAAAACCAAACGGAACTAAAGGACAAATCAAACAAAACCTAAGACAAAATGTATCTAAGGCATGGTTGATTTTATACAAGAAGAAATTAATCTAGGACACATCCCATGAAGTGAATTCCATGCATGAAGCTTTAAGTCTTTCAAGTACTAGTTGTGCTTCAGAACTGTGTCTGGGCCTTAGTTAAATTGTTTAAGTTTTTTTTAAGATGGTTTAAGAACCATAAAGTGAGCAAAAGGAAAATAACTAAGCCTTAAAAAGTTTTTTGCAAAGATAAAAAACGAGCTAAGGAACCAAAAACGTGTACAATGGGTTGAAGAAAATGTTTTGGGCAAAAAATGGCCTAGTTGGTTTGACCCAGGTTCAAACCAATAATGGTTCTAGTTCAAACCAACATGGAAGATCTAGCCCACTTTTTGGCTCCTTGACTTATGTTTGGCAGGTGTCTTATTTTGGGCAGCTAGCTATATTTTGTTTCCTTCATATGGGGGAAGTTTTATTATAAATTGAGTGTCCATTGCTTAGAAAAAAGACACCACACTCTATACTTTCTTACAAGAGTTATTCTCCTTTGTTGCTTTTTTCTAAGTTCTTTCTCTATCATAGGATTTGGGTGTAATCCTGTTTTTCATTTTGTGCTCTTAGACTAGTGTGTTTGGGTTTAAGGTAAGAAATAATGATCTCTAGGATACCTTAAAGTTTTTGTAATCCAGTTGTATTTGGGAAACATGTTGAGAGGTAGCTTTACATTGGACAAGTAGTCCAAGAGTTATAAACAGACAACCTTGTTACTGTTTCATATTATAGTGCAAAATTCACAATCTTTGTGCTAAGAGATTGAAGTAGATCACAATGGTAGTGATTGAACCAGGATACATCATAGTGTGATGTTCTCAACAGTAGGAGAGGAATGCGTTTAATTTTGATTACTATGCTCTTCTCAACACCAGGCCGACCTAGATTCTGTATGAGATTGGCTAGTCATTTTTTACTGTTTATTACATTAGGAAACTAGCGCTTGTTAAAAGGCTTAGTTTATTGCAGTAGAACTTGTATAACTATATTGCTAAAGGTAACATCGACAACAACTTTAAATGTATCCATCATTTTGTCTCAGTCCTTACTCTCTTAGGTGTGCTCCTTATCCAAGGCCTTGATGTCAGATTGAAGCTTTAGAACCAACCTAGTAGTTTATTTAAAATTGTATCCTTATTGGCTAACAACTGATCCTTTTCATAATGTAGCACTTTCAACACCTATGCCAGCTTCAGCTTGGATGCCTCCACTTTATCCTTCAATTTTTTTAGGTCATCCTCAACCTTGGGCCAAAGTGCCTTCTCTTCCTCCAGGTTAGTTAGGGTAATGTTCCTCTCGGTCAGTTCCTTGTTCATCCTATCGAATTATTCATTAGCTTAAGCTCGTATGGCACAGATACGACTGAGAGGACAGATGACATCGATTGCCTCGACCATGTGCCATATAGCGGCTTGAGATGCCATATACATCTGCTCAATTGTTAGCCCCCCTAAGCCAGAATTGGGTGTCAAAGTGCAGAATCCTAGATCCTCTGTGCTCCAGGTACCTTAACAGTTGAAAATGGGTAAAAATCTCTTCTGCCTTCATTTCATCATGCATGACAACATTGGGAGTCTCAGGTCTAGGCTCCCTAGCAGGGCCTACCCCAGCCTCCTCCAAAGTTTTCTGCCTCTTTGAATCTTTACGCGCCACCTATTTCCTAGACCAGCATTGGGTCTTCTTCTTCAAAGGCTCTACTTAAACCTTTGGATTAAACTCAAGGTTTTCCAACTGGTTAACCGGTATGCTGACCACCTTGGCTTAGAATCTTGGTCCCCTCTACTTCAGTTGGACATTATTCTTATTTAATTAGGGATTCCTTGCATCCTTCAATGCTCGAAGCTTTTCCAAAGTGTCTAGCTTCACCATTTCCTTTATAAAAATAAGTAAGGTTAGCACATCAGTGGCACATAAGAATAACTTTAGTAAAATTCAAGAAATAAAATCATTACTTATGTATACACCCTAGTGAGATGGTTTTCTTAGAAACATCTTGCAGGATATCTTGTTGAAATAAGAAAACTCTTGCAAAGCATAAATCACTTCCACTAATGTAGATAATAATTCATTTTCATTCATCGTGTAGGTTGCGATAGTCAGAAGGAAGTGTTAATGGGTCCAATCAATGTAAAATTTCTAGTTGGAGTCAGAGTTTTCCTAGAAGATAGGCTTCCCCGACTTCACCTTCACTTTTAAAAATAAGCGTTTGAAGTTGACCCTGTTGGTCTAAGCCGACTCCATGAAAAATTCAAATTTTATTAAATTTGAGTTACACTAGTGATTGATGTAACTTAGCCTGCCTCCTTTGTTGGCTCGACATATGACTCCATAGTAGTAGAAGAACATGGCCACCATTAGTATAAAATGGAAGTACTTCCCAAGTACTTCTAAAGATTTTTTAAACCCTCATCCATTAGGGTGAATTTGGCTTGGGGTAGTGTCCAAAAACTTCAACATGCCATTTTGAGGTCAGTGAAGACGAATCTTATTCCGATCTTTGAAAAAATTATTTCATACATGTATACGAACCTTGACCCCGACATATGACATATCTAGTCTATCATAAGAGGTTGAACCATAATGAAGTAGTCATTATATTCCTCACCGATGTGAACTTCAAAGTCAGGGACTTCATCATCCACAATGGTGGTGTATTGAGAGCCAAAATTCAATGGGTCACAATAAACCTAGAAATACTAATTCTTCACCTTTGAGGTGAGCCAGTTTCTTCGATGCGCCACCATATTAGTATGGATAAAGTTGGTGGCTATAACCTTGGGATGGCTAGTTCTAGAATGTCTATCAGCTGCCATTAAGATTATTGTATGCCGAAAGAAAGCGAGACAATTGTAAAAAGCCACATTGTTAGTATGGTAATATTCGACACAACAATCAAACTAGAACAAGGCAACTATTTCCAGATCTGTAGACAAACCCAATGACATGTTATACTTTCCTAATAGCTCACCCTATTCTTGCCTAGATATTATCCTAAATGGATGTCTAGCTCTCACTCCCTACGTTGGGTGAATCTCAGTTCGTATCACTTACGAATTACGCCAGGATAATGCAGACGGCCATGCTAGTGGAGGCGGTATCACTCTCACTTGTGTTTTCTCCCATTACCTATTACTAGGTACAATATAAATAAATGGTAAAAGAGGAGAGATGGAATGGCTACATGGTGAGACCATGCGGGTTGTCTTTTTTGTGCGAGCTAGGGAGCTCTAACTGAATAACACCGGTATGTAGGTTTGAGATTGGAGCAAAGTGTCAGCAATGGAAACATAATGCTTTCAATAAGAAAATGAATCCCCTTTTATAAGCAAGGCTAGGGGCCAACAGGCAAGAACCCAAACGGGCGCGTCATTTTGCATTTTGTCTAATAGGCCTATGGAAGCAAAATGTTACAACTAACTAACACACGTCACATGTCCACGTCTTTTCATAAACAGTTGCAACAAGCCAACACCGACCAATAATTCAAGCCATGCCACACTAGTCTAGATTACACAACACTAGATTATTCCCTAGGAAGCAAAGACACTCTGTTCAAAGCCCCTCATGACACCGATTAACACCAATTCAATCCCAATCCTCTAGCCGGAGTTCCCTTGGACCAGAGTCGGGAGGAATCTGACAGATTTGCTGGGGGCACACCAGTAACTAACCTACAAAGGGTGTCAGAAATGTTTACGAAGGTGTTAGCTTTTTGTTGTAACTTATGGATCCATACTGACACTTCACTATGTAGGATTCAATTGCCACCCAACTCTATAAATACTTCTCATTTATGACTGCTAAGATACGTTACATTGTCTAACTTACGCTTGAGTTTCGATATTAAGTATCTAAACTGAGTTGAGCGTCGGAGTGTCTTTGCTAGTGACATTATTTTCACCCAACAACACGATACGGTTGTGTGGTAACCAAGGAGTAGACACCAAGAGTTCCGATTCCTCACTGGATAATACTGGATTCTTACTAGACCGGTGTAATATATAAGAGAAAGCTGATATCGGAACTAACATCGGTTATGTTATCCCCATACCGAACAATTTAGTTTGGTTTGATTTAGTTTTTGTATTTTATTTCAATTGATCAAACCAAACTATATATATTTTTATTATGCAGATTGACTTATTTTTTACTTCAAAATCGAACTGAAGTACACCACATACACTCCTAATTTTTAGATCAATTATTATAAACAATCAATTTCATAAGTATGAATGTACTAGATTAGACTTGTTAAAGCGAGTTAAACATGATGGGTTGGTACACTAATTCACCAAAAAAATATAAGGTGAGTTAACTGTTTTAAGCCTATCACACCATATAACACACCTTATTTATCCCCTTAACCTGTTGGGTTTTGAGGGGGTGGGGGTCAACCTGCAAGTTAGTAAGTTCTTTTTTAAAAGAAAATTAATAATAATTTTAGTTTACAACTCAACCCCAAGTTTTTTTTCTTTTATTCTTATAAAATAGTAATTTAATTATTAATTATATTTCATATTTTATGAATTTTTAGTTGTTAATTTTGATTATTTTTTAAGTAGGTTAGGTCCAACTCACCATTAGTAACTCATCAAGATAAGAATTTTTTATTTTTTTAACTAGATATGTCTTCTATAAAGTTAAAACAAGTTAGAAAAGTCAATATACCTTTACTCTAGTAGGGGCCATAGCCTATCCTACCTAATTTTTAACGAGTTGAAGATGAAACATCAAAGATTGACATGTTTTAACAAGTCTATATTAAATACACTTAACATTAAAAATACTGAATCTAAATTTTTCTAAAAACATAACCAACCCCAAATCCTTAACTAATTAACAAGGATTAGGAGTGTGCATCAAGGGTTGAAAAACCCCTCTCATAACAACTCATTATAGCCTTAGCATAATCATAGACATCTCATAAAACCAGTTCCATTAACAACGAATTCAACCAAAATGGCGGTCCAAAGTTATAACCTTTCATAAAAGCATCACCTAACATGAACAAAGTTAGGCGGCAATCTTCACCATTTGATTCCTCAGGCTAGTTAAACTAAGGCCATCCCTATCTAGGTTACACTTATGTATGTGACCTCTGGGAATTTTATGTCAACGACACTCACCTTGTCCTATTACAATATCTTTTTCTTTCTCGTCTTCCAGTGATGTAACATTTTAAAAAAAGTCTTAGGATGTGAACAAATTATGTAAATAAACCATTTTTATTGTTAATGTGAGGAGTGAACAATCATTTGAGTTCTCTGTAGGTCAAAGACAAAAGCTGATAAGTGCATGATGTGGTTTAGATTCCCTTTTGCTCAGTCGCTTTGCTTCTAAGATATGCCAAAGGCCCAAAGTAATGCCAAATAAAACCTCATTATTATTCAAGGGCATATCTCTATATTTTAAAATATCTTTCTTCACACTATATTATGATTATCATACTAGATAATTGATACTGCATTAAAAAGTAATAAAGAGTAACTACACTGACTAGTTTCCTTTGATGTTAGCATTAATTAGACATAGTCCCTGACCTCTTTATATAAGAAATTACTTTGGACTCGTTGGCAGAAGGTGTTTTTTAATTTACTAGAATTAAATGTTAAAAAGAAAGTTTAGAAGGTATAAAAAATTATTTATAGGTAATTTTAAAATATAAAAGATTTATATTTTTATATAAAGTGATTTCTTAAATAAAGAGGATAAAAATTATACATTCTATCCAACACTACTTTATTTTTATATAAAGCAATTTCTTAAATAAAAAGGTTAAATAAGATTTATATAAAATATAAAGATTTATCCTGAAAACACTTACCTAAAAAAAGAGTCAAAATCATACATTCTCTCAAACACTACTTTATTTAATTAAAACTCATTATAAATATTCCTTTGAATAATAATGGATCTTTAGATATTTAATAAAAAAGGGTTAACTATATTTTTCAACTCTAATAAAGTTATCAAATTCCACACCTTATAAAAATTTAGTTATGTTTTTCATTTCTCATTGATATAAAATATTTAAAAGTAGTCATTTATTAATTTAATTATTTTGTTTTAGTTCTTATTTTTTGTTAATTGTAATTTATCTAACAAATTCTCACGTTGTCATTTAATATATTGTCTAACTATCTTTTATATTATTTGATTTAGAAGTTATTAATAAAAATACAATAATATTTAACATAAACGTATCATTGAGTTTAATATAAAATACCATAAGAAATTGAGTATTTTTACCTCCAAAGCTTTTTACATCCATCTTTAAGATAATTAAATGATATACTCATGAATTATATGAATATATGTTAAACAAATCACTTGTTAATAGTGTCTCTCTAATAACGAGGATTGTTTTTAAAATATTATAATTATAATATGTCAAGATATGTCAAACATGTAACATCCCAGATTTTAGGGGCAAACCCTGACCTTAAACTTACCTGAGTGTGCTCCATTGTGTATTTTTATGGAAAATGTGAGGCTTCAGCCAATGTTATGACCTATCTGTATTAGATGACAATGGTGATGTTTGGGCTTCGGCTGATTCTGTAACGAGATTTTGTATATGTGGCCTCGAAGGAGGCAGTTATAAATTTTAGAAAATATCTTATTGAGAAATAGAATGAGAGTAGAAATAAAGGTAGTAATAATAAATAATAAATAAATTTGGAATAATGTGATTACGTTGACTAACGTAAATTAATTTTCAAACACCCGCATATTGTGTTGACACTCCGCATTTGGGCTCGGAGTTGAGCGTCAAATATTTTAATAGACCCTAGGTAACAAGGAAGGCTATAGGGTTAAACTTATTGGCCAAAATCCGTTGTCTAATAATCTGCCTAAGACTCGTCAAAGTCTTGCTCTTGTTTCCTTGGTTTCATTTATTCCTTGTGTAGAAAATTATGCGCATGTCCTATTAATTTTAGCGTAGCTTTGTCTCCTGATGTCGGAATCAAATGATTCATGTCCTTAAATTCCCATAACGAAATTCTCTACAACTCTTATGAAGACACCTAAGCCCAATTCTGGACCCATTGGTCTCAATTTGCAAAATAGTCCACAGACCCATAGCCATGTAATCCACTTGAACACCTGTCAGTACTTTAGGTGTAACTTTTTCTATATTTATCAAAATCAAGTGATTCTTGTCCTAAAATTCTTGTAACAAAATTATCTACAATACTCAAGAAGGACTCAAAAGCTAATTCTGAACAAATAATTCCCAGTTTTTAATTCTTTTCACTACTTCCAGAATTCACGCGATACCTAAACACCTTTCAGTATTTTGGCCTAACTTTTGCTACAGTTATCAGACTTAAGTGATTCTTGGCTCGTTGGAAGAGAAGAAAGAGATATATAACTATAACGTTTATCATTTTTCTCAATTCACATAAGAACTCCCTTGTATTTGTGTCAATGGTAATGCATGAATCTGCCACCTAGTAAACCATGTGTTTCTATTTCATGTATCATGGCTCCATTCAAAACAAGAGCTTGACATCTTGCTTTCCGCTCACTCAGAACCCTCCAGAATGCTGCCACCTTGATCCCACTAATAAAGCCATGCAAACACTCTTGTTGACACATGTACCATTAATAAAAGCCTTATCCATTCTTCTTGCTATATTGCTACATACACCAAACCAATTACCATCAGAATTTTGTTCCAAATTTTCAGCAAGAAGCTTTGCTATTTCCCTTCATAGCCGTGAGTGATAAGCCACATTATCATAGAAGAATTTTTTGTTCAACCTTCATCACTTCATTGCTACCATTTCTCTTCATTTGTAAAGATTTCACTCCTTTGCTCTCTTTGAACCACACCACCGAACACCCCCTTCTCTAATTCTAGATTCCTACTCCAATTTCTCTCTTCAATTATTCATTAATTCATCACCATAATATCACATTACTTATTATTTTTCCTTAGGTTTCCAAAAGCCATTGCACAACCCCTTCATTTTCCTCTTTCTTTCTCTTAAGGCCGTAGGCCATTTCCCCCTCTTCTCCCTCATTTTTATTTCATCACTTCTACTATCTCTTGAGCCCTCTCTTTACCACACGACCATTCTTTTTTTCACTTTAAATAATTGACATTCTCTACCCTTATTCCACCATGTGTTCCACTACCACCCGGGCCCTTTTAGCCACCATATGGCCTTCACACCTCCACCGTGCCACCTCCTTGTATCGCCATTATGCATGGATATTTTTTATCTCCTAGAAGCCATCCATGCAAGCTAAAAGGTAAGAGTCCAAGTCTTTCTCTTTTTCCTGGCTATGGTTGAATGCTTTATTCCCATTTCCTTTGCCTTAATTCTTGTTTCTTTTCTATTTTTCCTATCACAATGTTATGCATAAATTATTTTAGCTTTTAAATATCGAGTTGAAAGGCTAAAAACCATTATTTACCACTTCTTTAAGCCACGACCACCACATCAAGGCTATATATATCATGGATTTTCTCTCATTTGGCTTGCATACAAAAGTTCCTAAGGTAAAACCCTTGATCCATCTTGATTTCCTTTGGTTTCTTTTTAGCCGAAAGCATTTTATGTGTGACACCCTTTGTTAACTAAGATAAATCCCTTCCATTAGATCATCCTTCTTAACTAAGAGATTACAAGTTTTAGAAAAATTTGGAAGTTTATTTTGCACATAAGAAACACAAAACAAGATGGATCATCATCTCATTAATCACATCAGTTCATACACAATTCAACATTGCTTCACATACTCAAATGAAATTAAGGGCACACAGGCTCCCATAACAAAGTAAAATACAACTCAATTATCTAATACAAATGACAACCTAATGATCCTAATGTCATTCCTAAAACCTAGGCCTAGTCAAGGTCCATCTAGTGGACGGATCCCACTATTGCCGCTTGCCACGGCGACAATCTATCTCCTACAGGAATCCTAATTTAGAGTATGCCACTTCAAATTGAGATCATTAACATAAGAGGAAGGAGATATCCTCACGATAGACCAAAACTCTATTGGTCTTTCCTTTACGATAGCCATCCCAAGCTCTCAAGGTAACCTCAGGCAAAGTTGTGTACTTTAGTGGAGGAAATCGTAGAGGATGTGAAGCTACTCTAGGATACTCCTGACACTTATCGTCCACAACATGTGGGATGGAGATCAAACCACGGAGGTGAGGTAACTCTTCCTCCCTCTAAACCATATTCTCAATCATTCCAACATCCAACACGACTGAAAGATCTTCAGGGATCAAAGGCAATCTACCACGCGTATGACGTCTCTTTGATAACCCGCTAACCAAGTTAAACCAAAAACGTAAAGGTGAGACGCTAACCCTACTTATCTACCTCTCAACAGGAAATCTATCATCACTGACGTTCCCCTTACCATGTCATCACATATTACACAAATATCGCTCAAGACCGGGGATATATTCCCCAATATACAACATCACAAATTCACATCAAATAGTTACTAGATATAACATATTCATTCTGAAACTATACCCTAGTTACACATAATCTTGTCATACCTCATATGATCCTGCTCTACTCATCATACTACCATGGATGGCACAGTCATGTAGCATAACGATCATTGAATGAATCATCGATATAGTACTGAATAACCTATGTTTAACTGACACACCATCACATCCAAAACTACCCACAGATCATTATTACATTTCAATAGTGTTATTTATCATGCCAACTAGTACAATTTATAAATACAAGTTATACTAACATATTCCTGTTTATCCATAGACTCCAAGTTATACATCATGTATGCATATTTATAGAACCTAGCCACAAGCACAACCATAGAAAGTCAACATCCATTACACACTCAACACACAAGAGTCATACATTTCACAATCATAAGTTACCATACTTCTCAAAGCTATAAATCATTAGTTCATCCAGATCATCATAAAATCAACATACCACTAGCAATCACAAACATCAATCAATTCATATCATTATTCACCAATGCGGTTAGTCAATCAAGATACTATGTATGTTAGGTCCATTATGTATCTTTTATTCATTTAAATCTCATGATGCAAATGGGGCCCATCAACTCATCATCATCATCATCATCAACAACAATATCATCTCGCCAGTACGTCTACTGGGGAGAAATGATCTTTGCGGAATACCAGTGCGGCCAGAGTCCTTTTAAGTTCCCACAACCACTAAGGGTAATGGGCTACAACCCATACAACATGGATCCAAACCACACTCCCCAGGCGTGATTATATTGGGTCAGAACTTGCGTTCATTCTCGTCAAAGTACCCCTAGCTGGCCACGGACTATCTGGCATCGGGTGCTACACCGAGTCATTAGATGCGTGAACCTAAAGTACTCCCAAGGTTCCTTCTGAACCTAAAACACACTCGCTCTCCAGTGTACCCTCCCACACTATAATGTAACTGGCCACAGTAAATCAACATATCACAATGTAATGATGCATGAATGCTCATCATTTTTTCTCTTTTTCATTATCATCATATAGTTACCGGGTAGGGTCCCTATGTCAATAGTTCATTTTCCTTAAAGGCATAACCTATCACTGTTTCCTCAAACATTTCTTTGTTAGATAAACTTTTAAATTAGTTGATTCTCCCAAATTCTCAAACTGGTATCCCCTTTTAAAGTACTCAAATACATTGAAATAGTCTTAAAATTAAAAACCTTAAAAGAATCATTTTTAGAAACACCTTTTCACTAGGAAACTCCAAATTAAAAATCTCAAAACACCAAAACCACTAAACTCTTAAAACTCCATAATTGTAAAATAAGGAAAACATTAAAAATTATTCAAAACTAGAAAATACTTTAAAACCATTAACATCCATTCTCCTTCGTACCTAATCATTTCATCTCGCTATTAAGGACAATGATCATTACGTACTCACGTCTCGTTTCCATTTCCATTCTCAGGGTATCATCAAACCCATCATCACAATTTTTCAAATCATCAGAAATCATCAGGGGTAAAGGCACCATGCCTACTCATCACAACATTCACAACCTTATTTATTCAAATCCTTCCCTGAACCCTACCAGAACTTAACTCATTTTTATTTCATAATTCATTCTCATTAATTTTTACTCATCAATTCAGCCTCATACAATTCAAAATCAATTCTCAATCATAAATTCAATGCTACATATGCAAAATCACATAATCACATTTACCAGACATGCATTGTAATTATTAGACAAATTCACAACACATTCCACTATCACTACCAACATATTCTCATCAAACAATCTAATTCATTCACAACACAACAACACTACACACATCCAACAACACATCAATTCTATCAACACAGCAGGACCATACCAGTGATAATCAAGCACTGTAACTCACACACTTAATAAACCAATCACACTACAACTTGCCATTCAAGGACATCACATCATTAAACCTTTTAGTTAACTCATACATGAATTTCAATCCTTCTACCAACACTATTTAAACCCAAAAACACTTGTATAGACCATAACCATTCTCAAGTCAATATTCCCTTAACTTACACAAACCTTACCCATTTTTAAGTAACTTAGTGTAACACCCCTATTTTTATTTTTATTTTTATATTAAAATTTTGAAGGAATTAAATTATGGTTCTTTAGAACTTTTTAATCTACGTATTATTTATGATTTTTTGGAATTTTTTGGAATTTTGGAATTTTTTTAATAAAAATAATATTTTTTTAAATAATTTTAAATTCATATAAGTGACTTAAATTAAAAATATTTATAAGAAAGTGAATTTAAATTATAAGAAAATTTTCTAAAATCCGTTTCAAGTAGACTTATCTAAAAATTATCGGTTTGAGAAAAATCTTGATTTTTTCCAATCGTTTAAAAATTAGAAACGTATCAATAAATTTTTATTAACAGAAAATTTTAGATTTTTAAAATTTCAACTTTATATTACTTATTATAAAATTAGTGAGGACTGATATAATATCGCTAAATTTCAAAAAGGACTCATTTTGAATATTTAAAATATACCGAGTGAAAGGTTACTATTTGGCTTAATAATTCTGCCGACAGTTACTATGCAAAACACTGTGCATGTACAAAATTTTCAAAGAATGCATAGTAACCTGGAATAAAAAATTCAAAAATGCATAGTACTTTTATATTAAAATAATGAAATGCATAGTAAAATTTTTTCCTATAAATACCAAAGGATTTCTTCTTTAGAATTCACAATTTCAGATTAAGTTTTCTTAATACAGTAGTGCTAGTGAGATAGTGGTGGAAGTGAGAGAGAGAAGAAAAGTTTTTGGAGAGAAGGTTCTGCCAAAATCCTAAGGTAAGAATACTTCTCTTTTATATTTTTTTAGATTATTTTTATATCATTTTTAGAAATCTGTTATTATACTGAAAATAATATTATTTTAAGTTACTATTCTGCATAGTAAACACTATTTCAATAGTAAATTACTATTTTAATAGTAAATTACTATTCAAATAGTAAATTACTATTCAAATAGTAAATTACTATTTACTGTTACTATTAACCGTTACTATTCACGATTTACTATTTACTGTTACTATTTACCGTTACTATTCACGTTTTACTATTTACCGTTACTATTCACGATTTACTATTCACTATTCACTATTCAAAATTTACCATTTCTGTTTTAAGTAGTAATCTTAATCTTCGTCTTATGCTTATACTGAAATAAGATTGGTATTAATATTTTTAGAAATCGGAGGCGCAAAGCAAATCCATTTTGGGTAACAATTCAAGGTAAGGGGGAGTGAGATAAGAATTATAATATGAAAAGACATAAGAATAATGGGAGGAGTCCCCTACTCCTTTTAAATTTAATAATATTATTATTTTAAAAATATTAACTTTTTAACTTAACATTTTTAATAAATTTTAAATTAAATATCCGGTTTAACTAACTCTAACATACCTATGCAAAGACTTGGACCATTATGACCTATATGGACTGGATTATACCTATGCAAGGACTTGGACCATTATGACTCATATGGACTGAACTATACCTATGCAAGGACTGGATTATATGGACTTACATATACCTATGCGAGGAATTGACCAAAAGGACTAAAATTGACTATATTAATAACCATTAAATTTTGTATTATGATATGTATTAATGAGATTTAATTGATTTGATTATGATTTGATTATGATTGATTGATTGATGATATTTAGTTATGATTGATATTGTTTAATTTTGATTGATGATATTGTAATGTGGAGTTTGAGCATATAGCGAGCATGACGGAAAGCTAAAATTCAGTAAGAATTTCTTACCTTACTCTTTAAATTTTATTATCTTTTATTTCTTCTTAGAAATTATTTTTATTAACTTTATTTTCAATATTTAGAATAAAAAAATTAGTATTTATTTTAGAAAGAAAATATTTTATGAGATTTTATTTAATTAAATCTTGAGTTAAAGAAAAATTTTGTAATTTTAAGTATTTTTGGTTAATAATTATTCTCTTTTAATAAAACAAAATTTTTTGAAAGAAAACTATTTTATTTTTTCCAACTTAATAACTAAATATATTTGGAAATAATTGAGATTCCTAAATTTGATTTTGTTAAGATTTAATTTGAGAAAGATTATGTAAAGTTTTATATGATAAAGTTTTTAGATATTTAAGGCTTAGAAACTCAATTTCCGTGAGATTTGAAAACTGTACCAAATTTATTTCTGTGGGACAGAAATTCAGAGAACTGAGAAAATGTACAGTTTATTGAAATGATATTGTAAACCTTTAAGGGATTTAATAATTGAGTTTCTAAAAGCCTTAACCAACTCAATACGCGAGTAGTTCATGCATCATGGATAATGAAAGTGAAATGAAATAATATTGTCTGGGGACGGATTATAGAAACCGAGGATACATTAGAGGAGGCTTAATTACGAGCCTTGGGATGAGAGAGTGTGAAAGGGTGCTTCAGGGGACCTGGGGTAGCTCCCTAGTGTCGGGTACTTTCACAATAAAAACTTTCTCAATCTGACTAGTCTCTAAGTGTTTCCATGCCAGTTGAGCTGTTCATATTATTATTATCCGGACTTATGGAACAGTGTAAACTCCTGGTTGGCCCAGTGCAAATTAAAATTTAAGGGCCCACATATATAAGTAAGTTATGATGAAGATATTGCATAACATTCATGCATTCATAATTGATTGTGTATGTGATTGTGATTGATATTATTATGTATTGGTTGTGAAAACCCTTTGTTGCTTATGTCTTATTCGGAAATATTATATTCTGTTTCTCACTCCTTTCTCCGTGTTTTTGTTTCATATATTCTAAATTGATGGTTCAGAGGGAAGGATCGAAGAATATCAGCAGTAAATATAGCACGTTCTAGAAAGGGAGCTCGGTATGAATACCGTGGTCCAATGAATAAATAATGTTAATTAGTAACTGCTTCTGGGCCATGGAGTTTCCTCTCTTTCTTATAATGTTTAATGTTTATTTTCTTCGGATGAATGTACAAATACTTTATAAAGTTTTTAATAATATTTGTGAGGTATTTCAGAAATAATGTATATAATTTATTCCGATAGTTTCTTTTTAACAATCATATCTTTAGTAAAAAAAAAAAATTACGAATTTTTCTAGAATTTATTAAGGTGTAACAGAGGGTGTTACAAAGTGGTATCAGAGCAGTTAATCCAATAGGCCTGGGGAAAAGGTCTATCTTGCTTTGTCTGTAAACTCTGTATAGGTAGAATATCTGACTTGGTAGTAACTGTGATTGATGTGACAAATCTCAGTTACTGTGAAACAGGAAACTAATGGCTGGAAACGATCTTGCTGGAGTTGTAGAACGCTTAATTAATGCAATGGGAGCACGTGAAGGTCAAGGTAACGATGCTTTAAGAAGGCTGGACCTATTCGAAAAGCGCAATCCACCTCGTTTCAAGGGAGGATATAACCCTGATGGAGCACAAATCTGGATTCGAGAGATAGAGAAGATCTTTCGAGCATTGCAATGTAATGAAGCTGATAAGGTAGTCTTCGCTACTTATGCCTTATCTGAGGATGCCGAACATTGGTGGGATAGCATGCGTAAACAATTCGAAGTCAACGACGTGGAGATCACTTGGGACTATTTCAAGGATATGTTTCTGGAAAAATACTTTCCAGCTGATGTTAAAGAGAAAAGACAATTCGAATTCCTGTCGCTGACCCAAGGAAATATGACCGTTGGAGAGTACGCATCCAGGTTTGAAGAGCTATCTCGTTTTCATTCTCATTATAATGATGCTACTAATGAAAGAGATCGGTGTGCAAAGTTTGTAAATGGACTGCGGCCAGAAATTAAGGAAGCTATACGAATGCAGGAAATCCGTGAATTTTCTGTATTGGTAAATCGCTGCAGGATCTTTGAAGAAGACCATAAGGATAGAATGACCAAAAGTCGTGAGCCTATTCACAAGGCGGGAGAAATAAGAAGTGGAGGACCTCACCATCACCAAAGAAGAGATTTCAGAAGGAATAAGCCTTACCAAGCACCATTTCGCCGGTTTGGAGCAGCATCTGTTCCTAACAGACCCCAAGCTTCAACTGGAAGCTATTACCCAACATCTGCACCAAATTTTAAATGTTTTATCTGTGGAGGACCCCATTTGAAAAGGGATTGTCCTAAAAACACTTATGTTTGCTTTAAGTGTAACAAACCAGGTCATCACATCAAGGATTGCCCAGAGATGAAGAGAGAAAACCCTGAAGGTGCAAGTACAAACATAAATACTCAAGGAGGCGCGCACAGTGCAGTCGGAAGGCCGAAAGCAAAAGGAAAGGTTTTTGCAATCACTGGAGAAGAAGCATCTCATGCTGATTCCATGGTAGAAGGTAAGTGTATCATTAATAAGATTTCTTTAACTGTTATGTATGACTCAGGTGCATCACATTCCTTTATTGCCAATGACTGTGTAGAAAAACTAAAATTACCTGTGATAGAACTTCCATTTGACTTATCTGTACATACTCCTGGAAACAATCCCATTGTCACTTCTAAAGCTTGTTGGAAATGCCCTATTGTCATAGATGGTAGGGACTTTAAGGCTAATCTTTTCTGTTTACCCCTTTCTGGCTTAGAAGTTATTATTGGGCTAGATTGGTTGTCTGACAATCATGTTCTAATAGATTGTCATAATAAAACCATAATGTTTAAAGAACCAGTGAATTTGAATCCTGAGGATTCGAGATTTCTAACCGCCAACCAAGTGAGTGCCTCTTTAAAAGGAGGGGCTCAAGGATTCATGCTATTGCTTTCAACGAAAGGAGAGCAAGAATCAAAAATCAAAAATCTGCCGGTTGTGTGTGAATTTCCTGACGTTTTTCCTGAAGATATCCCTGGTTTACCCCCAGAAAGAGATGTGGAATTTTCCATTGATTTAGTACCTGGAGTTGGACCCATTTCAATTGCACCATACCGAATGTCACCTCTAGAATTAGCAGAGTTGAAAAAACAACTTGAAGAGATGATAGAGAAGCAGTTTATACGACCCAGTGTATCCCCCTGGGGTGCACCAGTGTTGTTGGTTAAGAAGAAGGATGGTAGCATGAGGTTGTGTGTAGATTATCGACAACTGAACAAGGTGACGATCAAGAACAGATACCCTCTGCCAAGGATTGACGACTTGATGGATCAGCTGCGTGGTGCCACGGTGTTCTCCAAAATTGATTTGAGGTCTGGATACCATCAAATAAGGGTGAAGAAAGAAGATGTAACGAAAACTGCTTTTAGAACACGCTATGGCCATTACGAATATCTAGTAATGCCTTTTGGTGTAACTAATGCACCAGCCGTATTCATGGATTACATGAATAGGATTTTTCATCCATATCTAGATAAATTTGTAGTGGTGTTCATTGATGATATATTAGTGTACTCTAAAAGCAGAGAAGAACATGTTGAACACTTGAAGGTTGTGTTGGAAATCCTGAAAAAGAAACAACTGTATGCAAAGTTGTCGAAGTGTGAATTCTGGTTGGAAGAAGTAAACTTTTTAGGACATGTAATTAGTCAAGGAGGAATAGCTGTAGACCCTTCCAAGGTGGAAGCAGTTTTAAAATGGGAGAGACCAACCACGATCACTGAGATTAGAAGTTTCTTGGGCTTGGCTGGATACTATAGGAGATTCATTGAAGGATTTTCAAAGCTAGGATACCCATTGACCAAGTTAACACGGAAAGGACAACCTTTTGTGTGGACGACACAATGTGAGAATAGTTTCCAAGAGCTGAAAGATCGACTTACTTCTGCGCCGGTGTTAGTACTCCCTGATCCACATCAAAGTTTTGAAGTTTACTGTGATGCGTCTAAACAAGGACTAGGAAGTGTACTCATGCAAGACAAGAAGGTTGTAGCCTATGCGTCGCGTCAATTAAGGCAACACGAGATTAACTACCCTACCCATGACTTAGAGTTAGCCGCTGTAGTTTTTGCCTTAAAGATTTGGAGGCATTATCTATATGGTGCAACATTCGATGTGTTTAGCGATCATAAGAGTCTCAAGTATTTATTTGATCAAAAGGAGTTAAACATGAGGCAACGGAGATGGATGGAGTTCTTAAAGGACTACGACTTTGAGTTGCAATACCATCCTGGAAAAGCGAACGTAGTAGCTGATGCTTTAAGTCGAAAGTCTCTACATGCGTCCACGATGATGATTAAAGAGCTGGAATTGATAGAGAACTTCAGAGATCTTAACCTAGCAGTAAAGGTTAATGCTAACAGCTACAGATTAGGAGCGTTGCAAGTTACAAGTGAATTCCTGAGACAAGTTTTAGAGGCTCAACGAGAGGATGAATTCCTGCAAGAGAAGAAAGAACTCTTGAAACAAGGAAAAGAAGTCGAGTTCAATGTGGGAAACGACCAATTATTGAGATATAAGGATCGAGTGTGTATCCCTGACAAAGAGGAGTTGAGGAAAGCAATTCTAGAAGAAGGCCATAAAAGTTATATGAGTATTCATCCCGGAGCTACTAAAATGTATCAAGATTTGAAGAAGTTATTTTGGTGGCCTGGAATGAAGAAAGCGGTGGCAGAGTATGTGGCTGCATGTCTAATTTGCCAGAAGGTTAAAGTGGAACATCAAAAAACCCCCTGGAATGCTACAATCAATGGAAATACCAGAATGGAAATGGGATAGCATTACCATGGATTTTGTGACTTCTTTACCCAAAACTCCATTAGGACATGATTCGATATGGGTAATAGTTGATAGACTAACAAAGTCTGCCCACTTTATTCCCATCAACATTCGTTACTCTATGGAGAAGCTGGCAAAATTATACATCGAGGAGATTGTGAGATTGCATGGAATTCCTTCAAGTATCATTTCTGATCGGGACCCTCGCTTTACATCACAATTCTGGAAGAGCTTGCACAAGGCTATGGGAACAAGACTGCGTCTGAGTTCAGCATATCATCCTCAGACGGATGGACAATCAGAAAGAACAATCCAATCTCTAGAAGACTTGTTACGAGCTTGTGTGTTAGAGCATAAAGGAAGTTGGAATCAATTCTTACCATATGTGGAGTTTACCTACAACAACAGTTTTCATGCTAGCATTGGCATGGCACCTTTTGAAGCATTATATGGAAGAAAATGTAGGACCCCGCTATGTTGGTTTGAGACTGGTGAAAACTTGATGCTAGGACCAGAGTTGATACAACAAACCACGGATAAAATCAAAATAGTTCAGGAAAAGATGAAGGCAACACAGAGCAGGCAGAAAAGTTACTATGACAAAAGAAGAAAGCCGCTCGAATTTCAAGAAGGCGATCATGTATTCTTGAAAGTCACACCTATGACTGGGGTCGGTCGGGCAATGAAATCTCGAAAACTAACTCCTAGATTTATCGGTCCATACCAAATAATTCATAAAGTTAGTCCCCTTGCCTACCAAATAGCATTACCACCTTTTCTTTCTAATATCCATAATGTTTTTCATGTGTCAAACTTGCGAAAGTATATATCTGATCCTACACATGTTATTGAACCTGATGTCATACAAGTTAAAGATAATCTTACATATGATGCACCACCTGTTAGAATAAGTGACAGAAGAATAAAACAATTAAGAGACAAGACAATTCCGCTTGTAAAGGTTATTTGGAGTGAAACGAGAGGAGAAGATGCTACATGGGAACTAGAAACTGAGATGAAAGAGTCTCATCCTCATTTGTTTTACTGATTAATGTAAATTTCGAGGACGAAATTTTCTAAGGGGAGTAGAGTTGTAACACCCCTATTTTTATTTTTATTTTTATATTAAAATTTTGAAGGAATTAAATTATGGTTCTTTAGAACTTTTTAATCTACGTATTATTTATGATTTTTTGGAATTTTTTGGAATTTTGGAATTTTTTTAATAAAAATAATATTTTTTTAAATAATTTTAAATTCATATAAGTGACTTAAATTAAAAATATTTATAAGAAAGTGAATTTAAATTATAAGAAAATTTTCTAAAATCCGTTTCAAGTAGACTTATCTAAAAATTATCGGTTTGAGAAAAATCTTGATTTTTTCCAATCGTTTAAAAATTAGAAACGTATCAATAAATTTTTATTAACAGAAAATTTTAGATTTTTAAAATTTCAACTTTATATTACTTATTATAAAATTAGTGAGGACTGATATAATATCGCTAAATTTCAAAAAGGACTCATTTTGAATATTTAAAATATACCGAGTGAAAGGTTACTATTTGGCTTAATAATTCTGCCGACAGTTACTATGCAAAACACTGTGCATGTACAAAATTTTCAAAGAATGCATAGTAACCTGGAATAAAAAATTCAAAAATGCATAGTACTTTTATATTAAAATAATGAAATGCATAGTAAAATTTTTTCCTATAAATACCAAAGGATTTCTTCTTTAGAATTCACAATTTCAGATTAAGTTTTCTTAATACAGTAGTGCTAGTGAGATAGTGGTGGAAGTGAGAGAGAGAAGAAAAGTTTTTGGAGAGAAGGTTCTGCCAAAATCCTAAGGTAAGAATACTTCTCTTTTATATTTTTTTAGATTATTTTTATATCATTTTTAGAAATCTGTTATTATACTGAAAATAATATTATTTTAAGTTACTATTCTGCATAGTAAACACTATTTCAATAGTAAATTACTATTTTAATAGTAAATTACTATTCAAATAGTAAATTACTATTCAAATAGTAAATTACTATTTACTGTTACTATTAACCGTTACTATTCACGATTTACTATTTACTGTTACTATTTACCGTTACTATTCACGTTTTACTATTTACCGTTACTATTCACGATTTACTATTCACTATTCACTATTCAAAATTTACCATTTCTGTTTTAAGTAGTAATCTTAATCTTCGTCTTATGCTTATACTGAAATAAGATTGGTATTAATATTTTTAGAAATCGGAGGCGCAAAGCAAATCCATTTTGGGTAACAATTCAAGGTAAGGGGGAGTGAGATAAGAATTATAATATGAAAAGACATAAGAATAATGGGAGGAGTCCCCTACTCCTTTTAAATTTAATAATATTATTATTTTAAAAATATTAACTTTTTAACTTAACATTTTTAATAAATTTTAAATTAAATATCCGGTTTAACTAACTCTAACATACCTATGCAAAGACTTGGACCATTATGACCTATATGGACTGGATTATACCTATGCAAGGACTTGGACCATTATGACTCATATGGACTGAACTATACCTATGCAAGGACTGGATTATATGGACTTACATATACCTATGCGAGGAATTGACCAAAAGGACTAAAATTGACTATATTAATAACCATTAAATTTTGTATTATGATATGTATTAATGAGATTTAATTGATTTGATTATGATTTGATTATGATTGATTGATTGATGATATTTAGTTATGATTGATATTGTTTAATTTTGATTGATGATATTGTAATGTGGAGTTTGAGCATATAGCGAGCATGACGGAAAGCTAAAATTCAGTAAGAATTTCTTACCTTACTCTTTAAATTTTATTATCTTTTATTTCTTCTTAGAAATTATTTTTATTAACTTTATTTTCAATATTTAGAATAAAAAAATTAGTATTTATTTTAGAAAGAAAATATTTTATGAGATTTTATTTAATTAAATCTTGAGTTAAAGAAAAATTTTGTAATTTTAAGTATTTTTGGTTAATAATTATTCTCTTTTAATAAAACAAAATTTTTTGAAAGAAAACTATTTTATTTTTTCCAACTTAATAACTAAATATATTTGGAAATAATTGAGATTCCTAAATTTGATTTTGTTAAGATTTAATTTGAGAAAGATTATGTAAAGTTTTATATGATAAAGTTTTTAGATATTTAAGGCTTAGAAACTCAATTTCCGTGAGATTTGAAAACTGTACCAAATTTATTTCTGTGGGACAGAAATTCAGAGAACTGAGAAAATGTACAGTTTATTGAAATGATATTGTAAACCTTTAAGGGATTTAATAATTGAGTTTCTAAAAGCCTTAACCAACTCAATACGCGAGTAGTTCATGCATCATGGATAATGAAAGTGAAATGAAATAATATTGTCTGGGGACGGATTATAGAAACCGAGGATACATTAGAGGAGGCTTAATTACGAGCCTTGGGATGAGAGAGTGTGAAAGGGTGCTTCAGGGGACCTGGGGTAGCTCCCTAGTGTCGGGTACTTTCACAATAAAAACTTTCTCAATCTGACTAGTCTCTAAGTGTTTCCATGCCAGTTGAGCTGTTCATATTATTATTATCCGGACTTATGGAACAGTGTAAACTCCTGGTTGGCCCAGTGCAAATTAAAATTTAAGGGCCCACATATATAAGTAAGTTATGATGAAGATATTGCATAACATTCATGCATTCATAATTGATTGTGTATGTGATTGTGATTGATATTATTATGTATTGGTTGTGAAAACCCTTTGTTGCTTATGTCTTATTCGGAAATATTATATTCTGTTTCTCACTCCTTTCTCCGTGTTTTTGTTTCATATATTCTAAATTGATGGTTCAGAGGGAAGGATCGAAGAATATCAGCAGTAAATATAGCACGTTCTAGAAAGGGAGCTCGGTATGAATACCGTGGTCCAATGAATAAATAATGTTAATTAGTAACTGCTTCTGGGCCATGGAGTTTCCTCTCTTTCTTATAATGTTTAATGTTTATTTTCTTCGGATGAATGTACAAATACTTTATAAAGTTTTTAATAATATTTGTGAGGTATTTCAGAAATAATGTATATAATTTATTCCGATAGTTTCTTTTTAACAATCATATCTTTAGTAAAAAAAAAACATTACGAATTTTTCTAGAATTTATTAAGGTGTAACAGAGGGTGTTACAACTTAGTCTTTAGTAATTTATCAAAACCTCCATTGTTTATATCTGTTTACTTATTAAAAGTCTTAAAGATCAAGAATTGCTTAATCTCTAATAAATTCACTAAAAACTTATTTATACATATCAACTTATTTACTACAAGTCTTAAAGTTAAGAATTAATCATTTTAAACACTTGGTCATCATAAAATTTTCACTAATATTAATAAATTCTAAAAAATTCAACATAGAGCCATTTCTTATTTCTTTATCAAAAACTTAAGTTCGTACTTCTTTTGGTAACAAAAATCCTTTTAACCCACATCAAAAAAATTCTTTTGATTCTTAAGTCATTAAACATATTGAAAATGTAGTGCTTAAAATTAAATTCATATAAAACCTTATAAAGATTCACTTGTAAATATTTTCATCAAAATTTTATTCACTTACTATTAAAGAAGAAGGGTATGTCACCTATGGAGACAACAATAAAGGAAAAAATCTTGGCATTGGAAAAGTTTGTAAGACCCCTCTATATCCATAAATAATGTGTTATATGTTGAAGGACTAAGGCATAATTTATTAAGCATAAGTCAGTTATGTGATAAAGGAAATAATGTTATATTTAACTCCGACACATGCTTGATTCAGGATAACATTGATAATTAATTTATTAGAAAAAGAATTAATAACATATACATGATAAATCTAGATGATATGTCCTCTAAAGATGCATAATGTCTAATTAGCCAATAGAAATAGATCCTTGGTTATGGCATAGGAGGATAGCCCATATTCATATGGATCATCTAAATAAATTAATTTTCAAAGGATCTAGTAATAGAACTTTGAAATTTAAAATTTGTAAAAGATAAAATGTGTGATGCATGTCAAAAAGAAAAACAAGTAAAAGTTTCCTTTAAATCTAAAAATATTGTCTCCACATCTAGACCATTACAATTATTGCATATAGATTTATCTGGACCATCTAGAACTAAAAGTTTTGGTAGTAACTATTATGTGCTTGTAATTGTTGATGACTATTCTAGATATACATGGACATTATTTCGTAGTCATAAAAATGAAGCTTTTTCATCCTTTAAAAGTCCAGCAAAAATATTCAAAATGAGAAAAATAAAACTATTATTTCTATTAGAAGTGATCATGGTGGTGAATTCAAAAATGAATCTTTTAGTAAATTCTATGAAAAGTATGACATAAATCATAATATTTTTGCACCAAGAACCCCTCAACAAAATAGGGTTGTAGAAAGGGAAAATGGTCTCTTATAGAATTAGCTATAACTATATTAAATGATTTAAATATACCTAAGCATTTTTGGGCCTATGTTACCGCATGTTATGTTATTAACAGAGCCCTAATTAGACCTATCTTGAAGAAAACTCCATATGAATTATATAAAGATAAAAAGCCTAACAATTCACATTTTCATATATTTGGTTGTAAATGTTTTATTTTAAATAATGGTAAAGAAAGTTTAGGAAAGTTTGATGCTAGATCTGATGAAGAAATCTTTCTAAGATATTCATTGAATAGCAAAGCCTTTAGAATATATAATAAGAGAACAATGACCATAAAAGAATTTGTACATGTTGCTTTTGATGAGCCTAACATTTCAAAGTCTAGAAAAGAATCACCCCATCGATAACATCATTAGAGAAGTATCAAAAAGGGTAACTACTCGAAAATCTCTCAAAGATACATGCTATAATATGGCCTTTGTTTTATTAATAAAACCTAAGAACATTAATGAAGCCATAATTGATGTACATTGGATAATGGCCATGCAAGAGGAATTAAATTAATTTGAAAGAAATGAAGTATGAGAAATAGTAGCTAGACTTAGTGATCATCCAATTATTGAGACTTGAAGCTATTAGAATACTACTAACCTTTGCATCTATAATGAATTTCAAGCTATGTCAAATGGATGTTAAAAGTACCTTTTTGAATGGGTACATTTAAGAAGTTTATGCAGATCAACCTCCAGGATTTAAAATTCAAAATTGTCCAATCATGTTTATAAGTTGAAAAAGGCTTTATATGGCTTAAAACATGCTTCTAGGACTTGGTATGAAATATTGAGTAAATATCTTTTAGAAAATAAATTTACAAGAGGAAAGGTTGATACTACTTTGTTCACTAAAATAGATAAAAATGACATTCTTCTAGTTCAAATTTATATTGATGATATAATATTTGGTGCCACTAACAAATCTTTGTGTAGCGAATTTTCAAAAATTATGAAAAGCAAATTTGAAATGTCCATAATGGGAGAATGAAATTTCTTCCTTAGACTCCAAATAAAACAAACAAATGATGGGATCTTTCATCAATCAATCTAAGTATTTTAAAGAGCTTCTAGAAAGATTTGGAATGAATAATGCTTAACAAATTGCAATACCTATAAGTATGGCCTGCTACTTGAATAAAGATAAAGTTAGGAAACCTGTTGATGCAAAGCTCTATAGAGGTATGATCAGATCCCTACTTTATTTATATGCAAGTAGACCAGATATTATGTTCTTTATTTATCTATGTAGTAGATTTCAAGTTAGCCCTAAAGAATTATACCTAAAAGCCTTGATAGTTCGGAGAATAGACTTAGAAGGAGGGTTGAATAAGTTTATTCAATGTATGGTGCCAAATTCTATTTCCTTTTTTTTGAGAGATCATTATGCGCCAAACTTTTGTAAGCAAGGGAGATTGGCATGAATATTCTAAACTTTTGTAAGGGATATGAGAGGGAGACAGAGCACACAAGAGATTTATACTGGTTCACTTCTAACACAGATGCTACATCTAGTACCTTCAAACATGAAAGCTTTTTCACTATGCAAAAATTGTTCCTTTTTACATATGATGGTTCTGAGTATTATTGACTCCAGCCACTACTAGCTTAAGCACGACACATGCTCTTGAGTATTCTTGACACCAGCCACTCCTAGCTCATCTTCGAGTATTCTTTTGCAGTACCCACTCCTAGGGCAGACCCAAGTATTCTTTCACAAGCCACTCCTGGCTTAAACTCATGTATTCTTTCAAAAGCCTTTTCAAGCCAAAACTGTTTCCCAACAGATCTCACAAACCTATACTACAAAGATTTGGACGAATTAACATAACACGATCAACAAGCCTTTGACTTAGTTGCGCTAAGTGAAGAGTCTGTACCACAGACTTGTACATATGAGAAAAGGCTTGTCTTTTTGGAAATGACTTAGTATATGAGAAATATATGAATAGAACATGATACATACTAAATCTGAAAGCTATTCAGAGACAATGTGCATCGTAGAGGTGATGGATTGATGAATTGATCTCGTGTCTCTAACTTTGGTTGCTATGGCTTCAAAAATAGGAGAAAGGTGCACATAGCGAGCTTTCCTTTTCTTTTTCTCCATGAGAAATTCTCAAATCTTTCTACTCATTCACATAATAAAGTGTGTGCCCACTTTTCTCTCTTTCTTTTTATTTCTTCTCTAAAAGTATCTTCTTATTTTTCTATTTATATACCCATCTCCTCTTCTCTATTTTTTCATTCCTCGTCTCTTTTTTTTGTTTTGAAGAGGACAAAAGTTGTTATATATAGGTTATCTTTGAGTTGTACTATTGAGGAAGGAGATGACCATTGGATGACTGTTGATGGGTATTTTCCATCATACTCATCACCGGTAGGGTCCCCTTAACAACTCACTTTCATTCTTAACATTAGGTTCATTTTATGATGTTATTAATTATATTTCACTGATCTTATGAAAGAATTAAGTCTTATCAGGGATTTATTCTAAGTTACTTATGGTGTAAAGTTTAATAATATTGGGTAAGGTTATTTTAAGGGTATGGGTTGTTCTGGCTGTATAGGTGTATACTTGGTTCCTATTAATTGTTGACTCATCATCTAAGTTTCTTATCCTTTGGACTCCTCTCAAAGGTGGTAAGATCTCACCTAAACCTTATCTCCCTTAGTGTGAGTGGTGATTCTACATTCCACTTCTCTCTTCTCCATTCCTCTATTTCTATAACCTTAGATATAGGTTCTAGTGTAAGAATCCTCTCCATTTCCATACCTTGAAATAATGGCCTACACTTCATTTGTCCATTTCTGAATTTTCTTGTTAATTTTGGAGTCATTAGGCTTGGATCTCAAAAGAAACAAAAGGAAGATCTACATATCTCTTAGGAATTCAAGCAAATTTCTACAACAATTCCACCTTGTCAGTTGGTTCTTTTATAACAACTTGAAAATTGATTTGCATGTAGCCTTCAAATGTGAAATGAACCTGGCAATGTAATTTAGTCATCCTAAGAACCCTCACACTTCCTTGTCAGTACTGGGGAGACATTTTAATGATGGCTTGTACGAATCGACTTCTATTCCCCTTTGGCTAGCAACAAATCCTAGAAGCTTGCCAAATTTCACACCAAACATGCACTTTGCTTGATTAAGTCTTAACTTGTATTTTGAGTCGCTCAAATAACTTTCACAGATTGGTAACATGTTTTTCCTCTATTTCAGATTTGACAATCATATCATCTACATGGACTTCTATCTCCTTATGCATCATGTCAGGAAATTACCATGGCTATCTGATAAGTTGCCCCTGTATTTTTAAATCTAAATAACATCACCTTGTAGTAGAAGGTCCCCCATAAAGTTATGAATATGGTCTTCTCCATATTCTTCAGAGCCAATTTAATTTGATTATAGTCTGAGAATCCATCCATGAAAGAGAAATAAGCATGATTAGCAGTATTATCCACCAAAACATCAATATGGGGTAGAGGGAAATCATCTTTGGGACTAGCCCGATTCAGGTCACGGTAGTCAACACATATACGGAGTTTCCCGTCTTTCTTTGGTACGGTACAAAATTTGCAACCCACTCAAGGTAAGTGGCAACAACTAAGAATCCTATAACAAATTGCTTCTTAACTTTCTCTTTAAACTTTAGGGACATCCCTGGCTTTATTCTCCTCAACTTTTGTTTAATTGAGAGACAATTAGGCTTCAAAGGTAGCCTATGTTCCATAATGCCTGCATCTAGACCAGGCGTATCTTGATACAACCATGCAATAATGTCAACAAACTTAACCAAAAGCTAGACTAACTTGGCACGCTCATCCACCTTCATTGTAGTGTCAATCTTTACTTCCTTTTTATCATGTTTTGTCCCTAGATTAATTGTTTCTGTTGCCTCCTGATGAGGAAGAATTTGCCTATTATTGTTCCACTATTCTCATCATTATGGTGGAGGTTCCTATTCAGTTTCACCAGCTTGATTTATAAGGTTATCAAAGTCATAACATGAGGAACACACATTGTCACCCTTAAGAAAATCACTTTCAGACTTGGATTTATTTGGAGAAAAAGTGAGATGTTATTTTGTTATTCAAGGACCTTTTTTATAGGTTTATGAACAGAAAATGAAAATAAAGAAGGATAAATCAAAAAGAGATGGAACAAATAAGAAACAATATGCATTTATTAATAACTAAAATGTTTACCCATTTCATAAGGATGCCTCCTAAAGCCTTGGGCAGAGCTATAGAAGTTACACTACATAATTACTTTGATCAACAAAACACCAGTATACAAAATCTAAATTATGATCAACAACCTCTTCTTCTACAACAGCCACTTGATTGGCATGAATCAGACCAGCACTTCTGAAGCTCTGACTGATACGACAAATAAGGATCCTTTCAGACTTTGTCTCACGGTTCTCTAACCTTGCCCTTCTTATTTTCTTCTTTTCCTTGGTCATTCTTTTCTTATCACCCCAAGAAGGTTTGTATCCTAAACCCCACTTGTCTTTATTCTTAGAAAGGTCAAGGAAAGTAGTTAGGTTTTTTCTTTGTCACCCCAACCCATGGTCGGTGTTGTATCCCCTTTCTAGCATGACCTTAGCACTCATCAAGGCTGACTTTAAATTAAAAAACCCTTAACATTTTGTTATATTTCTTTAGTTTCTTAAGATGAAAATAGACAATAAAATTAAAATGAGACATAGAGTTTAAACACACATAAGAAGAGAGCAACGACTTATTATTGTTTTTTATCTTTTTATATTAGGACAAAAAATAAGTAATAAATAAATAAAGGATAATAATAAAAAAGTTGGGTGGGTGTAGACATGATATTGGTTGCTAATGTTGATAGGGCTTGATGGATGGTTAGATTTAGGGTGTTGGTTGGTGGTGGTGATGATGAGGGGTGGTTAATGGTGGTGATATTTTTTGGTAGTGGTGTTTTGGGTTGTTGTTGGTTGGTGATGGTAAAGAAGGAACAAAACCAAACAATAAAATCATAACAAAACAAAGACAAAAAAGAAAAAGATGAAAGAAAAGAAGAACTTACATGTTTCTTCTAACTGACCTTCTTGATTTTACAGGAACAAGATATTTTAATTTTAACAGTGACTGATATCTTAATTCTAATAGTGACCAGATACTCTCTTAAATTTAATGGTAACCAAACCCCTTCTGAATTAACATTGACTAGTGATTCCCTCTCTAAATTTAACACTAACTTTCCCCCTAATTTAACATTGACTACTGATTCCCTTCTGAATTTAACATTGACTTTTTTCTCTATGAATTTAGCATTGACCCCCTGAATTGAACTCCTAATTCCAAAAAACTCTCAGGATTCCTATTATGGTATTTATAGGGAAGTCCTAGACCTTCACAACTCTCAAAAATCACTGATCCACTCATTCTTCCATTTGAAAAAGTAACTACCCACTCCCCTAAACCTACTACTCACTCCCTCGTTATTCTAATAAAAATAAATAAATAAATAAATAAATAAATAAAAAAATTGTAAAAAGGAAACTAATAAAATAAGAAAGAAAAGAAACAGTCAAAGAAAAGAAAAATAAAATAATAAAATAATAAAAATAAATAAATAAATAAATAAAAAAGTAAAGAAATTTATCTATGTAAAACGTTGTTGTATGGTTGAGTGGAATTGTGGTAATGGTAGAGAGAGTTGGTGAATTGTGATGTAAATAAGTTTATGAGTAGGGGGAGAAAATAAAATAAAATATTTTTCCATTTTTCTAAATTTGATAAGAAACAGATACTTTTTTGAAATTTGATTTTGATGAAGAAAAAAGAAAATGGTATTTAAATTTTGAAAGGAAAAAAACTAAAATCAACCTTAATCATTTGTAGTCTTTTAAAGGCTTTTATTTATTTATTTATATTATATTTTTAATAAAAAATGGTGCCCACACAAAAATCAATATGAATAGACTTATCTCTAATTAGTGTTTCATGATGCAAATGAGGGCCCATAAAATACTCATTTCATTACAATTACCTCATCATAGTAGGTCTACTAGGTGACGTAATTACGCACTAGAGCGACTGGAGTACACCAAGTTCCTCATAATCATAGGTAAGGGACACACATGTTCAAAAATCCATAAAAAAAAGTGGAATTAGCTCTCCACGGTGTCAGAAACACCCGTCTTTAGTTAAAGTACATCAGGCTTGCTATAGGTTGCCCGGTTTCGGGCGCGACTCCAAACCATCAGGGGCCCGACTCAATTATACTCCCTAAATCCCAACTTTACGGATCGAATGATCATGTTCTCTAATGTACCTATCACTGTGGCTCTAGTACTCAAAGTGTAACCTCATGCTAATGATACATGTAGAATACAACATTTTATCTCCCTTCTCTTGTCAACTAAGTACTAGGCAGGGTTGTTAGACTCAGCATCCTTTGTCCTTAGCACGTAGGGTGAAATGTACTTTTAAACTTTCTAGTTCAAAATGTGTTACCAAAAATTTCGTAATTGTGACCTATGTATATACCTGGCTGCTTGATTGTTAAGGAAGGCATTACGTTATAAGACTTGAGTTAATTATTGAATATCTACAAGAGTAAATAAATATAATTATAGGTACTTATATAAAACTTAGTTTAGTTAAAATAGTTATTCTCTTGTTACTAGGATTAAACGTAAGGAAGTATTAAAATCGCTAATAGTTATCGAATTAACTTAAGTCGAGTTTTTGTTTAAAAATACCGTTCTTAGTTTTAAATCTATCTCCAAAACTATTATTTATATTATAAAAGACTTATTCAATAAAAGATAAGTTGTAAAAGTTTTAAGTATTTTACCGATGGTCGGAAACATTCTTTTTCCATATTTTCCACCACAAGCTTTATTTCCTTCGGCGTTGAACTAAAATTTCTTTTGAAATAAGTTATAAAGTCCTTCCAAATCATTAATTTACAAAATATTAATAAAAAAAATTTAATAAAATTCTTTCAAAAGGTTAAACGCCAATCAACAAATTTTTATCAGAAACTTGTTGTCTGTATTTTCACTCGCAAACTCCGATTTACATAATTCAAAAGCCTAAATCATGTAACATTCAAAGTTCTATATATGTTTAATGTCAAATAATTAAAATTTGGTTAAGAATTATAAATCTGATTGTTTACCTTGTCCCTTTATAATTTTATCGCTAAAAACGCTTTCGAATGTATCTAAGGACAAAGTTACCAATTTGTGTTTCTTAACCTATCTGTATCGATCCAGATAACGACCATTTTTCTTCCTTAGCATCCCACGTAACAATCAAAAAAATTGCAAAATTACGACTCAATTGCATTCCCACCTTGTTTCCTCCAAAAATGACGTTTTCTCTGCGTTTCATCTAAGAACGCACACCGGCACTTTAAAATTTTTCTCATTCAATCCATCGCCCAGAATTCTAGCATCAAGCCATTTTTCACCAATGTAACTCAAGTAATTATCTAAGGAAATCCATGAAATTTTCAAGGCTTTTTCACATCACATTTTCATGCATCATATTATTTCTCTAAATATTGACTAAGGGTAGAATTTAAACATAATCTGAAGCATGTTATCCACTCAAAGGTTTGATATTTCCAACATGAAAAAATTCATTCATCAAGCCAAGACATCACAAAGTTGTGCGGTTTCTTTTGTTGCATAGTTATGGATAGTCTAGTGTAGTGGAGTCTAGTTTAATATAGTGATTGGTGACTGTAATATGGGATGAAGAGTTGAGTTTTATTTTTTTTAGATTAGATGATCCATTTGTTACCCAAATGGCCTCTAAGAAACTCAAGAGGGATGGTGAATTGAGTAGTTAAAGACCTATTGCTAATAAGTTGCTCTTCTAAAATCTTATTATGCAATGCCAAGTAATTTAAATAATAATGCTTAAAATGTAAAAAGTTAAGGGTTAGAGATTGCAAATAGAGATTTTATATTGGTTCGGCCTACACCTACCTACGTCCAGTCCTCAAGTAACCCTTGAGATTTCCACTATAACTGTTACAAGTTACAACAACGAAGTACACCCACACTTCTAGGATACCATACCGTAATGTGGAGCCTTCGACCTTGTAAGGGCTTCACCTTTGACTTACATTACTAGGGATGCCCCACCCTAGACTTAATTCCCTTGGGATACCTCACCCAAGATACACAATTAGGGATCACCTTAGACTTTTCTCTTTTAGGATATTTCACCCAAGATAATAAAAATATGAAAACTCTCTCTCAAAGAGTGGATAGAACAACTTAAAGCTTTTCTAATGGTAATACTCAAGTATAAGAATGACCTTTGAATATTAATGAGTATTTAGGTTATGGATAATAAGGATGAAAAAATGTTTTTCCAAATCCATGAAATGAAATTATTAATGCTCTCCCTATTTATAGCAATTGAAGATATGTATTTAATTGATGAAAAGATGTCTTTTGATATTGGAAAAATACCTTTTTAAAGGGATGTGTCCATTGAAAGGTTTGGTGAAAGAACACATCTTTCCATGCAAGAAACAATGAGGAGGTGCAACTTTTCATGTATTTTGATGCCGTGGTAATCGATTACCATATTCCTATAATCGATTACAACATTTTAAATTTTAACCATATTTATTTAAAATTCATTTTAAACCCAATGGTTAAGTGTGTAATCGATTACACCAAACTAGTAATCGATTACATGCCTTTAAAATTCACTTTTAACCAAATGGTTAAGTGTGTAATAGATTACACCAAACTGGTAATCGATTACATGCTTTCTAATTTTATGAAAATGCTTTTCAAATGCATGTTATCAAGGTTTTAATTTAATCCTAAGGTCATATTGATACTTGATTAAAACCTTACATGTGTGCTAAGACCTTTTGGACTTTGATGCTTTATTTCTTTGACTTGTTGGTCTTTCCTTTTTGTTGATTTATTTTTCTTTCAATCCTGGCTTTCATGATTGATGTCCTTTAGAGTTTGCATGCCTTTTGTCATTATCAAAACCTTATGTCTTCACCATTATCCGTTCTGTGTTGTTATGTGTTTAACGATGAATTTTCTGGAATTACTAGATTGTGTTATGTTTTTTTTGCGTTTTATGATTTGGCTAAAATAGAGGCACATTATAACTATAAGAGGCTAATTGAATTAAGTCATTTTGTATACATAATTTAATTAAAAATTATATAATAAGATACATTATAAATTTAATCCTAAAATTTATTTAAAAATTAAAAATAATTTATTTTAATAAGTTATCTAACTTATTAAAATAAATAAATTTATCTGAAAATATATACTATATATATAATTATAAAATTTATTTAATAAATTAATATAATTATATGATATTTATTTTATTAGTTTTAAAATATTTTATGTGTGTGTATATATATTAATGTTATATATATAAAGTCAAAGTTATAAATATTAACGTTATAAGATATGTAATTATAGATATTAAAATTGATCGGTCCTGAACCGGGGTCCAAGAGATCCGGTGTCGGGCCAGTCACAAATAGTGAGAAAAGTATATGTCTGAAGGCCGGTTCTGTAAATATCCGGTATATGTATCCGGTGTATCTGTATGAAGAGACCGGTCTTGGCGTCCTGGAGGTCCTTCACACCGACCTTACGCGTTGATGTGGGCGAAAGGTGGTGTCACCTACGAAGATTCTTCGACGCTCAAGTCAGTAATATATTCCAAGTATGGAATATAAGGGATGGAAAACCAGGAGCCCCCCTCCAGTAAACTGAAGTGAGTTCTTATACCTGATTGGCTCGATATACGAGGACCTGTTAGTGGGGAACCACCAACCTCCATTAAGCAAGTATATTATTGTTTAATGCGCACTCACCAGCATGATTGAGGCAAGTGGCTATTTTATATTGAGCGTAGGGAGAATGGGCTAGACTTAGGGGACAAGTTGATCATTCCCAGGAGCAGAGTATGGCTCGTAGTGTGGGGATGGAATCATTGATATCCCTGTAGCAATGCCCATCGTCTTCTATCGGGTGACGTGTATGTTATCCGGTGTGCATGGTGTTATCCGGACTAACCGGTGCAGGGAGAATGCCTGACTCGGAATTACAGTCCGGATGTATACCGATGACACTGGTTGCATGTGATATGATAGAAACCAGTTGATCGGTCTGGATCAACCTCTCGAAATGACTGAGGCAATCGGTCATAAGTGATGGGTGAAATGAGAACGGATGAGGTATCCGATGTCTCGGATACTACTTCGGATGACCGGTGTAGGAGAGACTTACATCATATAGTTACAGACCAGGTCAGTATTCTGTGTTACCGGTTGAAGTCTAGGACAGCTAATATTTTTGCCGACTGGATCATTAACCTGTGATACCGATTGACCTTTAGGCCGGCTAAGATAATGATCTCTTAGTCTTAGGGCCGGTATCCAGACCGGATCATATGTCCCCTAGCTTATATGAGGGACTTATGAAGTTGCTCATATGAGCTTTATAACCTACGAGAGGTCTAATGCCGGTATAACCTATAAAAATATCTTTGTAGTACCCGTTAACCGTTGAATATTGTCCCCGAGCATTATTGAGTGATCGGTTCCGAGTGAACATTTGACTCTGAATGACTGATTCCGAGCAAATATTCGACTCTGAGTGAGTGACTCCGAGTGAGGTTGGTTCTGGCCGTGTCACCCGGGAAATTCCATTACTTGTAACCTCCTCATGCTGCTCGGAAAAAGTTTATACGTTTTATCCGAGTCTTTTATTTTTTATGTCGAGGACTCGTGTTGTCTTGTAAATTCCGAGTGGAAGATCTCCGATTGATCCTTCCGGGAGGAGGATTTCCGAGTAATCCCTCGGGGAAATATTTCTGAGTGATGATCGGGTCTTCCATCATAGGGATGATTAGTTCTCCCATAACATCCAGCCAAACCTACTAGTTGTACTCAGTCCAAGGCTTCGACGAAGTTCGGTTTAATCATACCAACCATACTCGGAGTTCGGTTTAGTCCTACAATCCGAGTCTTCATTCGGGTTGGAAGTTTCTGAGTACAACTTTCCCGAGTGGGTATGTCTGCAAGTTGAGTGCAACTTTCCCGAGTGGGGTGTCCCCGAGTGCGATACTACCACGTGGGATGGCACCGAGTGAGACGTGTCCGACTCCCTCGTGGTATGGCACCGAGTGAAGCATACCGAGTGGGTCTTTTCCAGAGAAAGTACTTCTGGTCAGAGAAAAGCTGACTTCGAATGAGTACGTTTTCAGGTAGAGATATTCCCGAGTAAATAATTCCTGATTGTAACTTCGAAATGAGATTTTCGATTTAAAGAATTCACGAGTCGGACTTCAGGGAGGCATTACCGACTAAAGAATTCACGAGCCTGACTTTGAATTTGAAGTGTTTCCGAGTAAGGAATTCCAAGGGAAAGTATTTCCGAGTGAGGAATTCCTAGGGGAAGTACTTCTGGGCGAATTTACTAATGAGGATGACGATTGATTCTTCTTCAATCGTTCGGCCAAACCTACTAGTCATGATTGGAGTTCGGTTTAATCCTACAATCCATTTTCTGAGGTTCGGTAAAATCCTGCAATTCAAGCCTTCGATTGGGGTTCGGTTTGATCCTACAACTCGTCTTCAATGGCGTTCGGTTTAATCCTACTAACCGTACTCGGAGTTTGGTTTACTCCTACAATCTGAGTCTTCAAATGGGGTTCGGTTTGATCCTACAAAACCCATGCCTTCAATGGCGTTTGGTTTAATCCTACTAACCGTTCCTCTTCAATCGGTGTTGGCTTTTACCCATTCACCATACTCGGGGTTTAGTGTGGCCTGAAAAAGGGACCAGCTTACTGCGCCCAAGCCTTCACCGATGTTCGGCCAAACCTACTAGTCGTACTCGGAGTTCGGTTTAATCCTACAATCCGAGCCTTCTTCAATCGGTGTTGGATTTTACCCATTCACCATTCTTCATACTCGGTGTTGGATTTTACCCATTCATCGTTCTTCTTCAATCGGTGTTGGATTTTACCCATTCACCATTCTTCATACTCGGTGTTGGATTTTACCCATTCACCGTTCTTCTCAATCGGTGTTGGATTTTACCCATTCACCGTTCTTCTTCAATCGGTGTTGGATTTTACCCATTCACCGTTCTTCTCAATCGGTGTTGGATTTTACCCATTCACCGTTCTTCTCAATCGGTGTTGGATTTTACCTATTCACCGTTTTTCATACTCGGTTTTGGATTTTACCCATTCACCGTTCTCGGGGTTCAACGTGGCCTAGAAGACGGACCAGCTTACTGCGCCCAAGCCTTCACCGACGTTCGGCCAAACCTACTAGTCGTACTCAGAGTTCGGTTTAATCCTACAATCCGAGCCTTCAAATTATGGTTCACCCCTTTATACCTTCGAAGAGGTTCATCACTAACAACAGATACGTTGTTAGGATCGTCCGTCCTGAAAGTATCTTGTCACAACAGTGTTGTGCATTCGAATAAAATCATAAAGACAATGGGTGAACATATAGAATATTTCATTAATTATGAATTACAAGAGAGAAAGATAGCCGAGTCGGGGTTATGCCTCGTTAAACCTTCTTGGTAAAACCCGATTGGAAAAACTCAAGTAAGGAAAGAGTGCACACCGTCTTACCGACTAGCTGTAATAGCGAAAGGTGTTTTTTGACTTTGATGGCCTGTTCCCTAATCAATGACCTCTCATCGGCCCTGATGTTGTTGTTGGGGCATAACATTTTGCTGTGCAGGCTCACCCATCATAACTCCCTTTTGTTTTTTAGAAGCAGTAAATCTTCTGATCGGAGTGGGATGATCATTATCGCCTTCCTCATAGTCCCTCCCCCTTTTCTCAGTCCGGTTTGATTCATCGAAAGACCTTTCTTCTTTGAAAAGGTACTGCTTGAGCTTACCCTCTCGGATCAGGGTCTCGACAGTATTTTTCAAGGCTTGACATTCGTTTGTCGAGTGGCCCTTTTGCTCATGGAATTCATAGTATTTCCGAGGGTCACCATGTTTGCGAAGCTGGGGCGGCTTCCTGACCCCATATGTAGTAAGCGTTGGCCAACCGATCTCTCTCAGAATTTGTGACCGCTTAGAATTTAACGGAGCATAATTGCAAAACGCATTTACCCGTTCTTCCTGACTGGGAGGTACAGGATTATCGAAGATGTTGCACCGGAACGGTCTCTCCATGCGTTCCGATCGGGTTTGTCCTTATCTCTTCGTTGTTGTGGCGTTGGGGATTTCTCTCTCGCTGCTGTTGCTTCCAAGTGCATTTCAACGCCCACATACTTGGATGCTTTCCTCCTGAATTCTTCAAAACTCACCGGAGGACTTTTCGCCAACGACAGGGCGAAAGCAGAGTTCGGTTGTAAAGCTTCTATCACGATGTGCAACTGTAGTGCCTCTGCCAAGTTTGGAACAGCAGCTGCTTCCTTGTAAAACCTCTTCAAGAAGTCCTTGAGAGTTTCATGTTCCCCCTGCCTAATCTGGGCCAAAGTATGAGATGTTCTGGGAATATCACTAGAAACGACAAAGTGGTCCACAAACGCTGTTGCCATTTCTTCCCATGAGTTGATGGAACCTGATGGTAGCTCCTTGAACCACCTAAGGGCATCATCAACAAGAGTTTGAGGGAACATCTTGCACATGACATCTTCATCTGCCCCCAGGTACATGGCTTCAAATGAATAAGCATTAAGATGCTTAGTAGGATCAGTTTCACCACTGTATTTTTTGATAGAGAGAGATTGAGTAGTCTGCAGGTGCTTAGGGATGTGTACACTCATAAGTCTCCTTGAAAAAGGGACTGTGAGCTTATAATTTACCGGAGAGGCTGTCATCAGCTTCCTCTTCCCTTTAGCTACTCTCTCATCAGAATCATGGGTCTGTTCCTTCCCTTCAAAAGTGGGGATGTTTGAATACTGGGGGGTTGAGGACTTTTCTCCCTCGGTTGTGTGATGTGTCTCCTTGGTCTGAGACATGGCTCTCTCCTCCACGCTCTTTCTTTCACGCTTCAATTCCATCAGTTCCTCCATCAACTTTCGTATCACCTTATCCCTTGGATCTGGTGCATACACCTGTACCATCCTTATTGAACTTTCCACAGGCGACTCAAGAACTAAACGCCTGTTCGCCGGTTGTTCCTGGGCAGTGATGTCTTCCACGTACCCATCTGGTTGGTTTCTCCCATTGCCTTCCATGATAAGAGACCTGACTTCCCAAACGAGAAGTAGGAATAACTTTAACGTGTCCCACTGGGCGTGCCAATGATCAGTCCTGAACCGGGGTCCAAGAGATCCGGTGTCGGGCCAGTCACAAATAGTAAGAAAAGTATATGTCTGAAGGCCGGTTCTGTAAATATTTGGTATGTGTATCTGGTGTATCTGTATGAAGAGACCGGTCTTGGCGTCCTGGAGGTCCTTCACACCGACCTTACGCGTTGATGTGGGCGAAAGGTGGTGTCACTTGTGAAGATTCTTCGACGCTCAAGTCAGTAATATATTCCAAGTGTGGAATGTAAGGGATGGAAAACCAGGAGCCCCCCTCCAGTAAACTGAAGTGAGTTCTTATACCTGATTGGCTTGATATACGAGGACCTGTTAGTGGGGAACCACCAACCTCCATTAAGCAAGTATATTATTGTTTAATGCGCACTCACCAGCATGATTGAGGCAAGTGGCTATTTTATATTGAGCGTAGGGAGAATGGGCTAGACTTAGGGGACAAGTTGATCATTCCCAGGAGCAGAGTATGGCTTGTAGTGTGGGGAATGGAATCATTGATCGGTCCCTGTAGCAATGCCCATCGTCTTCTGTCGGGTGACGTGTATGTTATCCGGTGTGCATGGTGTTATCCGGACTAACCGGTGCAGGGAGAATGCCTGACTCGGAATTACAGTCCGGATATATACCGATGACACTGGTTGCATGTGATATGATAGAAACCAGTTGATCGGTCCGGATCAACCTCTCGAAATGACTGAGGCAATCGGTCATAAGTGATGGGTGAAATGAGAACGGATGAGGTATCCGATGTCTCGGATACTACTTCGGATGACCGGTGTAGGAGAGACTTACATCATATAGTTGCAGACCAGGTCGGTATTCTGTGTTACCGGTTGAAGTCTAGGACAGCTAATATTTTTGCCGACTGGATCATTGTCCTGTGATACCGATTGAACTCTAGGCCGGCTAAGATAATGATCTCTTAGTCTTAGGGCCGGTATCCAGACCGGATCAAAAATAAATATAATTTAATATATTAAAAGTAATATTTTATTTTATTAGCATATTTTTAGTTGTTGTAAATATATATATAACTAAATTTAATTTTATGTGAAAGTATTAAATATTGGTAAAATAAGGAATAATATATATAATAATATTCTTTATTTATAACAATTGAGCAATTGTCCCAATAGTTGATATGCTTTGCTGTGTTGTATAGGTATCAAGTTTGACTCTTGTTGTATGTAACTTGATTGGAAAACTTGCTCAAAAAAATAGAGTTTTGGTGTAAAATTACACAAATGGGTAGTATTGGAATTAATTTATTAATGAATTCTTATTATACTTTTTAACATGTAATTTAGTTATAATTTAATATTTTCAAAATATTTAATATTTTAAATCTTTAGTTTATAATTTAATATTTCTAAAATATTTCATTTTTTAAAATTTATTATTTCATATTTCCAAGGGTGATTTTGTTTTCTAACAAGTGCACAAAGAAAATGGGGGAGAGTACCAAGTGCCAAGTTTCCCATTTTCTTTGTGCACTTGACACTCTCCATTGCCTCTTTTGCCATACACATTTTTAATCTTGCAACTTCAATGAAAGGAAAAGAACTGGAATCACCTTTAGTGCGCACATATACTTCTAAGAACATTAACCATATTTGTCAATAACATTTCATTATTGGAATAGAGGCATGGGGCTACTGGAACAATTAACCAAATAATCTATAATAACCTAATCGAGTCCATTTTATGCATACACTTTTGTTATTAATAGCATAACCTAGTCATGTCCATTACAATGAATGCTTAGCAACCAAACGTCCATTACAATGAATGGTTAACAACCAAACAGATAACAACATACAAAATGCTTAACAACATCCATCACTACCTGTAATCAATTAAAGCCTAGACGGTCGATCAAAACCAACAATGCGTGCGATGAGAACTGGAGAGATAAACATGAGAACGGAGACACAAACAACCACTAAGAAGAGAACGGGACAGAGAAGAACACATACAAGGCTGAGAAGGAAGAAAACCAATAGCTCAATGGAAAATGGAAGACAGAACCTGAGAATCGTAGAAGAACCAGAGAAACACGAGGAGGGAAAGCTTAGAGAGACAAAAAGTTTGAATGATAAGGTGCGACATTATGAAAAACTGAAATGAAATAAGGTGAAGTTGTAAAGATATAAACTCGGTTACTTATAAAATTGTGTTTATATTAAACATATAAACACGATTAGGATGGTAACTGTGTTTAATTTGCCAAAATAAATAATTACAAAAATCGTAAATCACCATATAACCGAGTTTATATCTATACAGATACAAACTCGGTTAGAATGGTAGCCGTGTTTAAAGATTTACTGAAATAAATAAATACAAAAATCGTAAACTATATAAAAATGATTGCCCACATAACTGAGTTTGTACCTGTATAGATATAAACTTGGTTGTAATGGTAACTGAGTTTAAATATTTACTAAAATAAATAAACTCTAAACCATATAAATACGGTTACCTATATAAACGAGTTTATATCATATTTTAAACTCGGTTACCATGTAATTATGTTTATATTATTTTTCTTAAATTTTCAAAAATATCACCCACATATATTAACTCTATTACATTTTAACCGAGTTAATATCCTTTGTTTATATCTCCATTTTACGTTAAAAATACAAATTACATAGAGACAACATTTTCTTAACGATAACAATGAATACTTAGTTATTCAAAAGACCAAATCAGTTCATTATATATAGCATCAAATCAAGCAGGTTGAGACTCGATACAACATTTGAAGACAATGAAACCGCAGTAAAAGTAAAATAAGGGACCGTGAATAGTGTGAACAGACAAATATAGAGAAACGGGCACATTGATTATTTGATTAATTTATTCGTTTTGGTGTTAAAGAAACGGTCCCATTTCAGCCACCATTCAATGCTTTACTAAACTCACCATCCTCCCCTCTTTCAATTTCATCCCTTCACTTCTTCCACCACATCTCACCTTTCAACCACATCTCTTCCACTCTCTCTCTTTCAGGTAACATGCCTAACTTCACAAAACATAAAAAATTAAGAAACAAATTTCTGCTTGTGTTGTGTGCTTATTTTCAGTTTCCCCGAAAAGATAACAAATTGGTCTTCGTTTGTTCCATTTTAGGGTGAAACGAACAGGAATGGAAAATGGAAGCAGCGTTGAAAAGCAGTTTTAGGAAACACATGGGTTTGAAAACGGTGTTATTGGAGGAGGACTTGTCGTCGTTTAATGCACAAAATGTCACTTCTTGTGACGACTTCGTCGTTGACGACCTCCTCGACTTCTCAAACGAACAAACCCTCTCCGAAGAAGAAAACCCCCAACAACAACAAAACCATGAGTCACCCTCTCTTTCCCCCCCACACAACCAACATGAAATTACCATCCCCTCCTTCAACAACAACACCCATTTCGACTCTATCTCTAACAGCGAACTTAGTGTTCCGGTACTACTCTCTCTTCCATTCTCATCTTATATTCAAATAAACAGTTTCCTTTTTTGGTATATTTTTTTAATTTTCATTTTGTTTCAATATTTTTAAGGTTCTTTTCTAACCAAAGTTGCAAGTTTTATAGACGGAGGATGTTGCGGACTTGGAATGGTTGTCTCATTTCGTGGAGGATTCCTTCTCGGAATACTCTACCACCTTCCCCACTGTTACCGTAACGGAGAGCCTTGCGACGAAAGCACCTGAACCGGAAAAAACCAGTTTAACCCGACCCTGTTTCAGCACCCCGGTTCCGGCGAAGGCAAGGAGCAAGAGGACCCGAACCGGGGTTCGGGTCTGGCCCCTGAACTCCCCTGTTTCGTTCAACGACACGTCATCATCCTCGACGAGTCCCTTGCTAACATGCTCTGTGGGGTCCACAAGCCTCGACGCGGAGGAGAAGAAAGCAAAGAAGAGGGTTGCCGCGGAGGGTGCGCGGCGGTGCAGCCATTGCGGCGTTCAGAAAACACCCCAGTGGCGAACCGGACCGCTCGGTGCGAAAACGCTTTGCAACGCTTGCGGGGTCCGGTTCAAGTCTGGTCGGTTATTACCCGAGTACAGACCCGCTTGTAGCCCCACATTTTCCAGCGAGTTGCACTCGAATCACCACCGTAAGGTGCTGGAGATGCGAAGGAAGAAAGACCTTGCCCCTGGACCGGATACCGGTTCTCCACCGTCTATTTCCGGTTTTTGAGGTTGGACCCGGTTCGGTGGGGCCATGAGTTAGTGTGTACATTTTTCCTTTTTTAACCGTCGTTGGGTGCGGTAGGTGTTAATGTTAGTTGCTAGACATTATAATGTAATTTAATTTATTAGGAGAGACTTTGATTTTGAGTTCCTTTTTTTTACCTGTTTTTGTTTTAATGAAAGGAAAAGAGAGTTTATTAATTATGAATGTGATGAGATGGGATGGGGGAATGAGTATGTGTACGTGGATGTAGTTGTGGGGTAGGTGAGTTTGGAAGTGTTTAACTTTGGTTTGAGGTGTGGCCGTTGGAAAGCATGCACTTTATGAATGGAAGAACAGAGAAGTGGTTAAGGGCTTTGTTGTGGCGTGCGATGGACGTATTTTAACATATGGAAGTTGCACTCATGAATCATGATGCTGGAAACGGCCCATGAAGTGAACCTTTCAACAAAAAGAAAATTATGTGCTTTGGGGTTACAAAATTATTTGGACTTTTGCGTTGAGGTTGCACTGCCTAATGAACTTCAAACACCCATTGCGCGCTGAAAGGAGTTTTTGATTTTTTTATTGGCCTCCTCCTCACGACATATCTTTATCCTTTCGACATGTCGAAAAGATATTATCTATTTATTTGTATTCGAATTGCCATTTGAATTTTGAACTTTCCTTTTTCATGTTTGGGTGCTTGAAATCAACGAATAAGATAAGATTGGGATCATTGTAATAATCGATGAAATTGAGTGGGTAATAATACCTTGCTCCTTAGGTACTTTTCAATTATACTTTAAAATTTTAGGATTCGCCTCCATCGAGGTATAAAGTGAGAAAGTAGTAGATTAATTATCATTGATCTAAATTAATTTTTTATATATATATTTTATTCGGACAAGAGTCGAGCACTCCCTCTCCAAATTAATGTTGAATGATATTTTCCTTTTTCATTGCATATGAACTTTTTCTATGATTTTAATAATTACTGTTATAAGAAAAAATCACTTCGTATAAACAACACTCCCACTTGTCATGAAATCCACATATATAGCAATTTTATCTTGCACAAAACTTTGCAAGGCAATTATCAGGTGAAGTTTTCCATTTCATATAAAGGCCACGTACCAATCGCACTAGTAAAATAGTTTGGTGCAGTTAGACTTGTAGATAATGGTAGCTAGAACAGGAAACTTTAGCATTGCTGTGGTTGCACTATGCTTGGGTGAAGTAGAATATTTAGAGCCCTATGACTATGACATGTGTGTCTACGTTTCTTTCCAATGATGTTGCTCAAATGAAGTCAACTGAGAAAGCTCTTGAGATTGGAGGTATCCATTTTGAAACAAATAAGCTCTTTTTATTTCATACATTTAAATGTTTGATTTACAGTTGAGGAAACAAAGTTAGGGAAATAAAAAAATTTAAAGGTTGATATTAATTATTCACGTTGTTTGAAACAATCAAAACTCTGTTTAACTGTAAGATCTATTTTTGGATTAGTCAAATCCCGGTTTAACCAACCAGGTTACAAAACCAAACATAACAACTTGATATAAAACTATGGACAATAGAACCATGTTATGTCATAGGTGGTTAGGGAGAGCTAAAAGAACACTTCACAACAAAGTGGGAAAATGTATAAAGAGAAAAACTTGGGGATTCTATATATAGCTAATTTGAATTAAGATAACTTATTAATATAGCTAATTTTAAATCACGATGATGAATTAATTTCTCGTCTTCTTACTTTATGTAGTTTCTCATACTTTTTAATAGGTAAATATTAATTTACCGGTGTTGGCTAGAATTGTTAGCGAAGAAATTCAAACTTATGAGATTTCTCTATCTCTCAATTTTTATTGAAGTGTTGAACTAATCTTACAATCTTATTTCTGCATATAGTTTCTCATTATAGAAGTGACAAATCAAAAAAGCTTTTAAGAGCTCATATGCTTTTGGTGCTGACAAATAAGAGACTACTCAGTTCAAAGCTGAATCTCAAACATTCTTTTTCCTGATTTTTTTATTAAATGAAACCAAATTGGATAATTGACAAAATAAATATTGTGCACCATGGACAGGAGGAATCCAGTTCTTGGATAACAAATATGCATCCAATGAATTGTCGAAAAAAGGGACATTTCATCAAGTAAGAAAGAAGCCTAAAGTAAACTCACAAGATATCATAAAATGGTGGGTGCAGATAGTCTTTGAACCTACTCTAAATTACTACATTGGGTTTAACTTAAGCGTCCTAGGATAGAGTTATAATTTGGATAAGTTCAATATATTTGTTGAAGTTGTCTAGGTGATATTTCAAATTGATATGCAATGCTAGTAATAGTTCGGTTATATATAGTGAATAAAGTTCTTACCAAGCATAAATACGAATATGAGTAACTTAAAAACTTTTAAATTTTAGGTGTGTTGCTTCACGGATATTTTTTTATCTCTAGAAATTGTAAGTAAAAAATCGTAACTTTTTATGTTTGGTATGATTATTTTAATAAATATTCTCAAGAAATTTAAGAATATTTTAATTAAATTAAACATATTAATAAAATTTCTAAAAAATATAAGTCACATATAATATAATTCCTTATAATTTCAAACATCCCCTTAATATATAACCTTTCGCAGAAAAAAAAGAAGTCAATTTAACCCAAAGCCGATAAAAAAATGTCGCAACCCACAAGATTGGTGTTTCGTTGTTTCACAAACCAATTAAGAATTACGTTGCCTTTTTATCTAGAGTAACACTATTCATATAAGTATAACATTTTCTTAAATAGTTTACAAAACTAGTGTATGAATTCGTGTTGGGCGTTTGTTTTTTAAATAGAGATAAAATAATAATAATAAATTACATTAATTAAGGAATAACTTTATCTGTGGTTTTCTAAAATTATTTTCAATTATCAATAGATATTGTTTTCCATTCATTATATAAAATATTTGATATAGTCTTTATTATATTTTATCAATAAATATTAATTATTAGTTAATTATTAAAATTGTTATCATAAAGGATTCAAACACACAATCTCTACCTACTCCTTTCTCCCACAGCAAATAAGTTTCGTTATGTAATATTAAAATCTCACCATAGAATTTAACTATTAGGTTGATCACAGTTTTGTTTCCTCTTTGGTTAGTTAAATCTGTAATGTTTTTTTTTTCCTATCACTATCACTAGTGGAAAATTTTTTTTTTACACCGGCTAGTTTACACCAATTTTGTTAAAAATCAGTGTAAAAAGTAACACGGTGTTAATTTTAAGAATAAATTGTAACTTACTGGTTGTATATAACAACCGGTGTAAGAAATATTATTTACACCGGTCTAAATTTTTGACCGGTGACATATAATTGGTTTATTTAAGGTTTGTATGGTTTTATGTAACACCAGTACAAAAATTGAAATTAATCCCTTAAATCTCTAACTTTTTTCTCGTCTCCATCTTTTCCCATTTTGAAACCCTTTATGTCTTACTCTTCCTCATCTAACTTTCTTTTTCCTCTCACTCTCGTCACACTCTCTTCCTCATCTTATCACCTTAATGGTTTCTCGTCACACTCTCTTCGCCTCTGTCACGCAACTGCTACTGTAAGTAGAGAGTGAGATGTTAGGTTAGGTTAATGTGCACGAAGATCTTCATCATAGCCTTCTCATAACCCTTAGCATGACCCTTTCTCAGAACATGAGAACCTTGCAATGTTGCCATCAAAATGTTTGCAGTGAGAGCCTCACCACTACTCATCGTCAGTACAATATGGTTTTTTGCTTTTTTACTTTCTTTTCCTTTTTGTTTCAATTTCTTCTTTGTTTTCATGGGATAGGGTTTCTTAATCCACACTCTTTGTTTTCCTTCATCTTGCTTTCTCATAAGATACCCGCGAGACCTTCACAAAGCCACTCTCAGTGTGATAGAGCTCTTGCCGACATTATGGAGATGGACAAAGACTCTATGGTGGCATGGTTTTAGAGTTTATGGTAGGGAGAAGGGTCAAATGTATGGCACAAGTAGTCTTCGTTATGCTTTCACATGGTGTGGAAGGTAGGCCTGTGAGGTACAAGTTATCTTCTTTGTCGATGAGTTTACTAGTTGTAATTATTCGTCCTTGTTTCTTTATTTAATTATAATTAATAGTTGACTATTATGTAACTAATAGTCTGAATAATAAATGGGTTATCATTATGGAATTATAATTAATTAGCCTGTTAGATGGTGATGTCTATTGGGTTTGAGAATGACATGTATCTGTAGTAAGTAAGAATTGTTTGATGATTTGATTATATGTGTGAAATCTGTCAAGTATGATGTTGCACTTTTGTATGTGTTTCTAACAAGACTGGAGTGAGATAAACTTACCCTTCTTGTTTGTGATTCTTATTGTGTATATCTATATATACACTTAAGGCTGTTTAGAGACAGGTTAGAAGAAAAGATCATCGTCAGAGTTATACAGTGGAAGCCCTGGTGTCCTTGGAGAATCATTACAAGGAAAGTAAAGAGACATATTATAGCAAGCAACATAGAAGAGCAGTCTCAACCCTTGAGAAGAATAGTCTTAGGATAAATTGTTTTTACATTTTATGGGAGCCTGCATGCCCCATTTTCTTTCAGAGTATATAATTTTTGATGGATTCAACCATGCAACTGTTTGGAAAGACTATTTTAAAAAATCTTTTTCTATTTGTACAACTTAAGTAACACCTTAGTTAATTAGGACATCCTAAGTATAGGAATCGTCCTAATTAACCAAGGGCATTACATTGAACTCCTGTGCATACCATGTGAAATGTATTAATAGGCATTATCTCATACTGAATGTGAGTTGATTGATGACTGTATGCCACTAAGCACGAAGTACGAACTTAGCAATCCACCGTGAATTAGTGGTTTTGAGTACGGGTAAGACCTTGAGAGTTAGTGGTTATGAAGTGCTTGAGATATTGACGTTGAAATGCATAATCTGCTAGCTATGGTTTCAACCATAAAATTTGAGCACAATAACTCCTGGTAGAAACATACTCTACCTTAGTGGTGGACAAGGCCATGTGGGCTTGCTTCTTAGAGCACCAAGAAACAAGTAAACTACCAAGAGAATGACATGTTCCACTAGTACTTTTCTGATCGACCTTTCATCCTACAAAATTAGAATTGGAATAACTAATAATGTAGGGTCCTACTCCTTTAGGATACCACAAACCCATATGTATTGTTCCCATTAAATATTTTAATATTTTTTAACAACAGACCTATGCGATTCAATAGGACAAGATTAAAAATGAGCACACATGTATATAGAAAACATGATATTAGGATTGCTAGCAATAAGGTAAAGAAGGGAACTAATCATACTTTAATACTTCTAATTGACAGATTTTTTGATTCATTTTTCTAAGTAGTAGGAGGTGCTCACTGGTGTTGTAGTATTTCCTAATTTGTCTCTAGCCAAGTATTAATATGGAGACATATAAATATATTAAGACTATAATGTATGGGCATATGGATGATCTAATCTTATAGATCATGAATATGAACGATATCAAGTCTTTATACGATCATATTAAGAGTAATAGTGTACTAGATAGAACCACCCTAAGAATGTTGCATGGATCGTTAATTACATGAGTGTGATAAAATAGATCTCATGTGCTAATGATATATCTAGTGCTTCGACCTAAAGTCACTATATGATTCCTGTATGAAGAGTTTGTTGTTTAATACAATCAAATGTCATTTGTAACAAGCTGATAATAAAGATTGTAATTAAGCAGTGAACAAATCATGCATAGGTAGGGATGAGAATAGGTCGGGCCGACCGACAGGGGCTTATTGCTTGGCCTGACCTGACCTATTTAATAAAAAGGTCAGGTTCAAACTTTTTAAAAATCCTTTTTAATTTAAAAGGTCAGACTTAAGCTTTTAAATAAGCCTTTTAAGCCTGTCAGACTGTCCTATTTATACATCCTTATATAAAAATTTTATATTTAGTTTATATATTAATTTTATAAAATAAAATTAGACTTATAAATTATATTATATTAAAATATAATATGTGATAAATTAAAATATATTTATATTTTATAATTTTAATATTTTATTTTATTAATTTTAAATTATTGTAATAGTAAACCCTAAAAATCAAAAGTCACACTTTAGAAACTCCCTCCCAATTCTTATACGTAAATGTAACCCCTGTCTCACACTCTCAAATTTTTTACCGCTGAAAGGACATCGGCACGTTGAGAATTGGTATGTTTTTCATTCAATCTTGATTTTATAAACTATGATTCTATATTATAGAGTTTTGTTTTGCATTATAATATGTTTTCCTATATATAAGGATGAACCTTTTATTATAGTAATATAATATGATCCAGGTGCTTTACTTATTCTATAATTTATACTAGATAAATCCCGATTATAGTAGTATAAACCCCTATAGAGCAGCGTATAATATTATAGTAGTGTAAATCCTCGTTATAGAAGTATAAACCCCTGTAGAGCAGCGTATAATGTTATAGTAATATAAACCCCTATTATAGTAACAATGGATTGGAAATCATATTGAATCATTCAATTGAAATCATGAATTTGGTGGAACATGTTATGACATTTTTTGTGTTTGGATCCACTAGAGCAGCGGACTACATTGGGTAATGGCAATTATTTTTTATTGAATTTGGTGTAATATATTATAGGTTTTGCTTTGCTTTTTTTTAGCTTTTAAAAAATAGCATTTTGAATTAATATAGTCTAATACTAATATTTTATTATGTACTTATTCATCTTTTTATAAGATTTGATTTAATTTAATTCATGTTTCTATTATATACTTAGTTATTCATGTTTTAATATCATTCACATGCTATACATAAACATAAATAATAAATAGTAAGGCATTTAAATATTCACTTGTTTGTTGAAATATATAGTAATTAATATTTATATTATATTTTTATTTTTATTTTATAAATCAAGCATGTCATGTATAGTATGTTTTTAGTTAAGTTTATTTGTTGTCATATATAGTAGGTTAATGTTAGCTATATGGTCATGGTAGTTTATGTCTATGTTTAACTTACTAGTTGTCATCCTACATGTTTATTTTATTTTATTTTCTTTCCTTTATAGACTTTTTATATGGCTTCTCTTTCTAGTCAAGAACCTACAGGTACCAATAATATTGTAATAATAGATTCAAATTAACTTAAACATGACAAATAGGGCGATGAGAAAAACAAGGATGAAACACATGATCATTGTGTCATTAAGAGGAAAAGACAAAAAACTTCATCTATATGGAATGATTTCGATGAAGTCGAAATTAGTCAAGGTGTGATGAAAGCTATTTGCAAACATTGCAAGGAGAAAATTTTTACTAGAGGCAAAAGAGCTAGCACAAGCCGTTTGAGGAGACACGCAAATAATTACATGCAAAGGAGGTTGAAATTGGCCATTGAAAAGAAGCAAGCTGTTATTCCATTTCAGCCTTCAAATTATGCTAATCCATTTATGGTTCCTGGGGTGAGGTACTCAAATGAGAGGATGAGAGAGATCATTGCCATAACTATTATGGCACATGAGAAGCCATTTACTATAGTTGAGGATGAGGTTTGGATGTGGGCCTTTCAATATGCAAACCCTGATTTCTAGAAAGTCAGTCATAAAACTGCTAGAAGTGATTGTTTATCAATATATAAGGCAGAGAAGAAGCAATTGAAGACATTGCTAAAATGTGTGACTAAAATTAGTTTGACTACAGATATGTGTGGACACTTTATTAATGTGGGATGGAATCTCCATAAAAGAATTCTGAATTTTGTAAAAGTTCCAGCACCAAGGCGTGGAATTGATGTGGCTGATGTAATTTTTAAGTGCTTGAAGCTTTAAGGTATTGAAAGTAAAGTGTTTTCTGTTTCGGTGGACAACGCTTCCTATAATGATAGTTGCATTCAAAATTTGAAGGATAACTTATCATTAAATAGTACGTTATTTCTTGGGGGTGCCCTATTTCATGTTAGGTGTTGTGCACATATACTGAATCTTTTAGTGCAAGATGGCATGAGTAGGATTAAGGATATAATTCATAATGTCTGTGAAAGTATGAAATATGTTAACCATAATGATGCAAGGTTGAAGGATTTTTGTGATATTATTAAGCAAAAGGGTTTGAAAGGGAGGAAGCTTATCATTGATTGTGTGACAAGATGGAATTCTACTTATCAAATGTTGTCACTTGCTTCAAAATTCAAGATTGTTTTGCAGCTTATAAAGAAAGAGAGTCTCATTATGACTATGAACCTTCAACTCAAGATTGGGACAAAGTTGAGAAAGTTTGTCAAGTCTTGGAAGTGTTCAATCTAGCCACTCATGTGATCTCAGGCAATGAGTATCCCACTACTAATTTGTACCTTGCTGAAGTTTGGAGGCTTAAACAGGTAATTGATAAACCTTTTATTAACAAATATTGTAATAAACCTTGTATTAGCAAATATAAAGTACCAAATATCATAATAAACCTTTTTTATAGGTAATTGATAAGGCAACAAAGGATGAAGACCTTTTCATGAGAGAGATGACAGCTCTAATAAAAGCAAAATTTGATAAATATTGGGGCAGTGTAATCTCTTAATGGCCATTGTTAGTGTCTTAGATCCTAGGTTTAAATTTCATATTATAGATATATGTTTTCCTATGATTTATCAACCAAATGAAATTGATGAAGAGAATATAAAGAAGGTGAGGATTTTCTTAAAAGAGTTATATGAAGAGTAGGTAGCTATAAATGCAAAAGAGTCGTCCATTGTTAGAGATGATGCTAACAACAATGGTAATAACTCTTCATCTTCTGTTTCAAAACAATCTTCATTACTTATTGGATTTGATCATATCATGAATATTGTGTGCCAAAACGAAGGAGTTCCAACCATGAAATTAGAGTTACATGTTTACCTTGATGAAAGTGTTTATGTTCCTGATGAAACTAACTCTTTTAATTATTTGGAATGGTGGAGGAATAATAGTTTAAAATATAAGATCTTGTCAAAGATGGTTCCTATCTCTACTATGGCTTCAGAGTCTACATTTAGTGCTGGAGGTCAAGTTATTGATGAGTATCGATCTAGGTTGAGTGAGGAATCCATTGAAATACTTATTTGTGGTGGAGATTGGCTCCGTCATAAATGTGGTTTAAAGAAAAAGGCAAAGGTTTGTTTTATAATTGTTTTTTATTTCATTGTTTCTATTTAATTATTAATGATATTTATTACTAAAAGGTTTATCTTTATATTCTAATTACATTTTCCCTTTTGAAGGTGAATGGACAAATTGATGAGATCTTCTTAAAAATTTGATGCATGATTCAACTCTTGTGGATTGATGACTTCTTCCAAGTGGTTTTCTTCAATACTACAATGTTGTGAGGGGTTTTAGAAAATAATTATGTTTTGTTTGGTAATTTAGGCTTGATTTCTATGTGTTGGGATTTGGATATTATCTTTTGGAATGTTTTAGACTTGATGAATTTATTATGTTTGTTTGGTAATTTAGGCTTAGGGTGTTTTATATATTAAACATTGGCTTTTAGACAATTTGATACCTATAATAATTATTAATATTATTATTTATGGTACTAATTGAGATTATGATTGTATTTGTAACCACTTAAATATTAAATCTTGTACAAATTATTTTTGTCTTTGTTAGTTGGTAACTACGTGTTCCGTTTTGCTACCATTGTTACATACAAATTGCATCTCTTTACATTCTACTTAGCCTATTTAAAAGATAGGCTCGTTGGTCTATTTAAAAGAGGGCCTATTGGCCTATGTAGGACATATAGGTCTATTGGCCTATTTAAAATAAGTCTATATGGCCTATTTCAATCAAGCCTATCAGCATATTTATTGGCCTTTATAAAATCAGGTCTTTATATAGGCTAATAGGCCTAGATAGACTTTTAAACAGTCCAGGTCAGGCCTATAATGTTGGCCTATGTCAGGTAAAAGGCCAGACTCAGGCCATACAATTATGAACTAGGCTAGGCTCAGGCCTTACCAAGCCTGGTCTGGCCTCCTATTTCCATCCCTATGCATAGGGATGTGAATGATGTAAATGAGATTCATCTCTCTTTTATAACGAGAGTGATATCTGTGGGCCACTTAATGAAGTGAAACTAAAGAAATGCATGGCCATGTTAGGGAGAATAAACATTGAATATTTATTCAAGTAAAGTCTTTTATGGTATCAAATAAAATGAATTGGGTCATATAAGGATGACAACAGCTATGTCTTGGCCTAATTGGATATTGTGACGAAGGGTATCAACATATAAAATGGTTTTCACTTATAGGTTATGTCGATATGAAATAATATTCAAATGTAATGATGCATTGTTAGATACCAATTTTATTTTATGTTAATAACAAGAGTTTATTATTAACATTACTGAATACTTTGCCTACAAGGTAAGACGCATAAAGTAAGTCCATTAAAAATAGTTTCATTTTAGTTGGATTAAAAATAAAATTATTAGACCTAACTCATTTAAAATGAGTTAAATGCCTAATCACTAATAAGTGTTAATCAGGTTAGACAAGAGCCTATAAATAAAACACTTGTATGATTGAGTGATTTGAATAGTATATGGTGCTTACTCCACAAGCTTGTAAGATTAAGTGATATAGTAAGACACACACATAGGACTATATATTTAGTTAGAATGTGATATTAGTTAGATACAATTTGATTAGTTAGATGTAGAAATTTTTACTAATGATTTGTTAGTAATTTATTAGTCTGTTATAAGTTTGTTGATTAATTGTTACTTGAAATCTATCAAGTTTATTGCTTCCAAGTTTGTAGAGTGTGTTGACCAAACCAATTTCTTTTCCTATAAATATTTTGTATCCCACATTCCTATACATGAATACTCTTGTACTTCCTTTCTCTTTTGAGAGTCCTATAAGAAACCATGGAAATTCTTTAAGAATCTTAAGTTTCTTATGACTCTTGCCATTAAACCAAGACCCCAGCATCATCATCAGAAGTAGGGATCTACTATTGCAGTTGAAATCTCGGTCACTGCCACTAATTAAAGCAACTAATCCCTTGCTTCTTTTTCTAATTGGCATTGTAATCTTTACCTGGCAGCCACTAGCTAGAACATGCACCTTGCCACTTGCCAGAAATATCAAATATGTAATCGATAAGTAAAAAGCCAACAACCTTCACCCATCACGTGTGTGCTTTACGCTATATATGAAAGCATAAATACCGCGTGGTGAGTTTCTTATAATTCTTTACTCATGGATTCGCGATAAAATAACAAGAGGTAGCAACAAAGCTAATGACTAATATAATTAATCTTCTCAGGAAGTGTTACTATTATATAATTCTCAGATAAAAATACACTAGGTTCAGAAAAGAGAAGATCCATTACTAATACTATACGCACTATCAATATAATTAATTAAGACAGCAATGTAACTTGGCTAAAATAAACTTCCATGACAATAATATATTAATCATCATTTCAGCCTATATGCGTGCAGATCTACATATCATGATGCTCCTATCTTTTGTTCATTCAAAAATTAATTTTTATAATTAATTACGATCTAGTTTCTGTATTATTTAAATTTAAGATATCTTTGTGTGTAATTTAATGAAATGTTATCCTTAATTATTTTTCTGAGCTTTCATTGGTAACCAAAAGATAGATCAATGTTTCCTTAAACAAGGTTAATACTGAACCAAATCATTATTTTAACTTTTTGCTCTCTCTCTCTCTCTCTCATTATTAGATAATGATTAATTTTAACCCGGTAGGATACATACCTGCACTTGTAGGAATTAAAACATTTTAAAAACAAGTCAAGTCAACTAAGCAATTATATGTTAGAAATTTGCAGGGAGATCGATGTTGTTAACAATGTTAAGTACTATAGTGTTATTGTATATATATTGTGAATTGCACTTCTTATAGCACCACACACAGAGGTAGGGACAAATTGCACTTGGAAGCAAATCAAAGAACTATTCATCATCACTATGGCCTAACTTTTGCAGCCTTATGGAAGGGTTATGGGGTTTGTTAGCGTGGGGACTATTGTACTGCAATGTAATCGAAGGGTATAAATGGGTCTTGGCAGGGAAGTGTTATGCATCAAGTGGCATAAACAACACATGGCTGAGTTTATGAGGAGTGTGTTTTGCGTTCTTCTTCTTGTTGCAGCAATAAGCATAAGGCCATGTTTGGCTAATGTGAGATATGATTTTCATGAGACTAAGGATGGTGGTGGTATTGTTAGCTCTACCACTTCCATTTCTAAAGTTTCTCTCAGGAACCATAGTTTGGAGGGAGATCATCATGTTGGTGGAAGTGAGACAAAATCATTGGAAAAGATTTTAGGTGAAAGGAAGTTTGGTGGGAACAATAATAGTGGAAAAGGAGGTGGTGGAAGCGGAGGAGGTGGTGGGGGTGGTGGCAATGGAAGGGGGAGGAAAAGAAGGAATGGTGGTGGTGCTGGTGGTGGAGGTGGAGGTGGAGGTGGGGGAGGTTCAGGTGGTGGTGGTGGCGGTGGGGGAGGAGGAGGAAATGGAGAAGGTCATGGATGGGGAGGTGGAAGTGGAGGAGGTGGAGGGGGAGGTGGTGGTGGTGGAGGTGGAAATGGTGGTGGTCATGGATGGGGAGGAGGGAGTGGTGGAGGAGGTGGTGGCGGTGGTGGTGGCGACAATGGAGGAGGGGGTGGTGGAGGTGGCGGTGGTAATGGCGGTAGCAACAGAGCAGGGTGGGGTGGTGATGTTGGAGGAGGTGGTGGTGGTAAAGATTGGGGTTGGGGTGGAGGTAATGGGAATGTTAGGTGTTGGGTATGGGGATGTGGTAAAAAGAAGACAAAAGAGGAAAGGAGTAGAATTTACTCTTCAAACACCAACGGATGATCACACACAAGAATTTAGCAAACTAATATCATCATTCTTGGGGCTTTGATTTTGCTTTCTTTGTTTCACGTTTGTGTTTGCTCCATTCATAATATTCTTGATCATGACCTCGTTTGAAAGGAGTTCCCGTTTTGATTTTTTTTTTCATGGTATTTTATAGATATGAATGATGTAATCTTTATACTTGCTTTCGTATTCTTTTTTTTAGGAAGGTGATGAGAAAACAATTATTGTGAAGATTGTGACTTCATATGTTATGCGCGATCGCGAATTCAATTCAATAAAGTTGACTTTTTTCTTGGTTTCCGGGTTCAAATGTATTGATATGTCATTGATGCTACTATTATTACATTTTATATTTCTCATATTTGCTTTGTTTTGTGGAGGGAAAATGTATCAGGTGCTTATAAAATAAGGTCGGGTCTCATGACATGCGGGATAATTCCAGGCCAGGAAAACTTAAACATGAGAAAACCTTGTCTAAGGGCTACAAATTTTAGGCTCTAAAAAAATGTTTAAAATATATAGTGTCAAGCATATATTTGCTAAGACTTTAATGTTTAATGTTTATTAATTATAATTTGAATTTTTCTTGTAAATACTCAACGGATTGATCTAGAATCTTTATCTAGTTGTGAAATATACTTAGTTGTCTTATGATATTAGTAATAAATAAGGTGTGTAACTTAGACATAAAATATCAGGAATTTGGTTCAAACTTTATTTTTCTTAGTTCGTAACACTTCCAACTATTACATAGGATAAAAAAAAAGAAATATAATTAGTTAGCTCATGGACTCCTTTGTTTATCTACAACCACTATAAAAATAAGGCATTTAGAATTTAGAATTGGTCAAAAGCTAGTTCTACACACAAAAAATTATAAAAAGCCAACATTGAATTATAAGAGAAACCTCAATGATCACATAATAGAAATACAAAGATTTTCAAAGATCCTTGTAAAATTCCATGTTTCAAAGCTACTAAATCAAGATATGGTTTATAAATTTTTCAAAATATTTCTCTTGTAGTGTAAAACTTTTGATAACGGGACAAGTAGACCCATCTCTATAGAAGTGCACATTGTAATATTCTAATTTTAAATAACTAAAAAATTCTATTATAATTTAACCAGAGAAATTGAAGTGAAATTAGTGGGTAATGAATAAAAATCACTATTAAAAAAGTCTTGTTAATGACGGTAAAAACTTGTTGCTATAGGAGGGGAATCTATAGCTAAAAGAATTCTGTGACAACAACAACAACCAAGCAGCCTCTATCGTTGAACTGCTCGTTGCTAACACAACAGCGACGAACACTGAAATTCGTCACAACAGTTGCGATGGAAACAAGTTGTCACTGGACATGAAACAACATTGGTCCCTTTTATCATCAAGTCCATCGTTGTTTTAGGACCACATTAGTGAGGGAATATGTAGGTAGTTACAATATTGTTGAAACTACATTGCTATAGTTGTTACTTATTACAAAATCCTTTCATTTTTTCATCATTTAGATTCTATAGTTGCAATATACATGTCGTTTGTTCACTGCACTAATTTTTCTTGGTTGCACCACACTTATTTTGACCTACAACTTCTGGTAAATATTTAAAGAGACTTTATTTTCTGACTCAAATTAATGATCAAAGTACTTATTTAATCTGTTCCAAGAAGCCCTACAATTTTGAGATGGGGAAGAAGATGGTCCAGTCCTCATGTTGATGGTTTTAGTGACTTGAACTATGATTCAGAAAATCAAAACCATAAGTAGAAGATTTCAGAGCTGTATGTTTCTCTCTAACTTCACTCTTTATTTTAGCTCACTTGATTTTGATTTAACCGTAATATCATTCCTCATTTTCACTAGGTTTTACTTTATGAAATTTGAATATATGTGTAAGTCGAGTTCAAACTTATTAGATTTTGAGTTAAGATTATTTTAATTTAAGATTCCATTATTTGTTATTCCCGGTCGCGTTTTCACTCGAGCTCGCGTTCGCTTTTGTGCTCAAGTTTGCACTGGCGTTTACGTTCGCATTTGTGTTTTACTATTGAATTGAGATTTTTTGTTTCTTTCTGACCAAAGCGTTGATACATTTTGTCTATTTGAGATTACAATCTAGCGATTTCAAGGTTTTGAATTATATGAAGAAAGTAATGGAGGACATAGGTACAAGAAGACAATATCAAGAAAAGAGGTAAATATTTGAGTTCAGCTAATTGAGGATTTTCTTTTAGATACTCTGGTTCAATTAATTGGTCTGTACACTGTAAATACTGTAGACTATTTGTAGAATATTTTTCGAAGGAAAGAGTTTACCTTTTCATTCCACTTGTTAGAACTTTGGTTATAACAGCAAATCGTGTAATCTGGCTTTGGTGTTTAGTAATGACATGGTGTTTGCTTATGTAGGTAATCGAGTAAAAATTGTTTGATTGTTATTTTGATTGTTAAATTAGTGTGTAGTTTAATTTGTGAATATTGAATGAATGAAATGATGAATTTATTATAACTATTGTCCATCAAGCATTATATGGGTTTAGACTTCTATTAGTAAGTCTAAACAAAAACACTAGAGAAACAAGAAAATATTAAATTAAAAATAAATTAGCGACAGAACCTTCTCGTCGCTAATATGATGACTTCAAAACATATTGACAACATAATTGACGACGACATTAAAGACAAACACATTAGTGACAATGTCCACTTGTCGCTAATGTGGCATAAGTCATATATGTTAGCGATGAGATATATTAGCGACACAAACATACATACTTCTCTTAGCGATGACAACACCTTGTCGCTAACACCAGTGATGGCTTGTTCCTATCACTAACGTCCTTGCCACTTACCCAAGATAACCATTTGACACCACTTGAGTGATAGCCTAGCGCCCAAAACTTTAGCAACGAGCCTTTTCTAGTCACTAATGTGTTTTGGATATAATTATTAACGACGAGATATGAGATGATGGTGCATGTCGTCTTTTTTTAAAAGGCGATGTGTAGGTGATGATGCCAGTGATGGATATTTGTGGTTGTTATGTCTTTATTCTATGGCTATTTGTCATAAAATTTAAATGGACATCGCTAAACAATTTTCTAGTTTTGCGACTAGAATTACCCATAACCAATTTTGTCTCTAATCATTTTATCAATAGATTTTAAAGTTTAGAGATGGATTTTTTTTGTCTCTAGCTTTGTTTTTTTTTTCTGTTCTTTTTCTTTTGTGATTGTTGTAAGTAGTTTTCACGATTTACGATTTGGATCGGTTCAATTTTATTGTTAGTCATAGATTAGTTTGGTTTTTTTTAACATATTGGTTCAGTTTATGAACCCTCATAATACGAACAACTATACCATGCATTCTTTTTTTTACGTAGACAAGTTTTAGTATGATTGCATTTGCAAGTCAAGCCTATTATAGCCCACCTAGGCACGTTGTTTATCAAAGCCAAATTTAAATGGGCTTCTATCTCTAAGTTAAATTGGCTGCTTTGAAAAGATATCGATATTTGTACAAACTGGTTTCCTTTAAATATAATTTTTTTGTTGTTGACCGGTAAAAAGTAAGTATTTAAGATAATTAAGAATCTAAATAAAGAGTTAGCCAATGGAAACAACGTCATCCACAAGCTAAGGACTGACTTGGAAAGCTAGAGCTTGAGGATTGGTTTGGCAACCAACAATGACATCCCCGCACTTGTTGCACATCTAGGGATCCATGTTGACCATCTCCATCACCGGAGCTAGCAATCACAGCCATAACCATAGTAGCCATTACGACAACCACAACTATTACCACAACAACAATAGCCACGCTCTAAGTAGGCTTAGGATGATATTAGTTTCTTTGACCTTTCTCAATGCACTCAGGATGACGCTACTAGTATTTATTTACACTTTTTACACTATGTTTCCATTTATTGATGTTTATTTTAATATGATTAGGTATCTTGTAATAATGTGCTTAACGACAAACCCAAGAATTGGGTGAAATTATAATTTTTTTTAAAAGAATGACAATAGATTTAGCAACGAATTGTTTTTTGTTACAAATTAGTGATAGAAAAATGTCATCTCTAAATGGAACCGTCAAAATAGTGATTGTCATCCATTAGTGACGGATTCTGCTATGTGAAGATTTCACGATGGAACTATAGGTCGTTGCCAAAGATAACTGTCGAAGTGATATATTTGGTGGTTGAACTCAGCGACAGATTTTCGTGCTACTTGAAATTCAAATTTTCAAATGTTCAATTTTTAATTTTTTAATTTAAAAATGGAATTATTCACCAAATAAAATAAACTTTGGCCAGCCCTTTAGTTAAGCTATGGAATGAAGTTATCGACATTGGTGGCGGTTACAATTCTTCCGTCGCCAAACAATTTGGAGATCAAGTTTTTAACGATGGCGTGTAGTCCGTCGCCATTTCTGTCGTAGATCCTTTTGGCAATGAAATCTAGCCCTTTAACGAAGGAAAAAATATTTTTGTTGCTAATTAAAATTCTCTAATAGTGTTTAAAAAAGTCTTTTTAGATTGATTGATTTAAAAATTTTGTAACCCGACTTAAAAACCTTTCACTAGTATAAAGAATTTTCCAGTTTTAGCTGTACTAGCCAACTATTATTATTTTTAATCCCCAAAAGTGAAAAAAATATTAATAAGTCACAAAGAATACTTAAATCAACATGCAGCTTTTTTTGGTAAAATCTATATGCAACCTAAAAAGCTTTCAATTGTCCCATTCAAAAAAAGAGCTACTATCTTAGTTGGGCCTGTTAAAAATAACATTAAGCGCACTCCAACTTTAAGCAAACCAGTCCAATCACCTTTTTAAACCGAGTTTTTGGATTTAGTTTTATCACACAACTCAATTTTCTGGATCGTCGTTTCTGACCATTTTAAGATCCAAGTACAGAATATATTATATATAGGGTCTCATAATTTAATTAATTAATTTTTTAATACTAAATTAAAGAATTTCATAATTTAAATAATTGAAGGTTGACATGAAAGATCCAAAAAAAAAATATTCTTATCATCAATATTATTGGTAAAATCACTTATATCCCTCCTCTTATCTCTTATCTCTTATCTTTTTTTTTTCTCTTCCGTTCTAGAATTTAGTTGGAAAAAACAAAACGGTTAGTAAGTCTTATTGGCATGATTCTTTGAGCCTATAATTTACTGAAAATTCTAAAAAAAAGTTCAAATATATCAACTTGTAAAATTATAGGTCCCTATCACCCTCCACTGGCTCGGGTTGTTTGTCACTTAAAGCCGTTTTTTAGAAACCCAACCCGTCAAAGGGTCCGTTTGGTTTCCAGTTGGGAAAACGGAATTGGGGAAATGGAGAAATTTAAGGGTTGATATTGATCCTTCACGCCGTTCGAGATAGTTAAAACTCCGTTTGACCGTAGGATTTATTTTTGGGGTTTGACCAACCAAAATAGAAATCCAAACGGGTTCTAAGACTAAGCTTTGATATTAATTTGTACTCGCCAACTTGAATCTACATAGAATACGCATTACATAGTGTTTTTATTCTAAAGGTTCCTATCTATATATTGTAAGCGTAATACATGAAAAACTTTAAAGAATTACTATAGGAAATTAGGTTTATTATTTTTCTCTGTCAACGATGTGTCACTTGAAATACTATATGAGCCTATAAGCTACATTTATACAAAGGGTTAAATGGGAGAGGGAATCCATCTCAAACCCATCAAAAGGGGAAGTAACTGTAACCGCTATAATCATGGGGAATCAATCATCTACAGAAATTAAAAGATATAGTGGGGTCCCCTTCCAAACGGGGGACATATATATATATATATATATATATATATATATATATATATATATATATGTATGTATGTGTGTGGGGGGAGTTGGGGTGTGCATGCATGGCTTCTCAATTCTAATTTCTCCCGCGTCCTATTCTATTCTTCAACACCCTTCATTATTGATAGGAAGCAATTAGAAATGTGAAAATCCACTCACGTTTGACAATATTAGCAAAGAAGATCAAAATAGTCATTTTCTCTAATCAAATTATATATGATGAGGGTCGACACAAGCCCAACAATATGGACAAATATGCAATAAACTTATCCAAGATAGTGAGGTCAGAGTGACCAATGCATGAAGTAAGAAGGTGGTAACCTTGGTTTTGGTTCATTAGGCTAAATTAAGATCTCTACTTGGTTCCTTTATAATTTTATATCAAATGAAAACATCAGACCCATTTCGCATTTGGCTTTATTCATTTCTTATGGTAGCGCTATAATTGGGTAATTGTCATAAGATAAAGGTGTTTTAAAGAAATGTATCGTTAAATTGAATTGAGAATCGTTAATGGTAAAAATCATAAAACTTTTGTAGTTTTCTCTTTTAAAATTGCACCAAACCAAATTAAATCACATTTTTATTCTTATTATTTATCATTATACCTTTTAGAATTAATTTTATTTAAAGTCTATTAAGTGAATTATAGAACTAACAATATTTTTAATACTACAATTTTTTATGATTGCTATTTTTATTTATTTATAATTACAATTTGTTAATCATACCTATTTAGTATCGTTGTGATTAATTACTGATTTTTTTTATAAAACTAATTGAATTATGATTTTTATTTTTTAAAAAATAAAAATAAAAATAAAAGCCACACCAATCAAATTAAACCAAACCGATGCAATTCAATTCACTTTTTCCTTCATATATGTGTATAGAAAATGGAGATGACGGTATATACTTACTAATTTAGTGTATCATGGGTAATGGAGTAGATGGAAAAGTCGATGCTTTCTAGCGTAAAATCAAAGAAAGATAACATTTAAAAATAAGAAAAATGAAGGAGGATTTAACTGTGATTAATAGAGTTTAAAGAAGAATGTTTTAAAATAATCTGTCGTCAGATCGGAATCTAGTTTCGATGGAGATGAGAAATTGTCGAACGCGGCTAATTTAGCCAGGTTGAAAGGGTGATATGTAAATATATATATATATATATATATAGCTATTTTTATTTAAGTTTTAAATGTTTTTGTTTTATATAATTTTTATATATTAAAAATCGTTTGAAAACAATATTTTTGTATCATTTGCTATATTTTCATATAATTAAATATATCATGTCATATGCTATACCACATATTTTGCATTTAGTTAGTATTATATATATATATATATATATATATATATATATATGAAGATATAAGTTAGAGTTAAATGTTATTGGTTTCTATATTTTTATTAACTTTTGGTTTTAGTCTTTTAATTATTTTTTATTGGTTTTAATCCATATATGCTATTGAATATCACTAGTGTCAAAAATGGCTGAGGATAGGATATGAGCACGGTTCTTGAAAAATCGTGTTTGAAAAATATACATTGGTATATTTGTAATTATGAGGAAGTTTTTTGAACACGGTTCCCATGTAAATCGTGTTTGTAGGCACTAGTGTTTATATTTTGTTTTTAAAATTTTTAAAATGCATATACAAACATGGTTGAGCAACAAATCGTGTTTATCGTTGAGCTATAAACACGGGTGATAGGAACTGTGCTTAAAGGTTTTTCCTATAAACACGGGTGTACTGGGAACATGCTTAAAGGTCTATTTTGCGCATACTTCTCAAAGCACACATTCAAATAAGTTTTCAAAGGGGGTTCTTTTCATATTTCACGCTTTGTCTTCTTTCTCTTCTTTTCACCTTCACGCTTCATTTTCTTTCTCTTTCCTCCACTTTCAATTTCACGAACGTCTTCTTCCCTCCCTCCAGTTTCACGCATTACACTTCTTCCTCTTCCCTCCCTCCACTGCGAACGCTCACCATGGCGTGAAACGAACTTCCCACCGCGCAACTAGGTTCTTCTTAAAACCCTATTCTCCTCTTATGGTTATGCAATGTTGGTTAGGAGTTTGTTTGGTTGATGCAATGTTAGGCTTAGGTAGTACTAGGAAAATGAGAATGTTATTAGTTATAGATTGGAAAATCTGATTAGGAAAATTAGAATGCTGTTAGCTATTGACTAGGAATTGTATTGAATGTTGAAATTATTTTGTATTCTCTGTTTATTAATTTGGGCAATTTGAATTGGTATTAAAGTAAAAACAATTGATATTTTCAACTAAAAAAATACATAAACATTAGTATTATTCCTTGCATTAGTAAAAAAAATTAAATAAAAAAATGGATATTTTCAACTAAATAAAAAGTTACTTGTATAAAAGTAAAATAATACATTGTATTAAACATAAACATTGTAAATTACACAAGCTCAACAAAGGATAATTAAAATTATAAATTAGGGGTAGATATGTGTATAAATTGTTGATTAGGCAATTTAAAATTTTAATTACATGATGACTTAACCCCATAATTATTTTAGTTCTATAATCTTAAATAATTTTATTATAACAATAATAACTAGTTTTATTTATTATACAACACCCCAAAACACTATATGTTAAATCTAAATACTACCCGACTAAATAAAAAAATTACTAATAGAAAATTAATAAAAATCCCATGTATACTGTCTTTAATTTTAATTTGATTTTGTTTAGTTAATTTTTATTTGTCATATTTTTAGTTCCTAATAAGCTTTTTTAGTCCCTTTTAAATGACTATGTGATTTTTTAAATTGTGTGACTGAATCATAGTTTCCTGTTTGAGATTTGACACAAATAGTAATTAAATTAATTGATTTTATCGTTTGTGTTGAATCTTGAATTATCCGTCTGGATAGTTTGGGATAAATAATTTTTTTATGTATCATTGCTATGTACAAGTTAGGACTTATTTTAAAATTTGATCAAGTTTTGGTTAGTTAAATTATGTATTGTCCTGTGGGTGCATATTTGATTGTGGTTGAATTTGATGTCACCACTTTCATTTTGTGTACTTAGAGACCAATGCAAAATGCTACTGAAATTTTATCAAATTTTAAAATAATTCCTAACTTATACGTAGTTATGAAGTATAGAAAATGTTCTTTCTAAATGGGTAAGACCATCACCTTTGTAAAGAAAATGAGATTTATAGCACCGTTAAATTTACGTGTATTATAAATAGTGATATGGATCGAAGTTAGATAACTGCATCACGTATAAGTCCACAGTATGAGGGTGGAGTTGAAACATTCATTGAATTCATGATACGAAATGCGGAGGAGGTGAATGGAAAGTATTTTTACCTTTGTGTTAAATGCTTGAACATGCGTTGACTGGAATTGGAAGAGGTGCGAGAACATCTATTATGTGATGGTTTTCTTCAGACTTATTCACGTTGGATATGGCACGGTGAACATGTTGAGGTGCCAAGTACCAGTTTTCAAATAAAAAACTGAAGCTTTACGTATGAAGTTGATTACGACATGCATGACCGACTTGAGGATATGATTCATGATGTCGGGGTAGAAAGTTTTAAGAGAGCTCACGTATATGTGACTCTATGTGAGGATTCTGAAAAGCCGTTGTATCCAAATTATGCTAATTTCATGAGGTTGTCAGCAGTTTTATGATTGTTTAATTTGAAGGCGATAAATGGGTAGACGGATAAAAGTTTCACTGACTTGCTTAAGTTGTTGAAAGAAATGTTCCCAGCTGGTAATATCTTGCTAAATTGTAATTATGAGGCTCAAAAGATGTTGTTCCCTATGGGTTTTAAGTATACAAAGATACATGCATGCTTAAATGATTGTGTATTATATCGTGGTGAGTATAAAATGTTACATCGATGTCCTAGGTGTGGGGTGTCACAACATAAGAAGAAAGAGGTTAATTCTGATGAAGTCTGCATTAAAGGGTCTCCTACGAAGGTGTTGTGGTATCTGCCCATAGTTCTAAGACTAAAGCGTATGTTTGCTAATATAGATGATGTAAAGCTTATAAGATGACATGCTGATGAAAGGGTTGTTGATGGACTACTTAGGCATCTGGCAGATGGATTGAAGTGGAAGAAAGTGGATACAATGATTCCAGATTTTGCCCATGACCCAAGAAATGTTAGACTTGCACTAGCCATAGACGACATGAACCCATGTGGGAACCTAAGCACAAACCATAGTTCATGGCATGTTTTGTTGTTTGTTTACAATTTGCTGCCATGGTTGTGCATGAAGCGAAAATATGCTATGCTATCAATGATGATTTCTGGTCCACGACTACTAAGTTTACGCATTATAAACTTAGCGTGCGTACTTGCTTTATCAATCAGACCCCAGACTTGTGAAGCAACAAGAACGTTACTCCAAAGCTTGCATCAAATGAAGATCAAAGTTTATTTTGAAGATGCTCTAAATCAAGTTCTTATCTAAAGAAACTGCTCTTATTATCAAAAGAGAAAAGAAGACAAACCAGTGCAAGAACCAAAGTTCGCATGGGAAGAAACCAATATAGTTATTCTAAGCATTTTGGAAAAGCTGATGAAGATTGGTTCTTGTGTCAGAAAGCTTTCAGAAGGTCAACCTTATATGCCTTGTACGTTTTAGTAGAAAGAAGAAAGTTAATAGAAGGCCTTTTGCGCTAAAGCACTTGAGGAACACCATTTCAATGCAAACTCTAATGTTCTTCGTACTAGACCTTTTGCCCTTGTCTTATCTTCATGTCTGATGCTCGCAATAGCTAAATCCCTTTAATGGATTCAAAATGGCTATCTCAAAGGCCTATATATATATATATATATATATATATATATAAAGGAATCATAAAACTCGAAGATGTTGATGACTCTAAAAATAAGATTCACGAAAGCTTCTCTCTACTCCTTCAAGCTCTTAGTCTTAGCTTTCTCTTTAAAGCAAAGACTTTCTTTGTTGTTCTGCTCCTAGCAGACTTTAGTCTTTGTCCTTTATACTTAGTGTATCAGTTCTTTATCTTATATTTTTTGTATACACCAAGTCCTCAGAAACACAAACACAAACTCTTTTTAAAATTCTTATTTGTGTAAAAGCCTATTGTATTATCAGCCTTAGTTTTTATCAGGAAACAGATGTTTTCCCTGAAGAGACTTTTGAAAAAATACTTGGGATTGAGCCAAAAATGGCTTATTGAAACAATACTTAGGTTTAAGCCAAGAGTGGCTGGAGTCAATAATACTTGTGACACAGTATGTGCTATTATGTAAAAGGTGTTTTTACATAGTGAAAATTCTTCAAGTTTGAAGGGACTAGATGTAGCTTCTATGTTTGAAGTGAACCAGTATAAATTTTGCGTGTTCAATCTCTATATCCCTGATCTTTTAAAGTCTAGTTCAAAAGTTTGCTAGATTCACGCTCAAAAAGTTTTTAAGTTCCTCACAAAAAGAGTTTAAGACTTATTCAACCCTTCCTTCTATATCTGACTCTGAACCATTAGAGTCCATAGTCAATTTTGTAGCCTGATCAGGAATATGATGGGGCTTGGAGTCTTCCACCCCACCAATGGTATTTCTTCTTTTCTACTTTTACCCTTCGGCTTTACCCTTCCTCCTTAACTGGTTTTTGCTTCTGTTGTTGGTTCGCCTCATGATTTGTAAGGAAACTAATCCTCTCCACCAGTTTGGAGACATTGACTTCCACTTCATTTTCTTTGGTAATCTCTTTGTCTATACCATTTTGAAGCTCTTCTTGCACCATCATTTCAACAAACGCATCAACTCTTTCAGTCATCGATCCTACGAATAAACAAAAAAAAGAGGGATAAGAAATCAAGATCCTGAATAAATTAATTTCTTAAAAAAACATAAAGAGAATGAATTCAAGTATGCCATGAGAGAGGCTTCATCACTCTCTAATATTTGCTTGCATTCAAAACATCGTCTTTCCTTTTCTAGTTTATCACATTTGGAGGCCAACTTTAGTAATTCTAGGATGGTACATGAGTCACAACCATGTAAGGTTTTCTTTAAATTATAAGCACTAGACTCCAACTCAAAGTGTTTCAAAGTCCAAAAATGATGAAATCTCTCACAACCGCCAGGATTCAACCAGAACCCAAACCTCAGCTTGGTATCTTGAATAGAAAAGAAGAAGGGCTTGGAACTTTTCCCCTTTGTTTTTATCAATTCAACATAAGGTTTGAAAATAGGATATTGGTCATGCAAGGCGACATGCCCGATACCGCAGCCAGGCTCAAATCTCCTCAACATATGGAAGATATTGAAAAGTAAGGCCAATGTCTATCTAAACTTATAAATATACTCTAAGGATTTAAAACTTCTCACAAAGGCTTAAACATTTGAATACAAATGAGAATAGGTGATGATAAGGCAATGCAAAACTTTTATCTCAAACTCAGTTAGAGGGAAACAAATCTTGACTTTAGTGAAATTGAAGGTGTACATCCAGATCTGGTCTTTTCCGTGATTGAGGTAAATCCTTTCTTGTTCGAGAGGGAATAAAATTTCAAACTAAGACTGCCATTAACGATCTATATTTAACATCCTAAGTCAATTTCCCTTTTTATTTATATACGACAAAATTATTTTCGCAATCTCTTTCTCGCGTTGAATAAAATTTGTGTCATAGTATGAATTAGTATTTACTTATTTTAACTCTTAACCCACTCAGTCTTGATAGATAATAGTATTCACTTAAATGTAATCAAATCATGATAAGAGCACACGTAGAATAATATCCGCTCGGTAAGGTGGAGTTGGAATGGTGGGGAAAGAAGAGAGAAAAAGAAGAAGAAGGGGACAGGGGTCACTCGCCTGAGCGAGACCCCAACATTCCTAGGCGAAACCCGAGAGTCGCTTAGGCGAGTACCGACTCGCTTGAGCGAATACTACTAAGAAATCTAAGCGAACCAGACGCCCAGGCGAACTCACATGGGGATTTACTCGGTAAAATGGTTTACTCGGCATCAGGGTTTCACTCGGAAACACTCCACGTTCCCTCACTCGGGCATTCCACACTTGACTCATTACTACCCCTCACTCAGGAAGCTTAACTCGGTCCCAATTCCCTTGGAAGAGGCTCAGATTTCCCCTTCGAACACATTCAACTCCTCTTCACTCGGAATCGCAATACGCCTTCCTCACTCAGAATCTTCACACACTTTCTCCACTCGGAACTCTCTCCTAACCAATTCCACTCGGGACATTCAAACCTTCCACCCGAAAAAAGGGGGGAAAAGTCTCTCGGTTATTCCCCACTCGGAAATGGATCCGCTAGCTAATGGGCTGACACAGCAAACGAGAAAACATAAAGATTCATGCAATTTAAAATGTAAATTCACGTCTGATCCAAATTAAGTTGGCACACAAATAATAATAAGCACTCGGAAACTCCTTATACACATATGCCCTACACAATCACTTTAACTCTCTCGGGCCTTGGCATCGATCTCCCCCTTGGCGCGACTCCATGGCTCCGACTTCCTCCCTGTCACTGGTCACTAAATTAAAAATAACAGCAAGGGTGAGTGTTTGGCATCAGAATTAATGTAAAGCGAAAATTAACAAATTAAATATGTATATATATATGTCCCATTCGAAAATCGTAATAGTTCACTCGGCAAGCCCACGACAGCATCCGGTAGAGATAACAATTCATACCCATCAAATATATTAAATTTTCACTCGGAGTTTTATCAAGTCACACTCGGAAATTATAGCACATTACACACAATGAACACATCCACTTAACTTAGCACATATATCAAATTCATCCATGATCACCACTGACTCTCATGCAATCTGACTCCTAGTATCCGGATACTAAAGGATTGGCCTTCAGCTGGGGGTCCTACTTGACACCCCGTGAACCCTGCTTGGTTCACCGAGTCCTGCTCGACTCTCCACCTCGACCACTGGGTCCTACTTGACCACTGGGTAGCTCAACTGGGCACAAAAACCACGGGAGCCGAAAATGAGGGGCTAAAATATACCGTCGGCCGTCCCACACCACATAGTTATACATACAGTTCACATTTCCCATATTAAATTGGGCCATCAACATCACTTTCTCATCACTCGGGTGACCTGCTTGTCACGCCCGGATTCACATTATAACACCGATTATCCCAACATTGAATATTTCAAACTCATTTCATAATCAACTCAGTTACACACACCCGATCCTCAACTGATCGGTGTACATGGTCACGCATACACAAACATAGGCACACAACAATCATGCAATAACATTTTCTTACCCCGTTCGCACCGTTCAACGGCTCGGATGGGAGGTAGATCTTACTCTAATTAATCATAACCCAAACACCCCCTTTACCTTGATTCCACGCTTCGATGATCTGCTCTCGGTGTCGGTCCCTTCCTCTGGGCACAGGATTCACAGTCTCAGCTCTGTCACTCAGCCTTTCGTTGCTTATCCTACCACCTACTGGTTAGAATGTAAAACCCGTTAACCCAATGTTCTCAGCTCATAGGCCACACTTAAGCTCTCACTCATTAAAGGAGTAGAAAACAGACTCGAATATAGCCATGCATGGCCCTTGGCTACCAGAGCAACGAAAGGGAACAAGGAGCCACAATAAAACGAATCAGTGGACTCACCTTGAGGCCACGATCACAGGAATGAGGTTCGATCGAAGCTTTAACACAAACGGAGACCTCCCCCAGCGCATGTAACTTAGCGACAAGCGAGGAGATCGAAGAAGAAGGAACAGATCAAGAGAAGAAGAAGTTCGTAAATAATGAAGAGGGGAGAGAGAGAATTTCCTTTTATATAGAACTCAGGGGCAAGACAGCCTTTTCCCCCATTTCATTTACATTCCCATTAAAAGTTTTTAATCAATTTCATCACATTGGGATCCTACTCTGATTTGCTTTCACAATGCTTAATTATTCGAAACTGACCCATACTTCATAAGAGTATCGATCCGAGCTGGATACCAGACAACCGGTGTCCAGGCGTAGTGTCCACACATCGGTAATCCGAGCTAACGCTTGAGAGGTCGGATACTTCATCCGTCCTTACATCTTTGTTATGCACATCCGATTGTCCCAGCCATTATAAGAGGTTGACCGGGACTATGATTCCGAGTTGGGCGTTTTCCATACGTCGGTTAGTCCAAGACCACCCCAGGCACACCGGATAAGCGTCTGCCACAGGTCAGTACGTCTTTGACCGTTCTTCTCTGCACAACCGATCTTCAACACCGTTTGACCCTCACAATTGAGACTGGTCCGACACCGGATTCCCTGACCCCAGTTCAGGCAGATCAAATATTAAATAAATCTCTAAAACATTTGCTAATATTTTCCACTCTCCAAAATTTTTATTAAAATACCAGGAATGTTACACTATACCTATGGGCATCCTAGCTAGATAATCCCAGTCTTTTTCAAAAACATATCAAGATTTGCAATTTTAAAGTTCCTCGAAGACCTAAAGACCTACGTTGTCGGCCAACCAGTGATCTCAGTCGATATCACCCACAATATGAATAACCTTTTCACCGGTATGTTGGACTTAGACTACAATACTTTGTGTAGAATGAAAAAAGCAGTGTTGGAGGACCTATCGCTGAAGACAAAGTCGAGCAACCCTTTGAGGAATTGGTAGATGACATGTCCATAGAAGACGATAAAGAAGTTCTTGCTGTTTTACGAAGACAAAAATATCTACTAAAGGGATTTTTTTGAGTCACTCTCAAAAAAGAAGAACCAGAAGAATTTTTTCATTTTTTGAGTCAACCCTTTGAGCCATTTTTTCGTTGCTTCCATCGTGGTCTCGCCTTCGAAAGAATTTTTTTTTGGTTTTTAAAATTGAAAACACTAGTCAAAGTAGGACGAGATGATAAAGGACATGTTGCGTCGTCTACCATCTAGTTGAGTCCAGGCTTTACGCCGAGATCCTTCAGATGACCATGACAGAGAAGGCCAAAAGAATATCTCCAGGGAGCTAGCATCGTTGTCGCCATCCTCGAGTTCACGAATAACTACCATATTGAAAGCAAAGGTCGAAGAAAGGTACCTTGAAGTGTAGGGAAAAGTTCTCAGTCTTCTACTAAAAACAGGCCTAGAAGTCAGAGCAATCTTAGCCGATGTCCAAAAGTAATTTACGCAAGCACAAAACTTATGAAAATGATGCACCTACTTATAGAAGGACCACTCAAGGGCAAAGTCGTAAATAACTAAGGGCAATCATTACCCCCAATATGTTTGTCATTTTACAACAGAGGCGAGAAAATGATGTAATTGCTTGAATTTTAAATAAGTCAATAAAAGGGCAACACGTGGTGGAAAGGAAGCCCAACCAGTAGCTGAAACGTTTTGAAACATTAGGAACGAGGCTAAAGTAATATCTTTATTTTGTCCATCAAAAGTCGTCCAGAGTGGCTCGAGGTGTTGCTTTGCAAACACCATGAGTTGAGGGGCATATGATTCTTACTAGTGACCGGGTATCTAAGCACAAGGGACAGCATACTAGTCTTTAACACCCTCACAAGTAGTTTGTCCCATCATGGACAAAATCCAACATATGCCTTAGAGGAACCTGTCCATAAGGGCAATCACATCAGCTACCGCGTAATAGACATAACCTACAAAGGTCTTGACAATATCATCATTACGTCGTACGTCAACTCTCACTATAAAATTTCCTATTTTATCTTATTTTGCTCTGAGCTGCCCATCTATCCGACCAACGGCCCTTTAGAATATACCATATTCATCCCGGTTGACAGATTGATCATATACCAAATATTTCTTTTTACGGCTAATACAAAATACCTTTGTACTTACTAAGCATGCATGGCGTGTTTTAATTTGGGTTGACATTTTGACGAATAGGTACTTGCAAACCGAAAAAGAAAGCCGGCAAAACGACATAAAGTCATTATACCTTAGTAAATTTAAATGCTACATGATTTACGAAAATTGAAAATGGCGTACCATTAGAATCGTATTGATTAAACTCTACCAAACACACGAAAATGACACGGTCCATCCTCATCCTCATCCTATCTATCATATATTATTTTTAAGATAAACTACATATATCATCCAACAACTTTGTAAATATTATATTTCATTCCAAACCTTTTAAAGGGAACTTTCAATCCAACCCTAGTTTAAATTGTATGGTGGTTAGAAACTACACAAATTATAACTTATGAGATAGAATGTAAAATTTTTAAAATATTTCGGGTAAAGATTAATTTTTATAAATCTCAAATATAATTGGTCTAATTTACCCATTTTTTGATTTATATATATATATATATATATATATATATATATATATATATATATATATATATACAGACACTAACTTAACTGCTTGCATCAAATTTCGTGGAAGTTGAACAATATGATAAACAAATAAATATTTCTTATTTTCATAAATTTTAAAATTTTTTAATTAAATTTTAGTGTACTATACATTAACTAATTTTATATTAATAAAAAACTTAAACTTTAAATTTCACAGTTGGTTTTAAGAAAAACCATATTTAATATAAAATTATTAAATAACGTAAGCATTAATTTATCTTATACTTAAGTTAAACTTATATATATATATAAACAAAGTAAGTTACGTAAGTTCATGAATATATATATATATATATATATGGGAGCTCACGTACTAAAGTTCGATTTAATTGATAAACTTATACCGCATGCACTCACATATAAATGACAGAGCTGCTTTTAAATCTATAAATATCACGTCATGGAACTTTAGTTTTTAATATATTTTAAATTTCAATCGTTTGTAATATAAAACTAATTTATTTTTCTCCATTAAATAATGATGTAGTAACATGCAGGCAAATAGTCATATTTGGGTCTCTTATATGGTTTAAGGTGTGGATAACAAACGCAACCCAAGGGTTTTAAGATGCTATAATTTGGAGGCTTGTGAAAGAGTATTTTAAAGGGTGATTTATGGTTTGTGTTTGGGGATGTGAGTCTGTTGATGACAAAGTTGGTAGTGGTGAAAGCTTCTGGCCAATAATCTGTAGGGAGATATGAATTAGACAATAAAGTGAGGCCAGTTTCTGAAATGTGCTTGTGTTTCCTTCTTAGTTGCTCCATTATGCTCATGAGTGTAGGGACAGTTGAGTTTATGAATTACGTCATTTGCTGCTAGATAAGTTTTGAAAGCCAAGTACTCCTGAGTCTATTTGCATGGCTTGTATTTTTCTGTTAAATTGTAGTTCAACCATGGTTTTGAATTGGATGAATGTAGAAAGAACTTCAGATATGTTATGTAGTAAGTATAACCAAGTGAAGTTAGAGTACGCATCTAAAAACAAAATGAAGTATCTAAAACTTTTCTTAGATGGTGATGGAGATGGTCCCCATATATTAGAATATATCAATTGTAGAGGGTGATCATAGTGAGTTTCAGATAAGGAAAAAGGCATATTATGAGACTTTCCTATCTTACATGAACCACAAATAGAGAATTTATTGATATTTGGTACAAAAATATTATAATATTTTAGAACCTAAGATAGAGTCCTATTTGAGGCATGGGCTAATCTATTGTGTCGAAGATTGAAAATTTTATTTGAAACATTTGTATGACTTACAAATATTTGATATGTATAGGGGGAAGATTGTATAAGTAGATTTTCAAACACAAAAAGATCATCTTTAAGTCTGCCTTGTAGAAGCACCTTCTTGGTTACCTGACATTTTACAAGACAAATATTAGGATGAAATTCAATGTATACATCATTGTCCTTAATGAATTGAGAAACACTGATTAGGTTCTTAGGAATATATGGAACACGTATAATATGTTTTTGTAACATTCCTGGTATTTTAATAAAAATTTTGGAGAGTGGAAAATATTAACAAATGTTTTAGAGATTTATTTAATATTTGATCTGCCTGAACCGGGGTCAGGGAATCCGGTGTCGGACCGGTCTCAATTGTGAGGGTCAAACGGTGTTGAAGATCGGTTGTGCAGAGAAGAACGGTCAAAGACATACTGACCTGTGGCAGACGTTTATCCGGTGTGCCTGGGGTGGTCTTGGACTAACCGACGTGTGGAAAATGCCCGACTCGGAATCATAGTCCGGGTCAACCTCTTATAATGGCTGGGACAATCGGATGTGCATAACAAAGATGTAAGGACGGATGAAGTATCCGACCTCTCAAGCGTTAGCTCAGATTACCGATGTGTGGACACTACGCCTGGACACCGGTTGTCTGGTATCCAGCTCGGATCGATACTCTTGTGAAGTATGAGTCAGTTTCGAATAATTAAGCATTGTGAAAGAAAATCAGAGTAGGATCCCAATGTGATGAAATTGATTAAAAACTTTTAATGGGAATGTAAATGAAATGGGGGAAAAGGCTGTCTTTCCCCTGAGTTCTATATAAAAGGAAATTCTCTCTCTCCCCTCTTTATTATTTACGAACTTCTTCTTCTCTTGATCTGTTCCTTCTTCTTCGATCTCCTCGCTTGTCGCTAAGTTGCATATGCTGGGGGAGGACTCCGTTTGTGTTAAAGCTTCAATCGAACCTCATTCCTGTGATCGTGGCCTCAAGATGAGTCCACTGATCCATTTTATTGTGGCTCCTTGTTCCCTTTCGTTGCTCTGGTAGCCAAGGGCCATGCATGGCTGTATTCGAGTCTGTTCTCCACTCCTTTAGTGAGTGAGAGCTTAAGTGTGGCCTATGAGCTGAGAACGTTGGGTTAACGGGTTTTACATTCTGACTCGTAGGTGGTAGGATAAGCAACGAAAGGCTGAGTGACGGAGCTGAGACTGTGAATCCTGTGCCCAGAGGAAGGGACCGACACCGAGAGCAGATCATCGAAGCGTGGAATCGAGGTAAGGGGGTGTCTGGGTTATGATTAATTAGAGTAAGATCTACCTCCCATCTGAGCCGTTAAACGGTGCGAACAGGGTAAGAAAATGCTATTGCATGATTGTTGTGTGCCTATGTTTGTGTATGCGTGACCATGTACACCAATCAGTTGAGGATCGGGTGTGTGTAACTGAGTTGATTATGAAATGAGTTTGAAATATTCAATGTTGGGATAATCGGTGTTATAATGTGAATTCGGGCGTGACAAGTGTGACATCCCGGTCACTGTTGAGGGCGGGGAGTGATCACCAGTGCATAGGCACGGACAAGGAGCGGCTCCTGGCAGGCTTCCAATGGGAGGGACACATGAACGAACCGAATACATACCAGAATGAGAGGGATACAAAGACTGTATAGGTATGGGACTATACAGTCGAGGATAGCTTAAAGGAATGAATTCGTACTACCTATACCAACAAATGCATTAGCCTTTTCGGTAGCCTATCACTTAAGAACTCCAAAGTTAAGCGTGCTTAACTTGGAGTAATTCTGGGATGGGTGACCTCCTGGGAAGTTCTCAGGAAATGTGTGAGTGAGGACAAAAGCACATTGGAAAGGTCTTGTGTTGGTTTGTGGGACGAGTCGTTCATTCCTGAAGAGCGGTCGGGGCGTTACAGTGGTATCAGAGCCTAGCCTCTCCTAGTACAGTATGGTTCGGGGACGAACCAGGTGGAAGCTGGTGGGCATGTGACATCCCGGTCACTGTTGAGGGCGGGGAGTGATCGCCGGTGTATAGGCACGGACAAGGAGCGGCTCCTGGCAGGCTTCCAGTGGGAGGGACACATGAAAGAACCGAATACATACCAGAATGAGAGGGATACAAAGACTGTATAGGTATGGGACTATACAGTCGAGGATAGCTTAAAGGAATGAATTCGTACTACCTATACCAACAAATGCATTAGCCTTTTCGGTAGCCTATCACTTAAGAACTCCAAAGTTAAGCGTGCTTAACTTGGAGTAATTCTGGGATGGGTGACCTCTTGGGAAGTTTTCAGGAAATGTGTGAATGAGGACAAAAGCACATTGGAAAGGTCTCGTGTTGGTTTGTGGGAGTCGTTCATTCCTGAAGAGCGGTCGGGGCGTTACAACAAGCAGGTCACCCGAGTGATGAGAAAGTGATGTTGATGGCCCAGTTTAATATGGGAAATGTGAATTGTATATATAACTATGTGGTGTGGGACGGCCGACTATATATTTTAACCCCTCATTTTCGGCTCCCGTGGTTTTTGTGCCTAGTTGAGCTACCCAGTGGTCAAGTAGGACCCAGTGGTCGAGGTGGAGAGTCGAGCAGGACTCGGTGAACCAAGCAGGGTTCACGGGGTGTCAAGTAGGACCCCCAGCTGAAGGCCAATCCTTTAGTATCCGGATACTAGGAGTCAGATTGCATGAGAGTCAGTGGTGATCATGGATGAATTTGATATATGTGCTAAGTTAAGTGGATGTGTTCATTGTGTGTAATGTGCTATAATTTCCGAGTGTGACTTGATAAAACTCCGAGTGAAAATTTAATATATTTGATGGGTATGAATTGTTATCTCTATCGAATGCTGTCGTGGGCTTGCCGAGTGAACTATTACGATTTCCGAATGGGACATATATATATATACATATTTAATTTGTTAATTTTCGCTTTACATTAATTCTGATGCCAAACACTCACCCTTGCTGTTATTTTTAATTTAGTGACCAGTGACAAGGAGGAAGTCGGAGCCATGGAGTCGCGCCAAGGGGGAGATCGATGCCAAGGCCCGAGAGATTTAGAGTGATTGTGTAGGGCATATGTGTATAAGGAGTTTCCGAGTGCTTATTATTATTTGGGTGCCAACTTAATTTGGATCAGACGTGAATTTACATTTTAAATTGCATGAATTTTTATGTTTTCTCGTTTGCTGTGTCAGCCCATTAGCTAGCGGATCCATTTCCGAGTGGGGAATAACCGAGAGACTTTCCCCCCCTTTTTCGGGGTGGAAGGTTTGAATGTCCCGAGTGGAATTGGTTAGGAGAGAGTTCTGAGTGGAGAAAGTGTGTGAAGATTCCGAGTGAGGAAGGCGTATTGCGATTCCGAGTGAAGAGGAGTTGAATGTGTTAGAAGGGGAAATCTGAGCCTCTTCCAAGGGAATTGGGACCGAGTTAAGCTTCCTGAGTGAGGGGTAGTAATGAGTCAAGTGTGGAATGCCCGAGTGAGGGAAAGTGGAGTGTTTCCGAGTGAAACCCTGATGCCGAGTAAACCATTTTACCGAGTAAATCCCCATGTGAGTTCGCCTGGGCGTCTGGTTCACTTAGATTTCTAAGTAGTATTCGCTCAAGCGAGTCGGTACTCGCCTAAGCGACTCTCGGGTTTCGCCTAGGAATGTTGGGGTCTCGCTCAGGCGAGTGACCCCTGTCCCCTTCTTCTTCCTTTTCTCTCTTCTTCCCCCACCATTCCAACTCCACCTTACCGAGCGGATATTATTCTGCGTGTGCTCTTATCATGATTTGATTACATTTAAGTGAATATTATTATCTATCAAGACCAAGTGGGTTAAGAGTTAAAAGAAGTAAATACTAATTCATACTATGACACAAATTTTATTCAACGCGAGAAAGAGATTGCGAAAATAATTTTGTCGTATATAAATAAAAAGGGAAATTGACTTAGGATTTTACAGTTTTGGAGAAAAGATATGATCAATGTTATGTTGGTAACATGAAGAAGTACCTAAATACAATATTTGTAAGGTATTACCATTTGCAACATGAACTCTGTCTGCACCAGTGTAATCAGACCTAACCATCAGGTTATTGAGGTCATTAGTGATGTGATTTGTGGCCCTATATCTAGGTACCATGAGTCATCATGTTGTTGAGCATTGTTTCAAGAGGAGAGCATAGCTGATATAGGTGATTCTTAGGAGATATATGTTAGACCCGGTTAATATAATGTTGCAGAAAACTTTTTAACTTTGTTTTACTGCTGGGTCTTTTAATTGGCAAGCGCACCAATCGTTTGTAGTTTTTAAAATTTAGATATCGTTCCATTGGGATTGAAAGTCCAATAATTACAGTAATTTTCTAGTTTGGTAAATTTATTGAAACCTATTCATAAAAGAATACTTTATATACAATTTATACAATATTTACAAGATTGTATAACTAAATTATTCATGTGATAAAAAGAAAATAACAATCTATCTAAAAAGTTGAGTTACAATTTAGAATAACTAAGATACTTGAGGATAAAACACAGATAAATAAATTATGTTGGAATTTGGATCCCTAATCTAGAATAATAATAGAGGAACTCAAGTCATGCATATTTAATCATCAAGTTCATATCATTGCAGCTTAAAATCATTATAACCAATCCCTCGTGATATAAATTCTAAGTATTCACCGTAAAGTCCGATCCCTCGTGAGCTTTCTCAGTAAAAACTTGCATTAAGTCCTGGCTTTATGGCAATAATAATTACCAATTCTATCCCTAGTAATTGACATATTAAGGGTATTCCAACTTTTACTTTTGTTAAATCAAGTTTTAATAAGGCATGAATAATCATTCTCCCGTTTGACATTCACACTAATAAAACAAGTTTCAATACGCATGAAAATCATTCTCCTGTTTGACATTCATGCTAATAAAAGGTTGAAATACTAACATGCACTTGAATCATAAACATGCAGAGATCGAATTCACAACATTATACTCAATAGACTAGTTCACCAATTCCAACATAAGCAAATTAGTTACACATGGTGAAAGTAAAAACAACACTTACAGTGATTGACATTACAAAGGCGATGGAAACTTCACGGTACAATGATCATGATACTACACAACACTCTCAAGTATCTAGAAAACTATTCTAGAACTACAAACTCACAAAAGAACCACTCAAACACGAGTGTATAAGAGAAGAAGAGAACTCAGAATGTGGGATGAGATGCTTAGAAGTATGGAGAATGGCCCTATTTATAGGGCTGAGGAAGGGTGCTGACGCTACGTGTTAGGTCCCTGACTCAGCCTTCATTAATCAGCTCGAAGTGGCCATTATTGTATAATTATTTTAATTAATCATGCCCAGACAGATGTGCCTTGTCCGCCAATTCGACTTGGACACTTGTGGGTAGTGGATGGGTCATTGGCTGAGTGCTTGACCACCTGTAAGTGGTGTCCACGTAGCTCCTGACGCTACGCGTGGCTGTGACGCGTAGCGTCAGCATCAGAAATCCCCACGCTACACGTGGGGTTAATGCTACGCATCAGCTCTCCAGATCTTCATTTTTCTCTTTAAATTCTTTACTTTTTCACTGCAAAACTAGAGAAAATTGATCAAGGGCAGATTATTTCCAACAACATCCATTTATTGAATTTAAAACCTAATTTTCTAACAATTTAAGCTAATTTTTATTATTTTTATAAAAATTTTATTAAAAATTTTATTGTAAATTTGAGGACTAACAATATACGAATTGGTAGGAACCTAAAGGTTAAGCTCAGTGGCTTTCTCATCATATTTATACCAACAGTGGTATGCTATATGCCTAAATTTACCACAAACCTGACATTAAGTCCTAGGTCCTCGACTTATAGAATTTTGATGTTGATTGAATTTGCCTCCTTTAACTCCACCACAATTCGGCGCATGATTTTGACTACAACCATGTAGACTACAAGAGATAGGTTTCTTGGTAGAGGTTTGAGCAAGATTTGTTTGAGGAGTGGTTATTTCCTTCTGTTTATGTCGTTCCAAGCGTTCTTTTTGGTGCATAAGGAGAGCTTCAATTTGGGCAATCGTATAAAGCTTGTTTCTGGTTATACAGGAAGTGACAAATCAATCGTATTCTTCTGGTAATCCATTGAAGATGACATCGATGTGTTCTTCGATTGTAAAAGGGGGGCCAATAACAGCGAAGGTCACCATAATTTGCTTGATTTGAACCAGGTATTCTTTGATTGAAGTTGTTTTCTTGACATTTCGTAGTTGAATCTTGAGTTGCTTGATTCTTTCCCTGTTTTGTAAGGCAAAATAGGCTTTTAGGGTGTGCCAGATTTCATAAGACCAGACATAGCCAACCATGTGAATCTTGAATTTGAAATCAATTGATTCAAGGATCCAATATTTGATGAGGTTATCTTGTTGCTTGTAATTCTCAAATTCGACATTGACTTCGCCTTTCTTTTCAACATCTTTATCAACGTATTTGTTAGGGACAGACTAGGTACCCACTATGCATTTCTGACGTGCTGCATCCAGGTGAGGAAGTTGTCCTCCATGAGTTTGGTAGAGATGGATGACGAGAAGGTGTGGGGAAAGAAAGACGAAGCGGAAGCCATCGACAAAGATCTTGAGGCAATTATTACCATGTACGGGAATAACAAAATAGGAGAGTGAAAGAGAAAGCTTGATGAAATATTGTGTAATTGATGTTACTACATATTGATTGTTACAAAGAGAATAAAGATGAGTTTATACATAGATTAAACCTAAACAGACTTACAAAACAAAATAAGAGACGAAGAGCCTATTAGGCCTATTCACTAAAAAGCAATGTTGATTTCTGGGCGAGGTTTGAGCAATTTTTTTTTGGTTGAGCTAGATTTAATTTCTTTGGATTTAGATCTTTTTTTAGCTAATCTTTCTTGTGTTTCTTTTTTGTTAGCTAATCTTTTTTTTTGATTGAGATGGATGATGAGAAGGTGTGGAGAACGAAAGACGAGACAAAGATCTTAAGGCGATTGATACCATGTACGAGAATAACAAGATAGGAGAGTGAAAGAGAAAGCTTGATGAAATATTGTGTAATTGATATTACTACATATTAATTATTACAAAAAGAACAAAGATGAGTTTATACATAGATATGACCCAAACAGACTTACAAAATAGAATAAGAGACTAAAAGCCTAATATGTTCACTAAAAAAGCAATGTTGATTTCTTGACGAGAAAAAGGTTTGAGCGTGTTTTTCTGCTTGAGTTAGATTTAGCTCCTTCGAATTTAGATTTTCTTTTAACTAATCTTTCCCGTGTTTCTTTTTGTTAGGTCTTTATGATTTCCTTATTTAGAAAATATTCATGTTACTTAACTACAGTGATTAATAAAAAAAGTGCTTTTATCATTAATACAAAAAAATATAGTAAATAAATTAATCTTTATTTTGAAATTCATAATAGTTAAAACAGACTATTTTTTAAATGACAAAATTAAATAAAATTATATTTATACATAGAACCAAAACTTACGTCAGTAAAACAACATTTTTTACTTCGATATAAAAATTAGGAAGGTCTTATTCGATATATATATATATATATATATATATATATATATATATATATATATATATATATATATATAAGGTGTGTAATCGCGCAATTAAGTCGGTGCAAATGTTATCATTCCCACACTTTTGTTTGTTTATAGAAGTTATACTTTAAGGTGAAAATATTTTACAATATAGGAATAAAAAAATGAATACAAGCAAAATATTGTGGCATCGATTGTCATTGTCCCATTAATACCGTGGAAGGGTATGTAACCCACCCACCACTTCCTAGCTTACGGCATTAGCAAATGTATATATCACTACATTTTCTGACTCTACTTTTAACACAAATTATATTAAGATACAATAGACTCCCTTATATTTTGTTATTTTTGGTCCACCCTAATTGTATATAGAAACTAGAGTTTCCTTGTTGTTTCTAGGATTACACTCTGCACCAATTGCTTAACACAATGGTTGGCCTGGAGTTATGCTCGGTTAATATAGTCCCTATAATAATGTTGACCTTGGTTAGCAAATACCTAGTTACTACAAGAAAAGGAGGCATTGATATATATGCACCCATTGTGAAACCCCTTGATTAGGAGCTTCCCCTTTAATTGATTTATGATGTGAGTGACCATGTGGTGTGGACAGTAGTACTTGGGAAAAGAAAAGACAAGAAACTCCATGTCATATATTATGTAAGTCGTACATTGGATGATGCCCAAGTGAATTATACCACCATCGAAAAGGATCTCCTTGCCATCATCTTTGCTTTTGACAAATTCAGATCATATCTAATAGGATTTAAGGTAATAGTATACATTAATCATTCTAGTATTAAGTATTTGCTACAAAAGAAAGATGTCAAACTTAGGTTGATTCAATGGATCTTACTTCTTTAGGAGTTTGACCTCGAAATCAAAGATAAGAAATGCACTAAAAATCTAGTGGCAGATCATTTGTCTAGATTCATGAGTTGAAAGATGAGATGGACATGGTTTCTCCCATCAATGACTCTTTCCCTAATGAACATCTTTTCTCCTTAAGTGTTCAAAATGTGCCTTGGTATGTTGATTTGGCAAATTATCTTGCAAGTGGCATCTTACCCTTAACCTAAGTCTTTGACAAAAAAATAAGTTTTTTTTTAGATGTTAAGCATTATTACTGGGATAAACCACTCCTATTCAAGCATTGTGCTGATGGAATAATTAGGAGGTGTATCCCAAAACAAGAGGTGAAGGAAATTTTGGAGTATTATCACTCCTTATCTTATGGAGGACACATGAGTCATTCTAAGATGACCATTCCAGTCTTCCAAGCAAGTTTTTATTGGTCGCATACTTTTAAGGATGCATAAAGATTCGTCTCTTCATGTGATGCATGCCAATGTACAAGTAATATTTCTAAACGGAATGAAATGCTTTTGAATAACATGTTAAAGGTTGAGTTGTTTGATGTTTAGGAGTAGATTACATAAGACTTTTTCCTAATCTTGCGAAAATAAACATATTTTGGTTACTACAGATTATGTATCTAAATGGGTGGAAGAAATATCACACTTGAATGCAAAAACAATGATGAAACTTTTTAGGAAGATCATTTTCTCAAGGTTTGGGGTCCTTAGAGTTTTAATTATTGATGAGGGTCACATTTTATTGAAAGCACCTTTACAAAAATGTTGAGAAAATATAGGGTGAAACCTAAGGTTGCTACACCTTATCACCCCCAAACTAGTGGGCCAGTTGAGGTCTCAAATAGGCAAATAAAATCCATCTTGGAAAAAGTGGTAAATGTAACCCGTAAGGATTGGTCTTTCAAATTTGATGATGCGATTTGGGCATATAGAACAACTTACAAAACACCAATTAGGACCACTCTTTACTGGTTAATTTATGGAAAAACTTGTCATTTAGTTGTAGAACTTAAATATAAATCTCATTAGGCTATTCAATTGCTTAACCTTGATCTTAAGTCAGCAGGTGAAAAGAGATTGTTGTAGGTTAATGAATTGGATGGGCCAGGCTAGACGCATATGAAAAGGCCAAGTTGTATAAGGAAAGACAGAAATGGAATGATGCAAAGATTCTTCAGAGGATATTTAATAAGGCGACAATGTTTTGCTTTTCAACTCAAGACTCAAGTTGTTTCCTAGAAAGCTTAGATCTAGATGGTACAGACCATTCCAAGAAACCAAAACCTTTCCCTATGGGGCTGTGGAAATCTAGAGTGAGAAGACTACAACCTTCAAAGTAAACGACCAACGGTTGAAGCACTACATAGTTGAAGACCTGATTCCAAAAGCAAGAGTTCATTTCTTGCTCAGTCTTACTAAAAAGGAAACTAATACAGGCCTAGCTGAGTGACCTATGAAAATAAATTCAACACTCATTGGGAGGCAACCTGATATCCAACCGCAAACGCACGGGGTATCGAAGTAATACAAAAAATTAACGTTCTCCATGGGGATTATTGTAACACCCTCTTATATACACGAGATATATATATATATATATATATATATATATATATAACTTTTAAAAAGATATACATATTTATCACTCTTTATCTCGCGTATACAAGGACGTATATACATCTGATTTCCTTTAAATATTGAAAGTAAAAAAAATTGTCTTTCAATATTTGTCCATAATGATAAAATAATTTATAAAAATCATAAGTGATAAATCATTACAGTATTATATCCGGAAGGAAAGTTTATCAAAGTTTAACCTTTACCTTGTTACAATTATCTAACTTGATATTTTAATAAGGCAAGGTAAAACTAAATTATACTTCTACTACAAATGTGACCAAGCATTTCCTAATCCTTGAACCATTGAGTTTTGGAATCCTACTCTTGTCTTATCTCTTCATCTATCTGATTGAGGATGAGACCACTTTACCCTCTTGTAATTACATATCCTTCCATCTTGAACCGCTAGCTATATATCACATAACATATATTTTGGACACAAAATTCAAACAAGAAGGAGTGAAAAATAGAATATAATACTTTATAGATAAGGCATAAGCATAAGAGTTTTCACAAACTAATAAATTAATATCATTCAAAATTTTATACATAATTAATTATAAATATAGGGTTCTCACACACATAGCAATCATACTTTCATTCACAACCATCCATACAGAATATCACAATCACATGTATGACATGTAATGCTTTTAATACCACCTTATTCAGTTAATGCATGTTGGCCCTTAAAGTTTTAATTTGCACTGGGCCAACCAGGAGTTTATACTATTCCATAATTCCGGATAATAACATAAATGCCTTTGTAGCATATGAACAGCTCAATTGGCGTGTAAACACTTAGAGACTAGTCAGACTAAGAAGATTTTTATTGTGAAAGTACCCGACACTAGGGAGCGACCCCAGGTCACCTGAAGCACCCTTCCACACCCTCTCATCCCAAGTTTCGCATTTGAACCTCCTCTAATGTATCCTCGATTTCTATAATCCGTCCCCAGGCAATATCACATCTCATTTCTCTTTAATGATTCATGATGCATGAACTACTCGTATATTTAGTTGGTTAAGACTTTCAGAAACTCAATTATTAAATACCATAAAGGTTCACAAAATCATCTCAATAAACTGTACATTCCCATAAGTTCTTCTTTGAACTTTTGTTATACATAAATAAATTTCGTAGAGTCTTCAAATTCAGATCTCACCAAAATGTTTCCAAGCCTTAAATATCTCAAAGCTTTCTCATAAAAAAAACTTCACATATTTACATAATCTTTCCCAATTTGAATCTTAACTAGATTGAGTTTAGAAATCTCGACTATAACAAAATATCCTTTAGTTATTTCATTATGGAAAACCAATTTAAATTTTTGATTTCTAAAAAAATATGTTTTTTAAATCATTAACTAAGAATACTTAAAACTACAAAAAAAAATTTCTTTAATTCAAGAATTAATCATCTCAACCTCTGATTTTCATAAAATAGCTTATTTTTAATACTAGATTTTATTTTAGAGATTAAAAATAAAGTTAATGAAAATTATTTCTAAGAAGAAATAAAAGACTAAAATAATGATAAAATACTTTCTCTTAAAATAAAATTTAAAGAGTAAGGTAAGAAAATTCTTATTGAGTTTTAACTTTCAGTCCAGTTTGCATAGATTATCCAAGTATTTGTATAGGTATTCAGATCAAGTTACACAAGATACTCAATTTAAAATTTAGTATAAATTTTTAAGTTAAATAGTTATTATTTTAAAATAATAATATTATTAAATTTTAAAGGAGTAGGAGACTCCTCCCATTATTCTTATGTCTTTTCATATTATATTCCTATCGTACTCCCCATTACCTCTTGTATCTTGTTTCGTTATGAAAAGTCCGTACGCGCCTCGTCTCCGAGTTCTAAAATATACCAATTTCACTTTAATATAATTATAAGATGAAAATTAAGATTACTACTTAAAGTAGAAATGGTAAATTTTGAATAGTGAATAGTGAATAGTCAATAGTAAATCGTGAATAGTAATAGTAAATAATAAAATATAAATAGTAATGATAAATAGTAAATCGCTAATAGTAATAGTAAATAGTAAATCGTGAATAATAATGGTAAATAGTAAAACATGAATAGTAAAGATAAATAGTAATAGTAAATAGTAATTTACTATTTGAATAGTAACTTACTATTGAAATAGTATTTTACTATTCAGAATAGTAACTTAAAAAAATATTATTTCTAGTATAATAATAGATTTCTAAAAACGATATAAAAATAACCCTAAAAATATAAAAGAGAGGTATTGTTACCTTAGGATTTTAGTAGAACCTTCTTCCAAAAAAATTCATTTCTCTCTCTTACTTCCACCACTATCTCACTAGCACTACTATATTAAGAAAACTTAATCTGAAATTATGAATTCTAAAGAAGAATTCCTTCAGTATTTATAGGAAGGAAAATTACTATACATTCTATTATTTTAATATAAAAGTACTGTGTATTTTTTAAAAATTCAATCATGGTTACTGTGCAACTTTTGAAAATTTCGTACATACACAGTGTTTTGCATAGTAAATGTGACTTCCTACGTCAATTTTACATTTATTTACATCCGTTTAATTATTTTTCACAATAAATTTTTCACATTTACTGATAGTTAATTAGATCCTAATGTAAAACAACATTTATTTTCCTTAAGCACACTTAGAATAATAAACGATAACAAATAAATTAAATAATAAAATGGAATTATTTAGAATCAGCGGAAGAAGAAAATGAAGACAGGGTCATTCGCCTGAGCGAGACCCTGATTCGCTTAGGCGAAACCCGTGAAGGTCGCTTAGGCGAGTTCCGACTCGCTTAGGCGAATTCTACATTTTAAACCAGAGCGAACTACGAGACTTACAAGGAAAATTAACAATTCGGTTTTTACTCGAAAATGGGTCCACTCGGTTATATCTCACTCGGAACCTCTTAACCTTCCTTCACTCGGAAAAGGTTCTCTCGGTCATACCTCATTCGGAAACATTCTAACTTTCCTTCACTCGGAAGAGGTTCTCTCGGGCATACCTCACTCGGAATATTCCTAACCTTCCTTCACTCGGAAGAGGTTCTCTCGATCATGCCTCACTCAGAACATTCCTAACCTTCCTTCACTCGGAAGAGGTTCTCACGGTCATGGCTCACTCAGAAACGTCCTAACCTTCACTCGGAAGGGAGCGAGGGATACTCGCTTGAGCGAAATAGGCACAGAATCAATTTCCCAGGCCCTCGCTCAAATAAGACTGAATCTGCTCGGGCGAGATTCACCTGGTAATCAACTATACTACAGTAGACACAATTCATCCCGTTTTCATCATTCATGACCCACACTTATTCACAAAACCTGCCCATAGCAATTTATCATATACACCTACTATTGGCTTCGTGCCAATATATATATATATATATATATATATATATATATATCTACACATAAAAGTCAACACCGACCACATTAACATCAATACCATACTACTTCAGCAACATGAATTCATATCCGATTAATCAACATACCAATTCTAAATTAGTTCAACACACAAGCAACATAATATGTCATCACATACACAGAAAACTCATTATGCATTACACACATAATTCATTTCATAATCACTCGGTTCCTTTGCATCAATCCTCCGCTCGGCGCACCTCCGGGGTTCCGACCTCTTCCCTGTCACTAGTTACTAAATTAAAGAAAACCACAGCAATGGTGAGTGTTTGGCATCATAATTATTCTAGAACAGAAATTAAATAACAAAATACGTGTATATAAACTCCGTCCGACTGCTTTATCCACAAATTGCAAATCACACTCAGCAAAAATAGCAAATCACACTCGGCAAATATAGCAAATCACACTCGGCAAATATAGCAAACCACACTCGGCAAATATAGCAAACCACACTCGACGAATATAGCAAATTACACTCGGCGAATATAGAAAATTACACTCGGCGAATATAGCAAATGACACTCGACAAATATAATCAAGTACATACACATCATCATACAATGCCAATAGTTTCATCAATCATCACCACTGACTCTCACATAAAATCGACGCCTAGTATCCGGATACTAAAGGATCGGCCTTCAGTTGGGGGTCCTACTTGACACCCCGTGAACCCTGCTTGGTTCACCGAGTCCTGCTTGACTCTCCACCTCAACCACTGGGTCCTACTTGACCACTGGGTAGCTCAACTGGGCACAAAAACCATGGGAGCCAAAAACGAGGGCTATACATACCGTCGGCCGTACCACACCATATAATCATACATATATCATTCACATTCATCATATTATATAACAAGTGGCCATCAACAACAGCACATACTCATCAAATGGGTGACCTACTTGTCAAGCCCGCCATCACATTGCCACTGGGCGACCTACTTGTCAAGCCCGTCATCACAACACCACTTTACACATCGAATCATCACAATGCAAAACACCATCACTCATCATAAACCATACACAATTCACATTCATACATACATACACATGCAATCATTATCCACAATCTTTCTTACCGTTTTAATACTTAGTTCGACGACCCGAACCCAAAATACGCACCTATTCTAATTAATTACAACCCGAACACCCCCTTACCTCGATTCCAAGCTTCAACGATCTGTTCTTGATGCCGATTGTGTCCTCTAAGCGCTGGGTTCAAGGTTCCACCTCCGAATCCAACACCAGCTTCATCACTCAGTCCTCTGACGTTTGTTTTGCTACCTACGGAGGTCGGAATGCAAAACCTATTAACGCCATACCACCCTCATTGTTCTAAAGACCATTTTCAAGCTCACACACACTAGAGGAGCAGAAAACAGAACCTTACCCCACCATGCATGGCCATTCGGTTTAAAGGAGAAAACGAAAGAGATGAGATAACTCAATCTAAAGGGTCCATTGGACTCACCTTGAAGCCACGATCTCGAAAATGGGGTTATTTCGAAGTTTTGACGCGAACAGAGTCTTCCCTTGGAGCATGCAACTCTCGGTAGTGAGGGAGGAGAAGAGGAAGAGAAGGAGAAGAAGAAGAAGGCTCGCGTGGATAATGAGGAAGAAGAAAGGAAATCCTTATTATTTAAGGCTCAGAGGCAAAACTGTCTTTTCCCCATTTCTTTCATATTTTCTTTGAAAGTTTTAATTAAACCTTTACCTCCTTCTAATTACACCTCATTTAACTCTTTTTGTAATTAATCAACCAAATAAATTTATTTATTACCACAATAGTTAATTATTTATAATTACCTAATAATTCATAAAAATATCAAATAAATCTCTAAAACAATTATTAATATTTTCCGCTCATCATAATTTTACTAAAATATTAGGGATGTTACAGTAAATGTCGGCTGAATTATTAAGTCAAATAGTAACCTTTCACTCGGTATATTTTAAATATTCAAAATCAGTCTTTTTTGAAATTTAACGATATTATATCAGTCCTCACTAATTTTATAATAAGTAATATAAATTAAATTTTAAAAATCTAAAATTTTCTATTAATAAAAATTTATTGATATGTTTCTAATTTTTTTACGATTGGTAAAAATCAAGATTTTACTCAAACCGATAATTTTTAGATAAGTCTACTTGAAATGGATTTAGAAAATTTTCTTATAATTTAAATTCACTTTCTTGTAAATATTTTTAATTTTAAGTAACTTTATATGAATTTAAAATTATTTAAAATATTATTTTATTAAAATATTTAAAAAGTTCAAAAAAAATCAGAAAATCATAAATATTATGTAGATCAAAAAGTTCTAAAGAACTATAGTCTAATTCCTTCAAAATTTTATTTTAAAATTCTAATAAGAGTTAAATCACAAATATGTAAAAACATAAATATAGAAACATAAAATAAAAGTTGTGAATAATAAACATATTTAAAATTCTTAATATAATTTCATTAAACAATGAATACTAATTAAGTCATTTTAAAATTCTCATTCCAAATACATAAATATTTTTATTATTACTATTATTTTATTTTATTTTAAAAAAAACAAATAATTAAATATAAATACTAAAATTTCATTAAAAATGATAATAATAGACTAACTAATAGTAAGTATTTATCATTAAAGATATATTAATATCTATTTTCTATTTATGTTGAAAATGGGATGTTACAATTATGCCCAAGTACCAGTTTACCATGATTCGATTATCCAAACAAATTGGTTCAATTAAAGGAAGGATTACTTTAAATCAAACTAAAAATAGAAACAGAAAACTTAATGACTTTTTGGAATGGAAATCAATTGCTTTCTAAGAATGAATCAAAGGAAACTCTTGGGAGTTAAGAGGTTCATATGCTAGTATCTAATTTCATGCAATTTACTTCCCTAATTATAAAATTTAGTTTCTAAGGTAGATTTTCTTAATGTAATTAGCAACCTTCTCTTGAAGCCTTACTAATGTACCTAATTTCCAAAGAACCGCATTCGATTTGTAAACTAAGTCCATTATGTTTTGTGAAAACCCATTAACCCTCAAAAGATCTCGCATAATTTTACAATACCTAAGATCCTAGGTTCAATTTCATGCTTTCAAACAATATACCTACTCTCATAGCCTACATCATTTAGAATCAACTATGCTCCTCTCGAAGTCTTGTGGAAGCATTAAACATTCATGAAATTGAATAGAAAACATAAATTTCATAAAAGGGAGAAATGAAAAATAGTCAATTCAATACATATGCATATTACCCCCTTAATCCCAAGAACAGAATTAAGTTTGCCATAAAAATGATTACAAACACACTAATAATTTGTCCAATACCCAACATTAAAGAAATCTCTAAATGTAAAATAAGGGTTTAGAAAAATAGATGAAGAGCTCTCACTATGTCTTCCAAATCTTCACCCAAACTCTACAATCCGACATTTTCTTTGTGTTGGTCCTTGAGTTTCCTTCGAATCCTCTTGAGAAAGCTCTCCTTTTTCTATTCCCAAAAGTGTCTAAAATCCCCGTGTATGTTTCCAATGAGTGCCCCATTCCCTTTCCCTCAGATACTGCTTCACAAAATAAGGGAAATGCAGAACATAAAAAATCCACTAGTAGTGGGAAAACCCACAACCAATTGATCGTGACAGGGGCCTGGAAAATGACAATTTATCCCTCCAAGCAGTAAGAACCAAGACCAATGGGAAAAACCCACTGGCATTGGATTTCCAAACCATAAGAACCACGACCAGTGGAATTTCCCATGGCCAGTGGGTTTTTTCTTTGCACAAAACTCCATTTTCCAGCAAGGTCCACGGCCAGTGGGAAAAACCTATTGCCAATGGATTTTTCTGTCTCCATTTTTACGTATTTTGGCTTAAGTCAGTGGGATCCACTGGCAGTGGGATCCATTGGCAGCGGGATCCACTAGCAGTGGGAATTTCCCACTGGTAGTGGATTTCTCTTAACTTCACCAAAATGCTCCTGGAGTGCTCTTTTTGATGTATTATTTCTCCATAGTGCATTCCAAGGGTCTACATGGCTTTATTTTTATGCTTTTGATGTCTTGAATCATTTCCATCCATCCAATGCTTCATCAAATACCCTGTGTTTTCTTGTTTATGAACTTATAACAAAGCGTTTCCTATAAAACATAGACACCTGAGTAGCATGTGCGGAATAAAAGAAAACCAAGGATCCTGCCATTGGTCGTGGAATACACTATTCCCTACGCATAAAAACTCAGTTGCCCAATTCAGAAAGAACCATGACTTGGCTATGGATCCTGCCACGGTCGTGGTTCATTACCAGGCCTATTTTCTATATTTTAAATCCTCTCCCCCATTCTCATTTTCCCTCATTCTCTTAATCAAACCTTAGTTATCTTCTTCTCTCTCTCTATCTCTCACTCTAACATGCTCTCCTTCTTCCCCTCTCTCCCTCATTCGAAATCCTTTCTCCATTATTGATGGTACAGAATTAGACTTAGAATGGGGGTTGAATAAGTCTTAAACTCTTTACAAAACTTGTACAGACTGCTCTAGCAAAATATTCAATTTTAACATACTAGAGAATAAAGTAGAAAATCACACAGTGAAATTTATCCTGGTTCATTTTCAACTCACAAGCTACATCCAGTGCCTTCAGACAGAAGGATTTTTCACTATTACAAAATGCCTTTACAATCTATACTAGCCCAGTGCAACAGTACTCTTGACTCCAGCAGTACGATATCCCCATATATAAGGTATTTCTCTATAACTTGAATAGTTTAATTGGTTACTAAATTGGGGTGTTTTGCCTATTGTAGAATTTGATAAATGGCAGGTGAGCATAATTCTCGTAATGAAAAGGACTTCTTTTCTAAATTCCTATAGCTTATGGGACATGCTGAATCTGGCCCAATACTTGATAAATTTTTGAACAGAGCTCTGCCTATTTATAAACATGGGCATGATTATGATGATGCGCACCTTTGGATGTGCGATATTAAATAAGTGTTTGAATACTTTGAGTTCTTAGAGGAGCAGGTGTTGTTTGCTACCTACCAGTTGTAAGACGAAGTGAGAGTATGGTAGGCTAGGACCAAAATACAGATGAGAACTGTAGGTGAGGCCTTAACTTAGTCCAATTTTTGAAAGAGGTTCCTAGCTAAATACTTCCCGGACAATAATAAGATCCGGAAGGAGATAAAGTTCCTTCAATTGGAGCAAGGGAAAATGTCAGTGAAAGAGTACACTGTAAAATTTGATGAGTTGTGTAATTTCTATCATCCCTTCACTCTGGAGGGAATAGAAGGTAATAAATGTGTAAAGTATGAGTTTGGACTGTGGATTAAGCTCCGTAGTATCATTGTTCCCCTTAAAATCAAGGATTATGCTATGTTAGTGAATAAACCACAGTTAACTGAGGAAGTTTAGCTTCAAAGGGTTACTCAGAGAAAGGATAAGAAACAGTTAAAGGCCAAAGGGCCTAGTTTCAAGAAGTTGAAACAATTCTTCTGTGGTGGTAGAACTTCTACCATATTCTCTTCTTTTGGTTGTGGTTCTACTTGTTGTTTTGGCAATTGATTATGTTATAATTATGGTTGAGAGGGCCATCTTGCTAAAGATTATAATGCAACCTAGCCTTCTTGTTTCCAGTATAGACAACGTAGGCATTTAAGGCCTGGTTAAACTTAGAGGCAACAACAGAGTGTTTAGAGTAGTAGGGCCAACACTTCTATAGCTCGTGGTAGTAATGTTCAACGAGGAGGTCAAAATGGTATAGTGGTCGTAGAGGCCAATATTAGAGAAGGCATAATGCTTAAGCGAGTGGAGCGCAGAATGCTATGAATGGGCATGTTCACCTTTAATGCTTCAGAGGCTGAGAGGACTGATAACTTTGTCAATAGTATGTATGTTATCATATTTATTGTTGTGGGGGAACGTGATTTAAACCCTTTTAATATTCCAGTTGTGTGTAAGTTTCCAGATGTGTTCCCGTAAGATACTTTAGAATTTCCTCCAAGTAGGAAGATTGATTTCACGATTGATTTAGTCCTTGGGGTGAGCCTGTGTCCCATGCACCATACAGAATATCTCTAGTCGAGCTGGCTGAAGTTAAGAATCAGGTGGATGAGCTCCTCGATAAGGGCTTTATTAGGTTGAGTGCCTCACCCTGGGTGCTCCCGTATTGCTTGTGAGAAAAAAGAAAAGTGGTATAGTATGTGTATTGATTACCCTCAGTTGAATAAATTAACAATTAAGAATAGGTATCCATTATCTAGAATTAATGACTTACTAGATCAGTTGTATGGTGTTTGTATATTTTTTAAGATTGATTTGAGATCTAGATACCACCAGATTAGGGTGAAGCCAGAAGATATTCTAAAGACTGCATTATGAACCCGTTATAGTCATTTCAAGTATGTTGTGATGTCGTTTAGGGTGACAAATACCCCAAGTATCTTTATGGATTATATGATTTGAGTTTTTCATTTGTATCTGGACTAGTTTGTGGTGGTGTTTATTGATGATATGCCAATGTATTCCAAATCTTTTGATGAACATGTTTAGTACCTCCATGTAATATTACAAGTGTTATAAGAGAAACAACTTTACGCTAATTTATTGAAATGTGATTTTTGAATGAGAGGTTCTTGGGTCATGTAATCTCCCAGGATAGTGTTTCTATTGATCCATTCAAGATTGAGGCCATTATGGCATAGGATAAACCAAGTCAATGACAGAGATTTGGAGTGTCTAGGTCTAGCAAGTTACCATCGTTGTTTCATTGAGGGATTCTCGCATATTGCGCTCCATTTGACCATACTAACTAGGAAGGAATGTCTGTTTATATAAATTAAAGCTTGTGAGTGAGGTTTCCATGATCTAAAGAAGTGTTTGTCTTCTGCACTGGTTCTTGCATTACCGGATATGACTAAGGAGTTCATGGTTTATTGTGATGCATCTAAGTCCAACTTAGATTGTGTATTGATGGAAGATGACAAAGTCATTTTCTATGCTTCTAGGTAGTTGAGGCACATGAGTAGAATCATCCAAATCACGATCTTGAGCTTACAGCGGTGGTCTTTGCCTTAAAGATTTGGCAACACTACTTGTATGGTTCTCGTTTTATGGTATTTAGTGACCAAAAGAGCCTGAAATACCTATTTGATCAAAAAGAACTAAATATGAGACAGAGACATGGATAGAGTATTCGAAAGACTATAATTTTAAGTTGAGGTATCATTTAGGCAAGGAAATGTTCTTGCCGATGCACTTAGTAGGAAATCTATACATGAGTTACTTCATTAATGTTGAAAAAGCATGAGTTGCTAAAAAGTTTTAGAGACATGAATCTAGAGGTCATTGTGAAAGCCCCAAATTAGATGGTGATTGGCATGTTAACAATTTCTAATAAATTCTTGAAATCCTTGGTTGTAGCCCAAGAGTTTGATGAACAATTATTAGGTTGTTTAATGCTCAGGCTAGGGGTAAGCAGTTGAATTTGAACAAACGGCGGGATGATATTTGGCGGTTGGAGAACCGTGTTGTTGTACCCGCCAAGGGTGACTTTCGGCGGTTGATTTTATGTGAGACACATAAGAGTTCTTTGAGTGTCCACCCTGGCACTACAAAGATATATCATAATTTAAAGAAAGAGTTTTGGTAGCCAAAAAATGAAAAAAGCTATTGCTGAGTTTGTTGCTTCCTATGTTGTATAACAAAAGAGTATGGTTGAGCGCTAGAAACCTTCTAGATTGCTTTAGCCACTTGAGATTTCAGTTTAGAAATGAGATAACAGTACCTTGAGCTTTTTCAATGAGATATATTGATTTTGGGGATGAAATCTCTTTTAAGGGGGTGTGTTTAACATCTGTGATGTTAAAATTTAATTTATTTCACCGTGTGATGGTAATTAAATATTATTGAAAAATAAATTAAATTAATGTGGATTAAGTAGGAATTTTTCCTAAATTATTACAAAATAATTATGAGTTATCAATAAAGTAATAAGATTTGAATAATTAATTTTTGAGTGATTAATTATGAAATTAAAAAAGAATTAAATTATGGTAGTAAAATATAATTTACCATGAGGTAAAAGTGAATTTTTATTAAAGGTAATAAAAGAAAATAGAAAATAAATAGTGAAATGATGAAAATGCCTTTTGAGACTTTAATTTTTTTTTCCTTTCTTCTTCACCATTGTTCATGAGAGAGAGAAAGAATTAAGAGCCATTTCCAAGTTTCTATGGTCATTCAGTTTGATTTCTTGGTGAAACTCGAAATTGATCGTAGTTTTGGATCCGTGAGAACAAGATAAACGTATTGATAACTCTAATTTTTAGTTTCGGCTATCTTCTTCTAAGTAATGTATTGTTCATGTGTATACAAAATGGTATGCATAGCTTGATGACCAAATAATATACTTTAAAAATACATCATATTATATATAAAATAATAAAAAGGCTAAAAGGTAAAATTAGCCCCTAAGAAATATTCAATTTTGTTATAACCCCCTAAAATGATTTTTCCCAGTTTAAGACCCCTGTAATATTTTATTTAATAGTATTAAACCCCTACTTTTAAAAAGTGCTGAGGTGGAGCCTGTCTTTTTGCCATTGGCTTCATAGGTGGCATGTGACTCAGCCTCACAAGGCTGACTAGGATTAAATGGAGAATTAATTCAGATTAGTAAGGATTAATTGACTTAATTATAATTGTTTATTAAAAGTAGAAAGGTTTCTTTCTTACTTCATCTTCCCCACCTTGCGCTAGAGCTATACGACATAACGGTAACTTGTGTTCCTCCCCAGTTATCCCAACACCATAAAAGGTACTGAAGCAAAGAAGGTGTGGTACATGATGAGTTCTTCCATGTGTACAAGGTCTAGTGCGTTATTTTCAAGGGTTCCAATTAAGAAGCTGTGTAAGTGTAATGAACCCGTGTTGATACTAGTGTCCAGGAGCCCAAAAAATCCTGGTAGAACATTCCTCAGATGTGTTAATTGGATGGTACGCATAGTATTTTCATTTGGGGTTAATGATTTGTTGTATTTCATTGAGTTTTTTTATAGTGATAATTTCCTTCAATCCTTTTGCAGAACGAAAAGTCGTGTGGGTATTTCGAATGGGTTGACAGTGGGCAACAAGGCTTTTCAAGGTGTGCCAGCTTGTCTAACAATGACAATGGAGTCCTGTACAAGGGGATGGACAGAGTTGTGAGGCTCGAAGAGAGATTAAAAGAATACAAAACAATGAATTTCATGTTAATGTGGCTGTGTGCAGTGTCATGGGCCATTGTCTTCCTCACCCTGGTGTTGGTTGCAGTGAAGGGTTGATGAGATGGTTCAGTGCAGTTTCATTCTCTGATAATATAGGCATAGGCCCCCCAAGATTTTTTGTTTTGTTGAGTTAGGCCCCTGTATGATTAGGGGTTGGTGTCCTTGAGTTTTTGTATGAATGTTAATGTATCCTTATGTTCAGTATTGGTGTCTGTAATTTTTAAGTATCAATGGATATGCCAAGTTTTAAAGTCTTTGCATATGGATTGTTAACAGTGATACTGGTTTGTTGGAATTACCAAAATTAAGAGAATATGATAGAAAAGTTGGATGGGAAAAAATAACATTGGCTTGCTGCAGGTCCATAATGTACTTAAAGATGGACATAATATTTTACAGATCAAAACATGAGATTGTACTTAAAAGTTGTTAAACATTGAATTCTAAATGAAACTAAAACTTTACATAATGTCATCCTAATTACATGGTCTGAACTACACTAGATTGTGTTGGCACCAGAACTGTATTTCCATCTCCCTCTTCCCCTTCACCTGCCCCTTCCCTTGCCTCTTCCTTTTCCTGTTGTGGATGCTGTTGGGGTGGCTGGGGTATGTTGATCTGGTTTCTTAGGAGGCCTTCCCCTCTTCTTCTTGATAGGGACATCTGCAGCAGGTGGCAAAGTAAAGGTCCCTTCTATTGTTGACTCAGGGGGGTCTTGTACTGTTGCATATGGTGTATCATTGTCTGCAGCTGCTGGTTGTTGTTCAGGTTCAGGTTCCTAAAGACACAATGTCAGTATTATATAATGAAAAACATGGTATGAATTATGCATACATGTTTCTTTACTTACATCAGTTTGTCTTGGAGGGTGTTTGCATGTAGACTTGTTGTGGCCAGTTTCCCCACAGTTTCTGCATTGGTATTTTGTAGGACATCTCCTTAGTTTGTTAGGACTGTCCTCATTAATTGGATCCCTTCTCCTTAGTTTCTTTGGCCTTTCGGGTCCACGCTTATAAATTGGAGGTAAGGTTTGTGGGTGTTCAGTTCTTGACCACAAGTCTGGGCCATTTATTGTACCAACAACATTGGCATAACAATTTTTATATGTTTCCTTGAAGTAATAAGCATTACATACTGAATTGATTGTTGTCCTCTCTCTAGTATGCAGCATATAGCATGTCTGCATGGCATCCTTACAAGTTCCCACCATCCACATGCACAGCTCTTCTTGTGAAGGTCAACTACAAACTTCTCATTCATCATTGTATGTGTCACCTCAAACACACCTCCTCCAGTCCACTGTGGGAACCAATTCCCAGAAAACTCTTGCTCTCTTTCTAACCTCTTCATGGGCTTAGGCATAACTTGTCCATTGATGTTGACAGCTTTGGTCCTCAGCCTCACAAACCTAACCATAATGTAAGTCCTTATCCACTCTAGCATACTCAAAATGGGCTTATCTCTTGCTGGTAAGATCACACTGTTAAATGCTTCACAGGAATTGTTCATAAGCACATCACATTTAGGGTAATGTGAGAATTGGTGCCTACACCAAGCTTCTTTAGACAAAGCCATAAGCCATGTCCAAGCCCCTTCATCCATGTCCTTTATCTGGTTCATTTTTGCTTCACATGCCTGTGAACAAATGATAAAAGTTCAATCACAAACATGATAAATAATGCATACATGTATGATTGTATTCATACCTGCACATAAGTTGCCTTACTTGCACCCATCATAAGGTCCCTTAGTATTGCACCACCACCATGCTTCTTTTTCAAGTTGTTGTGCAAGTGTCTTACACAATATCTATGTTCACTCCTCAAGCCCAAGTCATCAATTACTTGCAGCCCATCATCTGGGGTAACTAACTGAACCTTGCAAGTAGTAGCACCATCACTAACTCTCCTCAACTCAGCACTGTAGTTCCAAAGCAGGTCATATTGTTTGCTTGCCTCTCCTTCCATCATCTCAATTGCCATTCGTCTAGCATTGTATGCTGTCCAGCCACTTATACCAACCTGGTGACTAAGCCTCAACTCAGCCTTAATCTCCTCCAACTTCATGTTTCTGTTACTTTTCATCTTTGGCAATATCACTTTTGCAAACCACTTGGCATTAACATTTTTGTTCTCATACACCCTGCCACATGTATGATTATTGATGAATGTCTTCAACCTAATAATATTTGTCCTCCCAACACGACTAGCAAAGGCCATCCATAAGCATCATTCCTGACTGCAAGCCACTCTACACCTATATGGCTCATTCTTTATGTACTTTACTTGCTTTCCCTTATGCACATTGTATTCCAGTATAGCTTGCCTGAACTGAACCATGGAAGTGAACTCCATCCCCAACCTGAGTTCAAACTTCCTCCCTAACCTGTCTTCTTCAAATGCCAAAAACTGTAAATCCACATCATCACCATCCTCATCTGAACCTACATAACTACTAACACCATCTGTTTCATAGTCAAACTCAATGTCACCACATTGCTCCTCATCTATAAAACTATTCCACTCTGCACCTAAGCCTGCACCTTATACATCATAGTCCTCATCCTTATCAGTCTGCTCATCATAGTCTTCATCTTGGACACCCTGGTTGTCATTCATACCAGATTCAACTCCCTCCATGTTATCAGAACCATCTCTAACACCCTCTCCCCTATCAGAAACAGCTTCAACCCCCTCTACTTTATCAGAAACAGCTTCAACCCCCTCCACTTTATCAGAAACAACTTCAACCCCCTCCACTTTATCAGAAACAGCTTCAACCCCCTCCACTTTGTCAGAAACAGCTTCAACACCCTCTCCCCTATTAGAAACAACTTCCACACCCTCTCCCCCATCACAAACAGAATCAACACCATCTCCAATGTCAGAAACAACTTTAACACCTTCTGATTGCACACCTTTCTCAGTTTCCAACCCCTCTCTTCCTCCATTCCCAGTATGAGTCCCCTGAACATCAACTCTTTCTTCACCACAACCAAATAAGTTGTCTTTCCTACTTTTATAAATTTTTTGTCTAGTCTTCACCTTTTTGGGTGGGCCAAATGGCCTCACCATGGGCCTAGATTTGCTCCTTCCAGCTTTGTTAACTGGGCCATCTTCCCTCCCCACAACCTCTTTCTCAGCCCCCCTTCTTTCCTCTTTGTATGTTAACTCCAGTACGATGTCACCATCTATAACTAAATGTTCAATAAAAATATCCACCTCACAACCATTTTTTATAGCAAACTCACCCACTTCCAATGCATGACAATCCCATGTAATCCCAACAAACTCCCCACAACGTTTTTTGTGACATCCCGGTCACTGTTGAGGGCGGGGAGTGATCGCCGGTGCATAGGCACGGACAAGGAGCGGCTCCTGGCAGGCTTCCAGTGGGAGGGACACATGAACGAACCGAATACATACCAGAATGAGAGGGATACAAAGACTGTATAGGTATGGGACTATACAGTCGAGGATAGCTTAAAGGAATGAATTCGTACTACCTATACCAACAAATGCATTAGCCTTTTCGGTAGTCTATCACTTAAGAACTCCAAAGTTAAACGTGCTTAACTTGGAGTAATTCTGGGATGGGTGACCTCCTGGGAAGTTCTCAGGAAATGTGTGAGTGAGGACAAAAGCACATTGGAAAGGTTTCGTGTTGGTTTGTGGGACGAGTCGTTCATTCCTGAAGAGCGGTCGGGGCGTTACAGTGGTATCAGAGCCTAGCCTCTCCTAGTACAGTATGGTTCAGGGACGAACCAGGCGGAAGCTGGTGGGCATGTGACATCCCGGTCACTGTTGAGGGCGGGGAGTGATCGCCGGTGCATAGGCACGGACAAGGAGCGGCTCCTGGCAGGCTTCCAGTGGGAGGGACACATGAACGAACCGAATACATACCAGAATGAGAGGGATACAAAGACTGTATAGGTATGGGACTATACAGTCGAGGATAGCTTAAAGGAATGAATTCGTACTACCTATACCAACAAATGCATTAGCCTTTTCGGTAGCCTATCACTTAAGAACTCCAAAGTTAAGCGTGCTTAACTTGGAGTAATTCTGGGATGGGTGACCTCCTGGGAAGTTCTCAAGAAATGTGTGAGTGAGGACAAAAGCACATTGGAAAGGTCTCGTGTTGGTTTGTGGGACGAGTCGTTCATTCCTGAAGAGCGGTCGGGGCGTTACATTTTTTCCACCACATTTTAAAGTTTCCCCTTTTATAACCCAATTCTATAACCAAAGCCTCACACTCAAAATAAGACCACCTATCAATATCAATGTTATGGATGACTACAATTTCATTCTCTATGTACTCCATTGGTGGACCATCAGTAAATCTCCCCTTGTGATGAAAAACAACTGCAAAACTCATCTTGTTTGTTGGAAAATAAAAATAACTGTCACACATGCACATTGAGACAATATTACAAAACGTTTCACACGGGGTTCATAAACAAGAATACCATAAACCTTTCATGGTCCCCACTAACAATAAAATAATTCAAAGTTCTCACTGAAAAAACATAAGTAAAGAATCTTACCCGTTTGTTGCCCTCTTAACTCACGTGCAACACCTTTTGCCTCCAGACACGCACACGACCACTCCACTCTAGATTTCACTTTCGTATGGTTACTTCTCTTCTTCTTCGGAGGTGAACTCACGCGGGAGTCGAATGGGTGCGAAAGAAACGTGTGAGGAAGACGAAGGAGGAAAGAACTTTTTTTAAAAAAAATTACAACCCTTCAATATTTTTTAAACAAAACCTTTCTACTTTTAATAAACAATTATAATTAAGTCAATTAATCTTTACTAATCTGAATTAATTCTCCATTTAATCCTAGTCAGCCTTGTGAGGCTGAGTCACATGCCACCTGTGAAGTCAGTGGCAAAAAGACAGGCTCCACCTCAGCACTTTTTAAAAGTAGGGGTTTAATACTATTAAATAAAATATTACAGAGGTCTTAAACTGGGAAAAATTATTGTAGGGGGTTATAACAAAATTGAATATTTCTTAGGGGCTAATTTTACCTTTTAACCTAATAAAAAATAGTCAAATTAATCTCATAATAAATAATTATTGAAATTAATATACATAACCTCTATATTTTCTATTCTTATGTTTGATCCCGGTGTATACTATCTAGACCTAATGGGATAACTCGATGGATTAAAGGGAACGCGGTTTCATTTGCAGATTGTTTACTTGTGAGGAAGATACAGGCCCCATGAACTTGTATAACCAGTTCAACAGTTATCAGTCAATCGTTTTTATAAGATTCGGTAAATGTATATATCAGCCAATAAACTAATTAAATTAAAGGATTGTTCTTGCTATAACTAAGCAGCACACGTATGCATGTTAGAACTTGATTACAGGATGATCTAGGTGGGGTACATGGAGATGTGATGACAGTTTATAAAAGCGTAATTATATATTTTAATTTAAAATTCAAATGAAACCCGTTGCTACTTTTCACTCTGCATGGGTTGGTGGCTTTTTTTAATCAAGTTATAAAAAATAACTGTTGAAATGTGGCATTTCCGAAAGATATTCATCGTCTGGGGCTATTTTAAATTTATTGGCACCGGATTTTTTGTATTTTACACTTTTTACGGTTAAAATCTACCGCAAAAAGGAATGATGTTTCAATCCAAGTGTCAATATTTCAGGGTTAAGACAAGCTCCGAACTAGATTAGTCAGTTTAATAAGTTTAATACTGGTGGTATTCTATCAAAAAATGTTTCTGGGTTAAAACCTCCGCAAGTTTAAAAATAATTAGTTCAAGCATTTTCATCTTCTAGTTTACACTGACAAAAAAATAAATATTTAAATATATTTTGTATATGTTAATAAAATATTTGTTTGCTTCGATGGGTGAGGGGTTCTTAACAACCTACACACTCTACTAAACCAATTGAATGAATCATCCTTTGACTAATAATATTGAATAATAAAATATATTTAATATATATGTTAGATTTAAATATGTTTTTAATCTTTGTAAAATAGGGGTCTTTAGATTTTATCCCTAGAAAATATAATTTTGTTTTTCATCCATTTATATCGAATATTTTTTTTTGTTCCTGTGGTTAACTTGAGACAAATAAGTGTTAGCATGAACAAAAATGCATGTTAGTATGTTCACATGGTGTTGACATCATCGTATAGGGGCTAAAAACAAAACTCGTAAATTGTACAGGAATCAAAAACAAAAATCATATATTTTATATGGATTAAAATCACAACTCATATTTTATAAAAATTCTTGATTTGTACATGTAGCAAATATAATAATTCTAAATTATAGAAATGATTTATACTTATGCCTAGATTCCAGATAAATAAAAGTTTTATTGATAAAAAAATTTCAGTTGTAGCCAATATTATATTATGAACATTTTCGACAACTTTGGGAAAAAAGAAAATATTCACTTTACAAAATTTGTGCAATTTTAAAAAAAATTTTAAAATGGTAGTATTTTGTAAGGATTAGAATCAAAACACTCATATTTTTTAAAATCATATGGAAGCCTATATTTAATGTACATTTAAATAAGACTTAAATATGTCAAAAGGTCCCTATAAATTTTATAAATTAGGTTTAGGTCCCTATAAAAAAATTAGTTTAGGGTCCTCATAAATTCCTCTGTTATCGAAATTAGCCCTTACCATTAGATTCTCTTCGTTAAGTCTAAATTTGGTAGCGTTCAAAGGTTAAACGAATATGTTAGGATGTGCGAAAGTTAGCCAGCAACCAATTTCCACATAATTACTATAGAATTTCTGCATAATGGCCCAAAAATCTGGCTTAAGCATGTATGTGATGGGAATTAGCTTTTACTCCCTTCATCAAAGTTGTAGATAATTGAGTTTCATCAAAGTTGTAGATAATTGAGTTACGGACATTTACAAATTGATTCACTTTAAAATGAGTTTTGTAGCTTAAGTTATGCACAAATTACGTTGATATGTCAATGCTGAAATTCTCTTTGCATAGCAATTTGCATATTGCTTCATAGGGCTCAATCTAGAAGAAATTAGTCTTCCTTTTCTTCATCAAAATTATAGGTATTTGAGCTATGGAGGTATAGCCACTGGTTTCACTTTAATCAGAGTCTCGTAATTCAAGATATACCTAAAAAACTTTGACGTGTTCTTGCTAAAACAAGGCCTGGTAGAGAGAACCACGACCAATGGCAGGAACCACAGTCAGGTCGTGAAACTCTCTGCCTCTAGGACCTAAAAACGGTGCCTTTTCCATAGCCAGGCATTGTAAACCATGGCTAGTGGTAGGAACCACGACCAGGCTATGGAACACACTGTTGAAGGACCTAAATTTCAATGCTTTTTAATCCTTTGCTTGTCCATATGTGCCTTTTTGTTTAGAGGTTTCATCCCCATGCTTATTGATTCATTTACGTATGCTTTTTTGTATGTTCTGCGTAACATTTAACTTAGGTCTCATTCTTCCTTGGATCCTTTCTCATATACCTTGTATATATTTTCCTTTCCACTGTTATTATTCTCTTCATGGCGTATACGTTAGGGTTTCTTTCTTCTAATCTAATTGTCGTGGTCATATGTTATACTGTGATGCTTGGTTTTCTGAGATTCGGTCCATATGAAAGTGGTTTGTTTCAAGGGTTTGAACGTGAAAAATTTCTCATATTTTCACTAGTTAATTGTACTTGCATCAGAATCCAGGTAGGAAAAATCGAAAGGGTGTCACAATATAGACCTTTAAAAGTGTCGTTAAGGTGAAGAAAGAAGAGAGTTGATCTACTTAAAGAGCCACCGGAACCACTTGGGATGACATGAATCAAGAAGTTGTAAGTGCGACAAATGATTGTTTAAACGTCTAAAGTTTTAATACTTTTGCACTTTTCCATTTTGGTGAAAACAGACAACAAGATGTTTTAGCCTTAACCAATTTTCTTGAAAGTTTCAAGAGAAAATTGCTTTTATAGACACTTTATTGCAACGACTAGAAACATCATTTGAACTTCAGAACCTTGGCTTGTGACGACTTAAGAAGATTCTTCATCCTTCTGATCTTGTGCATCTGAGATGACAACTCCTTTAGATAATCAACAGTCTTGAGACAATCATTAGTCAGCTTTTTCCTTTGGCTTAAGACAATATTTCTTTAATCAAAACTTAAATAGCCATATAACCTAAGAACTACAAATAGTTTAGTATTTTCATTATAAATCAAAATGATTGAGGGGTTCATAAAACCTCATGTTTTTCCATGGACTTAACACACCCACCACCACCACTATACACACATAAAAAAAAATAGGACACCATCATCCTCTTATCACCCACCACATCATTCACCAAACAAACCTTAAACCATTAAAACTCATCTCATAACCACAAATTCAGCCCTCCATTACCATTAATTAACAACCCATAAAAAACCTCAAAAACTCAAAACCAAAAGTTCATAATGTTCTGGCCATCGTGCTATCATTTCTACACCATCAGTGACACCTCTATCTTTTATTTGGGATGACAACAAGAAGCGATTATGATGGCTTTGTTGAATGCCAAAATATTGGATATGTCAAATAAGGCAAGAGGCTCACGAAGGAGAAATGTCAAGAGGAAAGAAAATGGATAAGAGAAATGATGATGACTTTTGGTGGTGGTGATATGGTGGGTCGAGATGGGGGAAAAAAGACAAAATAGAGGGTGATATGGTTGTAGGGTGAGGGGGAAGAAAAGAGAATAGAAAGTAATAAGGTTATGGGGCTAAAGAAAAAGAGAAATAAAAAGGGTAATATAGGGCTCACAAAAAGTTTAATAAATTTATTAATTGATTCATGACATGTGTCATACTTAATGGAGAAAATCTAATGGTAGGAGGGACTAATGTCGATAATGAAGGAATTTACAAGCACCTAAAACTAACATTTTTCTATAAGAACTTCATCCTAATTAGTGAAGTTTACGAGGACCTAAAACTAATGTTTTATTTAAGACATGTCAAGTAAAATAAATGTTTCTCCTGGTCTTAATGGTTTGATCAATTATACCTTTTATTACGAAATGAAGGTAGTATTTTATAGGGATTCAAATCAAAATACTATTTAAGCCTATATTTAATGTATATTAAATAATATACGTACTAATTTTAAATATATTAAATATGTATTAATTATATTTTAAATATATATTAAATATATTTAAATATGATAAATATATTTAATATCTTTAGTATATATTTAAAATATATTGAATTCTATATTAAATAATATATTAATATATTTCATATCTACAAAGTAAAATATATTTAACATATTCAATAAAAATGTATGCATTATCTCTAATATATTTAAATTATATTAAATAAAATTTATTTGCGATAGGCTTATAACATATATTTAAAATGTTCAATATATATTTGTTATATGTTGATTTGAGGTTATTTTCTATGGAATTTTTTCTTTAAATTTGTAATTGTTCTCATTTTGGGGTTGAAACAATGTCATAATTTTGAGCTGAGAAAATATTTTTTATGTGTTTTGATAGGTTTTAAAAGCCTTGAGAGAGATGTGAAAAAGAGAGTGCTTCATTTTTGCTTCTGACTTCCAATAGTAAATCTTCTCGTACTCTTTCATTGTCGGATTGGGCTTAAATTTTGATACAAGGTGTATAACTTTCAAATCTTCATTTTAAATGATTGGATCAAATTTGTAATATTGGGTACCATTCAAACAACTATTTTACTGCTCGAGCATATGCATCGAAATTTGGAAATCCGCTCCAGTGAAAGCCTTGTCGCCCAAGTTATAGCATCACAATAGCACTCTCAATTTTCCATCCAAAAGGTCATTTTTTGTAGGGAACTTTGGTCAATGGAAGGTTCAGAGCACTACGTGGAGGCTCTTCATCAACGTGAGGAAGCTTGAAAATGAGGGCTCCTTTTTGGCTTCCCTTCATTTTCTTTTTCTCTCCATCGATCATTTTGTATTTTCTTGGTTTTTAGGTAGCCTACATGAAAATATGTGGCTAAACCCTCTTTTTGTTGGATTTGGGTTAACTCATTATTCCCTCTTTAACTATGTATTAAATACTTTGGTGAGACGTATGCATTTTAATCAATATTAGTATATTTGTTTCATATGACTAATACGTGTTTCGAACAGAAAACTAATTCATGTGTGTGTTTGGGGTTTTCGAACGAGTTGAGGAACAAAATGTGTTCATCTAAGGATATATTTGAATTGAATGCTTGTTAAGACAAATATCTAATGTAAGGACTTTGGTTAAATAGTGAACTGTTCTTTACAGGGGGTGTAAAGGTATGATTGTCAAACAATTCAAAATGTACATGTAAGGTGGAATCTGATGTGAGGAGGGCCTCATACAGATACAAATATAGAGTACTCTTGTATACTGGGGCGTAGTACAATACACTTTGCGGCGGTGTAGCCGTCCGCCTGGAATAGCCTCCTTTGCCTTGACACAATTGGTGGTTGTACCTGCAATTATTCTCCGACGCTCAAGTCAGTATTTTGAAGTACTGTTAGACTTAGAAAGCAAATCTGAGAGAATTATGCAAGTATGAGTGTAAGATTCAGAATTAGGGGGTCCCTTATACCTTTTTGCTGAGGTTTATATACCTGTTACTGGTGCTCTATTATTGGTAGGACCCGTTCCTTGTTTTCAGGCACAATGCAAGAAAGGTAGTGGGTCCCTGCGCCGTTCACGAGCACCATCACTGTAGTGGGTATTTCCACTCACTTGGAAAGCGTTAATGCTTCATTATTTTATTTGTTGTTCCCTCTTATGCGTGACAACGTGTTTCCCATTTTCAACCTCTCAGGACAGAGTCAATCTCGTGCCGGGGTTATAAATATGGGCTCGCTTCGCAGTATGGGAATTTTGGTATTCCGCCTGTATTGAGCCTATGGCTTGGCGGAGTAGTGTGCATTGGAAATGCTTTATGTATGTGTACAATCTTTTTAATACTTTCCACCTTGGCGGAGTAATAGGCCTTGGCGGAGTAACAAGCATTGGCGGAGTAACATGCCTTGGCGGTATGTACTCCGTATAAGAGTAATCATAAAGGATTTGAAACGTATTTTTCCTGTTCGAAATGCTGATCTGGCAAGGCATTAAAACCATGCTCTTGGGGGCCGGTGTTGGGACCGAATCAAATAGTTATAATGGATCGATGGGGAAAAGATTTAGGATCTATTCACCAAGGGATTGAGTTTAGTGAAATCTATGTTACATTGGCTGAAATACATAATTATACTAGGTGGGATAATATAATCTTGAGAATGAGAACAGTGAAACTTAATCCTAATGTTTTTATTTATATTTACCTTCATTTTAATGCTTTTATCGCCACAAGAACATCTTTCATTAACAACAAATGCTTGTGCAAATTATTGTATATAGTTTTATAGTGATTTTACAAGTATAGATTGTTATTTTTTTGATTACCGTACAAGTATATGTCTCAATTAATTAAAGAGTGTGAATTAGTCAATAGTTTTAGACAGATTTATAAATGTTTAGACATTTAAAGAATTAAATTAATAAAAAAATTAAAAACTAGATAAAAAATATAAAAAACTTAAGGTGGTGTTTGGTATGAGATATATTTTTAAGTGAGATTCCCGGGAATGTGTTTCCTGGGTAACTTATTTTTCATTTTGGTATTAAAAATATTTACCCGGGAATCTTTTTAGTCTTTTCCATTTCCATGTTTGGTATTAAAAAACCTTACCCGGGGATCATTTTGTTTTATGAGGATTTGGGAAGAAAATGAGGGCATTTTTGTCCTAAAATTTTTTATTCCCGAGAATGTATAGAATACCTACCTGTTGAAATAGGAAAGTGAAACTTTTAATTCCTTCATACTTAAGTTTTCTGGGAATCTCACATTCCTGAAATATTTTTTATCTCATACTAAATATAAGTAAGAAAATATTTTAAATAATATTTCTAGGAAAGTTTAAAGATCCCTCGTACCAAACACTCCTAAAAATAACATATATTGATAGTAAGCCATGAGTAACACGTGTAATCTCATGCAATAGACATCTCAATTAAGATTTTGATAATAAAAATAACGATATCATTTGCTTTTGTTTTCAATGAATTAGAAAACACTCAACGGTGTCCACTTGCATTAATTAAAAACAATGTTACATTATAATTACTGAAGCAGGGTCCACCATACGTGAAAGTTGAGAGTATATAAGGCACCAATATCTTGGCACACTTGGAGTGGCAAACCAAACCATACATTGTTCAAAGCCTCATGGATTTGCTTTTACAGGCAAAAGCCATAACGGAACCATACCGAACCACCCTAACGTTCCTCATCCCACTACTAACTATGCTCTTAAGCATAGCGTTGCGAATTCGTCGGAAAACGGCGCCGTATCCACCAGGGCCCAAAGGGTTACCCATCATAGGCAACATGAACCTGATGGACCAACTAACGCACAGGGGGTTAGCCAAGCTGGCAAAGCAATACGGCGGCGTTTTGCACCTTCGCATGGGGTTCGTTCACACGGTGGCAATCTCAAACGCGGAAGCGGCGCGTGAAGTGCTCCAAGTTCAAGACAGCATCTTCTCTAATCGACCCGCGACAGTAGCCATTCGGTACCTCACTTACGAGCGTGCTGACATGGCCTTCGCAAATTACGGTGCGTTTTGGCGCCAGATGCGTAAGATCTGCGTCATCAAACTCTTCAGCAGAAAGCGTGCTGAGTCATGGAAATCCGTTAGAGACGAGGTTGACGTCACTGTCCGTGCCGTTAGGGCCAGCAACGGTAAAGCCGTTAACGTTGGGGAGCTTGTGTCTAACCTTACGAAGAACATTACTTACCGTGCGGCTTTCGGGTCTAGTTGTCGTGAGGGGCAAGACGAGTTCATTACGATACTGCAAGAGTTTTCGAAGCTGTTTGGGGCTTTTAATATTGCGGACTTTGTTCCGTGTCTTGGGTGGGTTGATCCTCAGGGTCTTAACCGAAGGCTCGTTAAGGCTCGTGAGGCGTTGGATAGCTTCATTGATAAGATCATTGATGAACACATGTTGAAGAAGAAGAAGAATACCAGTGAGGAAGAAGGTGACATGGTCGATGAGTTGTTGAATTTTTACAGTGATCACCCTAAATTGAATCATGAATCCGATGATCTCCACAGCTCCATCAACCTCACCAGGGATAACATCAAAGCCATCATCATGGTATGGACCTTTCCCCCATACACATATATATATTCTTTTACGTAAGAAGGACAATAATAAATTTACTTCATATAATTATATATGATTAGAAAATTACTTATGATAAAATCTAATAATTAAGATTTATTTTTTTCATTCACATATGTATTAATTAATTGTCTTGGCTATGGATTGTACACCCCTGGTTACTCTTAAAAATGTATGTCTAATAACCAAATAATACAAGTTAACGAGTAAAATTTGGATGAAATCACCAATTTGAAATTCTGTCTTTTTAAAAAAAAACACAATATAAACTATGGCATATAAAAATATAAATTTTAAATAAACAAAAGTATATGTTTCTTTTACTAATTTACCAATTCAAATATATACATGACATGATTTAATTGAAAGGGAATGAAATGGAATAGATTTATGGACATGATTTTCGTCCGGTAAAAATTTTGGAAAATGTTTTTCTAACGACAAAGAGAGATGTGATAAAAAAAATTAAAATAAATTTGTTGTCAGTATGAAATTAAATGATCACGTGTAAATATTCATTTTTAGTTATTTAAATAATAAAATTTATTTTATTAAAAATAAAAATATTCATATAGTATTGTATTATTTGAATCAAAATTTGATTAAATTAAATACTTCATCTAAGTTTTATCAAAGTAGTAAATAGTATAATATTGGCATTATTTTTGTTATATTTAGATTTTCTTATGAATATTTATATATTTAGATAATGAATCTAAAGGTACAAAAAGAATGAGTCGAAAAGATTTTATTCTTCACATAGTTGGTGGTCTTATTTTCTTAGTGTATGAGTTATTATTTGTTCGCACATAGTTTGTGGTCTTATTTGCCAAGTGTATGAGTTATCATTTGTTTGGGAGAACATGGTTTTAGATATGGATAAGGAACAACCATTAATTAAACTGATGGAGAATGATTAAGAATAATAATAAATTAAAAATGACTGGTATTTACGAATTACAGGTGGACTTAACTGTATTACACGCATATTTATAGTAATTCCACTCAAATGTTGTTTTCTGACCCCTTCATGAGCAAACAAATATAGTAAGATGCGAAAAATTAGCAGGTAAGGTAAGTTAAGTTAGTTTAAAATTTAAAATTAGTATTTATTTTAATTGATTAAGTTAAAATATATTTAATATAAAATAACGTAAAAAATATATATTTTAAATATAAATCATGGGTGGTTATTTAAAAAATATATATCAAAGAATAAATATATAAAAATAAAATAAATTTGAAACTTATAAATTTAAAAATTATTTTAAATGACTTGTTAGAAAATAATGTAAATTAATAAAATAAATTCTTTTACCGAACAATTTCATCTAATAAATTTTACATTAATCAAATAAGTTATAAATCACCTTAAATCACTTCTTATAATTTTACTAAATGTAACTATATTCTCTCCTATTAAACATTACTGGAGTTGATGAATATTAACAAAGGAAAATATCAAATTAGTATCCATAAAAAAAAAAAAAGCACAAGAAAGCAACAAACAAATTAAGTTAAGCCGACAAACCAAATTTCAAAACTTGCGTTTGAATTGACAATATACAAAAAGAGAAGACAAAAACAAAATTTGTTTTATATCATTTTAATGTTAGATTTTTTTACTACGTTAGTATTAATGGGAGTTTAAATGAGACATACATACAAGTATTATGTTGGGCTTGTTTATTTGAAATTAATTTTAAGAGATAAATATTTTTTAATTAAAAAAATTATTTAAAGTTTTAAAAATAAACAGAAATTAAAAATAAATTAATTTAAGAAGTAACTCTGATCTACTTATTAAAAAAATGATTATAAAAAAATGTTTTTATAATCAATTTTTTAATAAGCTTAAACAAAAAGACCCATTATCAACCAATTAAAAGTTACTCAAGACATAACTTAAAGTAGTTAATATATAAATCAATTATTTTTATTTACATAAAAATTTAATGATGGTAGAAAAATTAAACATTATAATGACAATATATATGTTCTGATGGCAGAAGTATAGATTAAATTAAACTATCACTTCTTATTTATATTCTCTTACAGCTTTTGCAATTTTGAATCCTTTATTTAGAAAGCAAGGAAAACATTAAATATCTTAATATTTGTGATGCAGGACGTGATGTTCGGAGGCACCGAAACGGTGGGATCTGGAATAGAGTGGGCAATGGCGGAACTAATGAGAAGGCCGGAGGAGCTGAAGCGCGTGCAACAAGAACTCGCCGATGTAGTGGGCTTGGAGCGTCGAGTGGAGGAATCAGACATTGAAAAGCTCACATATTTGAAATGCGTGGTGAAGGAGACGTTGCGCCTCCACCCACCCATTCCCATTCTCCTCCATCAGACAGCGCAAGATGCAACACTCTGCAACTACTTCGTGCCAAAAGGATCGCGCGTGATGATCAATGTGTGGGCCATAGGCCGAGACCAGGACGCATGGCAGCAGCCGGAATCCTTCACGCCTTCACGGTTTCTGAACTCGGCTGTGCCTGTGCCCGTGCCCGATTTCAAAGGGACCAACTTCCACTTCATTCCGTTTGGGTCGGGCCGAAGGTCTTGCCCCGGAATGCAACTGGGCCTTTACACTTTGGAGCTTGCTCTGGCCCATTTGCTTCATTGCTTCACTTGGGACCTACCCCATGGGATGAAGCCCAGTGACATGGATACTAGTGACGTGTTTGGCCTCACCGCTCCTTTGGCCACTCCACTCGTTGCGGTTCCCTCCAACCGTATTCTCTGCCCTCTCTAATAATAATTGTGTCAACCTGCATAAAACAAATATCCATGGTTTTTAGTTTCTATAAATACATAAACACTTTATTTTTATTTCTAAAATATCTTTGTTGATTTTGGTTTTTACAATTTTTTGATGAATAATCTTTATTAATGTATATTAATGATATGTCAAGTGTTTGTACTTACCATATTAAGATTGTTGATATGATATGTGTTGATGTTTAATACGTCCTCATTATATGATTATAGAGATGGGTTTTTAAAATTTTTAAAATTTAAATGATCAACATTTACAAAAATAATATTTAAGAATTAAAATATTTTTTCATATTTACAAGGACAAAAAAATATTTTTTAATATGTTTTTTTTTTAAGATTTTAGAAGCTCATAGTATTAACTTTATAAAATGATATTTACTTTGATTACTTCATAAAAACAAGAGCAAAGACGACGCTAAGATTTAATGTTAACGGGACCAAATATGAAAATATTTTAATTGGGAAGACGAAAGTAAAATATGAAGTTTATTACTAAATAACTAAAGTTGTTATAAAAATCTAAAATATACTAATAAGATAAAAACATAAACAAGAAACATGTATAAATTCAAAGTAATTAATTAAATTACACCACATGGTAAGTTTTATTTTGAAAAATATAATATTATAGAATAGTTCTATGCTCTTTTGTATCGCGGGATTCATATAAGGCCAAAAGAAATATGTTCATTTTAGTATATAAAAAGACAATGTGTAAAGTCATCTTTCATTTTTATTTCGAATCCTAGTTTTAAAGATGTTCATCTCATAACAAAAATATTTTGTTGTTGTTATAGAAACCATTAAAGCCAACACAAGTTTTATCAACGTGGAGAAAAGTAAATGAATTTCTAATTTTTTTTGTTGACACTAATCATAAACATGTTACTAAGTAGTTTTAATACACAAGAAGGAGTGAGGGTGAATTGAGTTTTAAAGATTTTCACAAAAATTCCTTAGAAATATATTTGTTTTCTAGTTATTTAGATGGAATATAGATACAAAACCATAAGTGGAACACTTGAAACAAAATATTAGCAATTTATAATGATCAAGATAGAGAAAATTCAATCAACACAACCAAGAACTAAATAGAGTGTAAAATATAAAGAGATGTAGGGAGAAGAATGTGCAAACCTATTTTTAAATACATTGGGTTTGCAAAAGATTCACCAACCACATTTTGTAGCATTTAATGCTTAGTCCAGCTTAGATTACTAGCAATAATCAATTGCAGTCGGGGTGTAATCGATTACTATCAACATGCAATCGATTATTGATAGTATGCAATCAATTACTTCAATTCAAAATGGAGCATGAGTTGATTTTTGAATTTCTGACAATCTCCCACTTGCATTTATAGTCAATTAGACTTATGCCCAATGACTTTGGTGTCCTTATGTTGAAAGTATAGATTAAGAATCTCTATGTTTAGGACATATCACCTTGTTTGAATAAAACATTTTCTTAGATAATTTAACAATATTTGTTAGTCCTTGAAATAGTTAGTCGATATGAGAACTATTCCTAAATTGTCTGTGGTCAAATATTAATATAATGGCATATAGATACGTTAACACTAGTGTGTGAGTGTATTGGTGATATGATCTTATAGATCATGGATATAGATAATATTAAGTCTTCACAGGTACACATTAAGAGTAATGGTGTACTAGACACACCCACCATGAGAACATTGCATAGATTGTTACATGAATATCTTAAACGATTTTCAATGTGATAATGGTATGTAGTCTTTCAATCTGAGGTCACTACAATTACTACATCAGGGGTTTGTTATTTTAATACAATCAAATATCAGCTGTAACAATGTGATTATAAAGACTCTAATTAGATAGTGAATAAATCATACAGATGAATGTGTGTGATGTAGACAGAATATGTCTCTCCTATATGTAACAAGAGTGATATTTATGATCCACTTATAAAGTAAGACTAAGAAAATGCATAGTCATGCTAAGGGAGAATAAATATTGGATATTTATTTAAGTGAAGTCTACTCTAGTCTCAAGTAAAATGAATCAGGTCATATAAGGATAACAACGACCATGCATTGGGCCTAATCAGATATCGTGACAAAAGGGACAAACATATAAAATGGTTATCACTTATTGGTTATATGAATTTGATATTTATATTTGGATAATGATATATTGCTAAATATCGCTCATTATATCATATTAAATGTTTATATTTAATATGAACCAAATATATTTCTTATAGATCACATGCATAGAGTAAGTCCACTAAAGGATAATTTTTATTTTAGTTGGACGAAAATTGAACTATAAGGCCTAACTCATATAAGATGAGTAGAGTGCCCAATCACTAAAGAGTACTTATAAGGTCAAATCTGGGCTTATAAATCGAGTATGAAATGTTCATAAGTCGCACTCTTGTGATACATAAAAATTCTGTAAATTGTTGAGGAGCTTATGTTTTGACAAACTAACATTTGTATATGTGAAATTTGGTGAGATTGCTCACATGAACTTCTATAGAGATGTGTCTATTTTAACTCATTATCAAAGGTTCTACACCATAAAAGTTATGTTTTAAAAGGTTCTTAAACTATATCTTGATTTGGTTGCTTTGAAACTTGGATCTTTGCAAGGACCTTTGGGAATTCTTGTATTTTCAGTATTTGACCATTAGGGATTGTCTAACAATGGTATGAGGGCCAACTTGCAAAATTTTGCTTTAGGCAAGAGTTTGTTTAAGAACATGTTAAAAATATTTTCTTTTTCAAAAATTGTTGCAAATGTTGCATCTTTATTTGAAATATGTTGGAAATTTTGGTTTTCTTTTAACATATGATGTAAAGGTTGTATTTTTTTGTCAGCTAGTATCATTTTATTTGAAATTCAATTTTGTACATGATTAATGTTTATACTGTTTCTATTGTAATATGAAAAGTTCATGTTAGTATATGTGATAAAGATTTAAGAGGGAAACTTGGCCATCATAAAAACCAAGATTCAAAGTTGAAACCTAGTTGTCATGATATTTTATTTATTTGTAAATGTTATAAATATAAATTTGATTTTAATTAGTATTTAGTTTGATTTGTAAAAGTTCTAATCAAATTTTAAATGTTTATTAATTTAAAGTTTGTAAGAGTTACAAATTTAAATAATTTAATCTTAATAATTTTAATAGGATTTCTACCATATGTGATCTTATTAAAATTAATATGATTTGTGAAATATTTTATATTCAATAGGACTTGTAAGAGTTTTAAATTAATTCTTATTTATTAAATTTAATATGATTTATAATGGTTGCAAATAGAAGATAATACTTTTATTAAATTTAATAATTTTAAAATAAAATATTTAATTTTAATAAATTTGATAGAATTTACAAAAGTTGTAAATTTAGGATAAGATCTCTTTCAAATTTAATAGGATTCACGATTGGATTGCAGAGATAAGTTTTAAAAGTTAAACCTTATCGTTCCTAAAAGGTAGGGTGATTAAACATTGATAGTTTCAAAAATATAGGATTCAAGAGTTGAAACTATAAATTGGATTTCAAATTATTTGAAACCCTAACTCAAAAATTTGAGTTATTAATGGTTAATGGGACATTTTAACCAGGAAAGATTTGATATTTAAGTGGTCACCTTGTACCTATCGTTTTTCTTAGGGAACTAACCTAATTACAGTACTAAATTTTTGGGCCATAACACTACCCGACACCCTGTAAAGGAAGACCTCTCCTTGGTCAAAACCATCCTATGTAGTACGTTTTGCTACCTCATGTGTTTAATTATTTGTTTTAAAATTTATTTTATTAATTTCTTAATTAATTAATTAATTAACACGTTGTGTAATGAATAGTTATGGTCTTAGAATTTTAAATTCATTTAAATACATTCTGCGTGTTGTGTCATTCTCTATTATGTTGTACTTCTCTTCTCAACTGTTCACTTGTATGTAAAATAAGTTTCTATATATTTTGTAATCTTGATCAGGTCAAGACAATAAGATGGAGACCTAGAAAAAAGCTGAAGTGGTGATATAGAATATGCTAACCTTGGAAGGAAACGAGGAGTAGGGACTCAAAATGATGGTAGACCCGAGAAGTACAACTTCGAAATGATGTGATGTGTGTTTTTCAACATATGCAAATGACAGCTACACTAATTGTTTAACCGAGTATATATTCGGTATCATTCCCATAAGATTGAGGCCAAGTATCGCAATCCTAAGATAACTCTATCCAAACAACAATTAAATAGTGATTCATATCTTCAAAGATTAAAGGCTTGTTTATGAATTTTCAAATTTTGTAAAGCAAAAGATGAAGTGAAGGTGAAAGTTTTTAATCCCAAAAATTATATTTTGACCCTCCAAAGTCATTAAGTTAAACCTATTATAATCAAGTAGACAAGTTAATGTATAATTTCATTAACCACATCTACAACAAACAAATTTAACTTAGCTGTGGGGAACTAAACCTAAAATATTTAATATAAATTCAATATAAAAGAAAAAAATTACTAGAACCAAAACCAAAAGAAAAATAGATAACAAGAATATATTTAAGCATTTAATATAAGCACCAAGTAAGACCAAATTGGCTCGTTCTTAAAAACTTGCTTAGCGTTCTTACTATACTTATGATTAAAGATGCCAAGATACTCCTGTGACTCCTTAATATCTCACTTTAGGTGAGTTTGCTTTCTTTTCTTTTTTGTTTGGTATTTTAGTTTCAGTTTTCTTTCCTTTTCAATCTTTAAATTGTAGTTTTCTTTATCACTATATCACGGTTTATCTCCTCCAACTGTCGACCCGCTTCATTCTAATCCTTCATATATCTTTGTTTTAATTTCTTTGATAAAGAAATTCCCTAAAGTTTATCTAAAGTAAGGCCTTGAATTTGTGCTATCTTGATGGGTTACATCCTCTGATGCTTTAAAGAACCTACTGATTGAAATATTGAAAGAGTTGGTACAATTAGGAAGAAGGAAAATGTAACTACATAAAAAAAATACTAAATTTTAACCTCGTTGTGTTAGTCTGGTTAAGTATGGGTTTTTGAAATTTTCTTTTTATGTATTTGATGTTGCATCTTAAATGAGCATGTTTAGGTTGTTCTGTTTATATGTGATATTGCTCTATTACTTTTATCATATGTCAGAGTCTTTAAGCTGCCCTAGATTTTATAATAAAGCAATATTTGACCAAAAAAATGATTGAGGATGCAGAGTCAAGAGAAAAGAACAAAAAGAATGCAAAGAATCGAAAGATTATAATCCAAATTCCAAAGTGCTCGTATTGTATTTAGTACCATACTGCCACTTACAAATTGCGCAAATATCCCAAAGAATACAGAAAGAATGGGGCTTTAAAAACAGGCCCAATTAGTGCCTAGTAGGAGCTAGTTCCTTCATTCAGCTCCACAAGTACGGACCAAAAACAAAAACAAAAAAAAAGTTCCACTTGTACTGTAATGCAGTTTTTTTCTAACAGAACATACATCTTTAAAGCAGCTACTTTTCCACCTCATTTTTGTGGATGTTAATTGGAATACAATCCGTTTACATCAAGATACGTAGAACAGCAAGGCCAACAGCAGAGATCGAAACAAGTGTTCCTATGCAGTATTTTATGACATCATATTTGGCTGCTTCCAGCTGTGCCCTTAAAGAATGGATCTCCTGAATACAAATTATGGTAAAAGATATATATTGAAAAAGTAAATTTCCAATTTTTGGCATGGGATGAAAATAACTGATCTACTTCTAAACGTCACAGTATTGCTTACTCTATCAAGTTTGTTTGTCAGGTTGTTAGTTTCAGCACTCTGATTAGATAGTTCCTCCCTTATTCTCCTGCATTTTAAGTGAGTTATCATCAACAATGAAAGAGGAATTTCAATCTAACAAAAGTTCCGTAATCATTGGCAATCAGCAAATTTCTTCTTAACTCTTACCCTCTTTCAAGGTTCAAATCTAATCGCTGTCCAGCAGTGACTTTATCTATCTCATACCTGCAGCACAAATCATGTGATTGCACCATAGAAAATCATAACAAAACGAATTAATTTAGCTGTTGCTGTAGTTGATACCAATGCAGCATACCTCAATTCACTGCGCATCTTCTCTATATCATTCCTAAGCTTTTCAGTCTCGTGTTGTAAGAGAGAAAAATGGTGTCCCTAAATTGCAAGTTTTTCAGCAGTTTACAGCACCGGCAAACAAAACCAACCTCATCAATATCAATAACATAACAAATTTAGGTACATAAAACTACAAGGATAAAGGAAAAGTGAAAATATGACTTTATAAATTAGAACAAAAATATTATAGCAGTTTCCAGTGTGAGATGGATGCCCTCCCAGAAAAAAACAAGATGACAATGACTTGGAGATAAAATTAGAGTAGACACCATCTAGCAGGTTTCTAAGTTAAATATATGGAATCAATATTACAAATTGAATGGGGAAATTAACAAAGATGTTAAGTTGGGCAGTTATATGGCCATACAAGAAAGGACAGGATAAGGAATGACTATACATGAGGAGAATTGGCACAATACATATCAAGGAGGTGATAGAAAATCGGTTAAGGTGGTTCAGACTTATACAAACAAAACTACTAGAGGCATTTGTGGAGTAAGAAGATTGCTTGATTTTAAATCCATGTGAAAAGGGATAGAAGGATATTGGAGGAAATCATTGAAGGGATCTCATGGGATATAATATCCTTGAGATTTTGATTTTTGACCAAGTCCAATGGAATCTCGCATGATCCATGTAACTAACTTCACCTAGTGAGATAAGGCAATTGTTATTGTAGTTCTTGCTGCTGTGTGATGCAATAGAACTACAAGTATCATTAATTTAAGATGCAAGAGTTTAACCTTTCAATAAAGAAATTTAATTAATCTTATGTTTTCCTGAGATTAAACGAGATAAACCTTGAGGTTGGCTACAACACAAGACATCCTACCATAGCAGAAACAAATGGATGATTCCGACATAAAATACAGGGCATTTGGTTTAAAGTTATTCAAATTACATAAGTTAAATAGACAAAGGGCTTTGATCAATTTATCATGACCAAAATGTAGTACAATAAACCAACGCCTAAACATCAGAAATAACCATAACTATTTTGATAAACAATAGATAATTAGTATGTTATCTTTTTAGCTGTCTATTAATTAAAACTTATGTGTGCTTTCTTCCTCTTCTTTTCATACCATCTAGTTTTACAAATATCAGATTTTAGCAAGCTTCCCCGACGGATGTTTGAACATGTCGTCGATCATCTTAAGCAGCAGAAACTTAACAAAAATAAATAACATATTATGAAATGAGACAGAGTAAAAGCAATCTATCAGATCATAAATTTCTACTAAATCCCAAAATTGAACTGTTTCAAGAAATCCATCAATGCATCATTTATCATAATCAATAGGGACCAAAATACAATACACGACGGATCATACTGGACACAACTGAGAAGATAATCTACACTACAAGGGAAGCAGTAAGGGGAAATAAAGGGAGAAGCGCCAGTCTAAAGAAAGATGGAGAAGGAACAGTCAACTTCAACTCATCTCTTTAATCTTTATTACTTTTGAGTTTTGGAGAACTAGGTTAAACATCATTAGCATGTTTTATTGCTATACCAGAACCAATGCAAGAATGGTTTGCATTTACCTAATAATGGAGAAGCTGGGTGCACATATTCCCTAAAAATGTTTCTTCAAAAGAACTAATGTAAAAGGAATTTTTACCCTCTGAACTAACTACCGTAGTTTGTAGAAGTCATACATATGGCATAGGTAAAATAGAAAGCATGTAACAGCAATGAATATAAGCAGCATACAAATCTTGTGTTTAGCCGTAGTATGTCCATTACCAGCACTATAACACATTTGCATTCACATGTACCGAAATCACAAACCTAAAACTTCACACATAGCATCCGCATATTTAAGGAATACCTGTGAGCTCTGCACCTCTGCTTTAAATTTGGACAGGTTGGATTCTTGAATCATTTCAGTCTTAATAAAAATACAAAAAATCGACCAAAACAGATATTAGCACAAACTGCACAACATTCTAAAACAAACAAAATTGAAAAGGAATACAAATTGTAAATATGAAAAGTCACATAAATTCTTGACACCAAAGGGTCTTACTTTCTGCATTTCTCCTTTTGACACCAAAGACTGAGACACATTTTCAAGACTATCATTCAAAACTTCCGTTATAGCAGCGGTTATTGCCTCGGCCTGTTTCGAGGGAACTCCTTCCCCTTCAAGTCTCCTAACCTATATGCCCAAATCAAAACCATTAAATGCAAATCACTTACCCTTGTACAGAATTGCACATAAAAAGTGAAATCCAAACAAGGGAAAGTAAATAAAAGACAAAGACATGTGACATGTATCTAAATGTAAATTATTAATAAAAATATTACAAGGGCCAAGGTATCAACGAGGAACAAGCGTTTGCCATTGGATTTCACCAATTGAGAAATTTGCCTTGTCCCTGAAACGGAGAATAACGGATCGAATATTGCTCTTTCGAATTTCGAAGACGCGACGCTTCCTAGTCCAGTTAATTGCCACACCCGTTTACGAACCGCGGCCATTTCTGATTCTGAAAAAACAAACCCCCCAAAAAGAAAGAAAAAATCGTACAACAATTTGCAGGCTTTGAATTCCAATCCAGGTGAGGAAAACCTTCGCAGCAAGTCAACTACAAATCGAACAGAGAACGAAACCACGGATTTATATTCGCACGTAAGAGAACAAAGGTTGTCCAAAATGAATCTCGCGTGTGTTTTTCTGTTTTCCTTGTTTATCCTTTTTATATAGTCTTGTTAACCAAGGGGGAATGGAATGAATAAAGAAAATATAGTATTATATTGTTATTAAAAAAAATTAAAAATGGCAGGGGGAAGAATGATGAAATGGACGGTTACCTTAGCGAAGGACCAATGCAAGAACAAGGATGAGAGTGCCCGGTCCACGTTGATAGGCAGTGGCGGTGTTGTGTGTGACGAGTCATCAAATCAAATCACATGCTACATGATCTAAGAAATAACAAAGGTATTCTTCCTAATAAATCGCAATAACTATAACTAATTTATTTGTTCTTTGGGATGCCTTTAAGTAATTAACTAATATATAATATAGAATTATAAGTAATTTTTTTTATAGAAATACTAAATAATTAAAGGTAATTAAATAATATGTAAATAATATAAAATGATTAGTTTTTAATAAGCTAAAATATAGTAAAACATTTAAGAGGGGGAGATATTATTATATTTTTATAAATATTTATAGTTTAACAATATGTTTAAATTAAATTTTTAAGATTACAATAAATAAGGAATTTAGTATAAGATAATTAATGGTTTTATAAGATAAGAAGCTTGTAAGATAATTAAAGGAGATTATAATTATTATAAAATAACAATAATGATAATTGTTCACTCTGAATGTATAAAATACCAAATGTAACATCTCCTTAATTCTTAATATTTATTTTGGGTTTAATAAAAATCCAAAAGAATTTTTCGTATTTAAAATTTTCCGACCATAAATAATAAGAAATGAAAGATTATGCCATGGGGCGCCATCACAAACCAATACCTAAGCCCCTCATCAAAAACCAGCAGAATGACCCTCACTTGAGCGAAAAAAATTTCGCTTGAGCGGGCCAAGGGCCTTTCGCTTGAGCGAGCCAAGAGTCTGTCGCTTAAGTGACCTCCTCATAGAACCATTCCACCAAGGCCTTGCTCAAGCGAGCCCAGCCTCGCTTGAGCGATATTGTCACAGAGACACCAGGAACACCCTTGCTCAAGCGAACCCATCCTCGCTTGAGAAAGATTGTGGCAAAAACTCCCATTCTCCTTCTCGCTTAAGCGAGCCTACCCTCACTTGGGCGAGAAACACACAGAGACCAAAAGGCTTACTCTCACTTAAGTGAGTTCATTCTCGCTTAAGCAAGATTCGGTCAAAAACTAACCCTTTTGTCCCTCAAAGGCTTGCTTAAGCGAGACCTATAGATTGGCAAATTTAGCCAACTTTATCATAACCTAATTTGTCTGATTCAACTCTAATTACTATCAAACTTCGTGGGCACTATGATTTCACCATTCCAGACCTGTTGGCGCGGTCCGTACTCTAAAATTCCAACATATGACAAAGATATGCACAAAAATACATTTCAAACAAACATAGAACAACACCATGCACCAAACCATTCAAATGCATCCTAAAATAGGTAAGGCTACACACGCAAGTTCTAAATGATGGTGGGGACCTATTGGTTCCCTCCAAGGGTCCCAACTCCTGCCGAATCTCCGTTTCACCTTTCCAGTTCCTAATTTTATCATTTAATTCATCTAGAATGCAAGATACATTTATCAAGTATTAAATCATCAATTCCATCATCATTCATCACGTATTAACGCATTCATATCAACATGTATACTACCCACTTTCACATATACCTGCCAATTACAATTATGCATCAAACATCAATCAAAAATGGCTCCATGCCAAATCACACAATCATAGACATCATACATACTAACTTCACATTCTCAAATCATCAAGTACCATTATCATTCTTTTGCATATGCTCATTAAAACATTAATGATCACACCATAATCTAAGTCTGAAATTTAAACACAACACCCAAGTTAGAACATCATACAACACATACATATATATATATAACTAAATTCATTTCTTTATCATCATCACATATTCATCAAGTTCATTCCTTTCTTGGCATCTGTTCCTCACTTGGCACTTCCCTCTGGGGCATCCATAGGATCCCTGTCATTGGTTACTAAAAAGAAAAGCAAGGGTGAGTGTTTGGAAATCATAATAACGGTATATATAAAAACCAATATCATGTACCTCACCTATACATTCATTCTCCATCCTTAAAACATCTTACAATATGAACAATTATCATAAACCCATCGGGTCATACAAGACACCACACACACCAAGCTAACTCTTATACTTTCAAATACATTGTTCAAACCAATAGTCATCAAATTCACCATTTCTCCATTACTATAACAAGCCCACCGGGCTAACAAAAATCTCATGCACGCCAATATGAATCCATTCTATTTCATTTCAAATAATAGCCAATACATCATCAATCAAGAAATTAAGGTAACATGCGTCAATATAAATCTCCTTTTGTTTCAATATCTCTAACAATTAAATGAACATCAATACAAACATCACTAAGGGTCAAATCATGTAAAATATAACTGACTCTCAAACAATTTTAGTGACACGCTAGTATCCGGATACTAAAAGGATCAACCTTCAGCTGGGGGTCCTACTTGATACCCAGTGAACCCAACTTGGTTCACCGAGCCCGACTTGGATCTCCACCTCAACTATTAGGTCCTACTTGACCACTAGGTAGTTCAACCGAGTCTTGCTTGACCGCAGGAGCCAAAAGCGAGGGGCAAAACATACCATCGGTTGTCCTCAACCATACAATCACATAGATTCATTTTAAACTTTCTTTATCTTTAATTAAATGGCATAAAAGCCTCACATTTTAATTATTCAGGGCAGCCACACAGACCTGGCCCATAAATCTCCACCAGGTTGGCCACACTAATTCAGCCCCGCATAAAACAATACCTTATATTATTAAACCATCATTAAGTATCAATTTTTAATCACAGGAAAGGGTGGCCATATAGACCAGGCCTCAACTACAAAATCACGCCATCACTAAACATCACATCATCAATAATCATCCTAAACATCAATCATAATGCTCAACACCTACATTTCATTCTATAATTTATGAATCCATCATTCAATCACCATACAATTTAAATTGCAAATACACCATATGTTACTCAACACAAGTCATAGACTTTCAAGTTCACCATTTCGCCATTTATAATTTAAATCCTACTATCATTCTTTAACTTACACAAGGTTTCATACCAATCTTAACTACATAAACATAACTAATTTCTAGTCATCATTAATTACGTTAATTCCATTTGAACCCACTTAGGGCCGATTCTCAATTCTAATTAATTATAACAACGAACACCCTCTTACCTCAATTCTAAGCTTCCATTAATTGCTCTTTATATCGGTCTAGCCCAACTACTTGATTATTCACCGCTTCGTTTCTGATTTCAGCATCCACAATGTTCATTGGTCGTCTGAAGCCCGTTCCGATACCTACAATTACTGAAACACAACATCCATTAATTGTTTGCCATACCCATTGCCTTGAAAGTCATTTTTAAGCTCTGATTCACTAAGAAAACATAAAAACGACACCTCCCAAGCAAGATCATATTCGGTCAACAGGGGGAAAGGAAAATGCAAATTTGGAAACACTTATTGCCATAAGAGTCACAATTAAGCTTCACATTGCCAAGAAAACGAAAAACAAGAGCCCCACATGCATACACCCATTCGACTAGAGAGAAAAAGTAAGAAGGAGAAAGAAAACTTAAAATTGAAGTCATATATACATTTACATCACCTCACTGGTTCCAAAAACGTGATCAATGTAAGGTTTTGACACGAAATGGGCCTCTAATTTGAAGCTAGAAGTCACGGCTATGGAGGAAAAATGGAATGGCCACTCTCTAGTTCATTCTCGCGTGCGAAATGGACAATAGAGGAAGAGAATAAATTTTTGTCTTATATCACTAAGGGTGAATTTGTCATTTGCTAATTTCTTTTCCATTTTCTTTCATAACTTTAATTAAAACTTCTACTTTTAACTCTTTGGTAACTCAAAATTTACCATCACCTATTAAATTTTATTTTAAATTTAATAACCAACAAATCAAGTAAATTTATTTAATTCCATCGTCTTAATTATTTGTAAATTAATTCATAATAATTAATAATGAGTTTCAAAAAATCTAAATTAATTCCAAATACTTTATTTGTTAATTTTCGCCAATCATCGATAATTAAATTTAATACTCGGAATGTTACACCAAACCCCATATAATTATTTTAGGAAAATAAAGTTTATTTCTTAAAATGTCACTTGAATTATAGAGGGGACTCTGAGGCCTTATTTATACATTAAAAGAACGGTCTTGATTCTGACTAATTATCTATTAAATAGTGATAATTTCCTAAGATTGTGGAGAGGTAAGGATATCTTCCTAAAATAAAAGGGGTGGGGGACTCCTCCTAGTCCGGGAAGGAATAGGAGCACCCCCAGTCATGAGCTCTCGGCCCAAGGTTGAGCTGAGTGACTATGCATCAAATATTGGTCTATAGGGCGAATGTAAGTTGAGTTGAGGTATGCCAAGTAATCATGGTCATATATACTAAGTAGTTTTATGTCGAGTGGTAATATTCTAAATGATTCTATGTTGATGGGTAATATTTCGAGTGATTCTGTGCTAAGTGGTAATATTCCGAGTGATTTTATGTTGAGATTGGGGGAGTCGTTTATGTTCGTCTACCCATGTTGGTGGGTATTTGTAATGTTTTCAGAGGGAGGTCTAAGAGGGGACACATGTTTGATTGTGGGTAGTTATCGCTCCATTTCTCAAGGTGATTTCTGAACAACGAAGTTTTTATAATGATTGGGCATTTTGTATCCCAATGTCTTTACATGTGCCTCTTGGGGTTATATGTGTTATTTCAGGTGCGGGTGAGCTTTTTGCCACATGTCAAAGATAGTTAATTTTGTGATTACAAGTTTTTCAAAGTCACATGATCAATATATTTTAATCAAAATCATTCATGACAATATCTAACAGTTCAGATTCATTCCTCTCACTCTTACCTAAGAAAGTCTTTCTCATATGATACATATATATAGACGATGTATCATATGAGAAAGACTTTAATAGGTGAGAATGGGGGGAATAAATCTCAACTGTTAGATCTTATCGTGGATGGTCGAGATTAAAATATATTGATCATGTGACTTTGAAATTTTTTTAATCATGATTATCCCTGTATAGTTGTATAGCCTAAATTTTCCTCTCTTTCTCTCTCTCTCTCAATATATATATATATGATGGTTCAGAGTTAGACTTAAAAGGGGGGTTGAATAAGTCTTAACGCATTTTTCTTGAAAACCTTTACGGACTCTGAACACTTTTGAAAACTGTAATCAAACAGACTAGAGAAAGAAGAGATAATCACATAGTGAGTTTAACCAGTTCACTTCCAATGCAGAAGCTACATTCAGTCCTTCAGACTTGAAGGATTTCCACTATTGTAAAAACACCTTTTACAACAACTTAGTGCCTTAAGTATTCTTGACTCCAGCCACTTCTGGCTTATACCCAAGTATTCTTTCAATAAGCCACCCCTGGCTCAAACACCCAAGTGTTCTTTCAAAAGCCTCTTTAGGTCACATAGTGTTTCCCACACTAACAGATTCTGGCAACATACCAGATGTTACAAAAATGAGTGATTGAGTTGTGTTACAATAGATGACTCAACGTATAAAATATATGAGATAAAAGCAAGTACGCTAAGTTACAGACTACGATAAGTCACGGTCTACTGGAAGCAAAACAACAAAGATGACTTATGTAGATAATACAAGAACTTAGAGAATTTTATAAATAAGAGTCTTTCAGACTTGAAGGTTCTTGTAAGAGATCAGAGAATGTTTAATGTGTCCAACCTTTTTCAAATCTTAAGATCTTGTAGTATTTATAGTCTCTTATGAGATAATTGTTGCTTTATTTTGAAATTGTTGATCTTCTCAAGGATAATGAAAGCAACGATTGTAGAGATGTCTTCAAAGATATTCATGTAAATGGGTTGTCTCGATAGTCTTCACAAAAAGATCCTTTTTTGCTTATCCATTTTAAGCAATCGAGTGCAGTTTTATAACAGATGACCTTAGGCTATCTGATTTGTACAGGGTTCGGCTTTTCTAACACTTTGAGATATGTGAGGTAGTTTTCTTGATTCGTGCGAGCAATTCTTCAACTTTTCCGTTAATTGCCTTTTTGATGATAGGCACAGAGTTGATATATGAACGTCCTTGTGGTTCCTTATTCAGAAAAGAAATATTCTTTTCAAATGCCTTTTGAGAAGGGAAGGAGAAATCATCTCATGGTCTGTAGCTTTAATTGAACTTGATTCTTTGAAGTCTTTATAGAGTAAAGACTTCTTCAATTCAAAAGGGATTTGAGTTTACGGACTCTCCCTATTCTTTGCAACTGAATTTCTATGGACTTTTTGTCATACTTAACGAAATAGTTAGATACACAAGGCGTACAAACTTCATTTTAACTAAGATTCTTGATGTATGTTATTAACAAACCACATAGGGTTCAGACTTCTTAGTCTTGAATTCAAACTTGATTTAACAATATATGTATCTAGTGATAATAAATTGATATAATAAGAAATAAGAATAGTTAATTATGACCATTTAAATCAAATCAAAGAACATGATTAATTTAAATTAAAAATAATAGAATGTACTACTTTCTATTTTAATTAAAAAATGATATCTTATCCATAAAAAAATTTAGAAAAATTGTTACATCATTATCTCTAATTAATTTTTTAAATATTCTCATTTCTCACCATGTTTTTACTAAAATACACGTTGTGTGTGTGTGTTCATGTGTGCATGTGCGTGTACGTGTATGTTCCATGCAATCACTATATGGCACTATTATAAATATAACCATATAAAGACCATTGTAATTAGATATATTAATTTAAGGAATTTGAGTGTCTCTATTTTGGGGTCTATATATCTTGATTAATTGCTTGCACAAGTTGATTTATGAAAGAAAGTAAAAGATTAAGTTTTCTTTTAAAGATGGGTCTTTATGACTAACATGTTAGGAGACAAAGTAAAACCAAGCTTTCTCTTAGAGATGGGTCTTTATGACTAACATGTTAAGAGACGAAGTAAGACCAAGCTTTCTCATAGAGGACGGGTCAATGCAACCAAAAGATAAAAGATCAAGCTTTCTCTTGGAGGATGGAGACAATGCGATCAAAAGATAAAGGACCAAACCTTATATTGGGAACGAGGTCAATGCAACAAAAACAAAATAAAACATAATAAATAAAAGCATAATAAGTAAAAGCAAAGTAAAAATGGGTATCTTGACCACAAGGGAGACGCTCCTTGCTATGATTATAAGGTCTAGTCTCGCCAATAGGACAACTGAAAGACAAATAATAATAATAATAATAATAATAATAATAATAATAATAATAATAATAATAAAGGATTTTTATATCATTTGAATAAATTGTACATGTTATATCTCAGTATCTCAGGATGTTACAGAAAGTTTTCCATATATAACTTTCACTGAAGTTATGGTTGGATATGTCGTGGTTTAAAATGTTTTTAATATTACTATTGTCATTAAGTTTTACTCATTGTTGTTTTATTTTAGGATTTTTTCGACATATCCAGGTCGTTAGAAGAAGGTCTTTGGGTTTTTGCTTAGGATCTAATGATAAGGAGTTATGAGTTAGTCCATCAGTCATCCTTTTTAGATTTTATATATTTTAGGGAAAGTTACTTTTAGTTTTCAATGTAATTTATTTTTATATAAAGTTTTATAGTTGCAATGTCTTTAATTTATTTTTATTTTAGACCATTCAAATCTAAATAAAATTTTCTAATTTACTAATTAATTATTTTACAATGAGTTTTTCCGTAAAAATGTATAAATATGTCATTTAAAAATCAAGGATGTTACACAACCTTTACTTCCTTCAACATATATATATATATATATATATATATATATATATTATTGTTTATATATTCATTTTATCACAAAACTATTGTTATTTTAATTTTTTTCTAATTTTATCATCTATAATAAATGCATTTATCTTTTATAAATTTTCATTTTTCTAACACACATACAGGTACTAAACATTATATCTGTTCTGTTGGATGTTAAATACAATAGTAATCCTATCATTATTCTATATAAGGTTTGATCAACTACAATACCAGACTCATCTTTACCAACTTGGATGCATAGAAGTACTCATAGGCTTTACATTAGTCATTTTAAACTTTTTAAGTAACTCTTGGTTTACTTTTATTGATGAATAAAAATATCATCTTCAGTCTGTTTAATTTGTAGACCTAGGAAGAAAGTTCTCCCATCATACTCATTTCAAATTCAGCTTACGTTATTTTAGAAAACTCTTTGCACATACTTTCATCAGTAGCACCAAAACAATATCATCCATATATATTTGCACAATTATAAAGTGTATGTTAGAGCTTTTTCTAAATAGAGTAGTATATACTTTCCCTCTAATAAAACATTTTGAAATAAAAAAGGTATTGAGTTTGTCATACCAAGCTCTTGGTGCTTGTTTCAGACTATATAATGTTTTACTTAGTTTGAAAACATGGTTTGGAATAGTTATCTTCAAACCCAGGGGTTGTTTAACAAAAACTTCTTCAATATACCTATTTAGAAAGGCACTCTTAACATCCATATGATATAATTTAACGTTTGTGGGAAAAGGGAAGGAATAAGAGGAGGTAATATGATATACAAACTTTCAAACACAAAATGGTGAAAAGCTTCAAATTACCATTCCCCATTTCTCCCTTCTCCGAAAATCAATTTGGAAACATACCCAAGAGAAAGATCATAAAGACAAGAAAACCAAAAAAGAATAAAGCACTCCCGCAGCAAATTGAATCTGCACATTTACAGTTCACATTCCATGACTTACAACAATTTCAAGAACAGATTCTTAAATAAATTTAAATGTGTGGTTGAATAAGATTATAAACAAAACTCTTAGATTAAAGACTTGTATTGTACATTGTTTAACAACCTATCTTCAAATTTTCTAGGAAAAATACGTGCGACCCTTTTGTATATTCATTTTATTAAGAAATACTACACATAGTTAGCTTTCTTTCTACATTCGTTACCAAAAAGTAATCATCCTTTTGGTTACAAGTAATTTTAGTTTCATATGTAACTTAAAAATAGTGTCAAAACAAGAAGGCAACGGAGAGCCGGCAGCAATCACTGAGTGCAAGAAATGCTGTTATATACAGGATAAGATGTGTCCAATTCAAGTTGATCTAAGATCTTTTGTGTAGCCCACAGATAAGAAGAATGGCCTTCAATGTGGTCTGTCACATCGACCTGCAAAGCAAAAACAATAAAATGAATTATTAAATATAAATAGGATTTGTTTAAACTATTCGATCATGAATCAAGTAAAATTTCTTATTAAAAATTATGAGGATCACGAAGAATTCAAGATGAGTGTATATTAATAATATTTTTAAATATTTTTTTTTATTTTCTTAAACATATTAGATAAACTCATAAATACACAACAGCGGCTTATAACTTGTTGAAGATAAGACTGCAGCTTGGAAAAATAGTTATACATTAGCAAAGAATATGATGAAGAAGCATCTTACATTTTGGATCCCGGGAACATCAATTGGTTGGATTCCAGCTAATCCTTTCGTAAGTAAGCTGCTCAAAATTTAAAATAGAGAGGGATGAATAATAATAATTTCTACTTTGTATTAAAATTAAAATTGAAATTAATTGAAATTAAATTGTTTCACAATTTCCCAAGAGAATTTATCGAAATAAAATATTAACCCTACACAAAAACTGTCATATAGTAAGGAGAAAAACTGTCATGAATCATGATATGACTCTTAAGTCTTAATAGCTCCCAGTCCCCTATCTCTAAACACCAACCACATAAATATAAAGGAATAATGTTACGTGCGACAACTAACTGCCTACACACGAAAAAAAGGAGTGTAATGTGAAAATTGACGTCAAGCATGAAAGAGACATAGGTCCAGACCCAGATCAATAGCTGAAGTGTCTATGAACATAAGCAATGCGCCCGTGAAAAAGTGGTGCAATTACAGCAAAGTTTTACTCCATTTAAATAAATCAAATGTAATTTAAGCTAATTAAATTTTCATCCAATGGCTAAAATTATACCACTAGTCTCCAGTTTTTTGTTTTGAACACTGCAGAGGATCCTGATCCGTTGTGTGCAGTGTGATCCTTCATACATTAAAAAACATACTTTTAACTATATGCTACTCGTTTCTAAAATGCATCTTCCCAAGTATTAATCGGTCCAAAGCTCATAGTAGTACGAGTCCACTTGAAGTAACCTACAATTATGCAGAAATTTACCACTACATTTTATATACCTGGCACGGAAAGCAACTCCAAGCATCCAGTCATTCCTTGAATAAGCATTTACAAATCTGCCTGCTACCATCTAAAGAATACCAGGATGTCAGAAACAATTATCAAAAGATAGGTCAGAAAAGTTCTACTGAGAGAGAATTTAAATCCCCCATTAACCTTTCTAGCTGCTTCCCAGTCTTCATCTTTGATTGAGATGGGTGCTCCAAGAAGTACAACTCTTTCAACTAGTTCGGCTGCCAACATGAAGGGGCAAAAACATTAAAAGCAATAAGAAAGGTATTCCCATTCAATGGGATCATATGCACCCATCACTAGAGTTGAGAAGATACATGAACAGATTGATAGAAAAAGGCTATCATTTAATCATTTAATATGGAGTCAAATAATCTAAACTTATCAAAGATGAACAAAGGAAAAAGAGGAAAATGGAAAATAGATATGCCTACCACTATTTTCTGTTTTAGCCAAACACTGTAGGCATTTGAAAATAACTCTTGCCCCAAGTGAGTAACCTATAAGTGTCACAGGCCTGAAATTCAAAGATAATAATACAGGATTGTTTACAATTTTCTAAGAGCTGTAGGGAGAGAAACTCTTGAACAAGTCGAATACCTATTTCCCTGCAATCCTCTCAACAATACATCAGCAAGCAACTTACCAGCTTTGTTTGATCTGAAATTAAAATTAACCTGGGCATGTTAAGTCGATCAAAGTGCAAACTAAGAACGAAAACTGTTCCTAACAAGTTTTCCTTTTATGACAAAAGGAGAAATACACAAGCACATACTCCATCCCTTGCCAATCCACCTTGACATCTCATGCATCATCCAGTAAATTGTTTTGGCTAGAATATTATGGCAATTAACCCGGAGGATATGTGCAAATGCAAAATTTGATTTGACTATAGGTCAGATTATGGGTGGGAAGGCTATTGCCCACCCAAAAGGAGCAAGAACACCTAATGGTCTTACAAAAAAGATTATGCATAGCAAAATGATAAACTAATCCACTACCCATTGTGCCCATCCATCCATACGCCCGATCCTATCCATTCGAAAATGAAAATTTAGACTTAGTAGGTTGAACTTGATTGATCTTTTATATTTAGAGAATGTTTAGTGGACAGACTTATATATCTGTGGAATATCCACTGAATTGACTACAACTTTTGAATTTTGACATTGTCATTTCATCACACAAACAACTTAAACACCGTCTTATTGTCACAATCCCAAACAAAACCATATCTTAGTGAATATTACAAAATGTACCTGTCAAGTGTGAAGTGTCAGCTATGTAAGTTGAAGCCTCAGTGTTTGGAGAACTTATTTGGTGATCATTATCTTTAAGGAACCTATATGGTAATCACCTTATCTTTTGAGGACTAATTTGGCTATATACTCTAATAAAAAATGATCAAATATAGGTTAAATTTAGATATACATTGAAAGTGTCGTGGACAGGCAAGTCTTCATTAGTATTTTCACCAATCCAAAATAAGTACTACCTCTGTCCCATTATATAGGACCCTTGAATTATCTTTCTTTTTCCATATTAAGATGTTAAAATAAACCTCACATCAGCTAGGGATATAATCAACATATTCCTTATAAGGTTTGGGACAACCCTTAACTCATGATCTAGCTTTTGAGTTCATAAGACCATAAATTTCTAACATGGTATCAAAGTTTGATCTGCCTTGAATGTTAGGCCACCCATAGACGTCCAGCCCTGTAAACTTATCGCTCCAGATGTCCAAGGCATGAGAGGAGTGTGTTTAGATGTTGAGATAAATCTCACATCGGCTAAGGATATCGCCAGTACACTCCTTATACAGCTTTGGGAAGCCCTTAACTCATGAACTAGCTTTTGAGTTGAATTAGAACCGTCATTTTCTAGTATGTTATGAGTAGCCATAATAGCATGTTAGGTATTATTATGTTAGATATTTATATTGACGGGCCTAGACAATTCGGGTTATAATTGTATGCTATTTCACTATAAATATAAGGGTATCTACACATTGTAGAGAATCCAAATCCAATTCACTTATTTGTCTCTCTTGCCATGCCCTCTCTCTACTTTCTTCAAATGGTTGTGGCAAGGTCTACTTTTGGGGCCTTGTCTTCCTTGGTCCTAATATGGACTCTCGGTTGTCCGAAAAGCAGATGGTTGTGGCAAGGTCTACTACCGAGGCCGAATATCATAGCATGTCCTTAGTAGCCTTGGAGATTCTATGGCTCCAATCGCTCTTTAAGGATCTTGGAATTCAACTTCCTGTACCTCTAATCTTGTGTGACAATCAAATAGTGGCCCTTGCCCACAACCCTATCCTCCATTCTTGCTCCAAGAACCTAGTGATTGATCTTCACTTTGTCACATAAAAGGTTGTTAACAAGCAGCTCCAAGTGGTGCATATCAATGCTCTGGATCAGGTTGTTGATGTCTTAACCAAGCCATTGTCTCCTTCCAGATTCCAAATTCTAAGGTCCAAGTGGTGCATATCAATGCTCTGGATACCATGTTGAGAGAGAGAGAGAGAGAGAGAGAGAGAGAGAGAGAGAGAAAACGAGAGAATATATGAATTCCGTGTGTTGTGATCACAAGGGAGCTTTTGTATTTATAGGAGATTAAAAATAATTACAAAATATACAATTAACCTAATTACATAAAGATAGAATCAATCTAATTAAGCCTAATATGTATGGTTACTATATTTATGTAACTCTAATAGTCTCTTATATTCAGGACCAACGGGTGTATTATGTTAGATATTTATGTTGATGGGCCTAGCCCATTAGGATTCCACTGTAAATATAAGGGTCTCTACACATCATAGGGTATCCGATTCCAATTCACTTATATGTCTCTCTCTCCATGCTCTCTCTCTACTTTCTTTACACTCCCTATTAAAGGCCATAAAAGTAGCAGATGAAATGTAGCCTTTGATGTTACCTACTTATCATAGGAAAGATAAATACTTTATCCATTTAATATACCTCATTTATTAATAAGGGTGCTTTAGTTAAAAACTAATTAATATCATAGGAATTTAAAAGAGAGTCTTATAAAAAAGGACAAATAAATTTCTGAAAATGGTCCTCTATATGAAAGGATGGAGGTAATAGTTGATGACAAGAAAATTCCCCTGAAAATTGAAATTAATTCAATACAATACAGTTGTCAATTTCCATGACACAAATATTCAAGTACACAGTACAGCAAAAACAATTGAAATAAAAATTTGGACAATTATATTCGATGTCCGATGAGTTGTTTTAAAGTATTAACCTAACAAACCCATTTATACTAGTATTGTCAGGTACTATCCAGTAGTGCAACCAGTACAAGCTTAGCCAAATAACACTATCAACATAGTATGACTCCAAAACAATCAATCCTACTTCCTGATGGTCTAGCTGTCTAATGCCTGGAATTGCATACATGATATTAAATATAAAACCAAGCAGAAGAATAATCTACTAAGAATCAAGAGATGGAGTAAACCTGTTAATAGCAATTGTCCATTTACTGTCTATGAAATCAGTTGCTGCAAGTAATGCAGCTGGCCAAGCCAAAGCAGTCAGAAGTGAGCTCAAAACAGTCATCATTGCCCCTCGCTTCATCAGCTCCATTGCAAGTCCTAATGCAAGTCACAGCAATATCAACATCATACACAAACTCTACTTATATTAAATACTAGTAACTTGGTGCATCATCACCCTAAACTAAACTTAAAGCCCAAACCAATTACTTGAAGTAAGCCAATCTTGAATAGCAGTGCTTACGGCAATCAGATTCTTGGACTCCCACTGCAGTGCATACCTAACTTTTGGTAAATCCATATGAAAGGTCATTTTTTTGGCAGGGATCATCATCATGAATCATAAGAATAATAATAGTTGTAGAGAAAACAAAACAAAAATCACAAATTGAATTAAAATACAAGGTGAATTCAACATGTTGCAACTTGCATCAACATTAAGCATTCCAAACTGAAACCACCTTTGACCAATGATAATTGAATTGAAGGAAAATATTCACTATTGTACCTCTCTAAGTTGTCACTCTGCCCTTCCCATGGCCTTATAAAATCTTCCTTCTCAAAGACAAATCCAGAGACCAATATCTCAACCCCTAGCCTCTGCAAGCAGAAGTCAACATGATCACATTTGAAACAGTAATCAAAGTGCAGAAGTATCACTTGAAACTACAAGGGAGGTGAGACAATGGTCACACATGTCTACACAGAAATACAGATCATAATTCAATTAAAGTAAGCAATGTCATCACCCACAAGAAAACAGAAATATTAAAGATCTAAACAACTTACACCTTGGTTATGGTTTTCTCCTATAGCTTTGAATTCAAACTCATCCACAACCCCAACTCTCCTAGCCATTTTGCTTCCAGTAAGTCCAGCTCCAGCAGCTGCAGAAGTACAACAAAGAGATAAATAGAACTTCTCATCACTTATAAAATGCAATATAACTGATACTTTAGGTAGAAATAACTGAAAAATCAAGGGGTCAATTGTCCTACAGATGCACTTTTATCACAGTAACAGATAAAACCAGTATAGAGGAATAAAATGTGCTGTCTTCTGGACATATCAGATATTAATGGCCCTGCATCACTCTGCCAGTTATTTACTTCTAACAAATAAACACAAGCTCAAAGGTTAACTTCGTATATTTCTTTCTAAACAATCATAAGGTGAATTAAAGAACATCTGAACATGTATGGCAGTCTGACTGGATGTTATCTTATTCAAAATTTCTGTAAGCATGCCAATTGATAATTACAGAAGCAACAAAATAAAAGCACCCTCATAACCTATTTAAGCACACAACACCTTTCTACCATTCCACCAGTAATGCAACACAAAAAACACTATTCCGTACTGAAGACACATTCATAACTTCAATGTGAATGTAAAACACCTATAAGGTACATGAACATGTCAACAACAACTAAAATATCCTTAATGCATAAAATACACATTTTAAAGAGGGAGGAAGGGAAGTTTCCAGTTACATGGTGTCAGTGATAAGAACCTTAAGAGAATCAAACAACAAGAGCTAGCCATTGGAGTTGGAGCTTCCAAAGCCTTATAAACCCCACACTAGAATCTCCCTTAAACTCGCTCAAGTGACAAGATAGACAACTTCCTTGAATTCCCCTCTTACTTATCAAGCATGCCTAATTCAAACTCTCTTCTTACGAACTAGGGTTGACCAAAAAATACTTTCCTAATCCGTTGGTCAAACAAAGTTTGATCAACCTTGAACGGCAATCAGTATTAACTATTGGATGGTTCTATTTCCACAACTCCATTTTCACAATCAAATGGGCACTAAGTCAATAATGTAGCTATGGGATTTACCTAACACATAGCATGATACAATTCTAGTATATCCATTTCCATATATCATTAGCAAATATGTACCTCCAAATGATGCAGCAACAGCAACAGAACCAGCAACGGTTCCTGCAGCACTAGCAGCAGCTGCAAACCCACCGGCTCCAATTACAGGGATCAGAGTACCCAAAGTTGGAGCCAAAGCACCAAGACCCGCAGCAATTGCTGGTGCAGCTAACCCTGTTGAATGGTTAAAATAAAAACAATCATATCCACTAAAACTAGATCCATCTGGAAATTATCTATTCCACAATACGGTCAGAGAAAGTTAACAAGGTCACCATACCACCAGTTATAGCCAACAAGGTTCCCCCAGTTAACGCAGCAGCACCAATTATACCACCACGCTTCAATTTGGCCCACTTGCTTTCTTTTGATTGAGTTTCTTCTTTCTTTGATTCTTGCTCTTTAATAAAAGTCATTGCAGTGCAAGCAACCATGGTCTCAATAGCCTCCTACAAATTGAATATTCATCTTCACCCTTAGAAGATATAAGATATAGAAGCAGTATAAATGAGATATTTATTTCAATAACTGACCAGTGACAACACATAGCATAAACACACATAATCAAGCTCAACTTGTATTTGAGTTACTTACAGATAACGGTGAATGTATACCAACATTCACAGTGGCTTCTACAACAGTCTCTGCATCTTTTCCCCATTCAATGGGTCGCTTACATAACCAGTGATAACGGGTTTCATACGTTTTCAAATATTTAAAGGGTTACACACTACTAGTTGTTGATTATTGCAGTCTTCCCACACAAAAACCCATCCCACACACCATCTAATCTCACTGCTATTCCAAACCAACACCACCAAACCTCCCGCTCAGTTAAATCAGACCTCCTGCCATTCCTAGTCCATCTTCTTGCACATATATTCCTTGTTCTCATATTTTGTGTTATTTAGTTAATATAACACAGACAACACCCACCAAACTAATGTTGTATCACCATTACTCTTTACATCATACATGAGCCCGGCACATGCCATAACAACAACTCTTGTTAAGTGTTACTGAACCCAAAAAACCAATAATCCACACACATCCTACCATTTATCAAATGCTTTAATTAACAATCACTGCATGGGACAATAGACCCATGCCATTTATGTCATATGAGTCAGACATATCAACTGCCAATAGAAAGGACCATTATGGAATTTATCAAAAACCATATTGTTACCTTCAATACCAGTAGCAGTACTAAAATGTACACAGTTCATTTTATTTTTTATCATTAAATCAGCTGCTATTATAACCAACTCATTGAATGGGGAAAAGATGCATGGAACATTGTAGATGTCACCAACATTCACCTCCTAAAAGAATTTACTTGTTGACATATCTTCTTAATCCATTATAGACAGTCAGAAAGCAAGACACTCATCACACAATCCCCAATCTACGACATGTAGTTTCCAAGTCACTGATTCGTAAAACAAACCATTTTTGCCCACTTGACATCAAGCCATGTCGCTAACAACCGCAGAGCCACACGATGCCGAGCATCATACCCCTTCCTTCTCCGCACACATTTCTCATTATCTTCATCCAAATTCGCCAGACAAGCAGAGAGAAGATCATAAAGAACTGTCACCTTCCTCTGATCACTCAGCATCAACACCTCTTCAATCCGCGTCTCATCACTTTTACAATTAACAACCCCCTGGTTCACCTCTTTACAAACAACCAAAGGAGTAGCATCCACCTCATGTTGAACCTCAAAATCCAAATCCACATTCTCAGAACCAGTTTGAACATCAGGAGTCGAAAACTTTTCACGACATTGGTGCTCATACTCATGAAGTTTCTCTCTTTTAGCCTGGAAAGACTCATGGTTTTCCTCCATGTCATGTGCCACACCATCAACCGCACTCAACATAGCAAGCTCTTGATCTAACCTTTGAGAAGAACCGTCATCGTATTCTTGTGAAAGTAATCTCAAGAACTGCAACATTCACACACATTATTAATAGCGTTATATTTTGGAAGAACCAGATAAATAGTTAAAATCACATGATAGTACATTTATATTAATTTTAAATGAAAACATTTCGCAGTGCAAAAAAACCGAAGTAGTTAAAATGAATGAGTAATTTAGTGAAACGTACTGGTCCAACATGATGTGTAGCTGAAGGAGAACCAGCGGTTTCCTCTAATCCAGACCAAGCAGAGGAATCGATATCTAGAAACCTGTTTGGATTGGGATTCAGATTCAGAGATTCATAATAACTAATTGGATTTAATTTTAGGGTTAATTTGGGAACAACGTACTTGAAAACGGGGCGTAGCAAACCGGAATTGTGGTGAACCCAAAGATCGGGGTCTTCGGAAACTGAGTCACTGCTGGAGCTAGTGCTGGATCGTACTTCGGAGAGTGAATCCTCCGAAACGAGTAAGGGAAACGATTGGGTTTGGTTGAGTTGCGCTTCGTGAAGAGCCAGGCCGAACAATGCTCCGGCGGCGTATCTCTGCGTCGGCAACAAAAACGACGTCGTCGTCGACGAAGGTGTCGCCATGTGCGGTGCGGTGTTTACCAAGATGGATGTCGTTTACTTGTTCTTGTTGGGTACTGTTACTGAAGGGAGAGGGAACGTCGTTTCGGTGGTGAATCGATCAGGTGCTATGCTTCTCTGAAAAGGAGAAAGTATGAGAGGGGTTTGTTTACTTTAATACGTTTGCTGTTTAATCTTGACGCGGCACACGCGGCCTTCTGAATTTTGTCCGTTTCCAGTTTTGATGATTTCGGACAAAAGTGCATTCCTTGTTGTGTTTTTTTTTTTTTACAAATAAAAATCATTAGCTTTTAATAGTATAAAAAGATAAAAACAAGATGGAAAGAAAAGAAATAAAAAGGATTAAAATATGATAGAAAAGTATATTATTTAGATAGATAGAAATAGAAGTAAAGAAGTAGAAAAGAAAATTTATTCTTGTTTGATGGATGAAAAAAATATAAATACAAATAAATTATATTTAATACATAAAATTCAATGTTTTTAGTATAATAAATTTTGATATATAAAAGATTTATTTTTAAAATTTTTATAATATTTATTAGGAAAAATTCTTATCACATTTTTCACTTATATAATAAATAATAAATGAATTAAGTTATCTTGAGCTTCACCTTTCTTTCCTTCTTTTTCTTTTGTTCCTTCAAAACAGATAAAGGAAAATGTTCTTTTACATTCGGATTTTTTGCCCATTTAGCGTCTTTTAAAAAAACAATTGAAAGTTTGGGGTGGAAAAAAAAATTTCTTGTCTATGGTGAATCTTGTCAAATCATTATTAGAAAACGGAAGGGGAGAGTACGTGTTATAAAACGCGTACTGAAATAGCGTTTTTGAGCTGACAAAACGCATCATTGAATGGCGTGTTTTGATGAAAACGTTGCATGGAATAGCGTTTTCCAGAAAACGTAACGTGGACTTACGCTTTTGACTGCGCAGCTTTTCAGAAAACGCATTGTGGACTTGCGTTTTTGACTACAGCAACCAGCTTTTCAGAAAACGCAGTGTGGACTTGCGTTTAATTGGCTGCAGGGACCAGCTTTTCACAAAACGCCGTGTGGACTTGCGTTTTTGATGAAAAACGCAGTATAGAGTTACGTTTTAAGTGCTTAAAACGTAGTTGGAAAATACGTTTTATTGCCTTTATATATCCCACTTCGTTTCAATTGCAATTGCAGAATTGAGGAGTAGTTTTTGTTAGATTTGAAGAATTTGAGGAGTAGCTTGTCTCAGGTTGATGCAGAGGTGAGTTTTATTATTTTGATTATGCAAGTGTATTATTTGTATTGTAAGTGGTCAATATGTTTAGGTAGTTGATTTATTATTTTGTGAAACTTTGTATTTGCAAGAATGAATTCGTCAATACCTGTTATGTTGTATACAAATGGGCGAAAGTTTGAAGGACCAGATGGATACACATTTGAGGGTGAGACAAAATTGATGAAAGTGAATCGGGACATTACGTTTGAGCAGTTGAAGCAGAGAATATCCACAAAGTTGGCGCTAGGAGCAAGCTGTGTGATAACACAATTAACTACTAGATTAATTTTTTATAAAAGAAAAAATAAATTTTCAAGATTTCTAGTAACTGACGATGAGGAGATTGAATTATTGCTGGGTGTGTTTGAGTTGCAAGCTGACATGGTTGGACTTGAGATTTATGTTGATTTTGATGTCCAAGAAAGTAAGTTGCTTTTATTGATATTTTAGTATAATGCATTCAAATAATTTATAATTTTTCACTGATGTCTTGATTTTGTACATTGTGGTAGACGAAAATACTGATGATTTATCAGACGACGATGATCCAGATTACAATGTCGGTGAGGATTGTAATAGTAGTTCAGACAATGATGAAGGAAATATTCTGAATTATAGTGATATGGACACAGATGTAGAAGGTGAATATGATTCCCTATCAGAGCCGTCAAATGTAAGAAATCCTGGAACTAGAGGCACTGTTGTAGTTGGTGGCGTTTCATCGACTGCAATCATGGCAGGTAAGCGACAAGTCCTCAACCACCTAGTGATAGTCCGATCATTTATTATTGTCATGTTGATGGATGTCACATATTATTTTGATCTACAGGGGGGCTGGTATGCCATATTGGGCCTCATCACCATATTATAGCAGCATTAATTGGAACCATCCGACTGATGAAGACAACTTGATTGGGCTAGATAACGAGCCGGAATGGCGTGTAGGTGATGATATGTTTGTTGGTTTGAAATTTGCGACAAAGGCTGCAGTGCAATCTGCCTTGAAACAGTACTCTATGAAGAAACACCAAACATTTATTGTGGTAGAGTCAAAACCCACATATTTGGTAGTTAAATGTCCAAATCAAATCGATGGTTGTCCTTGGAGGATGAGGGTAATGTTGTCAAAGAAAACTGATACGTGGGTGGTCACTAAGTGGGGAGGCAGTCATACATGCGTAAACATTGAATTATCACAGGATCACTCAAAGTTGGATTCTGAGTTCATATGTTGTTGTATTCTTGGTTGGTTAATAGTTTAGGTTTTCTATATCATATGATTTTGATTGCTTATTTTCGTGATGAAGTATTCCTTAAGTTTTATTTTGGTGACAGTACAGGGATGGTCAATCAAGAAAGGATTTGTCGCGAGTATGGCTTTAAAGTGTCATATAGCAAAGCCTGAAAGGCTAAACAGAAGGCAATTGTGCGTGTGTTTGGAGATTGGGATGAATCTTATGCCTTTTTGCCTCACTGGCTTCGGCACATGCGTCACATTGCACCAGGTTCAGCCTATGACATTATCACCGATGAGTTTGTTATGGGCACGACAGTTGACAACAGGTTTCGTACCTTTAAACGTGTTTTTTGGTCATTTAGACAATGCGCGGTTGCGTTTGAGTTTTGCAAACCCATTTTGCAAGTGGATGGGACTTTCCTGTATGGAAAATATCGTCACACTTTGTTGATTGCGACAACACAGGATGGCAATGATTGTGTGTTACCAGTTGCCTTTGCGATTGTTGAAGGGGAAACCCTTCAGGCTTGGGCATGGTTTCTTGCACAGATAAGGAATCACGTGACCAATAAAACTGGGATATGCCTTATCTCTGATCGACATCAAAGTATAAAGTCTGCTGTGTCAAACCCACAAATACATTGGCAACCTCCACATGCACACCACATGTTTTGCATACGGCATATCACAAGTAATTTCAACCATAAGTTCAAAAACACTGGGCTGAAGCAAGAGTTGTTAAAGCTTGGTAAAAACCCTTATCTTTATACACCATATTACACATAGTCACAAAATTTTTTGCATATAAACACAAAATATTATTTGTATTTTGTAGGGTACACCGCCTGTCAAAACGTCTTTGATAAGAATCTGGCTAAATTCCGGGAGGCAAAACCGGAGGTTGCTGCTTGGATTGACGGTATACCAAAGGAGCAATGGAGTATGGCGTATGATGAGGGTGGTCGTAGATTTGGTCACATGACCACCAACCTTTCAGAGTGCGTCAACAAGGTTCTAAAGGGTGCACGAAATATGCCAATCACGACATTGGTAAAGTGTACGTATGCCAGGTTGGTTGAGTATTTTGTTCGTCGTGGTGCACAAGCGAGATCGGAGTTTGGTGAAGGTTTGCGGTTTACTAAGAAGTTGCTGGAACACCTGACAAGAAACCAGGCACATGCTTGTTCTCACCAGGTTAGGCGCTTTGATATTCAGGGTCACCGGTTTGAGGTGGAAGAATGTTTTGACCCAGTTACACAACGAGGAGGTAGAAAATACACTGTAAACCTATCGACCAACCCTTCGTGTGATTGTGGTAGATTCCAGGTGTTCAAGTTTCCATGCTCGCATGTAATCGCCGCTTGCCAGGTTGTTAGTGTTGATTATTTTCAGTTCATCCATCCATGTTATACACAAGAGTATATACTAAATGCGTATTCAAGTCAATGGTATCCTATCGGAAACGATGATGATATTCCTGTCATGGATGAAGGTTGGAAGCTTGTCCCTGATCCCTTAAAATTGTGACCAAAGGGTCGCCCCAAGGCCTCACGTATTCGCAATGAGATGGATTGGATAGATCAACAACCTAACAAGCCGAAATGTCAAAGATGCAGACAAGGAGGACATAATCGTCGAAAATGTCATCATGGTACGAAAGGTCAAAGCTCATCAAACCAATGCACACCATAGTTTTATTAGTAGTTGTTTTCACCCTTTAATAGTTTCATGTTTAAGGTCATGTAATAATTTTCTTTATTAAATGTCATGAAGCATAAATTTATAAACTTCATCAAACCACTTTCTTTATTCACCATACGGAAGGGTCCATATTACACATTAAATATTACACATCGCGAATGACATACATTACATGTTACACACGTTACACATTAAGCACATTACACACGTTACACATGGTCAAAGCTTAACCTTGGGGTAGGGGAGGGGGATGTGGGGATAAAATGCATCGTCTAGGTACATCTCTGATATGCCGGTGGGGGTTCCGTCTTATATCCAAATGAGGGAAGTTATGATCCTCTTCTTCATCATTGCCTAAGTTTATAGCATCGGTCGCTGAAAACAACCGCATGCTTAGATCCACGCCTTCCCCTGGATCATATGACGGACCTCCACCCCTGTGCGTGACCAGTGGCGTGTTAGGTGTTTGCAACAGATTTTGGAAAAACCTCGTCGGTGAGTCATGAGGAGATGGAACATATGAACTTGTTTGCCCAACTGTGTTTCCACCTGCTGCATCAGGAAACATACTATCTACATGTGGGGTATAATAAAATTGTTGGTCATTGTTTGATTGAGACCCCTATGATGGGTACTGATAGGTAGGCCATGGTAAAATGGGGTCAACTTGTGTTGGCACGAAATATTGACCATGTTCCCGGGGTGGTAACTGAGGTAGAGTCCACATGTGTTGCTCTTCTTGCGGTCTTCCCCTCACAATCCCTTGTCGCTCATTCATGTTCCCAGGCATGTTAATGTCATATTGCTCCATGGGTGGTTCTTGCACCCCCATATACACGGGTTGGATAGCTTGCATTACCCAACCCTCTGCTCCCCATAGTTGCATGACGTTAATTGATTGCTGCCTTATCTGTTCAAACAATTGAGCTGGTGTCTGGGTTGGAGTTAAAGCGTCCTGGGTAGCCATATAATGAATGCTCTCAACAACGTCAACCTACAAAGAACAAACAACGGTATGTTACTCAATTGGAATATGTTGTGGACCCTACCATAAAAGGATTAACTTTCAATAAATCATACCGAGCGCATCGCCACACAATGTCTACGTGAAACCCATTTACGTGTATGCTTCATAAACCAGCGCATATACTCTGATTGTGCGCCTAATACACCCACTTGGGGTGGATTAGTGTACACGTACTGAAGGCGGTTTTCCCATATGGTGACCAAAGGCACATACATCTGCAACCAATTTTCACCTGCTTTCCCTCTCTGTGTAATCCCGTGTAAATTGTCTGGTTGCCGAGGGGCCGATGGGATATGTTTCTGCATGCTGAATTGCCTCATTACTCGGTCTGGTTGGTGCCATTCAACTATATTAGTGCACAAAAGCGGCACGATAGCTCTCCAACACTCGGACCCTTCAAGAAAATGTGCGGGCAATGTCTGTAATACGTCATCACCATACGGAGTCCAAACAATCTACAAAAATGATAACAATCAACATTACTACAAAAATGATAACAATCTACATGTAAAATACGTGTACTAACTCCGACCTCATCAAACTTCATTTGGTCGAAGGCACGACGATAGAAATCAATATCTTGTCTGACAGCTTTAAAGGTTTCAGAACCCAACCACCTACAAAGACAAATTACCAAACAATAACATACAATAGGAAAGCAATATAAAATATGACATATTTCACAATAGTTTGCCTTACCGTGCGGCATACAGAGTGCCTATGGGCCTATTACGGGGTCAGACGTTGGGAGCAATAGATGGGAATCTATCCCAGGCCCACACCTGGATCAGCAACTGAAGACCACAAATCGACACTCGCTCATAATCGGTAGATTTACATAATTCACGATATAAGTAACTAAGGGTGGCTGATCCCCAACTATATCCCCCACAAGTGTCAAGATCCTCAAGCAACAATAGATACTTCAACGAAACCCGGCTACTTGAATGATCGGGAAATACAACACCTCCTATCAAACGTAGTATATAAGCTCGTGTAAACCTCAATAACTGTAAATCGTCCCCAACGTGATCTTCAACGTTACCAAAGATGTCATACAACCACTTCATCTTTAAACAACCAACCTGTATAGCATCTTCAGGGGGGTACACTCCCAACAAATTCTGTACTACAACCCTCCAATCCCGGGTAGTGGTATCAGTTATTACTGGTCGGCCATCCACTCGAAGTCCAACTTAGAGAGCCACGTCTTGCAACGTAATACTACATTCTCCAACTGGCATATAAAATGTATGCGTTTCTGGATGCCATCTCTCCACGAGAGCTGATAACAATGCAGGTTCCACCTGGAAAAAATGTAACTGGGCAACCCCCAAGAAACCAGCTCTCTGTAAAAGTGGAACAATTTGCTCTGGAACTGACCCTCCTCTACCTCGGGTTGCCAACGCATGCCTACATTTTAATATGCGGTCAGGTTTTCCATTCCACACCGCCTCTGACACATGAACGTTTTGGAATCGCAGTAGTGACAGATCCTCAGGGCCGGGGTTTACATCTTGTGATCCATGCATTGAAGATGATGATGCCTCCATATTGTAAATCCTACGAGTTATACAATACTATTTTTGTCATATCACCAGGTTCAAAATATTACTTTTGTCATTTTATACACAACTATTTTTGTCATATTATTGTCAAAAAACTATTCTTGTCCTATTATTTTCATATTATACACAACTATTTTTGTCCTATTATTTTCAAATTATTATTTACATAAATATATAAAATTAACACAACTTAACCAATACATAACAAATCCACTAAATCAGTTTTAATACTACTTTTATCTTTTACTATTACTTTGATTATTAACTTACTTTATTCAAAATTTTAGTTAATTAAATAATTTAATTTAATTTTAATAATTATATAAACACATTTATATACACATTTTAAAACTCATAAAACTACATGAGCTAAATAAACTTACTTAAAACAACTTATTATTTAGAACAAACCTACACTAAAAATTTTATTTTGAATAAATTAACTACTAACCTGAAAATTGAGAACCACTTCTACCACAACTTTAAACAAAAAACTCTTCCAAACTTCGCACCAACTCAACAAAATACCAATTCACCTAAGCAAACAAAAAGTTGAAAAGCAAGATAGAAGAAAGAAGTTGAAGAAGCAAGAACACCACTTCCCCCTCACCCAGCTCAAATTTTTCGGATGCACAACAAACACAAGGGGGACTACGCTTTTAACAATGCCAAAATCCCACCCGTGATGCTCAGAAAATGCATTATTGAGTTGCGTTTTAGGCCTGCAACCGTTCCCGTGATGCCATGTGTCAAACGGTCACAGAAAACGCAGCTTGAAGTACCGTTTTCATCTCTGGAATGCGTCCTGTGGAATTACGTTTTTCCACACTGCACGAGGTCTGAAAAACGCTGGTCCATATTGCGTTTTTGACTGCTACTCCCACGTCCTCTCCCTGCATGCGTGCCACTTGTTCTGCATGCGTTGAAAACGCTACGTTGAACTGCGTTTTGACCTACAGAAAACGCCATTCCATCATGCGTTTTATAAAACGCACTGTTCCCTTATTTTTTAAATAGTGATTAGACAAGATTCACCCCAGATAACTTAAATATTTTATTTTCGCCCTACAGCTTCAAATTTCTTTATAAAATACCCCAAATGGGCCAAAAATCCTTTACATCCAAAAGGATATTTAGATATTGTTATCAAATTGGCAAAAACAAATTATACAAGAGTCAAAAGGATGGAATTAAATGATCAAATGATATCTAAAACTCATGAAGTTAATTCAGGAGTCCTTATTGTATATGTGTAGATACCTTATTTGATTAATGTAACACCTTTTGTATATATAATATGGTTAACCTTAAAATTGTAAATTTTTTTTATTTTTCTTCACCTTGAAACCTCATCTCGCATACACAATAACACATATATAATTTAGTTTTCCCAAAAACGTGAAGGTGAAATTTAGATTTTCAAAGATTACACTTCGTGACAAAACAAATATATTTAAACAATTAAATAAGTAGTTACACGATTACAATCCTAGGTCTGAAGATTGACTTTTGCCAAAGTTTAATTTTTATCACTTTACAGTTAACCAAGAACACGCATTGGAAAGGGTTAAGTTAAAGCTAAGGTTGGATCTCAATGTGGCGCGCTGATTCCCCAGACCCAGATCCTGATGTAAGTATAACTAATTAATAAAAATACGAATAAATTTTTATGGTTAAGTTTCACAAGCCAACCACTTACACCAAGGACTGGACCACGAAGAACCAGAGGCCATAATAAAATAAAAAATGGCAATAACTGGATCACTAATTTATAACCTGATCTGTCCTGGACCGGGGTCAAGAGATCCGATCTCAAGCCAGTCACGAATAGTATGTCAATACCGTCTAGTAGACCGGATGTATGTGTATCCGGTGTAGGTATCCGTTGTCCTTGAATGAGGAGAGCGGATTGGGCGTTCTGGAGATCCTTCACACCGACCTAACGCGTTGAAGTGGGCGAATGGTGGTGTCACCTGCAAAGATTCTCCGACGCTCAAGTCAGTGATTATATTCCAAGTAAGGAATGTATTCAGAGAGGAATCAGTCGTAAAAGAGCTGAAGAAGAAGATCCTTAACTTCAATCATGAAGTTAGTTCATATACCTGATTGGCTCGATTAACGAGGACTCGTTGGTGGGGAACCACCAACTCCCATTAGCATTATTATATTGCGCACTTACCTGCATGATTGGGTCAAGTGGCTATTTTATATTGAGCATAGAGAATGTAGACTAGGATTAGGGAACAAGTTGACCATTCCCGTGAGCAGAATTTGGCTCGTAGTGCAGGGAATTATTGATCGATCCCTGTAGCAACAATCCTTGTCTTTTGCACAGTGTCGTGTGTGTGGTCCGGTGTCATGGTGTTATCCTGAACAACCGGTATAGGGAGAACGCCTGATACGGAATTACAGTCCGGATGTATACCGATGACACCGGTTACACGTAGATGTCTTATCAAAGACGTTGAAATATGTATAGCAGATCGGATACCGGTATTGAGACCGGATCATATGTCCCCTAGCTTGTGTGAGGGACTGAATAGTTGTTCACATAAGCTACTCAACCTGCGAGAGGTCTTAATATCGGTAAGCTTACGTGTGTAACAGTTCCTTAGCATCTGTTGTCATTCGTAAAGAACCGCTCTGAATTTAATAGAAAAGACCTTTCGGTACTGTCACAACGGATTCAGACAAAGATTCGTTGTGTGAGAATTTCAAGAGTTTATTGGAATTGAAAGCTCTTGAAGTTTGTGTAACGGCTGTAAAGCGTAAATTGCGTTGCATGATTAGACATTAATGCTTTTAATCACGTGGGCAGGCAATTATTGCGTCTGAGATGAAAATCTCATTAACCGTTGTTTTGGGCTTAATGGGCCTGAAGTTTTCAAAACTTTTGGGCCCAGTGGATAGCCCTTTGCTGAGTTGTTATCGTTTTGGCGCCCAAGAATTTGGAACGGTTGCGTCGTTTCGCTTGTGAACAGGTGCGTTTTATCGAGAACGACACAACTTCAAGAGGAGGTAATCGGTCCTCTTTATTTCCTATAAAAGGAATACTTAGTGGATTCTGGGTTCCACTTGCTTTTGCTTTCTCAACGAAACTCTGCAGAAATTTTGCAAGGAAGTTTATCACCTACATTGCGAGGGTTTCTTCGTTCCTCAAATTCATCACTGTCATCTGAGGTAACTATCTTTTCCTTGTCGCTTTAGTTTCGCTTTGACTTGCTACTCGTAGTTATAGAAAGTAGGCTTCATCAAAAAGGGGGGAAATCATTTTCCCTCAACCCTAATAGTCGTGGGGAAGAATCCTTGTGATTCTTCCTAAGACTGAACCGCGTCGCTCAGAAAGGGGATCTTACTCACTGCGGGAAGTGACCTTTCCCTTCTCAGAGTCGCCCTCTGATTGTAATTGCTTTTAAAATGCAGTGAGTAATGATTGCAACTTTCTGACGACATTTTATTTCTTATCATAGATTAAGGAGTTCGGTCTAGATATTTCCAATGGCAACTGGAGAAGGATCTTCTGGAGATAGTGCCATTTCGAAGACAGCTGAAGGTCTCTTCAGCGTAGTTGCTTCGAGGCTGAATTGGGAGGAGGTTCAGGCTAAATGGCCTTTCTGTTGGGTGTCCAGCGAATTTAAGGACTTGGCCTCTCGTCATGCGGATGAGGAGGGATCTCGGATTCAACCGAGGTTCACGCTGAGTACGGATGAAGAGACAAAAAAGTGGTATAGGGTTTACGCACCACTTTCGACAGAGCGGATATGTCATGTCGTCCCCAACGATCGTTCAGTGTACATGTACGACTTCATCTTTCATTATTTGGGTGTCCGCTTCCCATTAACCGAACTCCAGATGGGTGTTTTGAGGTTTTTGAACTGTGCACCCTCCCAACTTCATCCCAACGGTTGGGGCCTCATCCGAGCTCTCGAAGTGCTTGGGGAGCACTTCAATTTCACGCCAACTGTAGCGATGCTGTTCTACTACACTCAGGTAGTTCGAAGGGCGAATAAGCAGGGCGGAGTTGGTTTGGTGACACTCCGGACTCTCTGTTCTTTTGTGAACTTTGAGTCTTATACTGATTCGGCCAAGGTTGATGGGAAGTCGTTTAAGACCTACTTCACTCGCATCTCCATTAAGAAGGGCAAACCGAAATTTTGGAAGGACGAAGAGGATGTTGACAAATTTCCCCTGAGTTGGACACACAAACATTTCCTCTTGAGCTCACACGCGTACTACACTGATCAATCCGATCTGTCTCGAGAGACGTCGAGAGTGTTGTTCGCACTTGAATCGCACACTACAGGTCGTCACGTCTTCTCGTGTAGGCGTTTGCTAAGTAGCTCAAGCGGAGTCCGGGAGGAATATTTGCGTACTTCTCATTTTACTTCATCTTTCCTCCTTTACCAAATATATATAGAATATTTTTAGTTGCTGACATCTTGTGTTTGTTCATGTAGGTGAAATAGAACAGGAAACTCCAGAAATGGACAAATTGAAGAAATTCAAGGCGGCTGGTAAATCCGTTTCCCGTGAGAATGAAGTGAAGCCCAGGCCCTCAACCAAGGATCGTCCTGAGTTAATAATACTGACCTCGGATGCTGAAGGGGACGTTCCGTTGGTTGAGGGCGGTTCTTCTGCCGCTGATGAATCCACGGGTCATCCTCCAGTTTCTGAGAGGAGAAGAAAAATCAAGAATGACTCAGTGGGAGGCCCGTCCAAAAAGCGCAAAACTTCGGAGGGTAAGCTTGTTGAAACCTCGGAAGCAGCTGGTGCTCCCTCTAGTCTTAATAAAGAAACTGCTGCTGGGGCTTCTGGGTCAAATCCGACCTCCTTCCCAACGACCTCGTTTCTCACCCCCTTCCTCTCCTACGAAGGTTCTACTCCTGCCACTCTTCCACCACCGATGTACAAACTCCGGCCTACGCTTAGTGTTAAAGAAATTGAAGAAGCTTGTGAGGCCGGAAGGTGGCAGCTAGCCGAACTTGCTGGATTGCTATCTTCCGTCAGCGAGTTGGCTAAGAACGTCGACAAGGTTGAGGAGCTAAGTGAAAAATTAGAAGAGCTCAACCTTTCCTCAGACAAGGACAAAGCCGCCATGAAGTTAATGGAAGATCGTCTTAACAAGTCTAAGGAGTTTGGGGATCTCGTAACTAAAGAGAATCTCAAGCTCAAAGGCGATCTTAAAAACTTGGAAGGCAAAGTGGCAGAGAAGGAGGAAGAACTCCGCAGCAGCCAGGATAAAAATAAGGCTGATGCTGAAGAGTGGTCTCAAAGGGAGAAGAAGCTCCTTCTTGAGATAGAGGGACTGAAGGCTAGGAAAGCGGAGTTCGAGGTGTCTAGTGAGGAGCTGTCCAAGTTGCGGGGAGAATTGGCTACAGCGAAAGCTGAGAGAGAAGAAGCTGTTGACATATGCAGCCGGGCTGTTGAAGAGTCCTTCGGCCTAGCCATACGCCAAGTCTTCTACCGCAACCCCACTGCGAAACTTAACCTTTATGGAATGGATCCGTACTATGAATTCCATGGGGGAAAGTTAGTCGCAGTGGTGGATGGTCGTCACGAGGATCCACCGACGTCCTTGTATGGTTTGGCTCCTCTTCCTGAGGGTCAATCTATGGGACCTGATTACGTCTTTCCTGTGTCCGAGGTTCCCTCTTCTGAAGAAAGGGCTGAGGCTCCTGGAGGTGAGACTCCTGCGGAGGTTCCAAAGGAAGGGGGACAAGAGCCTTGTGCTGAGGAGGCGCAAAAAACTGAAGAACAGATTCCTCCTCCGTAATTTTGTTTTCATTTGCATGTATAGTTGTGTACCGGGATCAACTCCGGATTTTGAACTATTGTATGTAATTTCATTTCAATGAATGAATTTTGGTTGAAGAAATTTGTCTTCATTGTTTCATGTATATATAAATCGTTACTAATCCGTTCAGTGTAATTAATCTTAAGGCCGGATTGAAATAATAGCCTCGGAAGATTAAATAACAAATAAAATTTAGAACGGAGAAATATATACATGTCCCCAAGTGCGTATTAAGAAGAAGGTGCCTGTCTCTGGGGCATGATCCTTAATTCTTTTGGGGAAAGATGGGTCGATCCGCTGTTTAGCAAAGTAGTGTAACAGGACGGATGACTGCTTCTAACCCGTAATATTCTTACAGGAAATGATAATATTGTTCCAAGTTTAGGGAACTGCAAGGAAGTGGTGTTTGAGTCCTTTATCATAAGGATGATGATGGGAGTTTTTTCTACGCCAGGAGTTACGTCGTTGTATCACAGAATAGGTGATAAAGAGTATCCGTCCTGGGAGAATACCACTAGAAAGCGAAAGTGCGGACTGACTTTCGGAATTTTCCATCATAAATGATTATGAGTATTGATCATGCCAGGTGTTTTATCATTAAATCACTTCATAAGTGATTGAGATCATCCGTCTTGGGGATGTGTACGATACCAGCAACTACATCATCAGGTCGCATATTAGGTGATTGAGATCATCCGTCCTTTGGGTGTGTATGGCGCCAGGAGTTACATCGTCAGATCACAGCATGGGTGATTGAGATCATCCGTCCTGGGCAGGTACACCACGTTAGGAGTTACATCGTCATATCACATAATGGGTGACTGAGGTTATCCGTTCTGGAAAAGTACACATCGTCAAGAGTTACATCGTCAGATCACAGATTAAGTGATTTAGATAATCCATCCTGGAGACATTTTTCAATCGTAGGAGTACGGATTGAGTGAATACTTTCATCGTAAGAATGATGATGAGAATTGTTCATACCAGGAGTTACATCGTCGAATCACTGAATAGGTGATTGAGATCATCCGTCCTGGAATGATTATTGGAGTTCTTCATACCAGGAGTTACATCACCGAATCACTGAATAAGTGATTGAGATCATCCGTCCTGGAATGATTATTGGAGTTCTTCGTACCAGGAGTTACATCATCAAATCACTGAATAAGTGATTGAGATCATCCGTCCTGGTGAATTTTTTTCGCATCCATCCGAAATCCGAGACGAAATCCGAGTATTACCTCTACTAGCCCCCTAGCTGATGTGAGGAAGCAGTTGTCTTGCTCATATGAGCTATATTGATCATTGTACGTCTGAATTTCGGATTTGCACCGAAGTGTAAATATCCGTTCTGGGAACCATGATCCGTAGTGATGAAATTTTAAGGGCGGATTCGTCAATGGAAATATCAGAAGTTTATCGAATTTCGCAACCCTTGGTATTCGGGTAATGGTGGCCACGTTTCTAATGATTGGACATTTAATGCCTTAATTCACGTGGGCGCGCCATTATTGCATTAAGTGCGCATGCCTTAGTAACTGTCACGTATAGTCTTGTTGGGCCTAGTATTTGGTTTTAATAGGCCCATTTCGATGGCTTTGTGACGAAATGATGGCATCTTCGCGCCTTGATGTACTAGACGACAATTTTGGTCCACTAAACGGGAAGTCGTTTTGGGGTAAACGACAGATTGTGTTTAGTGGGTATTTGAAAAATTTTTGTGCCCTGATACAGGCATATTTGGCAATCTCAGTTACCATTTCTTCTTGCTTCCTCGACGAACCTCTGCAAAAGTCTCAAGAAGTTCTTCGTGTCCGCCTCTGTGAATTTCCATTCACTATCCTTAGGTAACCACTTTCCCTTCGTTTTTTGCATCTCTTTTCAATATTTGAGAATGGCTAGGAAGGGTGTTAGCTTCAGTGGCGTTAGCCCTAGAGGAAGAGGAGGAAGGGCTTTGGCTCAAAACCCTAATGTTCGTGGTGGGAGGATCCCAGTGATCTTCCAATTGAGGCCACAGTATACAGGGGGGGAGGAGTCGCAATATCAAAGGCGAAGGGTGATTATACCCTCTTCAGAGTCTTCCTCCTCCAGTGAGAGTGTCGAAAGTGGGGATTTGTATCTCTCTGATGATGTGAAATTTTATCGCAGCATCAAAGCTTTCACAATGGTGACAAAGAAAGCCAGTGGGAGAAAATCGTCTGAAGGGGAATCCCCTTCCGAGAAGTATATCTTGAAGACCCAATCCGGCCTCTGCAATGTGGTTGCACACCGGATAGACTGGGTGAAATTCCAACAGAAACGCCCATTCAGCTGGGTGGCTGAGGAATTTCGTGAGACACCGTCCGTCCACGCTCGGGAGGATGAAGGGGAGCTGGAGCTGCGGTTTACCGTTTGGAAGAAGGACAAATACAAATGGTGTTTTAATGTATTCGCTCCCCTTCCATCGGTACGGATATGCCACACACCGGACGAGAGGTCCTTGTTCATGTATGATTTTCTATTTCTGAACTTGGGTGTGCGTTTCCCCTTGACGAAGTTTGAGATGGGAGTCCTGAGATTCTTGGACTGCGCCCCCTCGCAACTTCACCCTAATGGGTGGGGATTGGTCCGCTCTCTTGAAGTGCTTGGGGAGCACTTCAACTTTAAACCGACGGTGGCCATGCTTTTCTACTTCACTCAAGTGGTCCGCCGTGCGAATAAGGAGAAAGGAGGAGTGAGCTTGATATCCCTCCGGACTATCTCCAAGATCATCAACTTCGAGGCGTACACTGACTCCGCCAAAGTTGATGGGCGTTCATTCAAGTCCTATTTCACGAAGATTAGCGTCCATCCGAATGAACCAATTTTTTGGTTAACTGAAGATGGGATTCCAAAATTCCCAGTGGCTTGGACGCACGAACATTTTTTGTTGACCTCCCAAGCGTACTATACCGAGGAGGACGAACTGAGCCCAACTTCGATCTCTGTTCTTTCGGCTCTGCAGTCCTACACAGCCTCACACCAATTTTTCTCCTGCAGGCGTTTGTTAGGACCAAAGTCTACTCGCGAGGAGTATTTACGTAATTTCCCTGCCATTCTTCATGCGTTATTATGTCATTTGCCTTGAAAATTTTACATCTCTGATTGTGTCTTTTGATTGTGCAGGTGAAATTCAGGGCGAGTCACCAGAGATGAATAGGCTAAAAGGACTCAAGGCCAGAGAGACTTCCGTTGCGGCTGAAAATGACATTCAGGCAAAGCGGAATTCTAAGAAGGCCACTGCTGAGACAATAATATTAACTTCATCTGCTGGTGACGATATTCCTCTGATCGAGGGCGGATCTGAGAAGGTGGTCGAGAAAAAGAAGAGGACAAAGCGTGATCCTTCGAAGACCTCAGACCGTCAATCCTCGCCCAAAAAGCCAAAAACTTCAAGAGGGGCTGCTGAGCCAGGGCCTGCTAAGGAAAAGAGAGCGGAAGGGTCTATTCCGGATACTCCAAGTGGTGTTATAACATATGGGGCGAAGCCAATAACGACTTATTTCGCGCCCAAAGCCTCTTGCCCTCTTGAAGATAGTTCCGGTCTTGTTCAACATCCGGTGTATGAGAGCTCCGTTCCTGAGGGCGTTCCCGAATCCTCACCCAAGGTGAAACCCTCGTTGAAGAGTGAAGAAATGATCAGAGCTTGCGACGACGGGCAGAAGCACTTGGCTGAGTTATCCAAGCTCCTCAAGTCGGTTCGCGAGCTCACAGAAGAAAACGAGAGGCTCACCTCAGTGGTTGGCAAGGACAAGGCAATCATCCTCCAATTAGAAGGAAAATTAAAAACTTCCAAAGAAGAAACTCAGAAGAAGGATGAAGAAATTGCCAAACTGAAAAATCTTGCCAAGGAGCTAGAGGGTCAAGTTTCTGATCAGAAGAAAATCAATGCTGACCTCAATGCTCATCTCTGCACGGAGAAGGAACGCTCTTCAAAGCTGGAAGAGGGGTTGAAGGAGGCTAAGGTCGTCCATTCTCTAGGAGTGGATGATTGGACACGTAAGGAAAAGGAGCTGCTATTAAAGCTGGCGGATTCGAATGGCGAGGTCAAGACCCTGAAAGCAGACTTGGACGATGCTGTAAACATGTGTGACCAAGCAGTCAAGGAGGCTTTCGGGTTGGCAGTTCGTCAAGTGCTATACCGGAATCCCAAGGTGTCAATTAATTTGAACGGTATTGATCCGTTCTATGAGTTTCACCAAGGGAAACTGGTGGCTGTCGTTGACAATCGTCATGAGAGTCCGCCTAACAGTCCTTATAAGTTTGCTCCTTTACCTAAAGGTCAATCAATGGGACCTTCCCTCCTGAAACCCAAAAGTACAGGATCAAGCTCTCGCACTGAAGGAGGCAAGACCGGAGACAAAGGCAAAGGGAAGGAGGGAGACTCAAGCCAAAAAGAGTAGCGCCTTCCTTATTTCCTTTTTTGTTTTATTGATTCGAATTCGCTGTGTTCCGGGATCAGCTCCGGATTATTACACGAATTGTAATTCTTATTGAATCAATAAAAGAGTTTTTTACCTCCATTCTTGTTTAGTGAAAAACAACTTTAATAGAGGGACTGCATGTGTATTGTATTATTCCGGATTTAAGTAATGAAGATCGGATTGTAAAACAAAATCTCCATACCGGACATATACATGCGAAATGAATTCCATAATAAAACCACCGCTTGTGAGGGAACACATCATTGCCTCAAGAACGGCTTAAGGGGAATGAGTGTGAGATCGTTTAGACGAGAGTTCATTCCTCAAATTATTCGTTAAACCGTTGATGTTGTCCCCCAGTATCATTTGGTGATTATCACTTTGAATAAACTCTGAGTGAGATTTTCACGTGAGAGATCTTGAGAATGAGGATTTAAAATAGAAATTCCTCTTCAAATATTTCCGACTGAGGGATTTCAGGTGAATATGCCTTAGATTGTGGCGTACCCAAGTGAATTGTTTGTGTCGGAGTTCACGAGTTAGTTATAAAACTTCCAAATAAAGAACTTCATAAGAGAGTATTAATCTGGAGTTCAGTATAACTTACTTGTTGTGTTTGGAGTTCGGTTTGATCCTACTGTCCATGTCATATTTGGTGTTCGGTTGAATCCTACTAGCCGTTCTTCAATTGGTCTTTGGTTTTACCCAATGACGATTCTTCACCGACGTTCGGTTAATCCTACTAGTCGTACTCAGAGTTCGGTTTAATCCTACAATCCGAGCCTTCGATACGGGGTTCAGATCAGGGTTAATCCTGAACCTACTGCGCCCGTCACTTGGGGTTCAGCGTGGTCTTGAAGAAGAACCAGCTTACTGCGCCCAAGCCTTCGCATGGGGTTCGGTTTGTGGCCTCGAAAGAGGACCAGCCCTACAACCCATGTAGTCTTCGAATGGGGTTCGGTTTGTGGCCTTGAAGAAGGACCAGCCCTACAACCCATGTAATCTCTGAATGGGGTTCGGTTTGTGGCCTTAAAAAAGTGCCAGCCCTACAACCCATATCCTGAGGTTCGGTTTAATCCTACAACTCAGGTCTTCACCGACGTTCGGTTCATCCTACTAGTCGTACTCAGAGTTCGGTTTAATCCTACAATCTGAGCCTTCACCGGTGTTCAGCCAAACTTACTAACCGTACCCAGAGTTCGGTTTAATCCTACAATCTGGGCCTTCAATATATACACACTCGAGGAGTTACATCGTCAATTACAGAATGGGTAATTGAGATCATCCGTCCTGAGTATGTTCTTGTGCGTTGCGCATATTCGAAGAGTTACATCGTCAACTACAGAATAAGTAGCTGAGATCATCCGTCCTGAATATGCTTTTGTACACCGGATAAACTGAAAATCACAGCATAAGAAAAACTCGAAAGAGTTAAATTGTTATGAGAGATTCTTATTAAATCAAAAATAAGAATTACAAGGAGAGCGTAGCTGTGAAAATAAATTCTCCAGTATTCAATCCAAGATAAGGATAGGAGAGTGTAGAAACAGCTAGCTATAGTAGATGCGCAAGTTTTGGGTGTTCCATTTGTTTCGGATTGGAGTGCCATCAAGGTTTTCAAGGCGATAAGAGCCTTTGCCAGTGACCTCGGATACCCTGTATGGGCCTTCCCAGTTTGGGGCTAATTTGCCTTGATGGGCGAATTTGTTCCCTATACTTGCTTTCCTCAAAACCAAATCTCCAACGTTGAAAGTCCTTGATTGGACTCGTTTGTTGTACCGGAGAGCAACTTTGGCTTTGATGGCTTGATCTCTGATGAAAGCGTCTTCTCTGAGTTCTTGTATGACATCCATTTCAGATGCCAAGTTAGCATTGTTGGTTTCTTCAGAGAAGTACTTAACTCTTGTGGAAGCAATTTGCAGTTCCACAGGTATTATTGCCTCGACCCCGTATGTTAGGCGATATGGGGATTCATTGGTGGATGAATGAGGCGTTGTCCGATATGCCCATAGGACATGACACAGCTGGTCTGTCCATCCGCCCTTGGCTTCACCAAGGCGCTTCTTTAGTCCCTTAAGCACCTCCCTGTTGGCCACTTCAGCTTGACCATTAGTTTGGGGATGTTCGACGGATGAGAATATTTGGGTTATTCCTAACCCTTCAAGTAAATCTGTGAATTTTCTATCCGTGAACTGGGTGCCATTATCTGTGACAATCCGTGCTGGGACCCCGAACCGTGTTATGATGTTTTCATACATGAAACGACGAGTTCGGGCTGAAGTAATATGCACCACCGGCTCTGCTTCTATCCACTTAGTGAAATAATCGACCCCTACAATGAGATATTTGATGCCCCCAGGAGCAGTTGGAAAGGGGCCCAGAATATCCAATCCCCATTGGTAGAAAGGCCATGGAACAGCGGATGTGAAGAGTTCTTCCGCCGGTGTGTGGTGTAGGTTAGAGAATTTTTGGCAAGCGTCGCATTTTTTGACGAAGTTAATGGAGTCTTGCTTCATTGTGGGCCACCAGTATCCAGCTCTGAGGATTTTTCGCATTAAGCTCCTTCCTCCGGCGTGGTGTCCACTTTGTCCTCCATGCACTTCCTCCATTACACCTTGCACCTCATCCTCTTTGAGACAAATTAAATAGGGCACAGAGAGTGCCCTTCTGTAGAGATTACCATCAATCATGGTGAAATACGGTAATTCTCTCCTTAACCTCGTCTTTTCCTTCTCGTCTGTGGGTAGCTGTCCATCAGCCAAATAACGGATGTAAGGAGCCATCCATGTACCTCCGTAAAGGGAGTCAGTCATTATGGCGTTTAGAGAAGGGAAAAGAGGGATGCTGGGCGACGTTAGCGTGCTTTGAACCAGAGTAGTGGTGCTACCCGGTCGTTTAGTGCTTGCTAACCTGGAGAGTATATCCGCTCTCGTATTCTCCTCACGTGGAACATGCTTGAACTCCACCTTTGAGAATTTCTCAGTCAACTCCTTGACACAGTTCAAGTATAATTGGAGTTGAGGTTCGCGAGCTTGATAATCTCCTAAGATCTGCGAAATCACCAGCTGTGAATCGCTACAGAGTGTCGCCTCAGAAGCTCCGATGTCAATTGCAGCTCTTAGCCCGGCCAAGCAAGCTTCGTACTCAGCCTGGTTGTTGGATGTTTTGAAATTGAAACGAAGGGAGATCTCCAGGTGTACTCCGTCATCACTTTCGAGAACTACACCTGCTCCAGAGCCTCTTTGGTTTGATGAACCATCAACGTAAATGGTCCAATGGACTCGAGGGTAATCCGGATCAGTCCCTGTCATTTCCACAATAAAGTCAGCCAGGACTTGAGCTTTAATAGCACTGCGGGGTTCGTAGGATATATCAAACTCAGAGAGTTCAATAGACCATTTGATCATCCTCCCAGCGAGATCGGGCTTGATTAAGACAGAACGGAGTGGCAAATCCGTTCTCACTATGATTGGATGGGCGTGAAAGTACGGACGCAACCGTCGTGAGGCCCAAACAACAGCGAGGGCGGCCTTTTCAATTTTTTGATACCGGATCTCAGCACCTTGCAAGGTCTTGCTAGTGAAATAGACCGGTCTTTGTCCATCAGGAGTTTCTTTTATCAAGGCAACGCCCAAAGCTTCATCTGAAATAGCCAAGTACAGAATGAGTGTGTCTTCGGGGTCAGGCTTTGTGAGAATGGGTGGTTTGGACAACACCTCCTTAAGCTCTTGGAAAGCTTTTTCTTGTTCCTGTCCCCACTCAAATTTCTTGGACTTTTTCAGTATTTTGTACAGGGGGAGCGACCTGTGAGCCATCTTCGGCATGAACCGTGCCAAAGCTGCTACCTTGCCATTCAGGGATTGGACTTCTTTGAGATTCTTAGGACTTTGCATGTCTAGAATCGTTTGACACTTCCCTGGATTGGCTTCTATACCACGTTGAGTTAACATGAAACCCAAAAATTTCCCAGCAGGGACAGCAAATGTGCACTTCATTGGGTTCAGCCTCATGTTAAATTGTCTCAAACGGGTGAATACTTGGCGCAGGTCTTCAATATGATCGCCACCAACCGGTGTCTTTGCTATTATGTCGTCAATGTATACTTCAACAAGTTTGGTGTGCATCCCTTCGAAAACCTTGTTGATCATGCGCTGATATGTCGCCCCAGCGTTTTTCAGGCCAAAGGGCATGACTGTATAGCAAAAGACACCACGATCATTTATGAAAGCTGTCTTCTCTTGATCCTCTTCGCACATCGGAATTTGGTTGTAACCAGAATAAGCGTCCATGAAGCTCAGGTATTGGTAACCAGAGGAATCATCTACCATCCGATCTATATTAGGAAGAGGATAAGGATCTTTTGGACAGCAGCGGTTGAGGTCCACGTAGTCAATGCACATTCTCCATTTACCATTGGATTTAGGGACCATCACCACATTCGAAAGCCAAGAGGAATATCGGATTTCCTTGATAAATCCAGCCTTCAGCAATTCCTCAGTTTGCTGACAAGCTGCTTTTTGTTTCTCTGGGCCCAATCGTCTTTTCTTTTGGGCCACAAGATTCGTCTCTGGATAGACAGAAAGTTTATGACAGCAGAATTCAGGGTCTATACCTGGCATATCGGCTGCAGTCCATGCAAAGAGGTCTTTAAACTCTTGTAAGAGAGCCAGCAGTCGCTGCTCTATTTCAGTATCTAGCTTGTCATTGATATGGGTGATCTTTTCTGGAGAATCTCCCAAGACAATGTCCCTGGAATTTCCATCCGGTGTGGGCTTTGATGGGTTGAACGGATCAATGTTCAAATCCGCTCTAGGGTCCAGGTCGACAAGACTTACGGATTCAGCCGATGTTCCAGCATCATTAAGTTTCCTCTTTTTATTGGAGGCGTCCAGCTTTGTCATGTTGAGACTAAGGTTGTAGCAGTACCTAGCCATCTCTTGATCACCACGGATAGATGACACAGCATTATCCTTGTCAATGAACTTGATAAGGAGATGTGGGGTTGATACAACTGCCTCCATTGCATTCAGAGTAGGACGGCCTATGATGCCATTAAACGGTGATTTGACATCAATCACTAGCACCCGAGACCTAACCGTCCTGGCTCCTGGTTCGCCTTCAAACGAGATAAGGGTGTCAAGATACCCTTTAGTTAGTTGCTTTGCGCCATTGAAAGCTGTTAGTTCCTGCGTGTAAGGCTGTAAATCTGAGTCTTTAAAACCCATTCTTTCAAAGCAATTATAGAAAATAACATCGCAGGAACTTCCCTGGTCAACAAGGATTCTTCGGACGTCCTTGTTGGCGATCACAGCAGTGATGACTACAGCATCGTCACCACCAGGAACGGTTGGGCCAAAATCCTCGTCAGAGAAAGAGATTATGGGAGCCTCAATTCCTCCTCTGTAAGGGCGATTGTCTTTGACTTTCCCTTGCACAGATAGAATCATTCTGTGATGATTCTTACGGGCTGTAATTGAAGCTCCTCCTCCAGCAAACCCTCCAGTAATCATGTCAATAACTTCACGTCGGCCCTGACGTTGTTGCTGGGGCATGCTGTCTTTCTGTGCTGCATTATCGGTCATTACACCTTTTTGCTTCTCTGCAGCAGAGAACTTTCAAATCGGACCGGGGTTGTTGTCATCCCCATCGTCGGGATCTCTTTCTCTTTTCTCATTCTGTTCTGCCCTGTCAAAGGATTTTTCTTTGAAAAGGTATTGCTTCAATTTGCCTTCTCTAATTAGCATCTCAACCGCGTTCTTTAGAGCTTGGCATTCATCAGTGGAATGACCATTTTGTTCATGAAAATCACAGTACTTTCGTGAATTTCCTGGTCTCTTCATAGGGGCTGGTCTCCTGATGCCATATGTGCTGAAAACTGGCCATCCGACCTCTCTCAAAATCTGAGATGGTCTGGCAGATAACTGTGCATAATGGCTGAAGGAATTGACATGCCTTTCTCGAGGTCGAGGAGGGTGGTTATCCACCTTAGGATTGGTGAATGGCCTCTCCATGCGTTCTGACCTCGTCTTTTCCTTACCCTTCTGGGTTTGGGGAGATGGTGTTGGTGGCTTTTTCTTTGCAGCCATTGCCTCCAAGTGCATCTCTATGCTCACATACTTTGAGGCTTTTTTCCTGAACTCCTCAAAAGTTGCTGGGGGGCTCTTCGCTAATGAAAGAGCGAAAGCTGATCCTGGCTGCAATGCCTCAATTACGATATGCAGCTTGATAGACTCTGTGAGGTTAGGAACCAGGGCTGCTTCCTTATAAAACCTCTTCAAAAAATCTTTTAAGCCCTCAGTTTCACTTTGCTTAATCTGAGCCAAGGTATGAGACGTCTTGGGTACGTCTCTGGAGATGACAAAGTGGGTTTCAAAGGCAGCTGCCATTTCCGTCCAAGAATCTATGGATCCAGAAGGCAGGCCTTTAAACCACCCGAGGGCTTCCTCAGACAATGTTCGAGGGAACATTCGGCACATCACGTCTTCATCAGCCCCCAAGTACATGGCTTCAAACACATAAGCATCAAGGTGCTTAGTTGGATCAGTTTCACCATTATACTTTCCGATGGAAAGTGGTTGAGTGGTTTGAAGGTGCTTGGGGATGCTGATGCCCATAAGTCTCCTTGAAAAAGGAACCTTCAGATTGTAAGACAATGGGGGTGCTGTTGTTGAATCTCTCTTCCTTCGGGAAGCTGCATCCTCAGAATCGCGAGTTTGTTCTCCCTCCTCAAACGTTGGGATCTTTGAGTACTGAAGAGTGGTGGACTTTTCACCATCAGTGGTGTGGGGAGTGTTTCGCGTGCGAGATGACTCTTTATCCTCGCTCTGCCTTTTTTCTCTTCGCAATTCAGCGAGTTCCCTCTGAAGTTGTTTGATCAACTCATCACGAGGATCAGGATCAGACACTGTTACTATCTTCTTTGAGCTGCCCCCATGAGAATCAAAGTTGAGTTTTCTGAAGACGTTAGGATTGGTTCTGCCTTCAGCCTGATTCTCCATGAAGTCTTGTGCTTCGCCTTCCATTGTGGATTACCTGCTCTGTCAAAGGATATGGGAATAACTTTATCGAGTCCCACCGGGCGTGCCAATGATCTGTCCTGGACCGGGGTCAAGAGATCCGATCTCAAGCCAGTCACGAATAGTATGTCAATACCATCTAGTAGACCGGATGTATGTGTATCCGGTGTAGGTATCCGTTGTCCTTGAATGAGGAGAGCGGATTGGGCGTTCTGGAGATCCTTCACACCGACCTAACGCGTTGAAGTGGGCGAATGGTGGTGTCACCTGCAAAGATTCTCCGACGCTCAAGTCAGTGATTATATTCCAAGTAAGGAATGTATTCAGAGAGGAATCAGTCGTAAAAGAGCTGAAGAAGAAGATCCTTAACTTCAATCATGAAGTTAGTTCATATACCTGATTGGCTCGATTAACGAGGACTCGTTGGTGGGGAACCACCAACTCCCATTAGCATTATTATATTGCGCACTTACCTGCATGATTGGGTCAAGTGGCTATTTTATATTGAGCATAGAGAATGTAGACTAGGATTAGGGAACAAGTTGACCATTCCCGTGAGCAGAATTTGGCTCGTAGTGCAGGGAATTATTGATCGATCCCTGTAGCAACAATCCTTGTCTTTTGCACAGTGTCGTGTGTGTGGTCCGGTGTCATGGTGTTATCCTAAACAACCGGTATAGGGAGAACGCCTGATACGGAATTACAGTCCGGATGTATACCGATGACACCGGTTACACGTAGATGTCTTATCAAAGACGTTGAAATATGTATAGCAGATCGGATACCGGTATTGAGACCGGATCATAACCCTCAATGTATACACAAAGAGATACAAGAGCAATGGAATAAGGAATGTGTATAAGGGTATCTTTCCCTTCCTATATATGAGGATATGAGAAGAGATTCAAGGAAGAACAAGACCTATATTAAAAGTTACGCGAAAACATGTGAATCAGTATACGTAAATGAGCCAAGAAACGTAGGGATGAAAGCCCTAACCAAAGAGGCACACATGGATAAGCAAAGGATATGAAAACCTAAATTTTTTAGCCATCTGGCAGTGTGCTCCACAGTCTGGCCGTGGTTGCTACCACTAGCCGTGGTTCCTACCACTAGTCGTGGTTCTCCTTACCAGGGCTTGTTTCTAGCATGAAAATGTCTTGTTTTTGGGAACCCTAATCCATGCATTGCCTAAGACTTTTTTGGCATATGTTAACCACATAATTCATGGTATTTTGACATGGAAATAAACCCTACCTTTTGGGGGCTTTTTACCATACTATTGCACTATTTTAAAAACTAGTGATATGCCCAAGTCATGATTAATCAATCAAATGTGCATATATAAAGGAGTTCTCCCTACCTATCCTATAATCCATACTTAAATCCCTCAAGATATTCATAAATATGGCATTTCCAACCTTGGCAATCATCAGTTGTTTATCATCTGAAATGTCATTACCATTATATTAACACCTAAATCCTTATGTCTAATTATCATACATTGTCATTTACAAAATAATTTGCCAATTTACACCATCAAAAGAATAAGAATTTTGATTTACAAAATAATTAAGGCCACTATTGTTAAAACCAAGTCTAGTTTGTAAATGATTTAGAAATCATTGGTTATTATTTACCACACCCCAAGATTTATTAATAATACACATCAAGACATTTAATTAAATAAAGTCTGCCTATGTGTTATCTAACCTATTCAATTAAGTGTTTCAAGTTATAAATGAAAGAGGGAGTCCACCAATTAAAAGTATGCCTTGAGCTGTGCAGAATATTTCAAAACAAGTCTACCTAAAACAAAAATAGTTTGCATACAAGTTCGTCTCAAGAAAAGTCTGATCCTAGACAATGCTTAAGAAGAGTCCGATTCAAGTGTGTCCGTCTAGACTTTTGGACTGCTAAGTTATACAGATTCGTTCTTAAAACTCAACACGTGTATTTGCTTCAACACCAGACTCTATACTTTTGAAGCAACAAGATTGTTATTCCAAAGCTTGCATAAAAAAATCAAGGATATGTTTGAAAATGCTCTAAATTGAATTTCGATCAAGAGAAACTACATTTATCACTAAAAGAGGAAAGAAGACAAAACTATGTAAGAACCAACGATTGCATAAATGAGAAATCGAGGAAACTACTATACGCAAATCAGAAAAGCTAACAAAGATCAATACTTGCGTTAGAAAGCAATCAAAAGGTCAACCATGTCGTTTCTATATGAGCTCATAATAGAAGAAAGTATAAAATGACTTTCATCATGTTTCACTCGAGGAACACTTTTTAAGTGCAAGTTTTAAAGTTCCTTAATTCAGACCTTTTGTCTTGTTCTCAGCTTCAAGGTCAGCTAACTTCAACGGTTATCTCTCTTCAACGGATTAACAACGATCATCTTCTTTGGCCTATAAATATGAAGAGAAACCAGATTTTGAAGAAATTCACAACTTTGAAAATCAGAAACTTGAAAGCTTCATTTTGTTCTTACAAGCTCTCTGCTTAAGCTTTCTTCTCAAAAGCAAAGACTTTCTTTGTATCTTTGCTTCTTGCACACTTAGTCTTTGTCTTTCATACTAAGTATATCTATTCTTTATCTTGTATCATCTTGTACACTAAGTTGTATTCTCTGTAACACAAACACACTCTCAATTTTTATGTGTCAAGTCTAGTGTATTATCAGTCTTAGTTTGCGTGGGAAACACTGTTTGGCCTGAAAGGGCTTTTGAAAGAATACTTGGGTATTAAGCCATGAGTGACTTGTTGAAAGAATACTTGGGATGAAGCTAGGAATGGTTAAAGTTAAGAATACTTGTAGCACGGGTTGTGCTGAGATTGTAAAAAGACATTTTTATAATAATGAAAATCCTTCAGGTTTGAAGATACTGGACGTAACTTCTGCATTGAAAGTAAACCAGTATAAATCTATTGTGTGTTATCTATTTTCCCTTTATCTCTTAAAGTTTGGTTCATAAGTCTGTTGCATATCTCGTTTGAAAAAGTCTACGTTTTGTGTGAAAAGAGTAATAGACTTATTCAACCCTCCCTTCTAAGTTTGACTCTGAACCATCAACTATCAACATATCTATCAACACCATCACATATCCAATTCACATTGTTGGTCAAGGCATTCTATTACCACTATTTACCTTCACAGAAAAAGCATCACTCCCTAAAACAAGATCATCTCATTTCATGTGAGGTCCTGTATCACTATACTAAAAATAGACAACATGGGAGAATGAATAATACATTTGAAATGATGATACTTAAACATACGTGATTATGTATACATGCATATAAATCACTTATATGCTTTGTAAACAAAAGTACTATCTTCATCAAACACATCAATTTTTACCATCATAAACATGCATGAAGATCTTGAATCAAGCTTACGCTAAGCATATACACAATCACAAATCATGCCCTTCATCACCATGGGCTATCATAAGTATTTTTATAGTTTTCATTTTAATATTCATCAAGGTTAATTATTTTGTCCAATTAGAGGATTTAAACCATCAATCATTCATCACCTTTGGGGGTCTTAAACCTTACACCAGCATATTTCTTAGCTATATGCAAATGCTTTTAAGCTAATACATATGCACAAGAAATCATACTCAACAAATGCATATCTGACTGAGGGAATAATCACCAATGTAGGTATATACTACAATATCATTTCAATAATAATGTGAACACACACACGCACACACACACATATATAGTATTAGAACTAAGTCTATTTTATAAATGATTTTGGAGTTTTTTATTATTATTTAAAGACCCAAAGATTTGTTAATAACATACATCAAGACATTTAATTAAATAAAGCCTGCCTACGTGTTATCTAACCTCTATAATTGAGTATTTTAAATTACAAGTTTGTGATGCATATGTTATAAATGAAATGAGGAGTCCATCACTTAAAGTCTGCCTTAGGCTATGTAAAATATTTCAAGACCTAGTCTGTGTGGGACTAGAACAATTTGTTATCCAAGTCTGTCCCAGGATAAGTTTGATACAAGATAATGTTCAAGAAGATAATTTATCAAGTGTGTCTTTCCAGACATTAGACTGTTAAGTCGTGTTCCTCATCAAATTTCACCTCTCAAACTCAGCACGCATATCTCTTCAAGCTTTAGACTTCGACTCTTGATACTTGAAGATGTTACTCTGACTTTGCATCAGTCTACACAAGGATATTTTTGAAGATGCTCCAGAGGTAGATCCTTTCAAGTTAAACAACTCTTATCACTAAAAAGGAAAGAAGATATGCTCGGTCAAGAACCAATGCTCACATGGAGAAGAAACTGAGGAAGCTACTCTACGTAAATCAAAAGGCTGACAAAGATCAGTAGTTGTGTTTGAAAGCATCAGAAGGTCAACCATGCCTATTTTTACACTAGTTCATGAAAGAAGAAAGACTACAAAAGGACTTTCGCCTTGCTTTGATTGAGGCACTCTATTTTTATACAAAATATGGAAATCCTCGATTTAGACCTTTGCCTCCTTCTTATCTCCAAGGTCTGCATGCTTCAAACGGCTATCTCTCTTTAACAGATCAGTAATGACTATCTTCATTGGCCTATAAATACAAAGAGACTTCAGGCCTTGAAGAAGTTCATGAGACATATGTGCGAAAGCAACAATATGAAAAACACTAGTGATTAAGTCTAGCTTTCGTTTCAAAAATAGAGACTTTCTTTGTGTTTCTTGCTGACTTAGTCTTTATTTCTCTACTTAGTTATCTATTCCTTAAAGTCTTACTTCCTTGTATACTAAGTTTCTCAAACACAAACATAATCTCAAATCATAACCTATGTCAAAGTCTGGTGTATTGTCAATCTTAGTTTCATTTAGGAAACACTGTTTGGCCTGAAGAGACTTTTGAAAGAACACTTGAGTTTGCGTTAAGAGTGACTTGTTGAAAGAATACTTGGGTTTAAGCCAAAAGTGCCTGAAGTCAAGAATACTTGAGACACAAGCTGTATTGAGTTTGTAAAAAGACATTTTTACATAGGGAAAATCCTTCAAGTCTGATGGTACTGGACGTAGTTTTTACGTTGAAAATAAACCAGTATAAATCTATTATGTCTAATCTTTCTATCTCTTATGTCTTAAAGTTTGAATCTGTGTTAACCAAAGTCTGTTGCCTTTCTTGTTTGAAAAAGTTTTAATTCCACAAAAAGAGTCTCAAACTTATTCAACTCTTCTTCTAAGTCTGACTCAACTCAACCATCATATACCATTCAACATTTTTACTAGTACCAAACCGCATCGTCCAACAACGCAACATAGGTCATCTTACTATGACTGCGACAAGTAATATACAAGATATTGTAGGGATGATGTTACAGGCCAACCATGATTGCTCACCATGGTAATTATGATTCAACGAAACCATTAGGGTAATCTTGCTCCTCAAGAGCCACCCTCCACTGGGTCAACCACATGAAATCTCCCATGATTAAACATGGGTAGCTTTGTGATTTAACCACAAGACCACTAGGGTAATAAATATGCTCACGCACTGAGCCGCCCTGCAAATCAAATGCAAATGAAATGCATTCCCACACTAATACATCCTACCATGTCACTCATCAACCATCAATCATTCTTCTCATTATTATCATCATCTTTTCTTAGTGGATTTTGGTTGCATAAACATAGTCTTGCCATCAATTGTGGCATTATTATAAAATTATCACTTCAAATCTTAAAATATAGTATAATAAAGTTTATCAAATTTTAAAATATATTTTGTAAATATTTCTATGTGAATTTTACATAATAAAAATAATATTCTTTTATTGATATAATATAAGTAATATAAATATCCATAGTTATAGGATCATTCTAATTAGATTATTTTTTGATATTTTCATTCTTATTTGTGGTGCATAACAAAATAAAGTATACTTTGATGGTATAAAATCTATATAGATAACACATGAATGGTGTTAATAATATATGATAATATAAATTTAGATTGTTAATTAAAAAATATAAAAGTTGGTTTCCTTCTCCATTGATCAATTTAAAATGCTAATCGAAAAATACATTTGAAATAACTAATTTTGATTAAAATTTTAAAAAGTATATCTCTTCACTTAGTATAAACTAGGAAATGTAGAAATAAAATCATAATAGTGACTTTTACATGTTGGAGGACATATACATATACACACACATAAATTTTTAACCTATTTTTATAACTTATTCGTTTGTTATGAATTGATGTTACATCATTATTTGTTTGATTTTATGATTATTTTAAATTTTCCTTATTCATCAGCTTTGTATTATTGTTTTATTTCTCTTATTTAATTATGTCAATAGTCAATTATACTTTTTGTGTAATTTTTTATTTTAATTTAATGTTATGATTCTATGTTTGAGTTAACATATATCATAGTGTATTGCTTTTTTGTATTACATTATTTTTTATATATGATTGATCCTCATTCTATTGTATTTTTTTAATGTTTCTTTTGATATTTAATTCAACAATAGCTATTAACAAACATTTATTTATATTTAACATATTTTTTTATCAAAATCTATATATGTCAGATTATACCAAATATTTTTTCATTTAGTTATTATTTTATTTCTCCTATTTAATATTTTAAATCTAATTACTATGATTTCAATTGAAAAAAAACAACCAAACCATGCAAGGCACGAGTATCATTACTAGTAATCTACATACTTAAATATCACTTCAATGATACTAAAATTAAAATCTCTACTCTGAAATAAAACCAAGGGAATAAACTAAGTAATTATTCCTTTCAGATAATTTCAAAACTCAAAGATTTTTTTGTAGAGTCTTAAAGAAATATTATATAAAATTAAATAAATCATCTATTGATACATTAATTAACCGACTAATGTCAAAATAATAGCTAATTATATAAAATGGAGGAAGTTTAGGCTTCGACCATTTTTCTGTGTGCATGTCTTTGCAGAGCGTCATACTTTACACTTTGAGCCCTAAAATAAATATCACGTTTTTAATGTTTCTAAGGAGAATGGAGAGTGATGGGGGCTGAACCAAATGAGATAAATAACCATGTCAACAAAAAATAAATTTTTACATCAAAAACTAGTTAAAATTTCTCAGTGATTTTTTGCCCGGAAAGTCTTGAAACTTTGTGAGTGAGATCTAAATATCTTTGACGATTTAATTACAATTGAAAGTCATTCTCTTGTGTCAAAGTGCCATACGACCACCACCATGTTTCAACCCATTAAATTGCATAAAGCCTGATCAATTTGCATGACCATGTGTCCTCTTGAAAACATATCACCTAACTATCTTCCAAATCACTTTTTCTTTATTCTAATCACCATGTTATCTTCACTTAACCAAGCACTCTAGCCATACTTTAATAATTAAATTCTAATTAATTCCTTTGCATATAAATATGTCAATAAGTAAAGGAAGAAAACATTTTGTTGCATCATTCTTCTCTCCTCGGCCATGACCATCTTCTCCATTTTCTCTCATAAAAAAATTCTTCTCCTTCTCCTCTCCACCATCCACCATTCAGCCACCATCAAAAGTGTAACATAGGGGATTGAAATATGTATTTAGCCTAGTATTTTTGAACCAAATTTATTGTGATTTGTAGGGTCTATATATATTCTTGTGGTGTTTACTATTTCATGACCAAAGTAGATGATTATTCTCGTTGTGTTTGGTTTTATTTGCTTGGTGATAAAGAAAAGGCCATAAATGCTCATGGATTGTTTTTTGCATTAATTAAAAGGAAATTTGGAAAAGATATTATGATATTTAAAAGTGGAAATAAGATTGAATTTCTTTGCATGAAAAATTATTTTTTAGAGGAAGGTAGTCTATTCTAAACTTCTTATGTTTGAATGCCACAATAAAATGGAAATTTTGAAAGAAAACATTGACATATTATGAATGTTACCTGAGCTCTTAGATTTTAAGCAAATCTTTCTATTAGTTTTTGGGAGAATATGTATTAATGGTATGATAACTGCTAAATTAGACACCTTTTATCTAATATCATTAATGGAAAAACACCTTATGAAATATTGCACGGGGAACCTTTTCTTTCTAACACTTGAAAGTGTTTGAATGCTTCTATTTTGTTCATAACTAGAAAAGAAAAAGGAGATAAATTTCTAAGCAAAAGCATAAAATGTAGTTTTTGTTGGACAATTTTACAAGGAAAAAAGATGGAAAGTATATGATTTGGATACTAACGAGTACATTATGTCAAAAGATATGGTGTTCATTGGAAATAAATATCCTTTTAGCCATTCCAAACACTAAACAAGTTCCTTAAACAATAAACAAGGGCATGTCATGGTCCCAGATTGCATTAATAATTATGACCATATATTGACCAATATTGATTTGAGGGGGGGTACTTGTCACAAGTTGACTTATACAGATGACAATGGAGGCACTAGTCATAAGCTAACTAATACAAATGATGATGAGGGTACTAAAACAATATTTGTAGTGTTGAGGGAGAATGTTTCACCATTAATCAACTCACTTGCAGAATCTAGTGAAACCATTGAGCAAGAATTCATGGGACATATGTGTAGAGTCAAGCAGTCTTTTTATCGCCTTTAAGACTATGTCATCAATACAGTCACAAATATTAAGCCCATCTAAATAGTTACTTTTACTTTATCCATCCTTGGGTATGTTTTATCTTATTGCTAATTATGTGGATTGTCATAATTTCTTTGGGGCATCACATTTTTCCTTAAACAAAAATGAAATCCATGACATATAATGAAAAGGAAAAAACTTGGACGATTATGCCTCTACCATCAATGAAGAAGGCCCTTGGATGTAAATGAGTCTATAAATTTAATTAGAAATCCGATGAAACCATGGAAAGGTTCAAAGCTCATTTGGTTGTATTTGGTAATCATCAAGTGGAATAAATTGACTAAAAAAAGATTTTTTCTCTAATGGGAAAAATGGTTACAGTCTACATAATACTAGCTATGATTGTTGCAATGAAATGAGAGTTATGTCTAATGGATGTCAATTATTCACAATGTTTTTGTATATGAGGACTTGTAAAAATAATTATTCATAAAATCCTCGTACAGTTATAATGTGTCTTAAGCCAAGATGATGTGTAAACTCCAAAGGTCCCTCTATGACCTCAAGCAAGCTTCTAGATATTGGTTTGCAAAATTGTCACATGCTTTTGAGGCATATGGATAGAAACGATCTCCGTTTGATTACTCCTTATTTATACTATAAAAACCATGGGTTCATGTTGTCATTTTAGTGTATCTGGATAAAGTTTGTTGGAAATCATCATGCAACTATTGAGCAATTTAGAGCATAAATGCATGCATGTTTTCATATGAAAGACTTGGGCATACTAAAATATTTTAGGATGTGGCTGTGAAGATAATGCAATATTTGATAGGGAACTCAGACTAAGGTATCTTGTTACAAATAGATAAAACCTTGACTATTTACAGGTGGTATGATTCAAATTGGGCAAGTTGCTTTTTGACTCGACAATATCTAACAAGTTGGTTTGTTCTTCTAGGTAACTCACATATTTCACGAAAAACTAAGAAACAAGACAGTGTTTCTCATTCATCTATTGAAGTTGAATATTAGTTTATGACAATTATTGCTTGTGAACTCAAATGGTTGAAAAGAATTTTGAGTTATCTTAGCATTTCTCATCCTTAACCTATGCATTGTTATTGTGATAATCAAACAACTCTCCACACTGCCAAGAGCCTTGTCCTCCATAAGTGAAAGAAACACGTAGAAGTAGATTGCCATTTTGTTAGAGATAAAATTTTTGCTAGATGTATACACCCCTCATATGTTTCTACTCATGTCCAATTAACAAATATCCTTACCAAAGCCTTTTTTCAATCTCAGTTCTATTCTCTTTTATGCAAGTTAGGTATTCACAACCATCACACACTAACTTGTAAGGGGGTAAAAGGATATTGGATACTTGTTATCAAATTGGCAAGAACAATGATATAAGTCTAAGAGTCCCATATCAGCCCCAACCCAAAGGTATAACACCGACTACCCGACAGGCAACGTGACACCGACATAAACGTAACCGATATGTCCTTTAAAGCACACTGGCCCCTACCCTCCATGTTCAGGTCACTTATGATCGATGTTTGATAGAGGAACCTCAAAAGTGCTTATAACATACCAAACCTAAAAGCTACACGTATGTTAGATAGAACTAAGCCTATGACAGCCTTTTTATATTAAGTAGACAAACATTGATAAATGTCATATTAAAGTTGATCCCCAACCAATGCCTATAAATATCTACATTCAATATATACAAGGTAACACATTTAATACCCATAATGCTCTGATATTGAGTTATTTACCGACTTAAGCTTCGAAGTGTCTTTGCAGGTAACATCTAAATTTATCTATCAACGTGGATTCTAGGTGTAACACCTTATTTTCAACACAAATAGAAAATAGATATTAATATATCTTTAATGAGAAATACTTATTATTAGTTAGTTTATTATTATCATTTTTAATGAAATTTTGGTATTTATATTTAATTATTTATTTTTAAAATAAAATAATAATAATAATAATATTTATGTATTTTGAATGAGAATTTTAAAATGACTTAATTAGTATTCGTTAATTAATTAAATTATATTAGTAATTTTAAATATATTTATTATTCACAACTTTTATTTTATATTTTTATATTTATGTTTTTACATATTTATGATTTAACTCTTACTAGAATTTTAAAATACAATTTTGAAGGAATTAGATTATGTTTCTTTAGAACTTTTTAATCTACACATTATTTATGATTTTCTGGAATTTTTTGGAATTTTGGAAATATTTTAATTAAATAATATTTTTTAGATAATTTTAAATTCATATAAAGTGATTTAAATTTAAAATATTTATAAGAAAGTGAAATTAAATTATAAGAAAATTTTCTAAAATCCATTTCAAGTAGACTTATCTAAAAATTATCGGTTTGAGTAAAATCTTAATTTTTACCAATCGTAGAAAAATAAAAAACGTACCAATAAATTTTTATTAACAGAAAATTTTAGATTTTTAAAATTTAAACTTTATATTACTTATTATAAAATTAGTGAGGACTGATATAGTATCGCTAAATTTCAAAAAGGAATGATTTTGAATATTTAAAATATACCGAGTGAAAGGTTACTATTTGGCTTAATAATTCAGTCGACATTTACTATGCAAAACACTGTGTATGAACAAAAATTTCAAAGGTTGCACAGTAACCAGGAACGAAATTTTCAATTCTTGCACAATACTTTTATATTAAAATATTCAAATGCATAGTAATTATTTTGGCTATAAATACGGAGGAAGAGTAACGAAGAAATTCAATTTCTGATTAAGTTTTCTTAATATAGTAGTGCTGGTAAGATAGTGGTGGAAGTAAGAGACATAAATAAATTTTTTTGGAAGAAGGTTCTGCTAAAATCCTAAGGTAAGAATACCTATCTTTTATATTTTTAGGGTTATTTTCATATCGTTTTTAGAAATCTATTATTATACTGGAAATAATATTATTTTAAGTTACTATTCTAAATAGTAAAATACTATTTCAATAGTAAATTACTATTCAAATAGTAAATTACTATTTACTGTTACTATTTACCTTTACTATTCATGTTTTAATATTTACCATTACTATTCACGATTTACTATTTACCGTTACTATTTATGTTTTACTATTTACTGTTACTATTTATAATTTACTATTCACTATTCACTATTCACTATTCAAAATTTACCATTTTTGTTTTACGTAGTAATCTTTATTTTTATCTTATGCCTATACTGAGATAAGTTGGTATTAATATTTCTAGAACTCAGAGGTGCAAAGCGAACTCACTTTTGGTAGCAATTCAAGGTAAAGGGGAGTGAGATAGGAATATAATATGAAAAGACATAAGAATAATGGGAGGAGTCCCCTACTCCTTTTAAATTTAATAATAATAATAATTTAAAATAATAACTATTTAACTTAAAATTTATATAAAATTTAAATTGTGTATCTTATGTAACTTGATCTGAAATACCTATACAAAGACCTGGATAATCTATGCGAACTAGACTAAACCTACGCAAGGACTTGGACTATTATGACCTGTATGGACTAAACTATACCTATGCAAAGACCAGATTATATTATGGACTTATATAGACTTGTGCGAGGAATAGACTATAAGGACTCAAGATTAACTCTACTAATTTAAATAACCATTAAAATTTGAATTATATTTATGAACGATATTTGGTTGATTTAACTTGATTATAATTAACTATATTTGATTTTGATTAATAATATTGTGATTTATAATATTAGACTGTGATTAATGATATGTAATTATGATTGGTGATATTTGATTGTGATTGATGATATTACAATACTTGATTATGGTTGATGAATGATTGATGACCTTATGATATGAAGTTTGAGCATATAGCAAGCATGACGTAAAGTTAAAACTCAGTAAGAATTTTCTTACCTTACTCTTTAAATTTTTATCCTAAGAGAAAGTATTTTATCATTATTTTAGTCTTTTATTTCTTCTTAGAAATAATTTTCATTAACTTTATTTTTAATCTCTAGAATAAAATCTAGTATTAGAAAAAAGCTATTTTATGAAAATCAAAGGTTGAGATAATTAATTCTTAAATTAAAGAAAAATTTTATAGTTTTAAGTATTCTTAGTTAATGATTTTAAAAAAAAATATTTTCTTTTAGAAATCAGAAATTTAAATTGGTTTTCCCTAATGAAATAACTAAAGGATATTTTGTTATAGTCGAGATTTCTAAACTCAATCTACTTAAGATTCAAATTGGGAAAAATTATGTAAATATGTGAAATTTTTTAAGAGAAAGTTTTGAGATATTTAAGGCTTGAAAACTCAATTTTGGTGAGATGTGAATTTGAAGACTGTATTAAATTTATTTCTGTATAATAGAAGTTCAAAGAAGAACTTATGGGAATGTACAGTTTATTGAGATGATTTTGTGAACCTTTATGGTATTTAATAATTGAGTTTCTAAAAGTCTTAACCAACTAAATATGCGAGTAGTTCATGCATCATGAATCATTAAAGAGAAATGAGATGTGATATTGCCTAGGGACGGATTATAGAAACCGAGGATACATTAGATAAGGCTTAATTGCGAGTATTGGGATGAGAGGGTGTAAAAGGGTGCTTCAGGCGACCTAGGGTCACTCCCTAGTGTCGGGTACTTTCACAATAAAAACTTTCTTAGTCTGACTAGTCTCTAAGTGTTTCCACGCCAGTTGAGCTGTTCATATGCCATGAAGGCATTTATGTTATTATTATCCGGAATTATGGAACAGTGTAAACTTCTGGTTGGCCCAGTGCAAACTAAAACTTTAAGGGCCCGCATGCATAAACTGAATGAGATAGTATTAAAAGCATTACATGTCATACATGTGATTGTGATATTTTGTATGGATGATTGTGAATGAAAGTATGATTGTTATGTGTGTGAGAACCTTATATTTATAATTAATTGTGTGAGAGATTTTGAATGATATTAATTTATTAGTTTGTGAAAACCCTTATGCTTATGTCTTATCTGTAAAGTATTATATTCTGTTTCTCACTCCTTCTTGTTTGAATTTTGTGTCGAAAATATGATATGTGATATATAGCTAACAGTTCAAGATAGAAGGATATGTAATTACAAGAAGGTAAAGTGGTCTCATCCTCAATCAGATAGGTGAAGAGATATGACAAGAGTAGGATTCCAAAACTCGATGGTTCAAGGACTAGGAAATGATTGGTCACATTTGTAGTAGAGGTATAATTTAGTTTTACTTTGCCTTATTATAATATCAAGTTAGATAATTGTAACAAGGTAAAGGTTAAACTTTGATAAACTTTCTCATTCGGATATAATACTGTAATGATTTATCACTTATGATTTCTATAAATTGTTTTATCATTATGGATAAATATTGAAAGACAATGTTTTTTTTACTTTCAATATTCAAAGGAAATCAGATGTATATACGTCCTTGTATACGCGAGATAAACAGTGATAAATATGTATATTTTTATAAAAGTTTATATATATATATATATATATATATATATATATCGTGTATATAAGGGGGTGTTACACTGGGAACCACATCGGACCTGGACTGGAATACTTTGAGTTCTCATTGGGCTCAGATATGATATCAGATCCCCACTCGATCAGTATAATATAGAGACAAAGAGAAAGGCACCCAATACTGATTCTTAACTAGAAGAACCTGTCCACCTACACTGGATAATTCAAACGAGTTGTATAAAAGTTTAAAGTGTGGAATTAAGTAATTAAATAATATCTAATATACATGGAGTTAATTTGTAACTAATCACGATAAATGTGATAAAAATAATTAAGGAAATTTTGTTGTAGCAATTTTATAATTTATGATCATTACTATATATATGTACGTGCCTTATTTGATCAATGGGGAGGTAATTTTCCTCAGAAAAACAATTTTTTTACTTCATCTTATTTCCCCCCTTAAAAATCTCTTACCCCTAATTACCTCCAACCATACTAAAGCAAATAAGAGTTAACAACATAGTTATTAAAATTGGACTCAATTATGTACTAACCAATTTTTGCATAAAATCAATAACCTGGGCGGTCAAATTAGGTGGACCAGATCATTTAAAAATGACAAAAAAATGGAAAAGTACACTTGAAAAAGATTGAAACCATGACATAAGATTTCCAAAGCATAAAAATAACAAGTAGGCCATAAAGTTCTACATGTATGAATGTATGTATGTATGTATGTATGTATATATGTATGTATGTATGTATATGGGACAAATGATTAACCTAGTCAGGACATTAAGTCAATGGGTTAGTAGTTGGATCAATGAACTTGTGGTTGAACTTGTTAAATTAGATAAATAAAATAATATTTATTAAATATAATTTAAATATTTATTATTATATATATAATATAACATTTTATGTAAATTTAGGTTGTAGAGTCAGCTGGTTTATATTTAGGCAGTTCAACTTTTTTTTAAACAATATAATATGAAAAAACAAAATACGTTATGTGTCATTCAAAAGTTATTATTGTTGTTGTTATATGAAGTTGGGAATATATTATCAGAAAAAAGAAGTTTAGAACTAATCGGTTATGACTCAGTTAATAACCTAACTAAAATTGTTGGAAGAACCCTTGATTCGATTCACACTAAACACACTTATTGAGATGAGCGAAGAACTTAACTAACTAAGCCTGAACAAGATTGCCTTTAATAGATCTTTGTGAACATTATCTAGTTTTCTAGTCATGATTTCCCCTTGTAGTGTAGGAAAGAAATGAAAAAGAAATACATTAAATTATATTAAATATTTCTCATAACTTACCTTGCTAAAACTAGTTATTCACTAACACTTCGTTTGTATTGATTAATTTGTTGGGGATAAATTTTGAAAGGTGAAATATTGGAAGGATTATGTGATTTTTAGTAATTTGGTAGGAAGAAATTAAATAGGTTGAAGAGAGTTAGTTCATGTGAAACCATAGAAATTAATTCTCCCTTCATATAGGGTCACTTGCAGAAAATTACAAAGATTAAGTAACATTGATGAAAAAGGCATATCACGAGTAATTACTAATTAGCCAAGGTTCGAATCTTCAGATTTCTGATGGGTTAGTTTAGGTTTAGCACCTATTTCCACATCTAAGCACAACTAGTCATTAACATAAACATAAAGTGTTGGATCTGAGTTCAAACCCTGATTCTCTCTCCCCTATCTGAATTTGGCTTTAAGAATCTATCATCTTTATGACCATTAATGGTCAAAGTATCCTATTTAAAATATTATATGTATTATGAATATTTTAATATTTTGGATGTCCATTTTGGCCTATAAATAGGACTCATGTCCTTCACTAAGAATACACATTTTTCACTTCTCTATCACTCTCCTTCTATACTTCAATTCTCTACCTTCATTTCCCTCTTCTAAATCTTCTACTTTCATACTCTTATAATTTTAGTTTATAACACGTTATCAGCACGAGGTTCTGACCAACTGAGATTTAAGGTAACATAGAATTTTAATTTTTTTTCATAATTTCATTTCAGTTTATATTATATATATATATTATAATAAGTTCCCGAAGAACTTATATTCCATACATCCCAACAGGATGTATAAAATATTAATAAGTTTCTGAAGAACTTATATTTCGAACATCCCTATGGGATTTAAAAGAATTCCCAAAGAATTCTTAAAAATATTTATTGATAGTTCCTCAAGAATTATTACAATCTAAAAAAATAATTAATTTATTGCTCATTATATTCTTGTATTGAATTATTTTCACTGCTTATTAATGTTGCATTTTATTAATATTAAATTAAGCATTACTTCTTACTATAACTTCACATGATGAACCATTTGCTATTGCTACAATATTATATGGATCCATTATTGTATATGCTGATCCTTGATCCATGCGTGAATTCTGACCCTTGCTATCATATATGCTTTTGCTTGTGATTATTATATTGCCTCACTATAACCTGCGTGATTATATAATTACTATATATCATTTTAATCAATTGCTATTACTATATATTATTTTAATAAATTGCTATATATTATTTTATTTCAATTGCTATCAATTGCTATATATTATTTTATATTACCCATATATTATTACCTTATGCTGCGTAAGATTTGTATTTAATTGGCTTTCCTTAAACTTAGCTTCTATTATTTGTTTATTATGTCGTAATGTCAATTCATTATTAATTGTTAATTGATTGTTCTAGAATTGTAAAAAAAAATTCTAGATATTTGCAAGCACCATTAAGGTTAGTAACTTAACAAATAAAGCTTATTTGTTCAATATAATCGTCGTGCATTACTTTATGCTAGTGCTTCCTCCATTGCATGATACTACCTACTACACATTAGCTGATTTTATGCCAATAATTGCTACTGCATTAGCTCATTTTTACATATTGTTGATTTCATGTCCTGTACCGCGTATGCATTATTATTATTAATGATTGCTTGCTACTTTATATTAATCTCTTTGCTACTTCCACTTATTAATAATTGCTACTTCAGAAATTGTAATTCATTATTATAATTGGTCTTTATAATTAATATAATATATTTTATTAAATAATATAGCATTAACAAGGATTCAAACCTGAGACAAGACTTATAACATGATAAGTTATCACTTTACCATTAGGCCACTAGTATCTGAATGACATTTTATAAAAATTATAAATCTTTATTAACGGATCATTTAAGTTACTCTTTTTTTTATAAAAAAAATATTGTTCTTATAATTAAATAAAAATAAAACATATTTATAATCATTATTGACTTGTTATTACCATTATTATTAGATAATTATAGATAATATAATGAGTATTATTTAACTTATTTATAATTTCTTGTATAGAAATAACTATGTCGAATATTACCAACCTTGAGTTCGTGGCTCTTGACATATCTGGAAAAAATTATCTATCGTGGACACTAGATGCTGAGATCCATTTAGATGCAAAAGGTCTTGGAGACACAATTAAAAATGAAAATAATGCATCTAGTCAAAATAAAGCCAAAGCCATGATCTTTTTACGCCACCACATCCACGAAGGATTAAAAAATGAGTATTTATCAGTTAAAGACCCCCTTGTTTTATGGAATAATTTAAAAGAGAGATACGACCATCAAAAGGATATAATTCTTCCAAAAACCCGTTATGAATGGATGCATTTACGGTTTCAAGATTTTAAATCCGTAAATGAGTATAATTCTGCAATGTTTAGAATTACTTCGAGGTTGAAATTATGTGGAGAAAAAGTCACTGAAAGTGACATGTTAGAAAAGACATTCTCCACTTTTCATGCATCTAATTTGCTCCTGCAGCAGCAATATCGCCAAAAGGGCTTTACAAAATATTCTGAATTAATTACTTGTCTCCTTGTGGCTGAGCAAAATAATGAATTGCTTATGCAAAATCATGAATCTCGTCCAACTGGAACTGCTCCATTCCCAGAAGTGAATGTAGCAACACACGATCATCATACTCATGGTCGTGGTCGTGGCCGTAGTTGCGGTCGTGGACGAGGTAATGCTCGGGGGCATGATATTGGTCGTAGTCATGGATATGGTTATGGCCGTGGTCATGGTCGAAATGATAAGAGGTCATCATTCACATGGAAAAATAAAGAACATATGAAAAAAGAGACAGATGCTCAAAATAACGAACAAACTAAAAATATCTGCTACCGTTGTGGTAGCAAGGGACACTGGTCTCGAGTTTGTCGCACACCAAAGCATCTCGTAGATCTATAGCAAAAATCCCTTAAAAATAAAGGGAAAATAATAGAGACAAATTTTACTGGTATAGATGATGATTTCTCTGATTTTAGTGTTGATGATTTTCTTACTCTTCCTGAAGAAGAAATTGACCACTCGGTTGGAGAGGGGAGTGCCCCTAAATAAATTGTTTTATGTTTCATGTAATATATTTTGTTATAAATTTAGTCATTATCAATAAAATTTTATGTTAAATATTTATTATTGTTAATTATATTTTCACTTATCTTATTTATTATTTGAAGAATGAATGCTCATGTGAATGATGAAGATATATGTCTCGCAGACAGTGCAACAACACATACTATTCTCAAGAATAAGAAATATTTCTACCATATAGTAAAGCAAGAAGAAAATGTTAATACAATATCTGGTAGTATAAATATAATTGAAGGCTCCGGCAGAGCCAGTATTTTGTTACCTGGAGGAACAAAATTGCACATTGAAAGTGCATTATATTCTAAGAAGTCTCAAAGAAATTTGTTGAGTTTTAAGGATATCCACGGAAATAGATATCATATTGAGACCACAAATGAAGGAAAAAATGAATATCTTTACATCACAAAGTTAATTTCTAATAAGAAATGTATATTGGAAAAATTGCCTTCATATTCCTCCGGTTTGTACTATACTTATATTAGTACAGTTGAAACAAATGTTGTTGTAAACCAGAAGTTTACAAATAAGAATAACTTTGTTATTTGGCATGAACGGTTAGGCCATCCTGGAACAATAATGATGCGAAAAATAGTTGAGAATTCAAATGGTCATTGCTTGTCCAGCAGACAAATTCTCCAAACTAATAATTTCTCATGTGCTGCTTGCTCTCAAGGGAAATTAATTACTCGACCATCACCAATGAAAATTAGAAGTGAATCACTCAGATTTTTAGAGCGTATACAAGGTGATATTTGTGGGCCAATACACCCTTCATGTGGACCATTTAGATATTTTATGGTTTTAATTGATGCATCAATTAGATGGTCACATGTTTACTTATTGTCAACTCGCAACCAGGTGTTTGCGAGATTACTAGCTCAATTAATTCGTTTAAGAGCTCATTTTCCTGATTATCCAATTAAAAAAATACGCCTTGATAACGCTGGTGAATTCACATCTCAATCATTTAATGATTATTGTATGTCCATTGGAATTGATGTTGAACATCCTGTAGCACATGTTCATACACAAAATGGACTTGCTGAATCATTGATTAAACGTTTGAAATTGATAGCAAGACCATTGTTAATGAGATCAAAACTCTCAATTTCAACTTGGGGACATGCGGCAATCTTACATGCGACAGCACTTATTCGCATCAGGCCTACAAGTAATCATGAATATTCCTTTTTACAATTGGTTCATGGTAAAGAACCAAATATTTCCCATCTAAGAATCTTTGGAAGTACGGTATATGTTCCTATCTCTCCTCCGCAACGCACTAAGATGAGACCTCAAAGAAGGTTGAGAATATATGTTGGATATGAAAGTCCATCCATAATAAAATATCTTAAACCTTTAACAAGTGATTTATTTACAGCTCGTTTTGCTGATTGTCATTTTGATGAATCTGTTTTCCCACCACTAGGGGGAGAAAATAAACAGTTGGATAAAAGGATTAGCTGGAATGAGATATCTCTATTACATCTTGATCCTCGAACAAAGCAATCTGAACTAGAAGTTCAGAAAATAATTAGTTTGCAAAATTTAGCAAACCAACTACCTAATGCATTTGCTGATCCAAAAAGAGTGACTAAGTCACACATACCAGCTGTTAATACTCCAATAAAGATTGATATCCCTGAAGGACAATCTAAATTTGCAAATGAGTCTGAAGCCAAAATAAAACGTGGCAGACCTGTTGGTTCTAAAGATAAAAATCCTCGAAAAAGAAAAGTAAATAAAGAGGATGGTTGAATCGAGGATATAAAGACTCCAATAGAGTCTCCTGACATAATCAAAGTTTCAAATCTAGAAGAAACTAAGGTACCTGAAATTGATACAAACAAAGAGATCTCGATAAATTATGTCATGGATGGTATACAATGGAATCAACCTGAAGTCGATGTTGATGAAATTTTTGCATTCAATGTAGCTCTTGATATTATAAATGATGATAAGAATCATGAGCCAAAATCTGTTAAGGAATGTGCACAAAGAAATGACTGGCCAAAATGGAAAGATGCAATGCAAGAAGAGCTAAACTCACTTGCAAAACGGAAAGTTTTTGGACCTGTAGTCCAAACACCCAAAGGTGTAAAACCAGTTGGGTACAAATGGGTCTTTACAAGAAAAAGAAATGAAAATGGTGAAATTGTGCGATATAAAGCAAGACTTGTTGCACAAGGATTCTCCCAAAGACCTGGTATTGATTTCGAAGAAACATATTCACCAGTGATGGATGCAACAACTTTTCGATACTTAATAAGTTTGGCGATTCGTGAAAAGCTTGATTTACGCCTCATGGATGTTGTTGCAGCATATTTATATGGCTCACTTGAAAATGACATATATATGAAACTCCCTGAAGGATTTAATTTGCCTAAAGCATACAAGACAAATCCTCGAGAAAATTATTCAATCAAATTGAATAAATCTCTTTACGGACTGAAACAATTTAGACGTATGTGGTATAATTGTCTCAGTGAATATTTGTTGAAAGAAGGGTATAAAAATGACCCGATTTGTCCATGTGTTTTTATGAAAAGATTGGGAAAAGAGTTTGTTATAATTGCAATTTATGTAGATGATTTAAACATCATCGGAACTCCTGAAGAGCTCTTAAAGGCTGTAAATTGCTTAAAAAAGGAATTCGAGATGAAAGACTTGGGATAAGCAAAGTTTTGTCTCGGATTACAATTAGAATATTTAAAGGAAGGAATCTTAATGCACCAGAAGACTTATACTGAAAAGGTGCTAAAGCGATTCTATATGGACAAATCACACCTATTGAGCCGTCCAATGGTTGTAAGGTCACTTGAAGTAAGCAAAGATCCTTTTCGACCTCAAGACAAAAATTACTTGGTCCTGAAGTACCATATCTTAGTGCAATTGGTGCACTAATGTATCTTGCTAGTCATACAAGACCTGATATATCATTTGCTGTTAATTTGTTAGCAAGACATAGTTCTTTACCTACGAAAAGGCATTGGAATGGGATTAAACACATATTCCGCTACCTTAGAGGTACAATGGACATGAGTTTATTTTTCCCGTATGTATCTAAGGCAAACCTTATTGGTTATGCAGATGCGGGGTATTTGTCTGATCCTCATAATGGTCGATCACAAACAGGTTATTTGTTTACATGTGGTGGTACAACAATTTCATGGAGATCCATAAAGCAAACGATCACAGCAACATCATCTAATCATGTTGAAATTCTAGCATTACATGAAGCAAGTCGAGAATGTGTTTGGTTGAGGTCTATGATTCAGCATATTCAAGAAACTTGTGGCTTACATGCTGGAAAATTACCACCAACAATCTTATGTGAAGATAATGCAGCTTGTATCTCCCAGTTAAAGGAAGGTTATATTAAAGGAGATAGGACAAAACATATTTCACCAAAATTTTTCTTTACTCATGATCTTATAAGGAATGGTGAGATAAATGTCCAGAAAGTCCAATCATGTGAGAATTTAGCAGATATTTTTACAAAATTATTGCCGACCAAAGTCTTCGAGCAACTAGTACAGAAGATTGGTCTCCGATGCTTACACAAATATTCTGATGAGGGGGAGAATTAAATAGTTGTATATTTAATTATTTACTCATGAATTTACTTTGTAAAGAAGTACTCTTTTTCCTTCACTAGGTTTTTATCCCACTAGATTTTTCCTAGTAAGGTTTTAACGAGGCACATTCTAAAATATGGACATCCAAGAAGGAGTATTATGAATATTTTAATATTTTGGATGTCCATTTTGACCTATAAATAGGACTCATGTCCTTCACTAAGAATACACATTTTTCACTTCTCTATCACTCTCATTCTATACTTCAATTCTCTACCTTCATTTCCCTCTTCTAAATCTTCTACTTTCATACTCTTATAATTTTAGTTTATAACAATATGTTTAATTTAAAATTAAAATATATTATAGTCAACAAATATCATATAATTTTTCAATTAAAAAATAATGATGAATCGAACCGGCGACATTAAGGCAAAAACTTAAGGAGGTAGCTAGACATAACCATATAAACCATAACATTTAGTCGGCATCCGTGAACATTTAAATTAGTATAAAATAAAATTGAATGGAACAGGGTTTTAGACTTTGCCTGTCTCTGCTGTCTTGCTATCCGTTGTAGTTAACACCCTTCTCTCCCTCTCTCTCTAAAATGTCTAAAATGAAGCAACCAAACACACTCTGAACAGTGAACACTTTCCCCTTTGCTTTTCAGTTTTCAACGCTTTAAGGTGCAATTTTCAATGTTAATATTCATCGCTTTATCAACTTGTCGTTCTCGATTCAATTGTATGCACATACTGTAGTTCCCTACATTCAAATTGAGATGCCTCTCTGCGTGCTTAATTTCATTCCCTTTCCTCTCAATTTTCATTCTCCACTATTATTGAGTACAATTCTTCTGTGATAAATTAAACAATTTTTGTCTATTTTTTGCGCGATTCATCCAAAGCTTCTATTTTGTGCTGAATTGCATCGATAGTGTTATTTTCTACTTGCTCTTCAATTGTGCACGCCACACTTGGTACTTGTTAGTCCTTACGTTCTCTGTTTCTCACCACAGTTCCTAACGTGACTGCACTTGCTCCATTTTATAATTGATAACGATTCTTAGTGTTGAAATGGACTTGGTTGGGTTGTAATTTGCACAAAGGTTTTAAATTGCGGTCACCTTGCGAAATTGCTTAAAAGGTGTGGGCAAATGAAGCTGCAAATGCTATTGTAGAGTGCAAAATAAAACCTAGGGTTGCATTTAATCATGACCCTAGAATGGTTTGGACTAGTTGGTAGGATTCTATTGTATTATTTTGGTGGTTCAATACTTGATATGCAGCTTCCCAAGTTTGTGCCGATTCAGTTTGATCTTAGTTAATGAGAAAAGAAAGAGGAGAAATGGAATGAGCAATTTAGGTGTCGTTTGATTTGAATATTTTTACTTTTAGTGGCAAAATGCCAACTTGTTTTCGCTTTGTTTCTTGTCTTCGAATATTTTTATAGGAATCAGTGAAAATGTTTTTTTTCCTTGTTTTCACTATTTCTTAGACAAATTTTTCAAAACAAGAAACAAAATGAAAACAAAGATGACAATTTTGTAATTAAAAGTGAAAGAAATGGAAATAGAAAAAGTTTTCTCAGATCAAACAGACCCTTGTAGACTGATTTTTGGATTTCAAGAGTTAATAGATTGTGTGATGGTGATAGAAATTGGTTGAAATTAATAATAATTATGCTACTGTCGGTCTCTTTTCCATTGTTGATTGGTTCTCTTTCTTGTTTAGACTTTGAAGCTTCAAGTTTGTGATCTCAATTCTTTCAAAGCATAAATAGTTAGGTATTATTGCCAAAGGATTTTGGTGATGATGTCATTATATGGGTTGAGTGGTTGCCCTTCAAGATGTCCCCAGCTACCTTCTGGTCGACTGGGATCACACCATGTCCGGGTTATGGCCTTCTATGTGGCTGGGAAACGTAAACAACCAAGAGAGTTTCTCCATGTGGAAAGGTATCAACTGTTGACTCTTGAACTTGGGATTTGATTTTGATGTTGGTTTGTGCTATGTTGAATGGGTGAACAATTCATTATTTACCTTGCCTTTTCAATTCACAGAACAAGTTTATTGCCTCCTATATTAAGATGCAATAGAAGTCAAGTTCAGTTGGTCAGAAGTGCCATGGACGCTTCATATGGTGATATGGCAAATGACTCATCTGGTAACTTTTCTTTTTGAAGAAGCTTAATTCTTATATTTAGTGATTCTGAAAATTTCACTGCTAGGACATTGATCAATGATCATGTAAAACTGGTATATTAATTAGATGGTACTTTTTCCTGAAGCAATAGCTTAGTAGAAGTAAAACTGAACTTGGAACAGGTTCTGTGATCATCATGGATGTTTAATCCTCTCCTTGATGCTAGACTAGGAATTTTCCTGTCCTTGTGTTCATTGGTTGAGTTGAACTTTGTTAGGACTCAGAAAGAGAAGAATTGATAGACCGACTATTAAGAAAGAATGAAATTTACACACAAGGTGACCTAGAGGAATAGCTCCTCAGAGAGAGTCCCCTTGCCCAAACCACAATTAATTCTCCTAATGACCCCCACTAATGAGAGAAATCACTGTTTGTACCACACAATGATATGGGTCTAACTAACTGACAAAACTGACTCAGCCCCGTAAGTTTCTTATCTCTCCTTAGCCTTCCTCCAGCGTGAATAGACCACCCAAGACTTAGGCTTAGTGGTTCTTTTATTATTAAGAATCACATCAGGTCCAATAACCTGACCTTGGGTCCTATCATTCCCACCCGCTGCAGCTACAATCTTGTCCTCAATAGGAAATTGACCATGCGGCAGAGTCTCATCTTTCCCAGGTTGTGTCTTCATCAGTCTGAGGCTTCCACTTAATTAACCATTGTCTGACAAGCTCGCCATTTTGCATAACTTCTCTGCTGCCAGAGCAGATTCAGGTTCAAAAGGATCCTCCAGGTCCACCTCCAAACCTGCAGGCAGGTCCTGAGAAACAGCATACCGACCCACGGCTTTCAACTGGGAAATGTGGAAAACTGGATGAAGAGGCAGTTCCAACCTGTAGGCCACCTCACCTATCTTCTCCTGGATCTTGAAAGGACCAAAGTATCTGGCAGCAAGTTTGGAGTCTATATGTGCCAGAGTTTTGTCTATGTGGTCTCAGCTTAAGAAAAACAAAATCACCATCTTGGAAGGACATATCACATCTGCCCCTATCTGCAAACTTCTTCATGTGTTCTTGAGCCCTTTGGAGATTGAACCTCAATTGTCTAAGTGCCTCATCTCTGTCCAACGAATCATTGGCAACAGCCTCCACCTTAGTCTCACCAGCCAAAAAACGAATCAAGGAAGGAGGAGGTCTCCCGTAAACAACTTTAAAGGGTGTAGTGCCTGTTGATGTATGAAAAGTAGTATTATCCCACCATTCCACGCATGGTACCCAAAATGACCACGATTTAGGTTGCTCTGATGCAAAACACTTCAAATAAGTTTCTAGACACATATTGAGGACCTCAGTTTGACCATCCATCTCCAGATGGTAAGAAGAACTCATCTTCAAGGTGGTGCCCTGTAATCGAACAGTTCTTGCAAAAATCAACATATTAGAGAGTCTGTCCACTATTACCAAAATGGCTTCAAATCCCCTAGACTTGGGCAACCCCGTGATGAAGTCTAGAGCAATTTGATCCCCAACTTGATGAGGAATTAGTAAAGGTTGTAGTAGACCTCCAGGAACCGCTGCTTCATATTTTTGTCTCTGGCACACACCACAACTTTGAGTGAATTCCTGAACCCGACGCTTCTTACCAACCCAATATAGATTCCTGGTCAAACGCCTGTAAGTTTTTAGGAAACCTGTGTGGCCTCCTTCAGGAGATGAATGAACTTCCAACAAGAATTTAGGAATGAAAGAGGAATCTGTAGGAACCAATAGGCGTCCCTTGTGTAGAACAGTCCCATTAACCAAACTGAATGGGGGCTTGCTCAGAGGATCTTTCTGCAAATTAGACTTGAGCTGATGAATGAAAGAGTCTCTATTGATGTCTTCCTGAAGGTCAACTCCTTGAGCCCAAACTGGAACTGAAATTATAGTTTTTAATTCAACTTCTTCTCCCACACACAAAAGAGCATCAGCAGCCGTATATTTGGGACCTGGTTTATACACCACCTCAAATTGGTAACCAAGAAGCTTGGAAAGCCAACACTGTTGATCAGCAGTAGAAATCATCTGCTGTAACAAATTTCTTAAACTTGTCTGACCTGAATATACAATGAATTTCCTTCCAATTAAGTAATGTCTCCAGTGCTGAATGGCAAGCACTAAAGCCATCAATTCCTTCTCGTAAGCGAACTTGCTGAAAAAGAAATTCGCCGTTTTTTCTGCATAAGGACAGCACCCACTCCAAGACTGGAGGTGTCACACTCCACCTCAAAAGGACAAGAAAAATCAGTAAGAGCAAGCATCAGAGAAGAGAACTATTAACAGCTTTCTTCAACTGCATAAAAGCCTCTCTGCCATGGGACTCCAAACAAATGTGTCTTTCTTTGTTAAATCGGTTAATGGTCTTGCTATTTACCGTAATTGGCAATAAATTTGCGATAATAACCACTCAACCCCAAAAAACCCCTCACTCCTTTTACATTTTTAGGCACAGGCCACTGCAGAACACTACGCACCTTCTCTAGATCCATTTCCACCCCTTCTTGATATAACATGCCTGAGGTATTCTAATTGTTTCTTCTCAAAGCCTCATTTTTTGAAGTTTGCCACAAACCGATGTTCCTTTAAAACGCCCAGAACTTGTGACAGGTGAAATAAATGCTGAGACCAATCTATATTGTACACAAGTATATCATAAAAAAAAACTAGTACAAATTGGCAAAGGAAAGGTTTAAAAACCTGGTTCATAGTGGCTTGGAAAGTCGTTAGGGCATTCATGAGCCCAAAAGACATGACGAGATACTTGTAGTGTCCCTCATGAGTCCGAAAAGCCGTCTTCTCAATGTCTGATGATAACCAGAAAGAACTATCATTTCAGATTTATCGCTTCCCTTTTACTACTAGACTCTTTCCTTGAATCGACCTTAAATCTAATTTGGAAAAGTAATTCATGTTATGCAGTTCATCCATGAGTTCATCAACCACCGGAATAGGAAACTTGTCAGGAACTGTGACCTTGTTGAGCTCCCTATAGTTTACACATTTTCCACGATGAGTCCTTTATGACTAGAATAATTGGACTGGTACTGCAGCGAATAACCCCAGAATCCAGCAACTCACTTACCTGCCTTTTTATTTCATCTTTATGAAGATGAGGATATCTGTATGGGCAAACACTAACTGGACCAGTCCCCAGGTACAAGTTGATGGAATGTTCAATGTTGCATTGAGGAGGTAATCCTTTTAATTCCCCAAAAGTACAGAGAAGTTCTGTAGCAAACTCTGCAATTCTTGCTCTTGGGAAGGAGACAAAACCTGTTCCAGCTGCTGAGATTCATGAGAACCCTTTTGCCAATGTATGTCACCCACCTCACAAATGGTCCCTTCTAACAGTGCATTAAAAGAACTAGATTTTACAGTACCAGATTTGTTGTTAGTGCCACTACTGCACAAAATCCCTTTGAGTTCCACCTCAGTGTTGTCAAAATCGCGACTTTGATCTTAAGGTCGTGCGATCTTACGATCTTGAGGGGCATGACCGATCATGGGAGGGAGAAAAATTGCAAATGGCCAGGATTGGTTCTGGATCGTCAATTTTAGAGGCCAACGTGTAGGATCGTGACATGTTGCGATTCTGGGAGCTGTTCATGGGCCGGGTCAGGTTCCATGACCCGGTTTTGAAAAACCTGATTTTTACAGAAAAAAGGGTCACATGAACACGACGCTTCAGGTTCCTCTGTTCTTTCACGGACACGACGCTTCATCTTCCTCTTCTTTCACGCACATGACGACGCGTCTGTCGTTTATGGCCATTTTCGTACCCACTGCAAGCTTCATTCTCTTCCCATCATGACCCTTCATCTCTCAGCCTTTGCTCGAGCTTCTTCTTCATCTCTCAGCCTCTACTTTCGAAGCCTCTTCTTCGCGCTTCAGCCTCTGTTTTCGAGGCTTGCTCTTCGTCTCTCAGCCAGTCTCTATTTTCAAGCTTCTTCGTCTCTCACCCTCTGTTTCGGGGCTTCTTCTTCATCTTCGTCTCTCCACTGCCCTGTTTTGAAGTTTGTTTCTGCAGTGCTCTGTTTTTTGAAGACAACTGGTGCTCTGTTTTGTTTCTACTTGTGTCTTATTGGAATTGTATTTAAATATATGAAATTATGAATACTAGAACTTTTATGGTATGATAGTGTTATATTTCTTGTTCAATATTATTTTCTAAGCATAGGTGTAAGTTTAAATATAATTTCATATGTTTAGTAGGATCTTACGATCCGAGTTTACGATCCTCCGTTTATGATTTTTCAACCCTCCTCCTATCCTATGTAAGATTTCGATTTTTAACATTGTTCCACCTTCTGACCATTCTTCTCAAAATTCATGGTTATGTCATGTCCTTCCAATCCACAACTGCCTTCCCTAGGGTCTTTAACCAAGCCACACCATGGATGATATCCAAACCACCCAATTCCTGAACGTAAGCATCAACTTTCACCTCTGAATCTCCAAAACCCAAAAGAAGATCCTTGCATTCTCCCATTATCTTAACCTTGTGACCATCCCCCCAATCTAACTCCCAGCTCCTTTCCCCTTTCCACATGCTCCACAACCATTGGGGAAATGAAATTATGACTAGCCCCACTATCCACTACCAAAACCACTGAATCCCTTTTACTTTTCCCTCAAGCCTCATTGTTGCCACTCGGAAAGACTCTCTTGACAGACCCAATAGCCCAATGGATTTGCAATCCAGATGTTCTTCCTCCTCATCGTCATCTTCGACTCTCGTGTATAATTTCACCATCTTCCTTCTCAACCTCATCCTTTCCAAGAACAACCAATCATAATTGGCGCTTTTGACGACCTACACAACGATGTAGAGGAGGATACTTTTCTCCACACTGAAAACAAAGGCCTTTAGCCCTTTTTTTCCAGAAATTCCTGATTGGATACTTTTTGGAAACCTCTATCCCTGTTAAAATTTCCTTCAGGCCTCATGGCTCTACAAACAGAAGATCCAACAAAGGATGGATATCCTTTACTCAATGAGGGCGAAACATTCATCCCATCTGAAAAGAATTTTCTCTCTGAAAAGAATTGCCCTGAAAGTTCTTCGCGCTGCCAACATCAGACTATGAACGGTTTTGAATCGCAGAACCCTCCACCACTTGTGAACATTCTGTTTCGACACAATGCGCCAAGCGCATTGCATCCAAACGATCCTAGGGTGCATGCATTCGAACACGAAGACAAATCTCCTCTTTTAATCCCTTCATGAAAAAACCCAAGAAGTAATTCTTTGGAAGACAACCCATCTACGAAGTGAGGAATTTGAAATCTACAATAAACTCGTTCACAGACCCTGTTTGCTTCAGGTCTGCTAATTCCTTGAACGGGTCTTCCAACCTTCCCCTCCCCTGCAACATCATGTTAGTGCTTTCTTGAACAAGTCCCAAGAAGGGACCTCCTTGGAATCAAGCCAAGATTGGAAGCAGTGAATGGTGGCGCCCCCCATGCTCAATTTTGCAAGTTTGATCTTGACGGTCTCTGAGATTTCTTGGACATCAAAATACGTCTCAGCCCTAGTAACCCATCCTCTTGGATCGGTCTTATTGAGAACAGGAAGTTTTACCTTCTTCACATTCAATTGGAATTCCTCCACTGGATTGCTTCCTGAAGTGGACAATGAGTGGACACCATTGCTGCCATTCAGGTTGGGTTTTACGATCTTCCCCACTTCGAGGACTAGAGATTTCAACGTATCTTCCATAGAACCTATAAGATCTTCCAAGGCATCAATGTGTTGGTTCCCTTCCATCTTGGTCTTCTTGCGTGGCATCAATCACATCTCTCTTAAAGCTAACGGCAGATCAGACCAATGTTAGGACTTTGAGAAAGAGAAGAATTGATAGACTGATTAATAAGAAAGAATGCATTTTTACACACAAGGGGCCCTAGAGCAATAGCTCCCTAGAAAGACTCCATGTCCCAACCACAACTAATTCTCCTAATGACTCTCACGAATGAGAGAAATCACTATCTATACCATACAATGAAATGGGTCTGACTAATTAACAAAACCGGTTCAGACCCCTAAGTTTCTTAACTCTCCTTAGTCTTCCTCCTGCCCGAATAGACCACCCAAGACTTAGGCTTAGGCGCTTAGTGGCTGTTTTATTATTAAGAACCACATCAGGTCCAATAACCTGACCTTGGATTCTATCAAACTTGAACCCATATCACCCTTTTCATAATGATTTAATCATAACTCTTGGTGTTTCTGAGAAGCTGAAGTAGAAAGTGGTAAAAATAGAGTAATTTCTTACAAGTTGGGGAGGCTAGGTGGCCTGACTGTCAGAGATCAAGGAGGAAACTGATTTCAGCCTTTACTTTTTGGGGTATAAAACAATTTTTTTTTTTTCAGTTTAATAACTGTTTTATGGTTGATAGATTATGCCTTGCTGTTTGTCCAGACTGCCTATTTTCATTCTTTGCCACCCCTACCCTTTCTTTTTGTCGATATGTCTGAAATATGTTACTTGCAAGTCTTACTGGATTCCTTTTTGATGCATTCAGAGTAATGAATTATTTTCGATCATATACTTATGAAGCATGAACTCTGATATAGAACAAATAATATTATATTTCTTAGCTGATCATTTTACTGCTCCTTTGCTGCAAATGCAGCAGTTTTTCCAAGAATTCATGTGAGGGACCCATATAAACGACTTGGAATAAGCAAGGAAGCTTCTGAAGATGAAATTCAAGCGGCAAGGAACTTCCTGATTCAAAAATATGCTGGACACAAACCAAGTGTAGATGCAATTGAGTCAGCACATGACAAAATAATCATGCAAAAGTTTCATGAGCGGAGGAACCCAAAAATTGACATTAAGAAAAAAATGAGGGAAGTCAATCAATCCCGATTTGTCCAGGCTGTCAGAGGCAGATTTCATACTCCATCCACAAAATTCATTGTAAAAACGTCATTGACATTCTTGGTGCTTGCTGTTTTGACTGTCCTCTTTCCAACTGAAGAAGGGCCAACACTTCAGGTTGCATTATCTCTGATTGCTACATTGTATTTTATATATGATCGGTTGAAGAGCAAGATACGAGCTGCGCTTTATGGGTACGTATACAATGATGTGTCTCATTCTTCTGAATATGTCAAGTATACTTCACACTATTCTCTATTAGACCATGATTTTAGTAGCATCACATTCCCATGGTTTGACATTCTGCTATGAACATTAATGCGCCCTTCTCTCTTTAGAATTTGAGCACTTCGTGGTTTTTCTTTTAGGTTTTCCTTATATAACTTGGTGCTTTGGTGCAGGGCTGGAGCATTTATCTTTTCGTGGCTGTTGGGAACCTTCTTGATGGTTTCAGTGATTCCTCCTATTCCTATAATTAAGGGGCTGAGAGCATTTGAAGTGATCACATCATTGATAACGTATGTTTTATTGTGGATCTCATCGACCTATCTTAAGTGAAGAGGGTTTTTTAGCAGAAGGCCAGTTTTGCGTTGGAAATTACACAAAATGTTATGTTTTAGTTTATTTAGTTATCAAATTGGAACTTAAAAAGAAAAAAAATGATATGCTGATTTTGTGGAATGAATTGTTTCTGTTATCGGTTGAATATTTGAATGAGCATAGGTATTGAAATATTTAGACGTGAAAATGAATGTGTTTTGTTCAATATGGATATGAAAGTTCAACTTTCAAAGGCGTGTCCTTGCTTTGACATGAGTAAGACCAAAGTTTTTGTGATAGTCTGAAGATTTTCTACTGTGTAAGGAGTATTATTAGGGCTAGGCAAAAGCATGCTAACCGGTCCGGTCTAAAAAATTGGATAAAAATAATCTAAAGGTTTGAAAAGTAACAAATTTTGGTTTTAAAAAATATTTTTTTCGGCCCAATATGAATAAGTATGATCGGTGACAGGCCCCACGATACCCACCACCGACCGAAGGCCAAAAAAAAGTTTTAGTTTTTTCGCCTTCTTTCTAGATCTCTCCATTGTGTAGATCTGATACTAATTTTTTATTTCCAGATATGTTTAGTTTTGTTTTATTTGTTTATTTTTGTTTTTAGATTTGTTTAATTTTTTAGTGGAACTGTTTAACCCACCCGCGGTATCCGTCCGACAGAGGTTGTAGGCAAAGATGGATATAAATATGTCACTCGTGGTTAAGATTGGTATGTGTTTTTTTTTAAATCATAACTAACTGATCTGACCATTACCCAATCCTAACTATTATAGTTGATGATTAGTTTTCTTATATAAAAGCAGAATTCTTTTACAAACTGTTATACCCTGCTAGGTAGTTTCTCTCCGAAAGCAGAATTCTCTTACAGTTTGGTTAAAATTCTATTTTGATCTTCCAAATTTTGAGTCCTATAAGAAATTTTAATTTGATCTTATAACTTTTAGTTTTGTTCCATGTTTGCCTTTTTTTTTGAGTTGTGACTATCATTTACGTGACACAAAACTGTAAAATAGTATTACTACTTTGTGATATAGAATAGACAGCTGTGTTATGTAAGGAACCATCATTATGTTTGCTAATGGTAGTCGCGCAAAAGGATAATTATGGAATAAAAAAGAAGTTATAGAATCAAATTGGAACTTTTCAAGTTATAGGAGCAAGATCAATCTTTGAATTTGATTTTGAAATTTATGTTCATGCATTGGAAGGAATCATTGTTATGCTTTCTTAGAATTTTAAAAAATAAGCAGAAAGAAAATGATCATAATGAAAATTGAGAGAGAAAATAGTTAAAAAATATTTTTATAACAGTTTAATTAATATATATTGTAAGTATAAAAGGTTTTATAGTATCAATCAATTAAAATTTATCATTCATAACTTTTGAAATAGTTATTACATAGTTTATAGTGTAAAATGTATTTAAATTAAAATTTTTTATAATTGGCTTAATGAGAAGAGATTTTTGTCCCTGGACATTTGGAATGGAAAAAAATCTTATGAAATAGATTTTTGTTTGCGTGTATATCTTGATAGGATTAACATATTATCTGGATATACCGGTCCAGGTTTACGGGCTGACCCATTTAACCCACTCTTACACGGGTTATGGGTTGAAAAAAAGAGGACCATTTAAAATACGAGTTCGCGGGTTGAGCCAGTTTAACCCGTGGGTTAAACGAGTCCAACCCGCGGGCCAATATATATTTAAATTTGTTATTTTATTTTAAGAATTCTACATTTTCTTTATTCTATTCCACTTTCACACTACACTTTTTTTTTTAAAAAAAAGAACTTCTAACCTAAGATGATGATGTTATATCATTGTTCTTATATTGAAATATGAGAAAGTTGATATTTAAATTTCATTGTTTGCTAATTTATTGAAAATTAGTTGTGAAGGTTCCTAATTTTGGATGGTTAAATGTTTTAAATTATATGTGACTTGAGTTTCATAAAAAAATATGTTTTGGACCAAATCCTAATAATTTTAAAACCAAAAAAGTAAAAAAAACAAAAAAATATATGCGGGCTAGCCCACAGGCCAACCCACGGACTTGCGGTCCTTACACAGTCTTAAAAAAACCGACCCATTTAAAATGTGGGCTCACACGGCTTAGCCTGTTGCGGAGTGGACCAGCCCGTTTACCCAACTATAAACCTCTAAATCCTCACAACCTTAAAATCCTTTGGATAATTGGATAGGCCTAGAAACTTTTTAGATTTAATATTTTTATAGCTACATACAAAACATTCAAATAGGAGAAGGCTTTCATTCACAATTATTATTTATATATATATTTTTCTTAGAAAATCCAACTTTGGTCCTCTTTATTTAAATTTTTGGTTTAGTCATTTAACATTTTTTTGTTAATTTAATTATTTGTTTTTTTAACATTAAACTGTTCTATATCTTAACTTTTTTTCCTTCTCATTTATATATTCTTCTGTCAGATATTCATTTTCTTTTGTTGAGATACAGATTTTTGTCTTCTATTCAACATATTCACGTCTAGATATCAAAATATTACAGCTTATTTTCTTCTACATATACCTCAACAGGTGCTTGTTGTATTTAATGTTAAAATATATTTGGGTATCTGATTTATAGCCTCAATGAGTTTGAATTTCAATAAGAATGACTAGGGGAACATCAAAAAGGTCACCTTGATTCAACAATATGATTGACAAAATTATGTTATGATATATGATAGAAAATGACAACATTACAAAAAAAGAATGGATTAAATTGACAAATTTTCCAATCAAGAATTTAAATAAACATAAAAGGTGAAAGTCATATTTTTACCTTTTTTTTTATCTACATTTCCAACAAAATAAACACATCGTTAGTATTTAAATGCATTTGAACTTTGAATTAAAGAAAAACAGCTCAACGATCAGATTGAGAGGATCTCTTTTTAAAAAAAGAAAGTGAGCATTGTCTCATGTTTCACTACTATAATTACAGTTAACTCTAGAAAATTTAGTAGTAATGCATGGTGAACACAAGCCATCGTGAAAGCCACTAAGACCATATTTAGCCGTGCAATTGTTGCTTAAAATAAAAAGAATAAAATGTTCAAAAGAGGTTCTTTTTTCAGTGTTTCAAAACAGAAGAGATGTGAGTTGCAGAACATGACAATGCTCTTTAGGGGATCGATGTAAGCGCCATCTTAAGATGTTCCGTTAAAGATGGTATAAGAACTTAGTTGCAAACTTGCAATCAACCAAACTCTTAATTGCAAGTCATTTTCATAAGAAAAAGAAAGCCCTTTATATGGTGGGTCTAGGATAGACACTTGTTGAGCTTGAATTTACAAAATCAGGAGTCCACCGAAGTCATTGACTTATTATTAGATCTTTTTGGGTTATGTACACGTGTTCTTCCTTCTTATATGTGGTCAGTTTATGCAGAGTTGACTAATGATGCTAATTATTTTCATGGGTTCATAACTATCTTTTGAAAAGGAAGAAAAAACATAAATCATTTTTAAGTTACAGTACATCATGCACCTTGTATTTAAATAAAAATTATATAAAACTCTTGCCAGTATCGATGCATTCGGATAGCCACAAGTCTATATGTTCTGAAATCTTTTGCCTTACTTTGTGAACAGCATCAGGAGAGGAGCAGTTCTTCTCATTACCTGAAAAGAGAATTCACAACCAGAATTTTGATACAGCACAATGATTATACATTAACAAGCAACTCGCACCGTTATGTGTAGTGTGTATTATAACAAATTGACAATGACTTTACATTAATCACATATTTGCTTGCTGCTTTTTTTTATGATTGATTACAGTTAATTCTCATTTTCATTTTTTAATATAACCGTGAGATAATGTTGCGATACAAGAGAGAAGGAATCATTGTGATCATACAATTGACATGCTGATAACATGAAGCTATATCCTATAGATTGCAGGTTCTAATAAATTGGCATCTTTTGAAATGTAACACGTACCTTCAAGGACCAAGGGAGATTGAGGACATCCTTTAATGTCAGTACAGTGGCCACAATTATAACATGTGATAGTGTAGGAAGGCACTGAAAGGTTTAATTACAATTAGGCAGCCTTCAGTCAACAAAATAATAGCAGTGTTGTATTTCACAATCAAGGCAAAACAAAATATAATTGTAGCACTTGATTCAGAACTCTTCCCCCCTTTTATTATGCAAACAAACCTAAGATTTTACCAGATCCCACTTGAGCCATAGCCAAAGATCACGCGACTAACATACAAACAACCAGACACAGGAAACCACACATTATTCGGTGCAATTCTGATTGGACATGAGCCACTCATTTGTCACTAGATAGCTATCAAATAAAGTCCATGTTGGATTCTAGAGATATTCAATTTTGACACATTTCCATAGAGATGGTAATGATAAAGAATGCTAGTGGCTAAATTGATAAAAGGGTAAATGGCAACTCACAGTCAGGTGATGAAGTCTGTTTGGATGCATGACGCCAAGGATCCTGTGAGCCATTTGCAAATACTATTTTTGAACCTGTCCATGTACATCACAATAGGATAGGATACATGAAATCAGGTCAAGTTCAAGATGATTGCATAATGGGATTTTCAAAGTATAACTAAAAGAGTGTAAAATATGTAGCATCCAGAAATATGATAACATAAAGAAGCTCTATGTTGAAGAATCCATGTCTTAGACACTAACTTATAATCGTAAATACATAGTTCAGATTGAAAATTTGAAATGTGTAAACTTATCATTTTCAAAATGAATTTTAGGTTCAGGATAACAACCACCAAGGCCAGGACATATATGATAAAATAAAAGACCAGGAACGGACATAGATAACTGAAAAGTAAAAGAGCCGTGTAAGCATATTATTTATAAACTTGCTTGTATTATTTAAATGAGGAGGGAAAAAGGAGAGAAATAAACAAAAAATCAAGCATAAGGCAAGTTTAGACCAGCGATTTTTGTGCCTCCATAGTATAAATTAGTTGCATCAACATCAGGAAAGATGCCCTCTCCAAAGACATTTTTGCAGAGGTCCAAATGGTATCTGTAATGTATGACCACTCAGTAAAAATCAACATTGTTAAAACAGATGATCAATTAAAGTGAACAGTGAGGAAGAGGAACTTGCTTTGTGTCAACTTTTGAGGAGCGTACACTATCATTTGAGGGGGCTACTTGAAAGTATGCAACTTCAGTGCAGACTTGAAACCACCATAATCGAGTAGAACTGTCTTCATCAATAGCAGTTTTCTTCAAGTACTCCTGGTCATAAGTCTGTACATTAACACCGAAGGTTCCAATGAAGTACTCTTTGACATATTTGGCATAAGTATCCTGCATGTTGAGTTATAGTTTCAATCTGTCAAAGCCAGAAAGACAGAACTAGCCCCAGTGGGGGGAGAGAGAGCAGCATATCAAGACACTCAAATTCTAGAGTATTCATATATGACAAATACCAAATTCCATATGAAGGAAACTAGTAAAGTAGATATATTGTTTGTATATTTCAGTCACAAGGGACATACATCATCAGTTTATGCCAAGAACCATGCATATCATCATAGTGAACATCAAATTCAAATTTGGTAGTTTGTGCTCCAACCTTTATGCAATTTCAGGGATAGAAATTTTTTTGACAAAGTAGTATAATATGACTAAGAATTTTATATGTATAGAAAGTATACTATTATGTGGCAGAAAAGAGAAGGAGAGGGAGAGACAGTGAGTTCAAATCCCCTACCAACACTTTTAACATAAACTAACAAAATAATATTTGCCTATAAAAAAAGAAGTGGCAAAAGGAAAAATAAAAAATAAAAAAACTACTCAGTTTCGAATGGTAACCAATGGGGGAAAATTAGGTGGTTTGCATGTAATATTAAATCACCAAAAAAGGAAAACAAAAGGGAAGCTCCATTGAGCAGTTTCATAATATTCTGGAAAAGGACTTAGATGGAAAAGCATACCACCAAGTCCTCTCCAGCCTTCTTTGCTTCAACCATAGGCTTGCAGACTCTATCTGGATTTCCATATTGAAACTGTAACATTCAAAGATCGAGAAAAAAAATGATGACACAATGAATTTGAATGAAAAAGACTGCAATGTATGAGGGTAGCAGTGAAAGTCATATCACTCACAGCTACAGTAGCAGCATCAGCAATAAGATACAGAAAGTCTTCATCTATTTCAAGCTGCAAAACAGAAAGAAAAAAAAAAGCTCAACAACTCAGCATACAGCATGACAATCACACTTGAAAGTCCAGTGGGCAACAATAACATGGTTCATGTTCTGGAGCAAAGTATAATAATATACTTTTGCAAGGAAATAGAGCATACATAATCTGCATTAAAAGAGGCCTTCAGTTCCTTTGCATTGGTTGCAAGTTTTTGTTCAATGAGTTGAGTAGTTTCTTGTAATGCCGCTTTACATTCGGCACCTGCTGACTCACCAATCTGTATATGATAGAATTCAGAACTTCAAATTTCATTGAAATTAAAGAATACGGATCTTTAAGCAACTCAGAACATCTAGAATAAAAACAAACAGAGAAAAGAATATGGACATGATATAATAATAATAACCAAATTCACCTGCCGATCATATTCTGTAAAGTTATAAACAGCAAGAACAACTGCAGAACTTGCCAGACTTCCACATGTTAAATGGGGAAACTTAAGACGGAACCATGCACTGAGTGCTCCAGAATATGAGCCACCAAAAAAGAACCAGGGGTTTTCAGCTTTTGTTCTATTTAGCTTTGCATTTAAGGAATTCTACATGAAAATTACAGCAAGAAATAATAAAAATAGGTATCAATCTAACAAACACCATATTCAATACAGCAATGAATTATTTAAAAGTTTGCTTATACCATAAAAAAAAAGAAACCTTAAGTGATAAAAACAAACAGAATATGGAAATATGATAAATTGACAACTAGAAAGTAAATACAGACTATTAAGACAGACATATCTTGATTATTTACCATAGATACATCACATGTAATCAAACATGCATGTTAGAAGTTAATCATGGTTTGTTTCTTCTTTGATCAAGATATCTTTCTTACACTGTATGAAAGCAATCCACAAACATCTCAATGCCACTGACAATTGCCGACCTTAATCAATATCTGGGTGTGATTCACAAACACAAATCCTATCGGCAAATAATTACAGAATGTCGCAACTTGGTTCTCAGCAACTTATAAGAACAAGGTGGCCTTGCATTACCTATGCTTCTTTAGGCATCTAAAAGCCTATGATGGCAACACAATGTAGCTCACCTGATAATACTGGCGAAAAACAGCCAAATCCGAGAGTGCTTGCTTGGATGAAAGATATTTCAAATTTTTTGTCTCCAAAGAATTAAATGGGGAACTCTTTCCATAATAACGATGTTCTAGAGAAACCAAGGCTGCTCCAAACTTCTTTGCCAGTACCTATAGACAAAAAAAGCCACAGAGATTTGTTTATATTACCATGTATTCTTTACAAAAAGCCACACCATCCTTTATTGAGTTTCATCCTTTATTGAGTTTAATTGTTTTGACATGTTCAAAATTCTTTGACCATCTCTCTCCTTAGAAAATAAATACATGGGGCCTATCTAATATTTATTGACTTTAATTGTGATGAACTAGTGTATGGATTTTTACACTAGCAACCATATACATGAACAATGTAAATATTCTTACAGGGTATTCTAATTAAATTCATGAAATAGAGAAGCACAATTTTCCAAGTACATGAAATGAGAGTATCCTTTTCCATCCTGTTGGCCAAAACAACAAATAGGGACTTGCCCTTTTACCAAAACTTATGATCTCAACTTCAATTTTGTTAGAGTGCAGAACGCAGACATGTATTAATAAATGATACAAGTCTGGAGCAGGCATTGCAACTTACACCAACATAGTCATTCACTATCCCATTGTCTGGACCTTCACCGCCAATAACCAAAAAAATCGGCCCATCTGGGATACGGAAATAGTCTAGGAACTCATAGTAACGCTGCTGGAATTGACGATGATCCTGCAGCACAATCAAAATTCCATAATTACATGTCGTAAATACCCCCAAACACTTGGAGTTCTTTTTTTTTTTAAAAGGAGCATATTTTTAATGCCAGTAAATTAACATGTTGAAAGAAAATACCAAACTCCAACAATAGATGTTGAATTGAAATAAGTAACTTCGGTGTGTCCCAAAAGTGAGTAGTGTTGCTGTTTGATGTGAACCAAAAACCTTGGGAATAAGGTTCAAACCTGATCTCAATACTTATTCATATTTTCCTTTACCGTTATTTAAATAGATAAAAAAATAGCCCCAATGTAACCCAATAAAAAATTTTCCTTAACTCAAAAAAAGGTTCAGTTGCTAAAATTAAAATGCAAGGTTATCATTTTTTACTTTATTTTGGGTAAATGCTTAAGGTAGTCATAAAATTGTATGAGTTATAGAAAAAGCTAAAATAAATTATATAAGTTGGTAACTGAAGGTGTTTAAAATCTCAGGAATAAGATTCATCATCATATAATTTTGAGAACTAATTTAAAGATTTTCTCAGTCTATTTTGCATTTAGATAGAGGGAAATACATAGGCAGAGAAGTGATCGAGAGTTTGATTGAACCAGAGCACGTTATTGGTGAGGTATTTGCCTTCAGAGAGCTTATTGAGAAGCATACGAGGAGGAACGACGCCGTACAATACCGCCGGAAAACACATAAAAAGGAACAACGTTAACGCTGTTATAATTAGCCATCTATGTTGTTTCATCGCCATGCTTGCTTCCTCAGGCTTCAGTTTCGCTTTCTTTCCCTTTAAAAATTCAACACTATCACACTCACTGGAAAAAAAAAACAGAACAGAGGAATGCATTGCTTGTAAGATCACACTTTTCTATTTTGGATAAGTGGAATTCTACCCCATAATGAAATTACCTTTTCGATCGACTAGGTATTGTTGCTGTGGGGTGTTGTTTAAGGAAAGCACTTGCCAAATTTGTTGGAGACTCGAAATGGGTTGTTCCTTGACCCCACAAATGATTAAAATAAAATATGCAGAAACAGACATATTATATTAACAGTGAGTACGATGAGGCTCCACACGTTCTTTCTCTCTGGGAATACAGTTTTCATTTTCATTTGCGTTTTGTATAAGATAGTCTGTCTCGTCTGAGTCAGACTATTACAGGAGCACCAAAAGAGAAATTTCATTAGGAATGACAAAAAGTCATGCTCGTAAAAATTGGTAGAATGAACAAGATTTTTTAACTCATTTCCCGTTATAATCTGTTTAATTGGTGGGTCAAAATCTTGGCAGGGTAGGCCGGCCCGACGGGCCCCCATAAAAAAATTATAAATATTACTAAATAAATAAATTATATTTTATTTTATTAAAATATATATTTTTACTTTCTAAAATTTTAAAAAAATAACATCTCTTACTACTTATACATTTCTTTTAATAATATCTTCTTTAATTTTTTTAAAAAACTATTTTTTTAATTTTTTTATCTTAATTTGATATATTTTTTAAAAAATTATAATTTTAACTTTAACGAGCCGGTCATTAGGCATGACGAGCCCTAAATTCTGGCCCGTTTAGTTTAGCGGGGCGGACCAACCCATTTTTCCATCCCTAAATTTCATAAATTATCTTATGAGGAGGGTATTTGAAAGAAAGAGTTACAATGTTTCTTGTTGGTATTCGTTTTAAGCCTTTGTTCTGATAAAATAAGGAAATTGGGAGGGAAAAAATTGGGCAAAAATAAAATGGATGAAAAAATGGAATTGAAATTTAAAGAAAATTTTTATATTTGGAATGGTGTAAATTGACAAGAATTGGGAGGGAATATTTTGATGGATGAAAAATATAAAAATAAAGTAGTTTTTTATAATTACAAATTTGAAAATATTGCATAGTAACATTATGATTTTTTTATAACTTCCTTCTACATTCTTTACACTATACTATTTTTACAATTTATATTTTTCATTTTTTGTATTATATAATTTATTATATATTTTCTCCTTTTTATCCTTTTTTTTATCTTGTCAAGTGGTGGTGTTTTCTTGTCATTTTTCTCTTTTTCTTTGGTAATAGCTAGCAACCCCTCTATAGCCAAAGGAGGAGATAAAATATAACAAAAATTAAAGGCACTAGATCTAACAATCAAGCTAAAACATCTGCAACCTTGTTCATCTTTCTGAGCACGTGGCAATAACAAGCTGAATCAAACTCAACCAAGAGCTCCTAAATGTGAACTACCAACTCTTTTACACAACCATTCTGGACTACCTTATCACCAACATGATCTAGAGCTTGTAAACAATCTGACTCAACAATAACACAACACACAAAAAGAATTTCTTGTCATTTTTTATAAGAAACCTTACAATTTTTTTAAAATATTTCCATTTACACGATATTCATAAGGGAATGGTCATGCACATACTTTAATTCGTTAGGCTCTATTATGGTCATTTTGGTAATTGCCAAGTTTTCAATATATGATTTCCACCTAAATCAGTCATTACTTCAATAGAAATAATCTCTATGGTCCCACGTAAGGAAAATCTCATATCCTCTATGTTTCCTTCAGTCCTAAACTATGGAATTTAGTTAAATTAATCATTTTTAGTTGAAATAAATTTCATCCTAAGATATTCTCTCATTTCAAATGGACCATAAGTTTAGCACTTTAAAGTGGATATGTAATAGTAAATAACAATGAGTATCCTTGGATTTCTCAAAATTATAATAAGGTCCAAAAGTTAGGAAAATTATAGTTAGTTCGGTTCAAAATATAACCTAAATGTTAGGTTTGATCAGTTTTAGGTCTAAAAATATGGAATCCAGTAAAAATGGCCATATTTATTTATCTACCAACTCTAACCAATTAAATCATTGGGTATAACGAGTTTCAGGTGATGTGGGTTACAATTGAATCAGGTGGTCAGAAACAGGTCTTATAAGGTAAGCATCACTTGAGGGATGAACAAGACGAACAATAGAGATAAGGTAAGAAGGTAAGATAAGGATGAACATATGCGATGAGGATAAATTCCAAATGTTAATTCATGATTGAAAGAATGTAAGAACGTATATGAGGTTGGGGGATTGAGGCTCACGACATCGCTTAGGGTTGAAGAACAAATAATCTTGAAGCATCATATACAAGAATGAGGGTGAAGGTTAGGGCTCAAAGCATTGATGTGGGAAAGATATTTTTGAGATGTGAGAAAAATAATAAGGAAAAGTGCATTAAAGAAAACAAGGGATAGGATTATTTGTTATGGTTAAGTTGGGGTTAATTAGTTGGGTATGAGGCTTTGTAGACATTTATGCAAATGTAGTATTGAATGGTTGAGTTTCAGTTAGACGAGTAAAAAAATTTTCAGAGCCCAATCCAACCATTACAAATCAAACTAAACCGCTTTAAAAAACTATTTTTAACAAAAACCCAATTTAATCTATTTATTTCATATTTTTTCACTCGGTTTTGTCAGTTACAAGTCGGGGTTGGCTAATGTGAGCACTGATATTGGCACAGCCTAGGAATGGGAAAAAAACTCATACCCGCAGATATCCATGGATATTACCCGTGATGGGGCGGATATGGATAGTCAAATGGGTACCCACAGGTAGATTAAACGGGTATTTTAAAAACCTGTTAATAAATGGGGCGAGTAGTGGTATAGTGTAACACCCCTATTTTTATTTTTATTTTTATATTAAAATTTTGAAGGAATTAAATTATGGTTCTTTAGAACTTTTTAATCTACGTATTATTTATGATTTTTTGGAATTTTTTGGAATTTTGGAATTTTTTTAATAAAAATAATATTTTTTTAAATAATTTTAAATTCATATAAGTGACTTAAATTAAAAATATTTATAAGAAAGTGAATTTAAATTATAAGAAAATTTTCTAAAATCCGTTTCAAGTAGACTTATCTAAAAATTATCGGTTTGAGAAAAATCTTGATTTTTTCCAATCGTTAAAAAATTGGAAACGTATCAATAAATTTTTATTAACGGAAAATTTTAGATTTTTAAAATTTCAGCTTTATATTACTTATTATAAAATTAGTGAGGACTGATATAATATCGCTAATTTTCAAAAAGGACTCATTTTGAATATTTAAAATATACCGAGTGAAAGGTTACTATTTGGCTTAATAATTCTGCCGACAGTTACTATGCAAAATACTGTGCATGTACGAAATTTTCAAAGAATGCATAGTAACCTGGAATAAAAAATTCAAAAATGCATAGTACTTTTATATTAAAATAATGGAATGCATAGTAAATTTTTTTCCTATAAATACCGAAGGATTTCTTCTTTAGAATTCACAATTTCAGATTAAGTTTTCTTAATACAGTAGTGCTAGTGAGATAGTGGTGAAAGTGAGAGAGAGAAGAAAAGTTTTTGGAGAGAAGGTTCTGCCAAAATCCTAAGGTAAGAATACTTCTCTTTTATATTTTTTTTAGATTATTTTATATCGTTTTTAGAAATCTGTTATTATACTGAAAATAATATTATTTTAAGTTACTATTCTGCATAGTAAACACTATTTCAATAGTAAATTACTATTTCAATAGTAAATTACTATTCAAATAGTAAATTACTATTTACTGTTACTATTTACCGTTACTATTCACGATTTACTATTTACTGTTACTATTCACGTTTTACTATTTACTGTTACTATTCATGTTTTACTATTCACTATTCACTATTCAAAATTTACCATTTCTGTTTTAAGTAATAATCTTAATCTTCGTCTTATGCTTATACTGAAATAAAATTGATATTAATATTTCTAGAAATCGGAGGCGCAAAGCAAATCTCTTTTTGGTAACGACTCAAGGTAAGGGGGAGTGAGATAAGAAGTATAATATGAAAAGACATAAGAATAATGGGAAGAGTCCCCTACTCCTTTTAAATTTAATAATATTATTATTTTAAAATATTAACTTTTTAACTTAAAATTTTTAATAAATTTTAAATTAAATATCTAGTTTAACTAACTCTAACATACCTATGCAAAGAATTGGACCATTATGACCTATATGGACTGGACTATACCTATGCAAGGACTTGGACCATTATGACCCATATGGACTGAACTATACCTATGCAAGGACTGGATTATATGGACTTACATATACCTATGCGAGGAATTGACCAAAAGGACTAAAATTGACTATATTAATAATCATTAAATTTTGTATTATGATATATATTAATGATATTTAATTGATTTGATTATGATTTGATTATGATTGATTGATTGATGATATTTAGTTATGATTGATATTGTTTGATTTTGATTGATGATATTATAATGTGGAGTTTGAGCATATAGCGAGCATGACGGAAAGCTAAAATTCAGTAAGAATTTCTTACCTTACTCTTTAAATTTTATTATCTTTTATCTCTTCTTAGAAATTATTTTTATTAACTTTATTTTCAATATTTAGAATAAAAAAATTAGTATTTATTTTAGAAAGAAAATATTTTATGAGAATTTATTTAATTAAATCTTGAGTTAAAGAAAAATTTTGTAATTTTAAGTATTTTTGGTTAATAATTATTCTCTTTTAATAAAACAAAACTTTTTTTAAAAGAAAATTATTTTATTTTTCCAACTTAATAACTAAATACATTTGGAAATAATTGAGATTCCTAAATTTGATTTTGTTAAGATTTAATTTGAGAAAGATTAGGTAAAGTTTTATATGATAAAGTTTTTGGATATTTAAGGCTTAGAAACTCAATTTCCGTGAGATTTGAAAACTGTACCAAATTTATTTCTGTGGGACAGAAATTCAGAGAACTGAGAAAATGTACAGTTTATTGAAATGATATTGTAAACCTTTAAGGGATTTAATAATTGAGTTTCTAAAAGCCTTAACCAACTCAATACGCGAGTAGTTCATGCATCATGAATCATTAAAGTGAAATGAAATAATATTGTCTGGGGACGGATTATAGAAACCGAGGATACATTAGAGGAGGCTTAATTGCGAGCCTTGGGATGAGAGGGTGTGAAAGGGTGCTTCAGGGGACCTGGGGTAGCTCCCTAGTGTCGGGTACTTTCACAATAAAAACTTTCTCAATCTGACTAGTCTCTAAGTGTTTCCATACCAGTTGAGCTGTTCATATTATTATTATCCGGACTTATGGAACAGTGTAAACTCCTGGTTGGCCCAGTACAAATTAAAATTTAAGGGCCCACATATATAGATAAGTTATAATGAAGATATTGCATAACATTCATGCATTCATAATTGATTGTGTATGTGATTGTGATTAATATTATTATGTATTGGTTGTGAAAACCCTTTGTTGCTTATGTCTTATTCGGAAATATTATATTCTGTTTCTCACTCCTTTCTCCGTGTTTTTGTTTCATATATTCTAAATTGATGGTTCAGAGGGAAGGATCGAAGAATTTCAGCAATAGATATAGCACGTTCTAGAAAGGGAGCTCGGTATGAATACCGTGGTCCAATGAATAAATAATGTTAATAAGTAACTGCTTCTGGGCCATGGAGTTTCCTCTCTTTCTTATAATGTTTAATGTTTATTTTCTTCGGATGAATGTACAAATACTTTATAAAGTTTTAATAATATTTGTGAGGTATTTCAGAAATAATGTATATAATTTATTCCGATAGTTTCTTTTTAACAATCATATCTTTAGTAAAAAAAAATACAAATTTTTCTAGAATTTATTAAGGTGTAACTGAGGGTGTTACAAAGTGGTATCAGAGCAGTTAATCCAATAGGCCTGGGGAAAAGGTCTATCTTGCTTTGTCTGTAAACTCTGTATAGGTAGAATATCTGACTTGGTAGTAACTGTGATTGATGTGACAAATCTCAGTTACTGTGAAACAGGAAACTAATGGCTGGAAACGATCTTGCTGGAGTTGTAGAACGCTTAATCAATGCAATGGGAGCACGTGAAGGTCAAGGTAATGATGCTTTGAGAAGACTGGACCTATTCGAAAAGCGCAATCCACCTCGTTTCAAGGGAGGATATAACCCTGATGGAGCACAAATCTGGATTCGAGAGATAGAGAAGATCTTTCGAGCATTGCAATGTAATGAAGCTGATAAGGTAGTCTTCGCTACTTATGCCTTATCTGAGGATGCCGAACATTGGTGGGATAGCATGCGTAAACAATTCGAAGTCAACGACGTGGAGATCACTTGGGACTATTTCAAGGATATGTTTCTGGAAAAATACTTTCCAGCTGATGTTAAAGAGAAAAGACAATTCGAATTCCTGTCGCTGACCCAAGGAAATATGACCGTTGGAGAGTACGCATCCAGGTTTGAAGAGCTATCTCGTTTTCATTCTCATTATAATGATGCTACTAATGAAAGATATCGGTGTGCAAAGTTTGTAAATGGACTGCGGCCAGAAATTAAGGAAGCTATACGAATGCAGGAAATCCGTGAATTTTCTGTATTGGTAAATCGCTGCAGGATCTTTGAAGAAGACCATAAGGATAGAATGACCAAAAGTCGTGAGCCTATTCACAAGGCGGGAGAAATAAGAAGTGGAGGACCTCACCATCACCAAAGAAGAGATTTCAGAAGGAATAAGCCTTACCAAGCACCATTTCGTCGGTTTGGAGCAGCATCTGTTCCTAACAGACCCCAAGCTTCAACTGGAAGCTATTACCCAACATCTGCACCAAATTTTAAATGTTTTATCTGTGGAGGACCCCATTTGAAAAGGGATTGTCCTAAAAACACTTATGTTTGCTTTAAGTGTAACAAACCAGGTCATCACATCAAGGATTACCCAGAGATGAAGAGAGAAAACCCTGAAGGTGCAAGTACAAACATAAATACTCAAGGAGGCGCGCACAGTGCAGTCGGAAGGCCGAAAGCAAAAGAAAAGGTTTTTGCAATCACTGGAGAAGAAGCATCTCATGCTGATTCCATGGTAGAAGGTAAGTGTATCATTAATAAGATTTCTTTAACTGTTATGTATGACTCAGGTGCATCACATTCCTTTATTGCCAATGACTGTGTAGAAAAACTAAAATTACCTGTGATAGAACTTCCATTTGACTTATCTGTACATACTCCTGGAAACAATCCCATTGTCACTTCTAAAGCTTGTTGGAAATGCCCTATTGTCATAGATGGTAGGGACTTTAAGGCTAATCTTTTCTGTTTACCCCTTTCTGGCTTAGAAGTTATTATTGGGCTAGATTGGTTGTCTGACAATCATGTTCTAATAGATTGTCATAATAAAACCATAATGTTTAAAGAACCAGTGAATTTGAATCCTGAGGATTCGAGATTTCTAACCGCCAACCAAGTGAGTGCCTTTTTAAAAGGAGGGGCTCAAGGATTCATGCTATTGCTTTCAACGAAAGGAGAGCAAGAATCAAAAATCAAAAATCTGCCGGTTGTGTGTGAATTTCCTGACGTTTTTCCTGAAGATATCCCTGGTTTACCCCCAGAAAGAGATGTGGAATTTTCCATTGATCTAGTACCTGGAGTTGGACCTATTTCAATTGCACCATACCGAATGTCACCTCTAGAATTAGCAGAGTTGAAGAAACAACTTGAAGAGATGATAGAGAAGCAGTTTATACGACCCAGTGTATCCCCCTGGGGTGCACCAGTGTTGTTGGTTAAGAAAAAGGATGGTAGCATGAGATTGTGTGTAGATTATCGGCAACTGAACAAGGTGACGATCAAGAACAGATACCCTCTGCCAAGGATTGACGGCTTGATGGATCAGCTGTGTGGTGCCACGGTGTTCTCTAAAATTGATTTGAGGTCTGGATACCATCAAATAAGGGTGAAGAAAGAAGATATATCGAAAACTGCTTTTAGAACACGCTATGGCCATTACGAATATCTAGTAATGCCTTTTGGTGTAACTAATGCACCAGCCGTATTCATGGATTACATGAATAGGATTTTTCATCCATATCTAGATAAATTTGTAGTGGTGTTTATTGATGATATATTAGTGTACTCTAAAAGCAGAGAAGAACATGTTGAACACTTGAAGGTTGTGTTGGAAATCCTGAAAAAGAAACAACTGTATGTAAAGCTGTCGAAGTGTGAATTCTGGTTGGAAGAAGTAAACTTTTTAGGACATGTAATTAGTCAAGGAGGAATAGCTGTAGACCCTTCCAAGGTGGAAGCAGTTTTAAAATGGGAGAGACCAACCACGATCACTGAGATTAGAAGTTTCTTGGGCTTGGCTGGATACTATAGGAGATTCATTGAAGGATTTTCAAAGCTAGGATACCCATTGACCAAGTTAACACGGAAAGGACAACCTTTTGTGTGGACGACACAATGCGAGAATAGTTTCCAAGAGCTGAAAGATCGACTTACTTCTGTGCCAGTGTTAGTACTCCCCGATCCACATCGAAGTTTGAAGTTTACTGTGATGCGTCTAAACAAGGACTAGGAAGTGTACTCATGCAAGATAAGAAGGTTGTAGCCTATGCGTCACGTCAATTAAGGCAACATGAGATTAACTACCCTACCCATGACTTAGAGTTAGCCGCTGTAGTTTTTGCCTTAAAGATCTGGAGGCATTATCTATACGGTGCAACATTCGATGTGTTTAGCGATCATAAAAGTCTCAAGTATTTATTCGACCAAAAGGAGCTAAACATGAGGCAACGGAGATGGATGGAGTTCTTAAAGGACTACGATTTTGAGTTGCAATACCATCCTGGAAAAGCGAACGTAGTAGCTGATGCTTTAAGTCGAAAGTCTCTACATGCGTCCACGATGATGATAAAAGAGCTGGAATTGATAGAGAACTTCAGAGATCTTAACCTAGCAGTAAAGGTTAATGCTAACAGCTACAGATTAGGAGCGTTGCAAGTGACAAATGAATTCCTGAGGCAAGTTTTAGAGGCTCAACGAGAGGATGAATTCCTGCAAGAGAAGAAAGAACTCTTGAAACAAGGAAAAGAAGTCGAGTTCAATGTGGGAAACGACCAATTATTGAGATATAAGGATCGAGTGTGTATCCCTGACAAAGAGGAGTTGAGGAAAGCAATTCTAGAAGAAGGCCATAAAAGTTATATGAGCATTCATCCCGGAGCTACTAAAATGTATCAAGATTTGAAGAAGTTATTTTGGTGGCCTGGAATGAAGAAAGCAGTGGCAGAGTACGTGGCTGCATGTCTAATTTGCCAGAAGGTTAAAGTAGAACACCAAAAACCCCCTGGAATGCTACAATCAATGGAAATACCAGAATGGAAATGGGATAGCATTACCATGGATTTTGTGACTTCTTTACCCAAAACTCCATTAGGACATGATTCGATATGGGTAATAGTTGATAGACTAACAAAGTCTGCCCACTTTATTCCCATCAACATTCGTTACTCTATGGAGAAGCTGGCAAAATTATACATCGAGGAGATTGTGAGATTGCATGGAATTCCTTCAAGTATCATTTCTGATCGGGACCCTCGTTTTACATCACAATTCTGGAAGAGCTTGCACAAGGCTTTGGGAACAAGACTGCGTCTAAGTTCAGCATATCATCCTCAGACGGATGGACAATCAGAAAGAACAATCCAATCTCTAGAGGACTTGTTACGAGCTTGTGTGTTAGAGCATAAAGGAAGTTGGAATCAATTCTTACCATATGTGGAGTTTACCTACAACAACAGTTTTCATGCTAGCATTGGCATGGCACCTTTTGAAGCATTATATGGGAGAAAATGTAGGACCCCGCTATGTTGGTTTGAGACTGGTGAAAACTTGATGCTAGGACCAGAGTTGGTACAACAAACCACGGATAAAATCAAAATAGTTCAGGAAAAGATGAAGGCAACACAGAGCAGGCAGAAAAGTTACTATGACAAAAGAAGAAAGCCGCTCGAATTTCAAGAAGGCGATCATGTATTCTTGAAAGTCACACCTATGACTGGGGTCGGTCGGGCAATGAAATCTCGAAAACTAACTCCTAGATTTATCGGTCCATACCAAATAATTCATAAAGTTAGTCCCCTTGCCTACCAAATAGCATTACCACCTTTTCTTTCTAATATCCATAATGTTTTTCATGTGTCAAACTTGCGAAAGTATATATCTGATCCTACACATGTTATTGAACCTGATGTCATACAAGTTAAAGATAATCTTACATATGATGCACCACCTGTTAGAATAGGTGATAGAAGAATAAAACAATTAAGAGACAAGACAATTCCGCTTGTAAAGGTTATTTGGAGTGAAACGAGAGGAGAAGATGCTACATGGGAACTAGAAACTGAGATGAAAGAGTCTCATCCTCATTTGTTTTACTGATTAATGTAAATTTCGAGGACGAAATTTTCTAAGGGGAGTAGAGTTGTAACACCCCTATTTTTATTTTTATTTTTATATTAAAATTTTGAAGGAATTAAATTATGGTTCTTTAGAACTTTTTAATCTACGTATTATTTATGATTTTTTGGAATTTTTTGGAATTTTGGAATTTTTTTAATAAAAATAATATTTTTTTAAATAATTTTAAATTCATATAAGTGACTTAAATTAAAAATATTTATAAGAAAGTGAATTTAAATTATAAGAAAATTTTCTAAAATCCGTTTCAAGTAGACTTATCTAAAAATTATCGGTTTGAGAAAAATCTTGATTTTTTCCAATCGTTAAAAAATTGGAAACGTATCAATAAATTTTTATTAACGGAAAATTTTAGATTTTTAAAATTTCAGCTTTATATTACTTATTATAAAATTAGTGAGGACTGATATAATATCGCTAATTTTCAAAAAGGACTCATTTTGAATATTTAAAATATACCGAGTGAAAGGTTACTATTTGGCTTAATAATTCTGCCGACAGTTACTATACAAAACACTGTGCATGTACGAAATTTTCAAAGAATGCATAGTAACCTGGAATAAAAAATTCAAAAATGCATAGTACTTTTATATTAAAATAATGGAATGCATAGTAAATTTTTTTCCTATAAATACCGAAGGATTTCTTCTTTAGAATTCACAATTTCAGATTAAGTTTTCTTAATACAGTAGTGCTAGTGAGATAGTGGTGAAAGTGAGAGAGAGAAGAAAAGTTTTTGGAGAGAAGGTTCTGCCAAAATCCTAAGGTAAGAATACTTCTCTTTTATATTTTTTTTAGATTATTTTATATCGTTTTTAGAAATCTGTTATTATACTGAAAATAATATTATTTTAAGTTACTATTCTGCATAGTAAACACTATTTCAATAGTAAATTACTATTTCAATAGTAAATTACTATTCAAATAGTAAATTACTATTTACTGTTACTATTTACCGTTACTATTCACGATTTACTATTTACTGTTACTATTCACGTTTTACTATTTACTGTTACTATTCATGTTTTACTATTCACTATTCACTATTCAAAATTTACCATTTCTGTTTTAAGTAATAATCTTAATCTTCGTCTTATGCTTATACTGAAATAAAATTGATATTAATATTTCTAGAAATCAGAGGCGCAAAGCAAATCTCTTTTTGGTAACGACTCAAGGTAAGGGGGAGTGAGATAAGAAGTATAATATGAAAAGACATAAGAATAATGGGAGGAGTCCCCTACTCCTTTTAAATTTAATAATATTATTATTTTAAAATATTAACTTTTTAACTTAAAATTTTTAATAAATTTTAAATTAAATATCTAGTTTAACTAACTCTAACATACCTATGCAAAGAATTGGACCATTATGACCTATATGGACTGGACTATACCTATGCAAGGACTTGGACCATTATGACCCATATGGACTGAACTATACCTATGCAAGGACTGGATTATATGGACTTACATATACCTATGCGAGGAATTGACCAAAAGGACTAAAATTGACTATATTAATAATCATTAAATTTTGTATTATGATATATATTAATGATATTTAATTGATTTGATTATGATTTGATTATGATTGATTGATTGATGATATTTAGTTATGATTGATATTGTTTGATTTTGATTGATGATATTATAATGTGGAGTTTGAGCATATAGCGAGCATGACGGAAAGCTAAAATTCAGTAAGAATTTCTTACCTTACTCTTTAAATTTTATTATCTTTTATCTCTTCTTAGAAATTATTTTTATTAACTTTATTTTCAATATTTAGAATAAAAAAATTAGTATTTATTTTAGAAAGAAAATATTTTATGAGAATTTATTTAATTAAATCTTGAGTTAAAGAAAAATTTTGTAATTTTAAGTATTTTTGGTTAATAATTATTCTCTTTTAATAAAACAAAACTTTTTTTAAAAGAAAATTATTTTATTTTTCCAACTTAATAACTAAATACATTTGGAAATAATTGAGATTCCTAAATTTGATTTTGTTAAGATTTAATTTGAGAAAGATTAGGTAAAGTTTTATATGATAAAGTTTTTGGATATTTAAGGCTTAGAAACTCAATTTCCGTGAGATTTGAAAACTGTACCAAATTTATTTCTGTGGGACAGAAATTCAGAGAACTGAGAAAATGTACAGTTTATTGAAATGATATTGTAAACCTTTAAGGGATTTAATAATTGAGTTTCTAAAAGCCTTAACCAACTCAATACGCGAGTAGTTCATGCATCATGAATCATTAAAGTGAAATGAAATAATATTGTCTGGGGACGGATTATAGAAACCGAGGATACATTAGAGGAGGCTTAATTGCGAGCCTTGGGATGAGAGGGTGTGAAAGGGTGCTTCAGGGGACCTGGGGTAGCTCCCTAGTGTCGGGTACTTTCACAATAAAAACTTTCTCAATCTGACTAGTCTCTAAGTGTTTCCATACCAGTTGAGCTGTTCATATTATTATTATCCGGACTTATGGAACAGTGTAAACTCCTGGTTGGCCCAGTACAAATTAAAATTTAAGGGCCCACATATATAGATAAGTTATAATGAAGATATTGCATAACATTCATGCATTCATAATTGATTGTGTATGTGATTGTGATTAATATTATTATGTATTGGTTGTTAAAACCCTTTGTTGCTTATGTCTTATTCGGAAATATTATATTCTGTTTCTCACTCCTTTCTCCGTGTTTTTGTTTCATATATTCTAAATTGATGGTTCAGAGGGAAGGATCGAAGAATTTCAGCAATAGATATAGCACGTTCTAGAAAGGGAGCTCGGTATGAATACCGTGGTCCAATGAATAAATAATGTTAATAAGTAACTGCTTCTGGGCCATGGAGTTTCCTCTCTTTCTTATAATGTTTAATGTTTATTTTCTTCGGATGAATGTACAAATACTTTATAAAGTTTTAATAATATTTGTGAGGTATTTCAGAAATAATGTATATAATTTATTCCGATAGTTTCTTTTTAACAATCATATCTTTAGTAAAAAAAAATACAAATTTTTCTAGAATTTATTAAGGTGTAACTGAGGGTGTTACATATAGGGTACCCGTACCCGTGGGTACCTGTTAGATGTGAAATTATATTTATACCCTTACATATATATACCTTTAAAGTGTCAAACCCTACCCTAAATGTGTCTTACTCTATCCTTACCGTCACTCCATTATTCTGCTGCGTCTTCTCCAATCTCGCACACATTCTGCTGTTGTTCAAAACAACCCAAGTCAGTTTCGTGCATGAAATTTTGTTTTCATCTTCTTTCTTTGGTTATTTAATAGGGATCAACACCACATGCTTATTGCTTCTGTTTCTCCCATGTTTCAACGCACCTAGCAGGACATGATTTAATAATATATACCACATTGCACACAAGATTTATATACATGATCTAATGTTGTGCCTATGTGACCGTGTGCCTATTAATTGTATTTTTTTTCTTTTTAAAGTTATATGTTTCATGAGATTTAATTGAATAATATTTAATTATGGATACTCGTAAATCCGCGGATACCCGTCAAACCCGCTTAAATCCGTTTAGGCAGGTACCCGACGGGTAGTGGGGTGGGCACGAGTTTGGATTACCCATCACGGGGCTGGTAGCGGGTAAACACTATCTGTGCCCGCCCCGCCCCGTTGCCATGCCTACACCAGCCATAAGAAGGGGGTTGAATTCTGATCTTTAAAAACTTTTCAAGTTAGTGGTAAGATGTCATATGACAGCTCAAACTCCTGTTGATGTTCTTTTGAGTTAAGAATAGTTAAGTTAAATGTTTCGTGAACTGTCCGATATAGGGGGACAAAATTATGAGGTAAGTATCCGATGTTGATTCCTCTCAGTCATTCAATATTACATTAGTACAATGGGATCTGGAATTATATATCTCTGAGTTTAGTGGGAGCTTAGAGTCTTTAGGTCTTGAGGTCTGAGATATTCACTGTTGATCCGCATTGAGGGGCGAATTTGGGTGTTATCTACAAGGACACTCTAAAGCTTAAGTTAATAACAAACTCAACACCAGAGCATTACATGTATTAAATTTTGTACCTTATGTGTATTGAATTTAGATATTTATAGGTATTTGTTGAGGGGATAAATCCTGTTATGGCATCTGTCATTGTCAGCCTACTTGGTATGGAAAAGGATGTCACACTCAGTCTTTTCCGCCACACTTGCAGCTTTTGATCTGGTATGTCATTATCAATCTTGAGTTCTTTACCCTCGATATCGGCCAGTATCATTACCAGATCACTTCAGAAGAGAACAGATACATTTCTCATTAAATTAGTATTTGGAATAGTTCTTTGATTGAAATGTTATTTCAAAGAGATATTCCAACACTTCTAAAACTTGTTATAAAAAAGACTTATATGAAAAACTTAGTTCAATATGAGTTTAGTATAAGTTCAGCAGGAATATGAAAATAGTAAAGATAAGAGATCAACAAACATAGTATTTATCTTAGTTCACCCCCAAAACTGAGGCTACGTCTAGTCCCCACATAGAGGTATGATTTTCATTATTATCATAAATTATACAAGTATTATCACTTTAGGCCGCAATTTAATATTCTTTACAAAGCATCCTCTACAGGTTTTAAACCACAACATGTATTCTTTACGCAGTAGCCTCTTCAGGCTTCGTACTCATAAAAACTAAGGCTCACTCACTAGCATGAACTGTCTTACAAAAGAAGGACTTTTAGGCTTCTGTTTGATTAGGTCTTTGTGAAGGTTTCTCTCCAAAACTCTTGGATATAAAACTCACACCTCAAATAAACCCATACTTAAACACTACTTTGGAACACACTTTGTTTATTGGATATTAAAAGCTTTTAAAGGAAATATACAATAAATGCAATCAAAAGAATTGTGACATAGTTTAGTAAGAGAATCAAAGCTATAATAGTATATTATTTTCTCTATCATGAGTAACTCCTTTTAAACTTCATTCATTATGCCTTGAGCCAAATATGACCATTGTAAACCCTAGTTGACAGGTATAGTTCTTTTTCTATTGTTCCAGAGAAGGTATATCTTGTTTCTTTTTCCTAGAAAGTGCTTTTGATGGTTTTGTTAATGAATCTTTCGTTAATGCATTTGTTTGATTCAAGAAATTCATGCTGATGAGTGATAAAACTTTTATAGTGTATTCAACAATCATTGGACATGCATAGGTATATTAGATTGATGTGACATTTTATTCTTTGACTCCAAATCAAGGTGTACCATAGTTTAGAATATAGAAATGCTATCATTTGATTGATCTTCTGATGTATGCTCACGTTGATGTCTTTGAGTCAATTGAGCTCTTAAGGAAGGAATTGCCTATGACCTTGATTCAATTAAGTTGCTAAGCATACAATTACTAATGACTTTGATTTAACTGAGATTTTAAGCATGCGGTAACGAATTATGATCTTGAACAAGAAGATCTTCCAAACTTCAATTATTAATGACGATCTTGAATTTATGATGCAATTGATTATGTTCTGCTGATGATAGGTCTTCAATTATTGAAGCTGTTAAACACGTGTTGCTGATGATGATCTTGAAAAACATTTTCTTTTGAACTGAGGTTCTAGATGATGATCTTAAATTTATCTGATCTGAACATTGATATTTGATGATAAAATAAGCCTTTGTAGTATTTATACATAAGAAATCATGTATCCCATGCTTGAAACATTGCATGTGCTTGAGATGTCAAGCTTCTTCTGAAGTTGAGTCCATTGTGGATAAGTGATCATAACTCAGAAGCTGGTCTAGTGACTTTGACAATTTAAACTAGCATATTATATGATTTGGCTATTAAGCTTAGCATGTCTTCTTATCATGTCCAAATATATATGGATATAAACTAAAACACTTAAATCAAATGAATTAGATATCACAATAGTTCAAAAATCAATCAACCTTTATTCAGAAGAACTGAAGGATTTGTTATCATTAAGACATGCACTTAGGGGATTTTTCCCAACAAGCACCCTTACATATTACACCTCTACCCCATTTGTATCATTGTAGGAAATGGAATATTTCATCAGAGTATGCCATTTTTAACCTTGGTCAACCAATTAATTAATTGATGACTACTTTGTTTTAAAAAATGATTTAATTGTATAAAATATTATAAATAGGCATAGATCCATTACAAGTTTTTACTTTTGATTCTTATACTTTCATTTTAGCTTTCTCTCCACCTTGTCTCTTATTATTTTGAAACCACTTAAGCATTTCACTGTCATCCTGAATGATCACTTGCCTATCACTAAGAATATCCTTATTTTCAACTTGTGTTCACAATCTATTCTCTACCCATAATGAACTTCACCAACTATATCCACATATAAGAAATTATTTGAGTCCACCTAATCTAACATGTAGAGCTTATCCCACCAATGGATTACCATCCAGAACACAATGTTTACCCCTATCAATCATTCCTATTATTAACATGCAATAGAAAAAGGTTATGGAAAAAAAACACATTTAAAAATGCAAACTTCACCACATATAAAGCACATTCCATGTAATCAAATAACAAAAGAATAAACCAGATTTTCAGATACATTAAACAATGAAATAAAACAAAAATATACCTTTATTGATTTAATATAGGCACAAAACATTGCAAAAAGTCAAATGATACTTTTATTATGAGAAATTAGAGAACAAAGTGATAGACTGTCATTATAACACTTTACCCTTATGATTTTATACTATTTTGGTGCAAGAATGTGTTTTTCTTATTTAAAATAACTAATTATTTGTTTAATGTTGTAAAAAAATAAAAAAAACATAGTTTTGAGCTGATCTTAGAATAATTAGAGCAAAAATATGTGATTTGGACTAAAAAATGACGAAAGATGGGCCAAGGAGCAAAGTGACCAAGTTAACTATGACCCATGCTTGAGGAAGCATACTCGTGTAGAATGTGAAAAAAATGAAGAATCAGAGTCAAGAAGGGCTTGTGTTCATGTATGTTAGTTTGGGCCTTTAAAGATAAGCATGACCTCTGCTTATTAAGATCTGAGCTTAAATGCAAACATTATAAAAAGGATGCTTTATCACGCTCTAAAAACAACACACTGTCAGATAAAGTTCTCTCCACCACTCCTTTATAGAGGCTCTCTCCACAACACATGCCACTGTTCCTCTTTAGAGGCTCCCATCCATCTTTTTCTTCTCTGTCATCCTTTACCATGACAATAGAGTGTGATGACTCCTGAGACGGTTCACGACGAGTGTTTTATTTTCTATCATTATATTAGGAATTATGTTTTGTTTAGGATTAGTTTATACGATTACTTTTATGATTATATGTAACTAATTCCTCTTGCCATGAGGATGAGGTGAATGCTTTGGTGTAAACTCTTTTGAACCCATTTTTTGATTAATGATTGAGTATGACTCAAGAGAGTCTTTATGTTGTGATTGATATTTTATTCCTTGTGCTTCATTAATTAGTGAATTGGCATATTTTTAGTTTAATCCGATCAATTGGCATTATGGAGACCAAACCTTATACTAATTAGTAGATCTAAGAATAAAATCAAGTATTGAACGGGTAGTCATAGCTACTTGGTACTATCAGTTACACTTTTAACTAGTGATTAAGTTGATAAACTTATTGGATCTTAATGCATTCTTTAGTGTGAATCATCTTACAATATCATTGAGGGGTGGTTTACTAAAAAGTAGTATGTTATTGATGAATAACCAAATGACGTTAATAACATTAGCATGGGTGGTTAGAAATAAATAACCTAACTACTTAGGATTAATGAATAAAGGGGAATAATAAAGGGTGGTCTGAAGCCGTTATACCCTTAATTGTATAAGATAGACATTCAAAATTGGTGAATTTCTTTTAAGATAATTCTTGCATCATACAACAAGCGCACACATATGTAAAACTTCTATTTAAAAATACGAAAGCAAAATGAAGCAATTGTAAATAAATTAATCCGAGTTTAGGGCTTGAAGTAAATTTACATTACATGTACAACTCAATGTCCGATGTTTCATAGGGAACTTACATAGCTCTTGACAATTACAGGATCAAGCCTAGAGAGATAAAAAGAGCATTACATTCTACTTATCGAGTCCATCAACTCTTGTGACGCACATGTCTGGGGTTGTTGACCTCGCATACTTCCACCCTTGCCATTCATTTTTGTTGCCCTCACATCTTCTTAAAGATCACCGCTAGCTTCTGATGTTCCCACTGGAGTGGAGGTCTTTCATACTTCTACATCACTATTTTGACGTCCCATATAGAGAACACATAAAGACACAAGAAAAACATAAGGGTGAGTTTATCATCTTAACCAAATAGGAACTACATAACACTAAGGTTACAAGGTCCCTATCCGAGTGTGTCATTGATAAATCAATTTTAATATACTTCTTATAGTTTTACACTTGGGGTTTATTATATAATTACTATGTTTAATAATAGTATTTTAATTAAGTTTTATGTTGTTTAGTTAAATTGAAGTATTATGTATATATGTTTCAATTTTCGTTTTTTGTATGTATCTTGAGTATCTTACCTTATTTTGGCCATAACTTGGGCTTTTGTGATCCAAATGGGCTAATCTTGGAGCCCATGGAAAGCTAAGACAGAGGGCTACATCATGATGATCAGATTTGGTTATTTTACATCTGAAAAAAATAAAGAAATGGAGCTTGAATCAATCAGCCCTCATGTGTCCCACTTAGATTGACATAGTTCACCAAAATACACATATCTAGAGCTGTAGATGTCCAAATGACCTCATTCTTACGCCAAATTCTCAATAAGATAGAGATATACAACTTTCATGTTGAAGGTTTTGCAAAATGCGGCCATCTAGAAGGTCATATTTGACTCGCAAGGTGGAGAAGATAAAGAGGAGAATGAATTTCAACACCTATCATTATCTTCTTTTGAATTATTGTAATTTCAAGCCCACCAATGTTAAAAAAATGCATTAATAATCAAAAAAGAATGTATAGTATCATCATATCTTGCCTATAAATAGATGCTTAAAGTTGTAAAGAAGATACACAAGAAATACATAAGAAATACATAAGAAATACATGCTTTAGTTTTCATTACATTTCTATATTTTTGCTTTAGTTTCTTAAGTTTTAGTTCTTTCTCTTGCTTTATCACTTTGTGCTATATTCCATCCCTCAAGTTATGGTTTTCATTTCCCTTCCTCAATATCAAGTAAGTTAATTTTATTATTTGTTATTTACTTTTATAATCAAAGTTATAGTTAATTTAATATTAGCTTTCATTGTTAAAACTTATCATGGAAGCTTAATCTTTTAAAATCAACTCAAGAAATTTAATTTTTCTTTATATTAACTTTGAGTTCTTGCTCTTAATATTTTGATTGAAGATAATTACTTTTCTTTGTTTCTCAAATATTTATGATGATAGATTATTTAAGTATACAACCGATTGGTATATAATTAAACAATCTATAATCTAAACTGATGTTGGTTGGTTAATCAATAATCAATTTGAGAACAAAGATTAAGTCACTAAATAAGAGATTTCTATTTAGTTTCTTAACTCAATCAAATTATGGTTTTAAAGTTATTTTAGTAATTAATAAGAATATATCGATTGATTATTCTTATTAGCTCATTAATTTGATTCTAGAAGATTTTTTAGAATATAATCATTTAGGGATTCCAAATGATTCAAGATTGAGAAATTAATTATATTTAATCATATTTGTGATCAATGATTAGTTAAGTAAATATTTATTAATTCCTTGGGTTGGTTCTTTCTAAATTTGATTATTCTCACTTATAAATTTACTTTTTACACTATTATATAATTACTTAATTTTCCTTTCAATCTCAACACAAATCCCCTCTTTGTTATAACTAAATTGAGTGTAACTAATTGAACTAAGGTCCTCGAGAGACGACTAAGGTTGTTCACCTTATTCTATATTAATTTAACTTTTTATTTGACCCGACAACGACAGCGTGTCAGTCATGCAACGAGCGATCATGCCAAACATGTCTAATCAATCGCAACACATTCCTATCCAAACATATCACACATTAAGCAGTCCTATCAAACATGTCTAATCAATCATAACACATTAGTTTATTCTAGGAACATCCAAAGTATGATGTATGCAATGCATATGTTCTTACTTACAAACAATCTTCTTTAATATCATGATGTATATGGGCCTATCTATTCTTTCACATCATCAATCATGTCAATATAGGGAGTGGTCAGACTATTACAGTTTTACTATCACATCTTTCTGGATATTTAATTCATCACAAGCATTCAGGATTGGCTATCCACTCCCTTGGTCACATGCATTTTAGGTTGAATTATGCTAGGTTAGCCATGGGATCCTGGTACTAGGGCGTGACACCTATCCTTTGTGCTTAATCAGACCTAGCTTAATCCCAAGTTTCAACTCATTAGAACCCAACAATGTGTGTTGTAGTCTACATTCCACTATTGCTTGCCCCTTAATAACTCGATGCGTATGATGCATGCTAGACAATTCATTATTCATGGTTTTATTAATCGCTTTGGCAAATTAAGGCGTGGGGAATAACGCTCCTAAGAGTAAACTCCTCTTAATCACTATGTTTAGTATAAAGGGACACTGGCTCATTGTCCTTAACGCACCTTTCTAATCCTAACATACAATTAGTAAGGATACTTCTGCCTAAGCGTTTGAGTTTCCTATGCGTAGCTATTATGGATGGCCTTAAAGATTAGTTTAAGCTTTTAGTTACTTTAGTTAAGACCTTAACCTTTTTTCAATAATCTACCTAATTGATCCTTAATTAAATCCCTAATCATGCCTAATTAAGTCACTCATCTTCTTTAGTTAATATTAATTAATTAATCAACTTAATTAACTCATCCTTAATAAATAAAAAATGTTACTTAGTTTAATCTTAATTAGGTTAATTAATACTTTCTTACTCCTTAATTAACTAGCCTTATTAAGTATTTTGATTTAGTGTTAATAAATTTACCTAATTTGGTCTTTTTGTTTCGTAAGTGGATTCCAACCCTAAAAGGGTTTGGGCCAAAGCTAACATCAAATAGGTCTTATGTTTGAGTCTAATATGTGCATAAGTGTCTTATGACAGCATTTCTTAATGAGCCTAAGTTTAACTTCAAATATTTTGGAAGTCCAATGGTTTCATATTTCCAAACATGCTCGGCTTGCGGAAGGATCTGACAATTTTCTTTTAATTTTTTTCCATCTTTAATTTTTTTATTTATGTTATCTGATTGTGCATCTACTCGCATTCTTAGGAGTAGAATATTTTCATTTTTTGAGGCTTACTTTAAATGAACTACAAAATAGCGGTAGGTATTGATAAGATACGTTGGATTCAGTTCTAAAAAACTTGTTATTTTTTTTTTAACTTATCTTAGATTATCATTTACTAATAATTATTCATATTTGATAAGAAAATAATAATTATTATTATAATATAATAACAGTAAAATAATAATTATAACAGTAATAAATAGTTATATATTGGCAATTTTAATTTTTTTTTCTCAAATACCTCCTTTATAATATAAAAGTTTTGTTTGTAAATTAAAAAAATAAAAAATTCTCACTTTTCTTCTTATAGACTAAACATCAAGGAAAAATGATCTAATTTTCACAATATTTTTTAATCAACTAAACATTTATTTTTCCATACCTTTCACACTAATTCCTTTTCATTCTACTTTTTATTTTGATAATGTTGAAAGAATAAAAGTTTAAAAAATAAGTAAAAAAAAAAAGAATTGATTATGCTTGAATGGTAAAAAGATATTACTTTTAAATTGTAAATATTTCACGAATTCTACTAGTAAAATCAATTATTCTCAACAGAAAATGTTAAAATTTTCACCCCTCTCAACCAATTACTAATGCAAAACTGATTTTTTTTTTCACTTTTAAAACCAACCAAAACTAATTTTATTTCCAATTAGATGAGTTTGGCTTTTACTCAAACAGGAAGTAAATGGAAGGTGTGAGATTTCTACCACAGAAAGACAAAGTGGGGGTTAACCTGCATATCCTTGGTGTGAGATTCCACCATGAGTAGGCCACGTGCTTACAAGTCCATAACATAGAATATTATAATAGTGATATCTTGAGGAAAGGCATTCGGGGCACAACTGCACATATGTTCTGCCTTATATTTTGGTCAGTTTAATGTTTCAGTGTCACAATTAACTCTTGAGAGAAAGAAATACCAAAACACATGTGAAGTCGTAGTACATGAAGCACTCCGTATGTAAATAATTATATGAAACTCTTTCCTGTGACCATGCACTCAGATAGCCACAAGTCTATATGTTCCGAAATCTTTTGCCTTACTTTGTGAACTGCGTCAGGAGAAGTACAGTTCTTCTCATTCCCTGGGAAGAAAATTCACAAATCAGAATGTTGTTTGATTTAGCACAATCATCTATACATGTAATAAGTAGAGATGTTTAAAACCGAATCAATCTATTTCCAAATCACTGAACGATTAAATTGAAAATTCAATAGACTAAAAGCCACATTTTTTTTATTGCGATTAACTCAACTATACCAAACCAAATCGAACACTGAACATTCTTTTTTCTTCTTATTGTAATAAGATAAAAAATTATGTTTTCGTTAATATTATCATTATATTGTAGTATTTTTAATATGTTATGCTAATAATATATGATTTAGTATGCATTAAATATTTTAGTTATATTCAATAGAGAGTTTTACTATATAATGTTGACAATGTATGATATAATAAAAGATCTATAGTGCATTTTTTTGTACAAGATTTAGAATTTCATTAATGTTATGCATTGAGTGACTCATTATGTGTTCCTAGATACGTATGTAGACTACGGAGGCAGCAATGGCGTTGGATCACGGACCCTCCACCGGAAAGTAGGAATGGGCGTGTGCTTAGGAGGTGTGCATTAAGGACAAGGGAATGTATTTTGGACGTGGGTTGGTAATCTAGAGGCATGGATGAATAACATGCATCATGCATGCATCATATCATTCATGAATGATAGAAAAGGAGACACGGTTCATAGAGAAAGTAGAACTGCAAACAGAATTGTATTGTGTATTTTCATAAGCTGAAGTAAATGCAATACATGATTTATATAGTGAGATTGTTACACTTGGTTAGTGTAACAAAATTCTGTTAAAATCTAATAGAATTAATGCCATGTGGCATAACAATGTTACAGCTGGATTTTATCCTAACTAATATATCTCTAACATTCCCCTGTGTAATTCCAGGGTGTCAAATAATAGATATTTGGCTTTAAGTTGTAAAAAAAAACTAGGATTTGTCTTGTGAAATTTCAGAAATGGCCACAACATGTAGTTTATCTTTAAGCAGTTGAAATCTCTCCTTGGATAGAGGTTTTGTAAGAATATCAGCAAGCTAATATTGAGATAGAATATGATGAATTAACATAGATTTATTCAGAACTCTTTCTCTAACAAAAAACAAATCAAGCTCCATATGTTTTGTGCGAGCATAAAAAACAGGATTATGACTTATGGCAACAACACTTCGATTATCACAGTAGATTCTAGGAATGTTGATAGGAACCTACAATTCCTGAAGTAATCACTGAATCCAAATTATTTCTTGAACTGTGAGGGCAACACTTCTGTACTCAGCTTCAACACTTGACCTAGCTACAAGCTGATGTTTCTTAGACCAGCAAGAAACTAAATTAGGACCAAGAAATATGCTTGAACCAGATGTAGATCTCCTGTCATCAGAATCAGATGCCCAATTGGCATCACAAAAGGCATTAATGGTTAGGGGAAGAGAGGAAATGGGCTGAAGAAGCAAGCCATGACTGATAGTTCCTTTTAGATACCTTAAAATCCTTTTAACGACTAACCAATGCGTAGAAAGAGGGTTTGTAAGAAACTAACACACTTTATTAACACTAAAACCAATTTCAGGCCTAGTAATAGTCACATACTGCAAAGCTCCAACAATAGATCTGTACAGATGAGGATCTGGACAGAGTTCTCCTTCTTCCTTAGAAAGTTTACAGGAACTAGGCATGGGAGTGCTAATACTGTTGGCATCTAACATGTTGGATTTCTGAAGTAAACCCCTAATATATTTTGACAGATAGATGAAGAGAACCATTTGAAAGATGTGGAACATCAATTCCCAAAAAATAAGAAAGAGGTCCAAAATCTTTTAAGCCAAATGCCGAGTTTAATTTTGTAATAAGAGACTAAACAAGAGAAGTAGAAGATCTTGTGAATATTATGTCATCAACATAAATAAGGACATAAAGAACATCATGATTAGTTTTAAAAATCAGTAGAGAAGGCTCACATTTATTGTTGTGAAACCTATAGGAAGTTAGAGTTTGAGTGAGTCTCTCAAACCAGGCTCTAGGTGCTTGTTTGAGTCCATACAAAGCTTTCTATAGTTTGCATACAAGTTGATTGTTACCCTGAATGAAACTTGGAGGTTGCACCATATACACCTCTTCATCTAGCAAGCCATTCAGAAACACATTGTTTACATATATCTGATGAATGGGCCAGACATTAGAAAGAGAAATTGTAAGAATTAATTTTATAGTAAAAGGTTTGACTATAGGTGAAAATGTCTCATCATGATCACAACCAGCCTGTTGATGGAAGCCTTTTGCAACCAGTCGGGCTTTATATTTCTATGTGCCATCAGGATTTTCCTTAATCCTGAATACCCATTTACAGCCTATGGCAGACCTATTAGGTGGGAAGGGAACAAGTGTCCATGTTTGATTAGCAATTAAGGCATCAAATTCACTCTGCATAGCTGAGTGCCAATGAGGAGATTTAAGAGCTTGATTTACTGTGGTGGGTTCAGCAAAAATATTCAAAAGTGTAGGCTGAAGTCTGGGTTTGACAAGTCCAGACTTGGAAGGAGTCTACATAGGATGAGTAGACTTGGGAATTGAACAAACAAGAACTGAAGAGTTAGAGGTTGAATTTGCAAAATTAGTTGTAGAGGCAGTTTGAGGTAATTCAAAATTGGAAGTCATAGGACTGAACAGAGGGGAGGATATGGACTGATTGTTTGGGTGTTCAGAATTTGTGGGACTGATCAAAGGAGAGGATGAGAACTGAGAATTTTGTGCAGGTGAAGCAAGAGGTGAAGATGTTGTCTGGGAATGATTAACTGCTGAAATAGGTTGAGCATGAAAGGAAGATAAAACTTCAAGAGATGTAGTATTTGGTAAGATTTTGAATGACTGAGCAGAGGAGGGAAATGAACTGGATGGAAATTTCTGTTCATTGAATAAAACATTTTTGGAAATATAGATTTTTCCATCTGTTGAGAAACACTTGTATCCCTTGTGTTTAGATGAATAGCCAAGAAAAATACACTCAAATGACCTAAAATCAAGCTTATGTTTAAGATAGGGTCTGAGAAAGGGAATGCAGACACAGCCAAATACTTCTAGAGTGCTGTAATTTGGAGTTTGGTTGAATAATTTGGTAAAAGGTATGCAATTGCCTTGAGCAAGAGAAGGCAATCTGTTTATTAGATATGTAGCTATGTGGAAGGCATGATCCCAGTATTTAATTGGCATTGTTGCTTGTGCGAGCAGAGTTAATCCCATTTCAACAATGTGACAATGTTTTCTTTCAATAACACCATTTTGATGGTGTGTATGGCAGCTTAGCCTATGATTAATTCCTAGTTCAGTCAGAAAATTTGTAAATGGTCTGAATTCTCCACCCCAATCAGACTGAACACATTTAATGCACTTTTCTAGTTGTAACTCAACTAATGCCTTGAACTGTTTGAAGACATTTAGAGATTCAAGCTTCCTTTGCAAGAAGTAGATCCAAGTATATCTACTATATGCATCTACAAAAGATAGGTAGTATGAATACCCATCCAAGCAAACAGTTGGAGCAGGTCCCCAAATATCACAATAGATTAACTCAAGTGGTGTAGTGTGTGTAGTAGTTGAGGAAGTGGAGGGAAGTCTATGTGACTTTCCTAAACAGCAAGAAGCACAAAAGAAATATGCATTCTTATTTAAACCAGAAATATTACATATCTTGCATATAGTAGAGATAACACCTGCATTAGGATTACCTAAACAATTGTGCCAAAGTGTGTATGAAGTGGGAGTGTGTGCTGTTACAGGAGGTGTAGAAGGTGATGCAGAAGCGGTGTTTGATGATGTATGTAACAGCTAAGCAGAAGAGGTAATTGCAGATTGCTGAGAATTCAAAGTAGGGAAAACATATAGTCCTTCATTGTTGACATGTCCTTCAAGAAGAATTTGATGTGAACCCTGACATTTAACAAGGCAATAATCAGGATGAAATTCAAAATAAACCAGATTATCCCTTGCAAAACAATTGACACTAAGTAAATTCTTAGTGATGGAAGGTACACGCAGCATATTGAGATGTGAAGTGCCTACTGAAGTTACAGGTATACCTTGTCCATTTCCAAGCACAACTTTATCAAATCCAGGATTGGTGGAGGGAATAGTAATCTGGTGAGGATTAGAGGTTACATGATGTATAGCCCCTGAATCAGCAATCCATTGTTGATTTGGAGGTGAAACGAGCAGGTCTGCACTGGTGAAGTTTGCCATAGCAGTAAGTGGATTTGGCTGATGAGGAAATTGATAGAAATGAGGTTGTGAAGAATAGCTGTTCATGGAAAATTTCTGAGTAAGAGCAACTGAATAATGTTGTTGTGGTGGATACTGCTGAGAAAAAGGTCGAACGGGTAGAGGGCCATATTGTTGAAGTTGATTTTCAGATGAAAAGGGAGGAACAAAGGGATTATGATAAGGCATACCACGAGGTGTTGTTTGTCCAAAGGCAGTGTTGAATCGATTGTAGCATTGTTGAGCATCATGACCAGACTTATAACAGATTTGACACTGAATAAAGGACCTTCTAAAACGTCCACGACCTCTGCTATGGAAACCAATGCCACAGCCATGAAACCCGCGACCTTCGTTATCATTTCCATTAGCAAACTGCAACTGATTTGGCTGAGTGAGATTCATTTGAGATACTGGATAGCCTGAATCCTGTCCTAGGACAAAATCTTGAATTTGATTAGGCATTGTTCTTTGTGTAAAATTGAGAGATGTAGAAGTGAGAAGCTGTCGATTCCTTTCCAGACATGATTCTTGTGCAAGAAGATGAGATTCAATTTCACTGAAGCTACAATAATCAGTTCTGCTAATGAGAACAGTCACGATTGCATCATACTCCTCCGGAAGTCCATCAAAGATTATGTCTAGCTGTTCTTTGAGAGGGATGGGATCACTATTGTAGTTAACGCATCTGAAATGGCCTTGACTCTAAGAAGATATTCAAAGATAGTTCTTGTGCCTTTGTTGGTGTTACGAAGCTTTGACCTCATCTACCTAGCTTTAGCTTGCATTTGACCATGGAAGTGACTATGCACTTTCTCCCAACGCTCCCAAGAATGCACACATCCAATGACTTTGGTCAGAATAGAAGTTAAGAGAGTAGATTGGAGCCAAGACAACACAAGTTGATCCTATTGCTCCCAGGTTTGGTAGAGGGGATTGATAATACCAGCATCACGATCTGTTCCTAACAAGAATTTTGAAGGAATGATTGGATTGACCACAAATTGATGAAGACAATGACCTTTGAGTACAGGTTCTACCTGCTGCCTCCATAAAAGATAGTTTTTATCATCCAATTTTTCAGTAACAACCTGAGAAAAGGTTGATGAAGCAGAAGCAGGGGGCGTGAGCCCCCTAGGATTGGGAAGCGCCATGGATTAGGAGGGAAAAAGAAATAAGCTCTGATACCATGATAGAAAAGGAGAAACGGTTAGTGTAACAAAATTTTGTTAGAATCTAACAGAATTAATGCCATGTGGCGACGTTACAGCTGGATTTTATCCTAACTAATATATCTCTAACACTGAACATGTTCAAGATCCAAATTCGATTATTATGTGAGGAATGCGAGTCCATGTTTAGCCTAGTAAGGATCGATGGTCTCCGGTCGCTTCTGATTGTAAAGATGACGATTATCGGGCACGCATGCATAATCATCATGAAACATGTTCAATGATGAACTAACTCATGCATTCATATTTGTTTGGTTAACTCGATGTGTGAATTGTGATGAATTGTGGTATGTTGTTTTGTTAAGTTATTGAAATGTGTTGGTTGAATGGCTTATATGCGAATCATTGTTCTAATAACATGTTGGAATGTGCTTGATGTGTGATAATCTATGTTTGTACACCCTTGATTGTGATGTGTCCGACAAGGTGGGAGTGATGAACTCACCCCTCTTGCTTATATTTTGTGTCTATGGTGTGTGAGTTTAGATGCCAAACCCCCTTTCAAACAAGAGCAATGTTGTAGTCTTCCTTGAAGCGGGGCCATATGATGAAGTTGGCATCGGGGCAGCACGACAAAAGTGTGTATCATGGCTAGGACGGAAACCTCACTGGCGGGATATCGCAACGAATTAAAAAAGATGATGTTGATCAGAGAGAGGAGTAGTGATAATATGCTTAGGAGCTTAGTAGGCTCGGAAGTAGGTTACCCTTTTGTATTTTTCCCATTTTATGTATCTTACAAGGGGGACCGAGTAGGCTCACATGAATGTAATTGTTGAGCTTGGTATATAAAGTTTTATTTCATCTTACTATCTCTTATTTACCACTTGACACGTTTCGCTTTCTAAGTTACTCTCTGCACTATCTTTTCAAAAAAAAAAAAGAATCACCTATTCTCAAAAATAAGTGACGCTACTTAATTATTTAAGACAGAGTCATGTTGGAATCTCGTAAGACTTACCTTGAATAATTAAGAGTGTTACACTGTCTATATTTCTAGCCAATGTGGGACTAATCTCTCAACATCTAAACACATCCTTCTCACGCCCGAAACTAGATATTTGCTACATGAAGTCCTAGACATCTACGGGGTGGCCCAACGTTCAAGGTGTGTCAATACTATATTAGAAATGACAGGCCTAATTTAACCTTAAAGGTAGCTCGAGTTAAGAATTTCCTAAAGCCTTATAAAGAGTACTCTTGTCATGTTCCTATCAAATATGAGACTTGTCTTAACATCTTAACATACCCTAAATGTTATCATTAACTAATATTTTTTTTTTATTGAAGAACTATGTAAGGAGTGAACCCTTAAATTAGTCCTTGACATTGTATGAATCATGCATTTTAGTCATTGAAATTTTAAAATCTCAATTTAGCCCCTGACTTTACAAAACAACATTCAATTTATTCCCTTTTCAAGAGTAAACGACATTGAAAAATACAGTATAAAAGGACAAAATGAATGATATTTTGCAATGTCTCAGACTCATTTGTGATTTTGGAATTTCAAGGACTACTATGCACAATCCATACAATCTTGAGAACTAACTTGAGGGTTTACTCATTATATATAAGTATTATTTAACATTTTGGTATATTAAAACTAAATAAGTTAAAATTATATAAAATAAATGAAAATTGTAAAAATAAAACCAGATAAACCAATCCAAATCAAACAAAAAAAGATTGGGTTGGTTTAGTTTGGTTTTCATATTAAATTCCAACCAAACCGAACCAAATCGCATATTAAAAAATGGTTGAGTTGGCTGACTTTTTGTACAAAAAGCAAACCAAATCATACCGTGAAAACTCCTTATAACAACTATAAGCACAGTTGTATGTAGCATGACAACTTTTCATTGTTCATATAATTTGTTTGCTGTTTTCTTTCAATAATTATTATTACTGTTAATTTTCATCTTTTATTTTCTAAATAACCTTGAGGTATGTTCATTGCTTCATGGGAGAGGGAATCATTATGATCATGCATTTGACACACTGATAACTAATAACAATACAAATTACCTCATATATTTAATAATTTACAGTTATAGTTTGGTAAGATTTCATAATGATAGTAATTGGAGCCGAAATGTTTACCTTCAAGGACTAATGGAGATTGAGGACATCCTCGAATATCAGTACAATGGCCGCAATTATAACATTTGATAAGGTAGGAAGGCACTGAAAGGTTTAAAATAGCAATTAGGCTCAGTTACCAATCAGTGAATGAGAAAAAATAACAGTATTACATTGCACAGTGGAGGCAGAACATTATATACTAAAAAATTTTATCACATGATTCATAACTTTTCCTTTCCTCCTTAACTTGGTAAAGAAACCTAATACCACTGCTAGATCTCACTTGAGCCTTAGCCCAAGAATCATGTAGCTAACATTCAAGGAACTGAACTGAACACAGGAAATTACACATTACTTAGTATAACTTTGATTAGGATTTGGCAATGAGCCACTCATTTGTCACAAGATAGCCACCAATTTGTTTTATTTTTAGAGAAAATATATTGGATTCTAAAAAATTACAGTTGACATATTGCCACAGAAGATAGCAAGGATCAAGAATGTTATAGACTTAATTGATCTAAGTAAATGGCAACTCACAATCAGGAGACGAAGTTTGTTTGGATGCATGACGCCAAGGATCCTGTGAGCCATTTGCAAATACTATTTTTGAACCTGTACATGTACGTCGTAATAGGATATATGAAATCCGGCCAAATTCAGATGATTGTATATTCAGAGTAAAGCCATTAAAGATCGTAAAACATGTAGTATCCAGTTCTAGACATGTGATGCCATAAAAATATTGTGCTGAAGAATTTGTTTTATAAACTAATTTGTAATGGACATATATAGGTTAGTGCTTAGACCAGCAATTTTTGTGCCTCCGTAGTATAAATTAGTTGCGTCAACATCAGGAAACATGCCCTCTCCAAAGACATTTTTGCAAAGGTCCAAATGGTATCTGCAATGTATAAAAAATCACTTTTTACAAATTAACAACAATATCAAGAAAAAAAAAATCAAAAACTACAGATATCAAAAGCAGTGTAATGGTGAAATATAAAGAAGAGGAAAGAATTCTGTCAACAGAGGAATATATTAAGTGAACAATGAGGATGGGGGAACTTGCTTTGTGTCAACTTTTGAGGAGCGTATACTGTCATTTGAGGGAGCCACCTGAAAGTATGCAACTTCAGTGCAAACTTGAAACCACCATAATCGAGTAGAACTGTCTTCACTAATATCAGTTCTCTTCAAGAACTTCTGATCATAAGTCTCTGCATTAACACCAAAAGTTCCAATGTAGTACTCTCTGACATATTTGGCATAAGCATCCTGCATATTGAATTATATAGTTTCCATCAGGCCTCAGGGAAACTATAGCTTTTTTATGTCAGTGAGGGGAATACAACTTTGAGAAATGACTGAAATGAATGTAAATCATGAGGTAATGCACAAGGCTCCCACCTAATAGAGGTTTGGGAAGGGTAGATGAACACAGCCTTACATTCACATGCAAAGAGGCTATTTTAAGGATTTGAGCATTTGGCCTCTAAGTCACGAAGTAGAAACCTTATAATTGTGCCAAGGTTTTCCCTCTAACAAATGCATGTTAAATCAATAAATGCAATAATTGATTTACTTTTTTTTTTGTTGGGGGGGGGGGGGATAAGAAAAATGGCAAAAAAATATTTTAATGTGATAAGAAAAGGAGGAATGGAGGGTGGATCTGATGAGCATTTCAAGACACTCAATCTTGTGAATTCATAAATTAAATTCCATGTTTACAGCAGTGAATACATGAGCTAGCATAGTCAATAAGAAGCAATTGGGGTTTGAGAAAACTATTAAAGAAGATATGTTATTTGAATGTGTTTCAATTTCAATTATAGGAACAAATCCCGAGTTAGAGTTGCATAATATGACCAAGAATTTTACATGACTATAAATTATAAACAATGGTTTAGAGGGACAAGAGGAAAAAAGAAAACCACAAACATGCACTATTGATTCGCAAATGGTGATTGACAGTGGAAGAAAAAGTCTGTCATGATTTGAAGATATACTAAATCAGCCCCCACCTGAAAGAAAAACACACTCCATTGGCAGTTTCATAGTATTCTGGAAAAGGAACTAGATTGAAAAGCATACCACCAAGTCTTCCCCAGCCTTCTTTGCTTCAACCAGGGGCTTGCACACTTTATCTGGATTTCCATATTGAAACTGGAACATTCAAAAATCCCCAAAAGGAGAAGACTGCATAATGAATTTGAATACAGGATATTGCAATGAATAAGAAAAACAGCTATAATATCACTTACGCCTATAGCAGCAGCATCAGCAACAAAATATAAAAAGTCTCCGTCTATTTCAAGCTGCAAAACAGAAAAACAGTTCAACATACACATGACAATTACACTAGAAAGTCTAGTGGGCAACATGATTTATGTTCTGGGGCAAACTATAATAATATGCTTTTGCAAGGAAATAAAGCATACATCATCTGCATTAAAAGATGCCTTCAGTTCCTTTCCATTGGTTTCAAGTTTTTGTTCGATGAGTTGAGTAGTTTCTTGTAATGCTGCTTTACATTCAGCACCTGCTGACTCTCCAATCTGCACATAAAAGATAGGACTAAGAACTCAAAATTGACCGAAATTAAATCAAGGAACTTTGAAAATTTTATAGCATTTAGACTAAAGAAACAAAAGATGACTATGAAATAAAAGATAAATATCTTCACCTGCTGATCGAATTCTGTGAAGTTGTAAACAGCAAGAACAACTGCAGAACTTGCCAAACTTCCACATGTCAAATGGGGAAACTTCAGACGGAACCATGCACTGAGTGCTCCCGAATATGAGCCACCAAAAAAGAACCAGGGATTTTCAATTTTTGTTCTATTAAGCCTTGCATTTAAGGATTCCTACATGAAAATGATAGCAAGATATCAAATATAATTGGTGGCAAGCTAGCAAACTAAAGAACAGCATATGCGACAATTAATTATTTAAAAGTTTGGTTTATGCCATAAAACCCTGAAGTGCAGTGAAGAAATAAACAGAACATGGAATACAAACTATTAACACAAACACTGCTTGACTGATTTACCAATAGTGATATGAGTCATGAACTAGGTAGAAAGGGACCGGGCCCAAACAGATGTAACATGCAAGATGGTTGTGTGTAGTGTGTGGAGGGAAATACAAGGCAAGTGTGGGGATAGTGGGCGGTATTCTAGTTTGTCGTGAGGCAGTTTCTGCTGGGCAGAGAATGCATTAGTATTCCTCTTAAGGTGCCATAGGCCCTGGCTGGTTAGAGTTTAGCTCCGCCAAAATATTGGTTCTATAATTTCTCATTTGCACCAATACTATTTTCTCTGTTTTTCTGTATAAATCTCAGGTTCCTAACAAATAGTTACATTAGATATAATCACATAAACATGAAGGAAACTGTATAACTAGAAACCAATGCTTGCATGTGGGACAATTATACATGCATCAACAGCCACAAGTAGAACCATACAATATTCCAAGCCCAGGTCAAGAACAAAAGCAACAATTGCTGAGAAGTAATCTGATCTCCTGTTCTTACTGTTCCAAATTAATTGTCTCTTCTTTGTAAATTAGGATCAAGATATCTTTTTTATACTGCATGCAATGCAGTTCATTTTGTTTTAAATAGATGAAAGCTAGGTAAATTGAGTAGAAGAAAACATGATGTGACAAATTTCTCAATTCCACTAACTATTTCCGACCTTAATCTATATCCGAATTTCATTTACCAACATGCATCAGCTTCACTACAGATTTATGACTTATGAAATTTGGTCTGAGCAATTTATAAATATGCGAACAATGCCAATGCCTTACATTACCTGTGTTTCTTTAGTCATGTGAAAAACATGAAGCAAAGAACTAGCTATGATTTTTTCTACCAAATTTGTAAGGTTACAATTTTACTAGCTTCATTTCTACCAAGTTGTCTTCAACCATGACAGCAAAATAATGTAGCTTGCCTGATAATACTGGCGAAAAACAGCCAAATCAAAGAGTGCCTGCTTGGATGACAGATATTTCAAATTTTTTGTCTCTAATGAATTAAAAGGGGAACTCTTTCCATAGTAGCGATGTTCAAGAGAAACCAAAGCTGCTTCAAACTTCTTTGCCAGTACCTATAGATAAAACATAGATTTGTTCATATTACTATCTATGTTGCACAGATATGAGTAAAGTATTGGATACAACATGACACAATAAGTGAATACGACAATTTTTTAAAACATCAAGATACAAGTACAGCAATATTTATTCAAAAACATAATTACATTTATATAGTCCTTATATTTTATTAATTTATTTCTTTATTTTTTATTAGTAAAGTTGACCTTCATATTGATTTGTCATCATTATCATATTATTACTAGTCATTGATCTCTAGCAAAAGAATGTATTATCATAGCCAGATTTAATTGTGTAATTCATGATACTAAATGCTTTTATCCAAAGAAAAAATGTATACAGGAGGTTAGAATATAAAACATCCAATTATAAATTTCTAAATTCTAATGCAAAGGAAATTGTATAATACATGTATTGGGTATTCAGTACAGGTATAATATGGAGCCTCTCATGTTAAATTTAGGTCATGTTCAAATTTTTTGTCCAACTCTTTCTTCCTCAGTCCTCACATATACATTAAAAAAGTTGGGCAAATCTATTATTTATTGAGAGAGAGAGAGAGAGGGAGAGAGAGAGAGAGAGATGTAAAATTGATCTTGTACATGAGAGTATCCTTCACAAAACTTATGATCTTCCTTTTTGTATTGAAGAAGCATTTGGAAGAGCTTACCTAAACTTGCAAAAATAATTTATGATTTGCATAGAAACTTTTTCTAGCACATTTTAATAAGCTTTTTCATGAGTTATCAACATAAACCCTTTTTATCTAACTTTAAAAAAATTATAATTAAGGATGTGTTTGGGTAAATAGCTTAATTAAGTACTTACTAAATTTAAGAAATTTAACGTGATAAACTCAAAACAAGTTATAAGTAAGTCTAAGCACTTCTGCACAAGCTAAGTTGCGGAGCCTCTAAAATAAGCTTAAAACAGTTTATAGGCAGGTCATAAATTTCATACACAGTTACACCTATCCATACACTTGCATAAATGGGCAAGTCATAAACTAGATTCATAAGCTTATCCAAATACCTCTTAATTTATGACAATTTACCGAGTCCCCAACTCGTCTTGAACTAAAACTAGGCTCGTTTGTTTAAACTTATTTTAAGAGATAAGTTTTTTTTAAATTAAAAAAAGTGTTTATTTTAAATTTTGTTGTATTTGTTTAAAGTTTTAAAAATAAGTAGAAGCTGAAAAATCCTTAGTTTAAGTAACAACTCTGAAGTACTTATAAAAAAAGTGTTTTTAAAAAACACTTAAAAATAAGTTTAAATAAACAGGCTCTACTTCCAGACTTAAATATAAGTAACAAAAATGTCATAGACTAAAATTTAGCAAATCTAAACTAGCTCTCCTCTATTTAATGATATCATGCCCAAAATATTTTTATTAAATATAAATTTTAATTTCTAATGGTGAGAGTAAACTCCTCTAAACAACTCCAAGTTCTAATAAAGGATAATCTAGGAAAAGGTATATATTTCTTAGATGACAGTAAGGAAATTAAGAAATTGAATTTAACTAGTTTTCCTACTCTGTGAGTTGTTATTATTATTATTTATATTTATTTTCAAATATTAACCAATAGAAAACAGTACAAGAAATTTGGAGCAAGAATTGCAACACTTACACCAATATAGTCATTCACTATCCCATTGCAAGGACCTTCGCCGCCAATAACCAAAAAAATTGGTCCATCTGGGATACGGAAATAGTCTAGGAACTCATAGTAACGTTGCTCGAATTGACGGTGATCCTGAAGATGCAGTGCGACAACCAAACACGCACAATCAAAACGGCATCACAATTCGATAAATACATATTGTAAATACCCCTAAATAATTGTAGATAAAAGTAATAAAGCAAATAACAGGTTGAGAGAAATTACCAAAATTCAAAAATAAATTTGAAAGAACTATTCAGTTGGTAAAATTAAATTCTGACCCACAATATGTATATCAGAGGCAACCATGTAAGGTTGGAATTTCTCATCAATTTAACATTCGAGAGAGAGAGAGAGAGAGAGAGAGAGAGAGAGAGAGAGAAGAATAAATAAGGAGAGAAATGATCGAGGGTTTGATTGAACCAGAGCACGTTACTGGTGAGATATTTGCCTTCAGAGAGCTTATTGAGCAGCGTACGAGGAGGAACAACTCCGTAACAGACCGCCGGAAAAGAAATTAAGAGGAACAACGATAAAGCTGTCATGTTAAGCCGTTTATGTTGTCTCATCTCTTGCTCTTTGCTTCCTCACGCTTCAGATTCGCTTTCCTTTTGAAAATACTGTAGACAAGGCTATTTACTACACCGGTTTTTTAAAAAAATCATCGGTTTGTAAAACCATTAACGAAGGATATTTCTAATCAACAACTAAAGACTACTCGTCTTTTTCTCCAAAATTCAACTTCATAGATGAATTTAGTGGAAGCCCAAAGACAAAGGAAATAACCTTACACACAGGATGCACATGGCTCTAACTTACTAGAAAATCTAAACAATAAGGTATTGATTTTAATTAAAATAAATAAATGTAGATGTGAATTAATATTTATGATGATAAAATGTTTGCACCCAACAATTTATATTCCCTTTTGCACTCACACTAAACAAAGTGGAGAGTTTAGCTGCGTACAACAATCTCACTTAACTGAAATTTAAATAGATGAATTGTAACCAAAGTGGTTCCTATTTATCTATCCGGATAAAGAATATAGGTATAAATGCACTCTAAGAAATTTAACCCACTGGTCAATCTTGTTTTTCCTTAAAAAGTCTTTTTTTTTATTACTAGTTTCTTAATTTTTTAATTTCTTTTATATTGATTGCCTTATGTTTCATCTACCCCTTCCTATTTTTTCTACAATGTTACTAATTTTTTTGTCTCTTTTGTAGAACTTGTAACATCCTATTTTTAACACAAATAGAAAATAGATATTAATATATCTTTCTTGAGAAATACTTACTATAAGTTAGTTTATTATTATCATTTTTTTTGAAATTTTGGTATTTATATTTAATTATTTGTTTTTTAAAATAATAATAATAAAAAAATGAAAATATTTCTGAATGAGAATTTTAAAATGATTTAATTAGTATTCACTAATTAAGAAAATTATATTAAGAATTTTTAATATCTTTATTATTCACCATTTTTATTTTATGTTGTTATATTTATGTTTTTACATATTTAAGATTTAACTCTTATTAGAATTTTAAAACAACATTTTGAAGGAATTAGACAATGGTTCTTTAGAACTTTTTGATCTACATAATATTTATAATTTTCTGGAATTTTTTGAAAATTTTGAAATATTTTAATAAAATAATATATTTTAAATAATTTTAAATTCATATAAAGTTACTTAAAATTAAAAATATTTACAAGAATGTAACGTTAAATTATAAGAAAATTTTCTAAAATCCATTTCAAGTAGACTTATCTAAAAATTATCGGTTTGAGTAAAATCTTGATTTTTACCAATCGTAAAAAAATTGAAAATGTACTAATAAATTTTTATTAACAGAAAATTTTAGATTTTTAAAATTTAAACTTTATATTACTTATCATAAAATTAGTGAGAACTGATATAATATCGCTAAATTTCAAAAAAGATTAATTTTGAATATTTAAAATATACCGAGTGAAAGGTTACTATCTGGCTTAATAATTCTGCCGACATTTACTATGTAAAACACTGTGCATGTATGAAATTTTCAAAAGGTGCACAGTAACCAGGTTTTAAATTTCAAAAAATGCACAGTACTTTTATATTAAAATAATGGAATGCATAGTAAATTTTTTTCCTATAAATACCGAAGAAATTCTTCTTTAGAATTCACAATTTCAGATTAAGTTTTCTTAATATAGTAGTGCTAGTGAGATAGTGGTGGAAGTAAGAGAGAGAAATAAATTTTTTTGGAAGAAGGTTCTGCTAAAATTCTAAGGTACGAATACATCTCTTTTATATTTTTTAGGGTTATTTTTATATCGTTTTTAGAAATCTAATATTATACTGGAAATAATATTATTTTAAGTTACTATTCTGTATAGTAAAACACTATTTCAATAGTAAATTACTATTCAAATAGTAAATTACTATTTACTGTTGTTATTTACCTTTACTGTTACTATTTACCTTTACTATTCACGTTTTACTATTTACCGTTACTATTCAAGATTTACTATTTACCATTACCATTCATGATTTATTATTTACCGTTACTATTCACGTTTTACTATTTACTGTTACTATTACTATTCACTATTCACTATTCACTATTCAAAATTTACTATTTTTATTTTAAGTAGTAATCTTAATTTTCATCTTATAATTATATTAAAATGAAATTGGTATGTTTTAGAACTCAGAAATGAGGCGCGCACGGATTTTCAATAACGAATCGGTATACAAGAGGTAAGGGTGAGTGAGATAAGAATATAATATGAAAGACATAAGAATAATGGGAGGAGTCCCCTACTCCTTTTAAATTTAATAATATTATTATTTTAAAGTAATAACTTCTCAACTTAAAATTAATAATAAATTTAATATATTGTGTAACTTATTCTGAAATATCTATGCATGGATCTGAATTATTATAACTTATACGGACTGGACTAAACCTATGCAAGGACTTGGACTTTTATATCCTATATGGATCGAACTAAACCTATGCAAGGACTTGGACTATTATGACCTGTCTAGACTGAACTATACCTATGCGAAGACTAGATTATATATATGGACTTATATAGACCTGTGCGAGGAATGGACTATAAGGACTCAAAATCAAATCTACTAATTTAAATAACCATTAAAATTTGAATTATATTTATGAGCGATATTTAGTTGATTTAACTTGATTATAATTAATTATATTTGATTTCGATTGATGATATTGTGATTTATAATATTAGACTGTGATTAATAATATGCAATTATGATTGATGATATTTGATTGTGATTGATGAGATTACAATACTTGATTGTGGTTGATAAATGATTGATGACCTTGTGATATGAAGTTTGAGCATATAGCAAGCATGACGGAAAGTTAAAACTCAGTAAGAATTTTCTTACCTTACTCTTTAAATTTTTATTCCAAGAGAAAGTATTTTATAATTATTTTAGTCTTTTATTTCTTCTTAGAAATAATTTTCACTAACTTTATTTTTAATCTCTATAATAAAATCTAGTATTAGAAAGAAGCTATTTTATGAAAATCAGAAGTTGAGATAATTAATTCTTGAATTAAAGAAATTTTTATAGTTTTAAGTATTCTTAGTTAATGATTTTAAATTATTTTCTTTAGAAATTAGAAGTTTAAAGTAAATTATTTTGGTTTTCCCCAACGAAATAACTAAAGAATATTTTGTCGAGATTTCTAAAACTCAATCTAGTTAAGATTCAAATTGAGAAAGATTATGTAAATATGTGAAGATTTTTAAGAAAAAGTTTTGAGATATTTAAGGCTTGGAAACTCAATTTTGGTAAGATCTGAATTTGAAGACTGTACTAAATTATTTCAGTATAACAGAAGTTTAAAGAAGAACTTATGGGAATGTACAGTTTATTGTGATGATTTTGTGAACCTTTATGATATTTAATAATTGAGTTTCTAAAAGTCTTAACCAACTAAATATGCGAGTAGTTCATGCATCATGAATCATTAAAGAAAAATTAGATGTGATATTGCCTGGGGACGGATTATAGAAACCAAGGATACATTAGAGGAGGCTTAATTGCGAGCCTTGGGATGAGAGGGTGTGAAAGGGTGCTTCAGGTGACCTGGGGTCGCTCCCTAGTGTCGGGTACTTTCACAATAAAAACTTTCTCAGTCTGACTAGTCTCTAAGTGTTTCCACGTCAGTTGAGCTGTTCATATGCCATGAAGGCATTTATGTTATTATTATCCATAATTTATGGAACAGTGTAAACTACTGGTTGGCCTAGTGTAAACTAAAACTTTAAGGGCCCACATGCATAGAATGAATGAGATGATAGTATTAAAAACATTGTTTGACATTCATGTGATTGTGATATTCTATCTGGGTGGTTGTGAATGAAAATATAATTGTTATGTTATAAAAACTCTGCATTCATAATTGATTATGTATATGATTGTGATTGAAATTATTATATTAGATTGTGAAAACCCTTATGCTTATGTCTTATATGTAAAGTATTATATTCTGTTTCTCACTCCTTCTTGTTTGAATTTTGTGTCCAAAATATATGTTATATGATATATAGCTAGCAGTTCAAGATGAAAGGATGAAATTACAAGAGGGTAAATTGGTCTCATCCTCAATCAGATAGGAGAAGAGATATGACAAGAATAGGATTCAAAATCACATGGTTTGAAGATAAGAAAATAATTGGTTACAGTCGAAGTAGAGGTATTAAATTTTTAGTTTTAGTTTACCTTAATACAATATTAAGTTGAATGATTGTAAATCAATGTAAATGTTAAACTTTAATAAACCTTATTCTTTGGATATGATACTGTAATCTTTGATCACTTATGATTTTCTGAAAATTCATTTTATCATTATGAATAATTTGAAACTTTTTACTTTCAAAATTCAAATAAAATCAGATGTATATACGTCCTTGTATACACGAGATAAGAAGTGATAAATATGTATATCTTTCTTAAAAAAAGAGCAAGAAGAATAGATATATATCTCGTGTATATAAGGGGGTGTTACAGAACTTACCTTCAAAGTTGGCTTCTGTCATTCTGAGAGGCAAACCTAAATTGATTCGTGGATGGAAAGATATGTTGATACCTCACCTATTGAACTGCATTGGACTAGTAGAAGACTGTGGGAAGTTCATCTGGGCACCCGTTGGCATGAGTTTTGTGTCAACCATAACTTCAAGGATAGTTAGAGGATCTTATTTGGGATGCCTTATGTTAGTGCTCCTATTTTATACTTTAGGGTTTTAAACTGAACACCTTAGTATAAAAATCCTTTATTAGAATGTGTCTTTTGATCTTAGTGTGTGTTTTAGAAATAATGTACATTGTCTTTTGTCAGTGATTCGGTCTGGATACCGGCTCCAAGGTTATCCGGTCTGGATTCCGGTCCTAAGAGCAAGAGGCAGTCTCAGCCGTCCTGGAGGCCAATCGGTATCCCAGGATAATGATCCAGTCGGTAAACATGTTGATCCGGTCTCACCTAAAGTGAAGTCATTATAGCCGTCCTAGAGTTCAACCAGTGTCAAGAATACCAATCAGGTCTGCAACACACTAGGCAAACTTCTCTTACACCAGTCATCCAAGGTGACATCCGAGACACCGGGTGACTTATCCATCCTCCTACACCGGGTCACTGATAATCGACTGTCACAGTGTCATAGCAAGGAAGGCACTCTACACAGCGGAATATGTCCCTTTCATTCACCGACAGGAGTGGGTACAATCACCAGCCGAATTTACAGAAAAGGTGATTATCCTCCATCCATGTGACAGAAAAGTACACTGATAATTCACCTGCCCTCCTGACACACTCTAAATACTGGGCCACTCGGATTGTCTCTTTATACACGTTATCAGAACCGGTGGGCCCACTAACACCTAACGATTCATCTTTCACGCTCAACTATAAATAACATGTTGCAATACATGTGCAGGGGTACGTTGTCCTTACTCTCATTCTCACTATTATATTGCTTAAGTATCACAGAGTTCATCATATACTCTTCTAACTTGAGCGTCGGAGAATCTTCGCAGGTGACACCACCTGTCGCCCACACCAACGCGAGAGGTCGGTATGAAGGATCTCCAGGACAACAAGATCGACCCCCACATATTGAGAGGCCGGATCACAGAGACTGGATATGCATAACCGGTCTTCAAGCTCATTCAGTCTTCAACTCTTGAGGCTGTCCCGACACCGGATCCTAGACCCCAGTCGGGGACAGATCATTGGCACGCCTAGTGGGACTCAGTAGAGTTATTCCCACTTTCTGCAGAAGTTAGTGGTCGACATGGAAGGAGATGGACGCGACTTTGTGGATGGTCATGTGGAAGATGTGACCCATCAACAAGATAAGGGGAGATTCGTCTTTGAATCACCAGCAACCCACTCAAGGAGGATGGTATCAGGAGCAACCCCTGATCTGCGAGATGAGGTTATCAGGCAACTCAGGGAGGAGTTGATGGAGTTGCGGAGGGAGAAAGGAAGAACTGGAGACAGAATGGTGTCTCAGGCAGAGGATACTCGCCATGCATCTGCGAGAGAGAAGTCCACAACCCTCCAGTATTCTAAGATCCCTACTTATGAGAGGAGAGAACAAACTCAAGATTCTGGGGACAGAATCAGTACAAGGAAGAGGGGGCAGACAACGATGACTGCTGGGGCATACCGACTCTATGTCCCTTTCTCAAGGAGGCTCATGAACATATTCATCCCCAAGCACCTGCAAACGACCCAACCACTTTCCATCGGAAAGTATAACGAAGAAACTGATCCCATTAAGCACCTTGATGCTTACACGTATGAGGCCATGTACTTGGGAGCCGATGAAGATGTGATGTGCAGGATGTTCCCACGAACCTTAACGGAGGAAGCTCTCAGTTGGTTCAAAAGTTTACCCTCGGAGTCAATATATGCTTGGGAAGAAATGGCGACTTTATTTGAGAGCCATTTCATCATCTCTAGGGACATTCCAAAGACTTCCCATACCTTGGCTCAGATAAGGCAGGGGGAAAATGAAACTCTCAAGGAGTTTTTGAAGAGATTTTACAAGGAGGCTGCTTTGGTGCCTAACCTTACGGAGGCTATTCAGCTCCACATCATCGTTGAAGCCTTACAGCTTGGATCCGCCTTTGCTTTGTCTTTGGCAAAGAGTCCTCCGACGACGTTGGAGGAGTTTCGAAGAAAAGCCTCGAAATACGTGGGCATAGAAATGCACTTGGAAGCAACAACGGCCAAAAGGAAATCCCCAACGCCACATCAACAACGGAGAGATAAAAGCTGGCCTAGATCGGAACGCATGGAGAGACCGGCCTGAGGCAGCGTCTTCGATAATCCTGTACCTCCGAGTCAGGAAGAGCGGATACATGTATTTGGCAATTATACTCCATTAAATTCTAAGCGGTCTCAGATTCTGAGGGAGATCGGATGGCCAACGCTTACTGCATACGGGGTCAGGACACCGCCCCAGCTTCGCAAACATGGCGACCCTCGGAAATACTGCGAATTCCATGAGCAAGAGGGCCACTCAACAGATGAATGTCAGGCCCTGAAGAATACTATCGAGACCCTGATCCGAGAGGGTAAGCTCAAGCAGTATCTTTTCAAAGAAGCTACTTCTGAAAAGCAAAAGGGAGTTATGGTTGGCGAGTCAGCACAACAAGATGTTATGTCCCAACTGTAACATCCTATTTTCATCACAAATAGGAAATAGATATTAATATATCTTTCTTGAGAAATACTTACTATAAGTTAGTTTATTATTATCATTTTTTTTTGATTTTGGTATTTATATTTAATTATTTGTTTTATTTAAATAATAATAATAATAAAAATAAAAATATTTCTAAATAAGAATTTTAAAATGACTTAATTAGTATTCACTAATTAAGAAAATTATATTAAGAATTTTTAATATCTTTATTATTCATCATTTTTATTTTATGTTCTTATATTTATGTTTTTACATATTTAATATTTAACTCTTATTAGAATTTTAAAATAAAATTTTGAAAGACTTAGACTATCGTTCTTTAGAACTTTTTGATCTACATAATATTTATGATTTTCTGGAATTTTTTGAAATTTTTGAATTATTTTAATAAAATAATATATTTTAAATAATTTTAAATTCATATAAAGTTGCTTAAAATTAAAAATATTTACAAGAATGTAAAGTTAAATTATAAGAAAATTTTCTAAAATCTATTTCAAGTAGACTTATCTAAAAATTATCGGTTTGAGTAAAATCTTGATTTTTGCCAATCGTAAAAAAATTGAAAACGTACTAATAAATTTTTATTAACAGAAAATTTTAGATTTTTAAAATTTAAACTTTATATTACTTATCATAAAATTAGTGAGAACCGATATAATATCGCTAAATTTCAAAAAGGATTAATTTTGAATATTTAAAATATACCGAGTGAAAGGTTACTATTTGGCTTAATAATTCTGCTGACATTTACTATGCAAAACACTGTGCATGTATGAAATTTTCAAAAGTTGCACAGTAACCAGGTTTTAAATTTCAAAAAACACATAGTACTTTTATATTAAAATAATAGAATGCATAGTAAATTTTTTTCTTATAAATACCGAAGGAATTCTTCTTTAGAATTCACAATTTCAGATTAAGTTTTCTTAATATAGTAGTGTTAGTGAGATAGTGGTGGAAGTAAGAGAGAGAAATAAATTTTTTGGAAGAAGGTTCTGCTAAAATTCTAAGGTACGAATACATCTCTTTTATATTTTTTAGGATTATTTTTATATCGTTTTTAGAAATCTATTATTATACTGGTATAATATTATTTTAAGTTACTATTCTACATAGTAATACTATTTCAATAGTAAATTACTATTTCAATAGTAAATTACTATTCAAATAGTAAATTACTATTTACTATTACTATTTACATTTACTGTTACTATTTACCTTTACTATTCACGTTTTACTATTTACCGTTATTATTCACGATTTACTATTTACTGTTACTATTCACGATTTACTATTTACTGTTACTATTCATGTTTTACTATTTACTGTTACTATTCACTATTTACTATTCACTATTCAAAATTTACCATTTTTATTTTAAGTAGTAATCTTAATTTTCATCTTGTAATTATATTAAAATGAAATTGGTATGTTTTAGAACTCGGAGATGAGGCGCGCACGGATTTTCAATAACGAATCGGTATACAAGAGGTAAGGGGGAGTGAGATAAGAATATAATATGAAAGACATAAGAATAAAGGGAGGAGTCCCCTACTCCTTTTAAATTTAATAATATTATTATTTTAAAGTAATAACTTCTCAACTTAAAATTTATAATAAATTTAATATATTGTGTAACTTATTCTGAAATATCTATACATGGATCTGAATTATTATAACTTATACGGACTTGACTAAACCTATGCAAGGACTTGGACTTTTATATCCTATATGGATCGAACTAAACCTATGCAAGGACTTGGACTATTATGACTTGTCTAGACTGAACTATACCTATGCAAAGACTGGATTATATATATGGACTTATATAGACATGTGCGAGGAATGGACTATAAGGACTCAAAATCAAATCTACTAATTTAAATAACCATTAAAATTTGAATTATATTTATGAGCGATATTTAGTTGATTTGACTTGATTATAATTAATTGTATTTGATTTCGATTAATGATATTGTATTAGACTGTGATTGATAATATGCAATTATGATTGATGATATTTGATTGTGATTGATGAGATTACTATACTTGATTGTGGTTGATGAATGATTGATGACCTTGTGATATGAAGTTTGAGCATATAGCAAGCATGACGGAAAGTTAAAACTCAATAAGAATTTTCTTGCCTTACTCTTTAAATTTTTATTCCAAGAGAAAGTATTTTATAATTATTTTAGTCTTTTATTTCTTCTTAGAAATAATTTTCACTAACTTTGTTTTTAATTTCAATAATAAAATCTAGTATTAGAAAGAAGTTATTTTATGAAAATCAGAGGTTGAGATAATTAATTCTTGAATTAAAGAAAATTTTTATAGTTTTAAGTATTCTTAGTTAATGATTTTAAATTATTTTCTTTAGAAATTAGAAGTTTAAAGTAAATTATTTTGGTTTTCCCCAACGAAATAACTAAAGAATGTTTTGTCGAGATTTCTAAAACTCAATCTAGTTAAGATTCAAATTGAGAAAGATTATGTAAATATGTGAAGATTTTTAAGAGAAAGTTTTGAGATATTTAAGACTTGGAAACTCAATTTTGGTAAGATCTGAATTTGAAGACTGTACTAAATTATTTCAGTATAACAGAAGTTTAAAGAAGAACTTATGGGAATGCACAGTTTATTGTGATGATTTTGTGAACCTTTATGGTATTTAATAATTGAGTTTCTAAAAGTCTTAACCAACTAAATATGCGAGTAGTTCATGCATCATGAATCATTAAAGAGAAATGAGATGTGATATTGCCTGGGGACGGATTATAGAAACCGAGGATACATTAGAGGAGGCTTAATTGCGAGCCTTGGGATGAGAGGGTGTGAAAGGGAGCTTCAGGTGACCTGGGGTCGCTCCCTAGTGTCGGGTACTTTCACAATAAAAACTTTCTCAGTCTGACTAGTCTCTAAGTGTTTCCATGCCAGTTGAGCTGTTCATATGCCACGAAGGCATTTATGTTATTATTATCCGGAATTTATGGAACAGTGTAAACTCCTGGTTGGCCCAGTGCAAACTAAAACTTAAAGGGCCCACATGCATAGAATGAATGAGATGATAGTATTAAAAACATTGCATGACATTCATGTGATTGTGACATTCTATGTGGGTGGTTGTGGATGAAAATATAATTGTTATGTTATAAAAACTCTATATTCATGATTGATTATGTATATGATTGTGATTGAAATTATTATATTAGATTGTGAAAACCCTTATGCTTATGCCTTATCTGTAAAGTATTATATTCTGTTTCTCACTCCTTGTTATTTGAATTTTGTGTCCAAAATATATGTTATATGATATATAGCTAGCAGTTCAAGATGAAAGGATGAAATTATAAGAGGGTAAATTGGTTTCATCCTCAATCGGATAGGAGAAGAGATGTGACAAGAATAGGATTCAAGATCACATGGTTTGAAGATAAGGAAATAATTAGTTACAGTCGAAGTAGAGGTATTAAATTTTTAGTTTTAGTTTACCTTAATACAATATTAAGTTGGATGATTGTAAATCAATGTAAAGGTTAAACTTCAATAAACCTTATTCTTTGGATATGATACTGTAATCTTTGATCACTTATGATTTTTTGAAAGTTCATTTTATCATTATGAATAATTTAAAACTTTTTACTTTCAAAATTCAAAGAAAATTAGATATATATACGTCCTTGTATACACGAGATAAGAAGTGATAAATATGTATATCTTTCTTTTAAAAAAAAGCAAGAAGAATAGATATATGTCTCGTGTATATAAGGGGGTGTTACACCAACAACATCAGGGCCGTCGAGAGGTCATTGATTAGGGATCAGGCCATCAAAATTAAGAGCGCCTTCTGCTGTTACAGCTAGTCGGTAAGACGGTGTGCATTCTTTTTCCTTACTTGGGTTTTTCCGATCGGTTTTACCAAGAAGGTTTAACGAGGCATAACCCCGACTCGGCTCTTTTTCTCTCTTTTGTATTGATTGTAATTCATAGTTAATGAAGCTTTCCTTGACTCACCCATTGTCTTTATGATTTTATTTAAATGCACAACGCTGTTGTGACAAGATACTTTTAGGACGGATGATCCTAACAATGTGTTTGTTGTTAGCGATGAACCTCTTCGAAGGTACAAAGGGGTGAGCCTCCATTTGAAGGCTCGGATTGTAGGATTAAACCGAACTCCGAGTACGACTAGCAGGTTTGGCCGAACGTCGGTGAAAACCTGGGTTGTAGGATTGAACCGAACCTCAGGAAATGGGTTGTAGGATTGCACCGAACCTCATTTGAAGGCTCGGATTGTAGGATTAAACTGAACTCCGAGTACGACTAGTAAGTTTGGCCGAACGTCGGTGAAGACTTGGGTTGTAGGATTGAACCGAACCTCAGGAAGTGGGTTGTAGGATTGCACCGAACCCCATTTGAAGGCCGGTGAATGGGTAAAATCCAACACCGAGTGATGAAGGCCGGTGAATGGGTAAAATCCAACACCGAGTGAAGAAAAATGGTGAATCGGTAAAATCCAACACCGACTGAAGGCTCGGATTGTAGGATTAAACTGAACTTCGAGTACGACTAGTAGGTTTGGCCGAACGTCGGTGAAGACCTGGGTTGTAGGATTGAACCGAACCTCAGGAAGTGGGTTGTAGGATTGCACCAAACCCCATTTGAAGGCCGGTGAATGGGTAAAATCCAACACCGAGTGAAGAAAAATGGTGCATGTGTAAAATCCAACACCGACTGAAGGCTCGGGTTATAGGATTAAACCGAACTCCGAGTATGACTTCTAGGCTTAGCCGAATGTTGTTGAAGAATCAATCGTTATTTTCATTATCGAATTTACCCAGAAGTGTTCTCGGGAATTCCTCACTTGGAAATATTTTCCCTTGGGATTCCTTACTCGGAAACACTTCAAATTCGATGCGAGACTCTTAAATACTCTAGTCGGCAATATCTCATTGAAGTCCGACTCTTGAATTCTATAAGCTGAGAAAACCTCACTTTGAAGTTTCAATCAGGAATTGTTTACTCAGGAAAGCCTCTACCCGAAACGCACTCATCCGAAGTCGAAGCATTTCTCTGTCCCTGAGTGTTTCACTCGGAAAATGCTTCACTCGGTACCATATCACGTGGAGGTCGGAAATCCTTCACTCGGTGCCGTATTACGTAGAGGTCAGAAATTTTTCACTCAGTGCAATCCCACGCGGAAGTGTCACAATCGGGGACACCCCACTCAGGAATGTTGTACTCGGAAATTTCGAACACAAATAAAGACTCGGATTGTAGGACTAAAAACTGAACTCCGAGTGTAGTTGGTACAATTAGACCAAGCGCCGTTGAAGGATCACTCGGAACCTTCCACCCAGGAAGGATCAATCGGAGCCTTCTACCCAGAAAGACTTAATCTGAGAGATTCCACTCGGAGCTATCGTTCAGGAGAGCTTCCACTCGGAGATATCAATCGAAAATCTTCCACTTGCGAGTATCACTCAGAATTTTACTGAGCAACACGAGGTGATTACAGGTAATGGAACTTCCCTTGTAACAAGGCCAGAATATGCCTCATTCGGAATTGATCACTCAGAAGTCAAATAGTCCACTCGGAATCACTCAGAGTCGTTCACTCCATAACGCTTGGGGACAATATTCGACGGTTAACGAGTGTTTCAAAGGTAAAAAACATAACTTGTATTCTTGTAGGATACGCCGGCATACAGACCTTTTGTGAACTGCATAGCTTATATGAGCAACTTACAGTCCCTCACACAAGCTAGGGGACAAATGATCCGGTCTGGATACCGGCTCTAAGGTTATCTGGTCTGGATTCCGGTCCTAAGAGCAAGAGGCAGTCTCAGCCGTCCTGGAGGCCAATCGGTATCCCAGGATAATGATCCAGTCGGTAAACATGTTGACCCGGTCTCACCTAAAGTGAAGTCATTATAGCCATCCTAGAGTTCAACCGGTGTCAAGAATACCAATCCGGTCTATAACACACTAGGCAAACTTCTCTTACACCAGTCATCCGAGGTGACATCTGAGACACCGGGTGACTTATCCGTCCTCCTACACCGGGTCACTGATAACCGACTGTCACAGTGTCATAGCAAGGAAGGCACTCTGCACAGCAGAATATGTCCCTTTCATCCACCGGCAGGAGTGGGTACAATCACCAGCCGAATTTACAGAAAAGGTGATTATCCTCCATCCATGTGACAGAAAAGTACACTGATAATTCAACTACCCTCCTGACACACTCTGAATACTGGGCCACTCAGATTGTCTCTTTATACACGTTATCAGAACCGGTGGGCCTACTAACACCCGACGATTCATCTTCCACGCTCAACTATAAATAACATGTTGTAATACATGTGCAGGGGTATGTTGTCCTTACTCTCATTCTCACTATTATACTGCTTAAGTATCACAGAGTTCATCATATACTCTTCTAACTTGAGCGTCGGAGAATCTTCATAGGTGACACCACCTGTCGCCCACACCAACGCGAGAGGTCGGTGTGAAGGATCTCCAGGACAATAAGACCGACCCCCACACATTGAGAGGCCGGATCATAGAGACTGGATATGCACAACCGGTCTTCAAGCTCATTCAGTCTTCAACTCTTGAGGCTGTCCCGACACCGGATCCTAGACCCCAGTCGGGGACAGATCAGTCAGGTTTTATAAATGAATGATACGTTGAGTACAATGTCTCAATTATAGTTAGTAAGGTTTCGATTACCTAAGTTCCTATTATAGTACGAACCTGCCAATTTTATTTACCAAAGTTTCAATTATTTAACAGTAAATTGCATATTTAAAGATTAATTAAATAAATACTAGGAAACCACATGCATTGTGTCCTTATAGGTAAGGTCAACCTAAGTTAAAAAGTGTTGTTATTAACTTTGAAATTTAATTTCAAAATCATGCCATCAAATGCTCTCAACATAAGAACCTAATTCAATTTGCATGCTTAAGGAACTCAATTTCTATAACTTGCACATTGATATAATGGAAACATTGTCAACCTCCCTTCATTATTTAGGATGACTGCTTAGTGAACTTGGGAACAAAAACATCAATTAATGTAGTGCCCCTTTAATTGATGGTTTACCTTGAGTAATCTATTTCCTCTACAATTTATATGTTTTTTGTTTTGTATTATGCTTAAACAAATTCTAGCATTTATTTTTTCATTATATGTAGGGGATTGAAGCTACGATGCACTCTTTCACAAGAATCTGCCAAAAAAAAACATTGGTTTCTTATTTGATGTAACACCTTCGGTTTACTAGGACAATTATTTTCCATTGAATCATCCTACTTAACTAAGAAGTTAGAAGTTGTTAAAAAATGTGAAAGTTTTTTTTATATAAGGAACGATGGTTGTAACATCCTATTTTTTTACTCAAATACAAAATAGATATTAATATCTCTTTAATGAGAAAATACTTACTATTAGTTAGTTGATTTTTTAACTAATTAATATTTTTATAAAACTTTGGTACTTATATTTAAATTATTTTTTTAAAAATAAAATGAAATAATAATAAAATAAAAATATGTATATTTAACGAAGATTTTAAAATGACTTAATTAGTATTCACTAATTAAGAAAATTATATTAAGAATTTTTGATATCTTTATTATTCATAATTTATATTTTATGTTCTTATATTTATGTTTTTACATATTTAAGATTTAACTCTTATTAGAATTTCAAAATAAAAATTTGAAGGAATTAGAATATGGTTCTTTAGAACCTTTTGATCTATGCATTATTTATGATTTTCTGGAATTTTTAAATTTTTTAATAAATATTTGAGAAAATAACCAAAATACCACTGCCGACATCATCGCTTACATCATCGGTTGGTAAATACTCACATCATGAATAGTGACCGGTGGGTAAATACTTACATCATGAATAGTGTAACACCCCGGGTATTTTTAAAGAAATTATGTGTAGTAGAAAATGTTATTAATTGTTTTGAAATTTATTCGGTATTTTTATGAATTATTGGGCTATTATGAATAATTAAATATTGAGAATATAAATAAAATTATTTGATTGGCTAATAATAAATGTGGAGCGATTAGAAGAAGGGAGGAGTTTGAGTAAAAATGTTTAAAGGAAACGGTAATTGGAAATGGGGAGGTAACCGACTGGGAAGGTTACCGGTTGCCCCTGGGTCTTGGATAAAAGCGATCCCCTTTTTCTCTCTCCTCATTCTTCATGAACCATTTCTTCTTTCTTCTTCTTCATCTGCTTCGGTTTCTGTTCATCTTCTTCTTCTTCCTCTATTGCTGTGAGTTACATGCTCCAGAGGAGGACTCTGTACGTATCGAAACCGTGTGATAAGCCCATTTCCGTGACCGTGGTCTCAAGATGAGTCCATTGATCCGTTTACATTTGTGTTACCTTGCCCCTTTCGTTTTCTCTATTAACCGAGTGGCCATGCATGGCTGTGAACAGGTCTGTTCTCCACTCCTCTGGCGAGTGTGAGCTCGAAAATGGTCCTTAAAGCTGAGGATGGTGTCAAGCTAACGGGTTTTGCATTCCGACCCCGTAGGTAGCAGATCGAACAATGAAAGGATGATTGACGGAGCTGAGACAGTGAACCCAGTGCTCAGAGGACGTAATCGGCACCAGGAACAGATTATCGAAGCTTGGAACCGAGGTAAGGGGGGTGTTCGAGTGATAATTAATTAGAATAGGACATACTGTGAATCCGAGACATTAAGTTGATTGTGAAAATGGTAAGTCGATATTACTAAATAAGAATTGTATGTGTATGTGTATGTACGTGAGTATAGACACCGATCGGTTGAGGATCGTGTGTGTGGCTTGAGGTAATTATGAGTTGAAATATTTGATGTGTGATAATCGGTGTTGTAGCAATGTGATGCAGGGCTTGACAAGTCGGTCGCCCTACGTTGTGAGCACAGGTCAGTTTCTAACAGTTGCAAATAATGATCGTAATGATATGCCTATGTTTATATAATGGAATATGTGATTATGCGGTGGAGGACGACCAACGGTATGAATTACCCTGTTTTTGGCTTCAGTGGTCAAGTCGGACCCAGTTAAGCTACCCAGAGGTCTTTGACCCAGTGGTTGAGGGGGAGCCAAGTCGGGCTCGGTGAACCAAGTCGGGTTCATGGGATGTCAAGTCGGACTCCCAGCTGAAGGTCGATCCTTTTAGTATCCGGATACTAGGCGTCAAATTTTATCTGAGAGTCAGTTGTGATAATTGATGAATTATTAGTTATGTGTAGATTTGCCGAGTGAAATTTGTTATGTCGCCGAGTGAAATTTGTTATAATTGCCGAGTGAAATTTGTTATATTTACCGAGTGAAATTTGTTATATTTGACGAGTGAAATTTGTTATATCGCTGAGTGAAATTTTTTATATTTGACGAGTGAAATTTGTTATATCGCTGAGTGAAATTTATTATATTTGACAAGTGAAATTTGTTATAATTGCCGAGTGAAATTTATTATATTTGCCGAGTGAAATTTGTTATATTTGCCAAGTGAAATTTGTTATGTTGGCTGAGTGTGGATTATTATGTTTACCGAGTATGATGTGTTGTATCTGCCGAGTGTGAAATGTTTTACTCGCCGAGTGCGAAATGTTGTAACTGCCGGGTGTAAATTAATTACCGAGTATGATGTATTATAATTGCCGAGTGTGATTTGCAAAGTGATGAAAATGCAATTGGACGGGACTTATATATATATATATATATATATATATATAATTTGTTAATTTCCATTCTAGATTAATTATGATGCCAAACACTCACCCTTGCTGTTGTTTTCAATTTAGTAACTAGTGACAGGGAGGAGGTCGGAGCCCTGGAGGTGCGCCAAGCGGGAGATCGATGCCAAGGCCCGAGTGGTTTTGAATAAATTGTGTAATATACATATATATATCTAATGAGTTTTCTAAGTATGTGATGCTATATGTTGGTTGTGGGACTAAGTGAGAATCGGTTTGCTAATTGAACGAATGTGAATTTATGTTGTTAGATGATTGGTATTAATTTTCATGTGTTTGCTGTAGCAAAGTCGATCACCGGGTGAATCTTGCCCGAGAGGATTTATTCCTGTCCGAGCGAGGGCCAGTCGGTTTGATGTCTATTTTGTCTCTGTGGGAATCCCTCATTTCTGTTTCGAGTAAAGAATAACCGAGAAATACTCTTCTGGGTGGAAGGTTAGGATGCCCCGAGTGAGCTAGGGTCGGGAGAATAATTCCGAGTAAAGAAATAGTGGCATGTTTCCAAGTGAAGAAAGAGTGGAATGTCTCCGAGTGAAGAAAGAGTAAAATGTTTCCGAGTGAAGATTGGAGTGCTTCCGAGTGAAGGTAAGAGTGTTTCCGAGTGAGATATGGCCGAGAGAGCCTATTCCGAGTGAAGTAAGGTTAGGGGTTTTCCGAGTGATATAAGATTAAATAAACCTTTTCTGAGTGAGGTATGAGTAAGTTGTTTCCAAGAGAGAGTTGACCGAGTGACCCCTTTTGCCGAGTGAAACCCCGACTTGTGAGTCTTCCGGGTAAGTCTGACTCGCCCAGGTAGCATTTGCTCAAGCGAATCGGAACTCGCTTAAGCGACTCCCTCGGATTTCGCCTTAGCGCATCAGGGTCCCGCTCAGGCGAGTGACCTCTCTGTCTTCTTCTTCTTCTTCTTCTTCTTCCGCTGTTTCTACCTCCACATTATTAAAAGGTGTATTTCCGATCGGATATTATTTTGCGTACGGTCTTATTGTTATTCTGAATGTATCTAATACTATTTTATATTAAAATCGAGTTAAATCATTTCCGATCGGTTATTATTTTCAGTATGTTTAAGAAAAGTAAATATTATTTTATAATAAGACCTAAATTTTTATTAAACGTGGAAAATTTATTGTGTAAATGATTAACCGGGTGTAAATAAAAGGTAAATTGACTCGGGATGTCACAAATAGTGACTAGTGGGTAAATACTTACATCATGAATAGTGACCGGTGGGTAAATACTTACATCATGAATAGTAAAATAAATAATTAAGTAATTTTAAATAGTAAATTTCTCTTCCTATAAATAGAAAGCTCATTTACAACATTTTCACACCAAAATTAGAGAGAGAATCTAGAGAGATAGTGCGTAAGAAATTAGTGGGGAGTAAATTCTTTTGGTTAAAAGAGATTCTGCCGGAGGTGTAAGGTAATAATATTTTCTTCTAAATTCTTTTTATGATTATTTAGTTTATTCTTTTTAGCACTCTTAAACCATTAATATACTAGTACTATTATGAATAAGTTACTACGGTAAAAATAAATTACCATTGTGTTATTTTTACAATTTACTGTTACTATTTACTATTTACTGTTACTATTTACAATTTACCATTTACTGTTATTATTCAAAATTTATTTACCGTTATTATTCAAAATTTATTAGTTATTGTTACTATTTAAAATTTACTATTTACCATTACTATTTAAAATTTACTATTTACCATTTCTATTTACGATTTATCATTTACTGCTACTATTCAAAAGTTACTATTCATAATTTACCATTTATTGCTACTATTCAAAATTTACTATTCACGATTTACCATTTACCATTACCATTTAAAACTTACTATTTACCATTTTATTCACGATTTACTATTTACTATTACTATTCAAAAAAAAAATATTAGTTACCGTTACTGTTGATGATTTACTATTACTATTTACTGTTACTATGCATAATTACTATTTATCATTTTGATAGTAATCTTAATTTTCATTTTATGTCTATACTGAAATAAATTAGTATTAATATTTTTTTAGAACTCGGAGGCACAGAGCGAATTCACTTTTGGTAGCAATTCCAGGTAAGGGGGAGTGGGATAAAAATATAATATGAAAAGACATAAGAATAATGGGAGGAGTCCCCTACTCCTTTTAAATTTAAAAATATTATTATTTTAAAATAATAAATTTTAAATTAAGTATCTTGTGTAACTTACTCTGAATTACCTATGCAAGGACTTGGACTATTATGACCTATATGGAGTGAACTAAACCTATGCAAGGATTAGATTATATGGACTTACATAGACCTATACGAGGAAATGGACTATAAGGGCTTAGAATTAAGTTTATTAAATTAAATAACTATTAAACTTTAAATTATGATATTTACGAATGATATTTATTTGATTTGATTATGATTGATAATATTGGTGATTGATGATATTTGATTGTGATTGATGATATTACAATACTTGATTGTGATCGATGAGTGATTGATAATCTTGTGATATGGAGTTTGAGCATATAGCAAACACGACGGGAAGCTAAAACTCAGTAAGAATATACTTATTCCTTACTCTTTACAGTATTACTTTAAAAGAAATTATTTATGATAATTTCTCAATGTTTATTCAGAATTATTGTTAAGAAATTTTTCTTAATTTTCAATAAAAATATATAATTTCTATAACTTACCTTTTTCTTTCAAAATAAATTATTTAATTAAATTTTAGAATAATTTTTAGTTATAAAAATAAAGAAAAAGAAATTGTTTTATGAAAATAATATATTCATATATGTATATATATGAAAATATTTGATTCTTAAATGGAAATAAGATACTTCAATAATATTTCATTTTAAACTTTTGAAAATAAGAGTTTTAATTTCAAAAGTGTTTTATTATATATTTTTCAAGTATTATAATTAAAGATGGAAAAAGATCGATAATTCAAACTTGTGTCTAAAGTAAATTAATTTCCTATCAATGCTCTAAAGAAGGTTTGGGATATATATTAAGACTTTGAAACTCAAATCACAATAATATTAATTTGTGAATGATAAAGAAAACTGTACTGAAATTCTTCTGCGTGTGGCAGAACTAATTTAAGAGTTTGGAAATGTGCAGTTTATCGGGGTGGCTATGTTGTTATTTGTAGGCCTCGAAGATATAATTTATATTTGAGTTTCTAAAAGTCTTAACCAACTCAATACACGAGTAATTCATGCATCATGAATCATTAAAGAGAAATGAGATGTGATATTGCCTGGGGACGGATTATAGAAACCGAGGATACATTAGAGGAGGCTTAATTGCGAGCCTTGGGATGAGAGGGTGTGAAAGGGTGCTTCAGGTGACCTGGGGTCGCTCCCTAGTGTCGGGTACTTTCACAATAAAAACCTTCTCAATCTGACTAGTCTCTAAGTGTTTCCATGCCAGTTGAGCTGTTCATATGCCATGAAGGTATTTATGTTATTATTATCCAGAATTATGGAACAGTGTAAACTCCTGGTTGGCCCAGTGCAAAATTAAAACTTTAAGGGCACATGCATAAACTGAATGAGATAGTAGCATTAAAAGCATTACATAACATTCATGTGATTGTGATATTCTATATGAGTGGTTGTGAATGAAAATATAATTGTTATGTATGTAGAAACCCTATATTCATAATTGCTTGTGTATGAGATTATGACTGATATTATTGTAGATTGTGAAAACCCTTATGCTTATGTCTTATCTGTAAGATATTATATTTTGTTTCTCACTCCTTCTTGTTTGAATTTTGTGTCCAAAATATATGTTATGTGATATATAGCTAGCAGTCCAAGATGGAAGGATATGTAATTACAAGAGGGTAAAGTGGTTTCATCCTCAATCAGATAGATGAAGAGATATGGCAAGAGTAGGATTCAAAAACTCGATGGTTCAAGGACTAGGAAATGATTGGTCACATTTGTAGTAGAGGTATAGTTTAGTTTTACTTTGCCTTATTACAATATCAAGTTAGATAATTGTAACAAGGTAAAGGTTAAACTTTGATAAACTTTCTTATTCAGATATAATATTGTAATGATTTATCACTTATGATTTCTATAAATTATTTTGTCATTATGGACAAATATTGAAAGATAATGTTTTTTTTACTTTCAATATTCAAAGGAAATCAGATGTATATACGTCCTTGTATACGCGAGATAAAGAGTGATAAATATGTATATCTTTCTAAAAAAAATTTTAAAGTAAGAAGAATACATATATATCTCGTGTATATAAGGGGGTGTTACAATGGTGGATCAAGAACTACAAGAATTTATACATCACATGGTTTCAATAGTAACTTACATACTCTGAATAATAAGGGCATGCGGGCTCCCATAAAACACAAAAGAATGCAACTCGACTAAAAACACAATTCTGTTACTATTGTCCACTTCACCGCCAATGCTTCCATCACAGGAATCCTAATTCAAAGTTCTAGAAGGGGGTGAATTCGAAGTCTTCATCATCATCATCATCTTCTTCTTCTTCTTCTTCTCGGGGTTCCATTTCTTGTTGGTAGTCCAGACATCGACTTCCACGTGGTATGTCTCAGGAGCATCTGAGGTTCCTTTCTTGATAACTGACAGTCTTCCACTCAATGGCAAATCATTGGTTCATTGTCCTTTTACAGGTCCATTGACCACGCTAAGGGAAGATCCATAAATGTGAGATACTATCCCTACTTATTTATCACCCAACGAGAGGTTTGTCATCTCTAACATATCCCCAGACATTCCATCAACATGTCACACAGAGAATACACACTGGTTTATGGGATGTTCATCCTACACGAATACATTCTGAGAGTTGTTCAACATATATTTCACATTCATAAATTATTTTCCTAGGGTTTAATATAACCTACGGTCCACTTCCTTGGTTACTTTCCTTGTTAATCATGTCCATAAGGTTTATAAAGCAATGTTATCATGTTCAACATAATTTTAATACATAATTATAGTTGATATTATCATACATTACACAAATCATCACTTGTTCACAGATATGACTAACATCTCACATGCATAATCATCATAAAATTCACAGTCACAATCATTGCATAGTTCATAGATACGACTGACATCTCACAAGCATAATTATCACATAATTCACAATCACAGTCATTGCATAGTTCATCGATATGACTAATATTTTAAAAGCATAATCATCATATAATTCACAATCATGATCATCACACGGTTCATCACCACACATCCAGTGTTGTTAGTCACTTAAATGCCATGCATGAGTTAGGTGTCCTATAACTTTCTCATATAATCATGTTCTCATGATGTAAATGGGGCCTATAACCTCATTATCTCAAATCTTATCTCCTTAGTATGTCTACTAGGAGGAATACCATTCGTGTTATTTGCCAGAGTGACTGAAGCTCGCCAAGTTCTCACAACCATCAGGGGTAAGGGACGTACACGTCCAACACAACATAGATTCATCATCACACTCATTCATGATCACACTCGGTCAGAACTTGCATTACGCGGTCATAAAAATGCTCGTCCTAGTCAAAATACACCAAACGTGCCACAAACTGTCCGGCCTCGGGTGCTACATCCAACCATTGGATGCTTGACCTGCTTGTACTCCCAAGGTCCTCCAATGGAACTGAGACATACATATTCTCCAATGTACCCTTCACTATCTGCCCATGTTCACGATCCAGTTCATAATTCCAACTTATGCAAATGATGCATGAATGCCACACATTTCATTTTTTCTTTATCCACCGTCACCAGGTAAGGTCCTGTAACGTAGCCCGTTGTCCTTAAAGCGGAGAATTAAAACTCGTCGTACTGTCCTTCATAGTTTATGGGCTTAATTCTTAAAAACTTATCAGTAAGATTATACTATTTTCATTTACTACTAGAGTTCTTGTAAAATCTCATGAATGGTTTATCCTTTCTTTTAGAAATGTGTATATACATAAAATACCAATAGGTTACATATGGAAAATAATATCTTTTCCTATCGAGGCATAGTATACTTCAATTCATGATCTCTTAAGAATCCTTCTGACCAGTTATACTTAATTCTTAGTAAGAGATTGAACCATCCAAGGGTAGTTACTGTGAGTTGTTAACTGGATTTATCATCATATCGTTTCGTTGCACAATTTACGTTACAAAACAGACACCGGCTCGGTCTTATTTGAGAGTCTGAAAGTAAGGCAGTTAACATAGAAAACCATCGCTTTAAGAAGGAGGAATTTTACTGACATGATATACGTCTTCTTGTTATATTGCTTTATAGCGGAACTTTGTACTATTGTTCTTTAAACCAATTCTCTTTTTTTTTTGCTTTAAACCTCATGGATTAAATCAAGTTTGAAAGAAATGATTAAAGCATTGCAAAACCAAAAATATTATATATGTACAACTTCAACCAATTCAGGAAACGTCGTCCCACCGTATTAATAAGTTGTGGAACTTTGTTTTCTTTTGATTCCTAAACTAGAACTCCTTGAACTTGTTCCAATAATTATTGTATGAAAATAAATTCATTAAAATATCCACATTAATAATCAAATACTAAATTTTCCATAAAACACCTTTCTTTTTTCGGTTTTGTCGAAAACTTTATTTTTACCGTATTTTCACTAGAAAACTCCGAATTGAGTGATTCCAAAGTCAAACACATTTAATTTTCAAAATCTTGTATTCATAAAAATAAGGAATTAATAATATACTGTTCATAATTAAAAATTTATATAAAACCTCTTGTTAAGTCGTTTTCCTTTCGTTTTTATCCTTTTAAAATTCACGATTAAAGACAACGCCTACCTAACGCTCATTCATTTCATCTCCACACTTTTGGGCAGCGACCAATATATTATTACAAACCAAAATGGAGCAACAAATTACATCATAAAGACAACGTGCCCGTCCACCACACACTTCACGATCATACACTTTATCGTAATCGATTTTCACTAAGTTTTCTTTCGCGGACCCTACCGGGACTTCCATACACTTTCTTATTTCACATTAACACATTTAATTCCACATTTTCTCAAGTAAAATCAGCCATATTTCCCACGTGCATGTACATTCAAAAATTAAATATTTTTTGCATAGCATTTATCCGACAAATCACATTAATTCCTTTATTATCAAAAATAAATTTCCTCTTCTTAAAACCTTGCATCTTAAATTTTTCCATCACATGGAAGCATCACATACCTATTTTCTCATGCATCAAACATAGATTTTCCAACACCAATTATGCACCCAAAACTTATAATATAAAGGAAACAATTACACAAACACTTAACACTTAAACAATTCATGCCAAGACCTATTTATTCATTAAAATCCAGAATTTAATATTTCTCTAATCTTTATCAAAAGTATCAACTACCATCGTAACTCATGCATCAAAATTTTCATTATATAAAAAATATCCACATATGCATTTTATCACCCAAAAATTGGTGAAAAAGAATTTTCTTAGCAAAATTTCAGCATTATATATGTAGCTTTCTCATGCATTTTTCATCACTAAGACATCAATTTTATCCATACCAATCATATACCCGAAATTTATATTATGAAGAAAATAACCACAAACATTTAACACTTAAAAACCCATGCAAAACAATTTTTTATAAAACTTTAGATTTGTATATATATCAAAATCACATAAAATCATCAAGATCACATCATTCACTACAACAAAAAAGGAATTTAGTGGCGGTTATTTTGGAATATGGCGGCAGTTTAAACCTCCACTAAGTGACACCTGCGGCGGTTTCAAAACCGCCGCTAAATGCTCCGCCGGTTTGTTTTAACCGCTGGAATAACCGCCGCTACTAGTTAAACCGCAGGAAAAACCACCGGAATGATGTTTTCTGCAGTTGCAACCGCCACAAAAGAAAAACCATTTAAATGCCGCTTAAACCGCCGCTAAAAGTTTCAAATTTTTTTTAAAAAAATTTCCTTTAATTATAATGGATTATTTTTTTATATTCATTAATTTTTAAAAGTCAGATTTATGCTTAATTTTAACATTTTTTATATCTATCAATATTTTTAATGTGATTATATTTTATTTATTAATGTATTGGATATTTATATTTCAAAAATAAATTTTAATATATAAATTAATTTGATTATCAATATATAAATAAGATAAACTAAATTTTTAAAAATATAATTACATAATCAATGTATAGTCAATAGCAATTATATTAATAATAAAGTCACTAGGTCTTAACCCAGTTACACGTCATTAATGTAATAAAAGTTAAAGAACAATCTACAAACTCTCATATATATATAGTCAAGTAAAATATAAGGTAACTAAGGTTGATGACTAGCTGAGGAAGAGGGTCTGGCTTGTGCAGGTGATCCTTCATCCTGAAATTAAAATAAATAAATATAAATTATTGATATGCATTAAAAATGTAGAAAGTTAATTAATATATAACAAATGGAACCTATTTTGTGACATGTGTCATATATAAACATGCAACAAGTGTAGATTATACCTGATTATCATGTTGAAATGGAAAATCAACCTGCCCTCCAAATTTATGAACCAAGTAGGCCATTTGGTCTTCAAAAAACTTCATCCTTTCTTCAACATACTTCATCCTGTCGTTCCTTGCTTCTAGTTAGGCTTCTAAATGTTTCACCTTATCTTCCAACTCCCTTACTCTTCCATTCGATTGGAAGGAGCTTGTACTATCCTCGGATTGGTTATTTGTTGTTTGCAAGACTTGAGAAGGGCAAACTCCAAATCCCATGCCCCGAACCCGTCCCGGGTGCTCTGGTCCAAAGACATTTAAGTATGCTTCCTCATCATTTGAGGTCTCTTCATATTCCACATCTAATTTGTTCGGCAAAACAAAAAGTAGAGCGTAATTAATAATCAATTATGCCCCATAATCTAATTAAATAATTTATAAGAAAAATCTATTCAAATTAAAAACAAGCACATAAGAAATTAGATGTTTTATACTTACGCTCATATCTCTAGCCTCCAAGCTCACAAATGATCCGTCTTTCCTCTTGTGAGTAATAGAAAACATTTCCCCCCTGCTATAAGATCGTCCTCCTTGGGTTTCCTACATTTACAAAAGATCCAAATTATTTATCCATATAATAATCATACACACACACACACACACATATATATATATATATATATATATATATATATATACATCAATTAGTTTACAAATAACAATATATCAAATTATTTTACCAGCAAATATCTCTTTCTAGCAAGTGACATTGACCCGAGCGTATGATGAATAACTTGTTTTTCTCGGTTCGCGGCATTTTTTGAACAAATAATCTACAAAATTATTTAACAAAATAAGCTATCAATATGAACTAGAGAAAATTATAGGGGATACAATACAAGTATATCAAGCTTTATATGATACAACATGTTAGCTATCAGAAGAAATGGTTGTAAACCAAATGAATCACATAATTGAATATAAAACTAGGAACCATCTCTCAAATTGTTTTAGCCACTTTGTTATTTTTCAATCATAGATTCTTCTTTTTAAGTGCCCAGGATCAGACTTGTAAATACTAGATTCCTGGTCAACTAGAGTACATATAGAATAAACCTTATCAAGTGACAAACAAAATATGCCCATGAATCCAAATTTTATGCTTTTAAAAAAAGTTATATTTGATCATTTAAGTAATTCAAAATCGTTGAATGAATACCTCATAATAAGAACAGAAGCAGATTTAAACTTAAATGGACACTTCATACTTAAACTAATTTTCATTTTCTGGTCTTCATTTTCTAGTTTTCATTTTCTGGTCTTCATGTACTTTTTATCATTTTCATAAAAAGAAGGAACTACAGGTGGAACAATATAATGATTGATGCTTCGTCAACTCATTTAGAAAAGGCTAGCTCATTAGATATATCTCGGCCTAAATCATATGTAGCAGTGAGTTTCTTGTATGCAATTATCCATTCAATTTCTAATGGTATCTTCCTACTGTTTCTTATTTATGATTTTGAACAGGAGAGGGATCCTAAGCCTATATAAATTTATGTGAAGTTTAGTGAAACAATAGATATTTATGGTCTTAATCAATTTTTATCCCTATAAATACTAAAATTTAGAGAAAAAATAGAGATTTGTGACTTCATTACCTTAGTCTCCGGTTTGTTCCTGTATGCTAAGAAAGTTGCCCATTGTTCTACCGGAACCCCATCAGGACGCATCTCTAGATTTTCTTCCAATGTTCGTGTCTCATCATAGCATTGGTTATACATGTCACAACGATTGTCCTTCCAAATCCTTCCAAGTTTTTTCATAATATTGTGCTTGTGGCCTTCTTTCACTGTAAATTTACCCTTCAATATGGAAACCAAACAAGTTAGTAATATTCAAAACCAATTATAGATACAAATAATAATGAGAAATTCAAACATACTGATATTGTCGTGTCAAATGCATGGTCCTTATGAATTTTAGAGACTTGACGCTAATTATCATAAGAAATCGGGAATGCGTTGCAATTAGAAGCAACAACTCCCAAAAATCCCCCAAACAGACCACCTGACTCTCCAACCCATTGGCCAACCTCATTAAATTCTAGGACGACCCGCTTCCCTGGATCAAGATTGAAGGCATCTCCTACCCTCAAGCGTTTTTCTTTAACCACTCCAGCCGCATCTACAAGTAAAGAAAAATATTAAATTAGTTAAAATAAGTTAAATTTGTTACACATGCATTCAAAATTTATCACTTACCAATCACATTGACTGTCCAAAATTTTGGGGACTTTCTCTCAGAAGAGGATCTTGATTCGGTGTTTTGGCTAGAGGGTGGACCAAAAGGTATGTTTTGGCTAATGGGTGGAACAAGAGGTGTGGGTGGAACTACAGGTGGAACAAGAGGTGTAGGTGGAACTACAGGTGGAACAAGAGGTATGGGTGGAACTACAGGTGTGGGTGGAACTACAGGTGTGGGTGGAATAAGTGGTATGGGTGGAACTACAGGTATGGGTGGAACAAGTGGTGTGGGTGGAACTACAGGTATGGATGGAATAAGTGGTGTAGGTGGAACTACAGGTATGGTTTGGAAGTTGGCGGGAGTAGATATGTGCTCTTGGCTAGCATATTGACTACTACTTGTCGATATATGTGAAGTAGTCTTAGAAGCAGTCCTCTTCCTTCTAGGCATTCCTGTAAAAATAAATTGTTAACAAACTGGACATTATATTAAATCCAAAATTCATAATTAGAGAAAATGTGAATAATGAAACTAGTTTTAAATGCTAAATTAGATGTCAAACCTAACAAATGCATATATTGATACCTATTATAGAACCATGTCGCCATCATTATCTTCAATAACGACTAGGTTTGAAGGGTCACCATCATTATCTCTAGCTAATTGTATAGGTATCGCATCGGCCGGAAAAACTTGTTCCAAATTGTTAGACGGAAAAGATTGATCAGATACCACCATTTCACCATCCAAATCACCAAGGTCATATAAGTCTCTCGGCTTTACATGAATAGGTATAGTCCAACCTTTTTCTTTCTCATCTTTTACATAAAAAACCAATTGAGCTTCACAAGCTTTTATGTACGGCTCATCATCCTCATATTCACCAGTATGGATTAATCTTGAAAAATTGATTGAAGTGAAACCTAAATTGTCTTTCCTTATGCCTCTAGGGTTAGTAGTATTAGCCCATTCACATTTGAACAGAGGTACCTTGAACAACCCATTGTAATTAAGCTCAATAATGTCTATGAGTTTCCCATAATAAGGCACTTCTCCATATACCATTTGGACATCAACAACACTTGAGTAACTTCTAGTTGAATATGACCCAAAGACACCACAATTTTGAGTATTAAGTCCACTATCTCTTGCCATGGTTTGAAACTTGTATCCGTTGACATTATATGCTGTGTATCTTGTAGCCTGGTTCATAGGACCTTGGGCGAGACATAGGAGGACATTCTTATCTGATTCACTAATATTGTTGACATCTTGGAATATCTAAAACACAATAAGTAACACTAATATAATTCACACTTAAAAATTAAACAAAGTAATTAAATTTTATTTGGGTTTTACTCACACGTCTTGTAAACCAACTAACAAATTCCCTATGAACCTTCTTGTCAACATCAGTAGCATTCCTAGCACGACGCCTTAGTTGCCCCCGCACGACATCTCTAAATTCCCTATACATACAAGGCTATTGAATTAAACATTGTGGAATAGAATATATATAGGTTATTCAACTTCAGAAATACTCACTGGAGATAACAATCAACTGCAGGGCAATTGGTAAGTACATGTCTATGAGCCTGTAATTTTTCAACAGATGTTAGAGTAAAATATGAAGAACCACCAACTGGTTTTCCTACATAGGGAAATAATTCAACGGCTCATGAAGTAGGTTGTGTATCGTCGTCATGCCCATCATCGACACGACCAGGTCGATTCCACCTTGTTTCAATGTTGTCTAGATACCTTGAGCAGAATGTTAAAATCTCTTGCATTAGATAACCTTCTGCTATAGATCCTTCAGGCCTAGCCTTGTTAGTCACATACGATTTCAGCAACCCCAAATATCTATGAATCCATAGCAAACAAAATTAATAATAACCCTAAAACGTAGCTCGATAAGTTATAAGTTATAAAAAAATGTATCACTTAAACATTACCTTTCTATAGGATACATCCACCTATAATGGACAGGACCTCCAAGCTTAGCTTCTTCAACCAGATGAACAACCAAGTGAACCATCACAGTAAAGAATGATGGGGGGAAAATCATCTCCATATGGCATAAAGTGAGCACAATTTGTTTTTGGAGCTTGTCTAAATCTGTTGGAGACAACACTTTATGGCACAACTGTCTAAAAAATGTGCATAATTCAATCAATGTTGCTGAAACCTCAGTGGGCAAAACTGTTCGCATGGCAACTGGAAGGAATTGTTGCATCAAAACATGGCTAATATTTTGTCGTCAACAGATTTATGCTCAAAAGCAAAATCAATAAATCCTCGAACTCCCTGCTCATAAACAGGTGAATTCTGTGGCATCTTGATCCACGACTTATCCATTTCCTTATACTTGTCTTTCTAAAACAAAACAGGAAAAAGATAATATTAAATATATTGTTCGAGCAAAACCAAATCACATCCAACTATGCAAATACAAAATAAAGATTTAAAGAAGATAAATATATAAGTAAAATGAAAGGAAGAAAAGATGAAAATAGACTAATTTGCCTTTTATTGCAAGAGTGACTCAAATTATAGTTAGAGAACAAAAGAAAAATTAGGAAAATCCCAATGTTTTAAAATACTCAACATAATTTCTTTAACGTTTATTTATAAAAATTAAACATAAACAATACAGGTGCTAGTGCTACTTGAATTTTACGAACAAAGTTTGATTTTTTTTTAGAAAATGTTTCCACCCTAAACTTGTCAAAATTATACACAATTTAAAGTTGAACCAATAACTCAATGGGAAAAAGTATTATTTTTCTTCTAATATTTTTTAATTTTTCAAACAGGGAAAAATATAGCAATAGATGAGTAACACAAAAATAAAGAAAAATATATTAGATGAAGCCATGAAGAAATAAACACATCATGGTAAATGGGATTTTAGAAACTCTTTCTAGTCAATGGATTCTATTTATAGAAAAATAAAGAAATTAATTAACATACCGTGTTGGTGTTATGTTGTGCACTTATCTTAATAATGCAAAGTTACTTAATATGGGAGTTAACTTCTTTTATGGCCAATTAATTAAGAGCTGTAGTTAACCTGCACAGTGAGAGTTGATAGGCAACTTTCTGTCCTTACCTAAAAAATTACACTATTATGCCAAGATGATGTGATCCACTAATTCGTTAGTTAGATGATTAGATAGATGAACTAACTTGGTTCTTCTAACTTCTAACTTAATCATATCATATTCTAATTCTAATTTTTTACCAATAAACTACTAGCTTTGTTGTCATGTTATATTCAGCTTGCACGTGCCCACATAGTGTTATTTCAATTTTGAAATATTCACTTTTACATGCCAAATTTGTGTAATTAGTTAGGCACGAATCTGAGAACACAAACCATTATAAATGTCTAAATGTTTTTACACTAATATTAAAGCATATTTAATCCAACAGCATATAGGTAATGACAAAGGCAATACATTATTGAAATATTAGATTTAACTACTTGTCCCTATACAATACAAAGGCAAAGTGTGAAAGACTTCAATCGTAAAGAAGGGTAGATATTAGTGTGTGCATGTTGATGTTGGTTAGCCTTTTGGCTCTACTCAACTACCACTAACTCACTGACTCAGCTTTCCTTTTTTTTCCTATTGTGTTTTTTGCTGACTTCATTGTAAACAGAGTGTAACCGATGTTAATTAATATTGATCTTATATATTATCAGTAAAGAAAATTTCTAACTTTGTTTAATTAATAAATTAAAATTTTATATCTAATAAACTCAATTAAGTAAATTTAACAAAAGAACCAAAGAAACATCCCATTGACTAATCCAACCAAGCTCTATTATCTATAATCCACAATTAGGCTATATAGGGCTGTGACATACAGATAAGTTATATTCATTAATAGTTTTAATTTCAAACACTTTCACGTGACAGCAGGCAATCAAATGCTAGTGGATTTCATGATGAGATTAACAATAACAAAATAATCAATCCTTTAAGTTATATTCATTAATAGTTTTACTTTCAATCACTTTTATGTGATACAGCAGGCAATCAAGTGCTAGTGGATTTAATAATGAGATTAACAGTAACAAAATGCTTCAGGTGAACTTTAGGAAAAGGTCTTGAAAACACATGTTGTAAAGAAAATAATGCATTTGAAGAGGCATACAATTATACAAAATTAATTGGTATGCTGATTTATTTCTCTACACACAGGAATGACTTATAACTTGGAGTAATTTTCTACCTAATTAAATATACTCAAGAGCTGCTGAATGAAAATGCAGTAAAATGATTCTAGAATGAAAAATGTTCTTAACATCAACACAGATCATAAGAATGTAAAATAATTTCTATTGAAAGAATATATAGATTTTATCTATCATTCGATAGACAAATCTTTAGTTTACTTAAAATTGATAGATAGAGTAGATATCAAAATGGAAATTGACTTCTATTTAACAGAGATTATTAAAACAAGAACTTCTATCAAAGCCAAGTTAGCCTATGATTAGGTGTTTATCTAGTTTTCTTAATTGGGATTACTTAATTTAGGATTGATAATGATCAAATTTACAATTCATTAATCAAATAAAATTAAAAAATATCTAAACAATATATGAGATTAACATTGAATGAATAATACCTCAACACATTTTACTTCCCTAACAGAAATACAAATCAGACCCTAATCATTAAGTTAAAACTGGAACTAGATAAATTCTAAAACTAAAAACATGTGTGTGATTGTATTAAACATCCATTCATTCATTGTTTCGTACCCACATACTCTATCTTTAATTTTTATGTTCCTCTTTTTTTCTTTCTTTTATGTCAGACATGATTTGTACCCACGGATTCAAGAATAAACAAAACATGCGGTTAGCAAAATATACTAAACTCTGTTTTTTCTGAGGAAAAGTGACAGATCAGAATTTGTTGAACCCATTCTCTCGGACCAAATTACAAGTTCTTGAACAGTCTTTTATAAAAACGAAAAAGACATATTAGACGCCAACAAAACTAAAGGGAAGAAAAATGAAGAAACAATAAGTGTCACGCATAAAAAAATACATGTGTGAAAACCAAAAACCAGAAAAAACACTATCCTGGAAGCCGCAATGCTAATAACTTCACAGAAAAATACTTCTATTAAAATCATTATAATAAAAAATCTTCCTAGAAAGAACATCAAGAAAAAGCATATAAATTCAATTGCAAAGCTTACCTTAACGCGATGTGAGAACAATGGAAAACGAAGCACGAAATGTCTTACTCAAGGCGCAAACAGTAGCACGAACAATAGCATGCAAGCACGAAAACACCAATCGTCAGGAGAGAAGGAAACGTGAAATGCACAAGGGGACAAAGAGAAAGGGGGGAACAGAAAGGATAAAGAGGGAAACTGAAAGAGGGAAACTGAAAAGGTTTTAGGGATTTCGGTTTTGGAAAAAAGGCTGAAGGGAAATAAAGAAACCCATGTACGAGGCACGTGCATATTTTAATAAATCATAACGGCGCTTCACTAAACCGCGGGCCCAACCGCCTTTATCATAATTTTGTTACTGGCGTTTAAAAACAACCGCCACAGAAACCGCCGAAGGCATATCAGTGGCGGCGATTACTATAGAACCGCCACTATCTGCCCGCAGCTAATTTCCTCTTTTCTTGTAGTGATTAATTTCACAATCAAAATCCATTATATCCTAGGCCAAAAATCAAACGTTCAAAGCCTAAATCAAGACATGCAAGTGATTATTTCTTAGATACTCAATTCATCCAACACATTCATAATTTCTAAAAGTCAAGAAAACAACATGCAAGCACATGATCATGCAAAGATCTTTCATGCAACATCAAAGGTCACATTTTTATGGCTCAGTCTTGCATGTAACATGATCTAAGTCCAAAATGCCAAGGAATCATCATGCATGCATTCAAAACTTCCTTGATCATGATAAAAATTAACACTTCATCACATGTAACAAGTCTAACAAGGTTTAATGGGAAGTTCTCCCTTTATCTCAAAGAGTGTTACACGTGAAGATGGAGAGGCCTTTGGTGTACTTTGCTTGGTTGCTTTCCTTAGTTCCTTCAAGATCTCCAAGAGTGCACCAAGGGGAAGGCAAGATCACAAGGAGAATGAGAGGGCTTAAGAGATTTTTAAGATACCCCCTAAAAGAGAGGAAGCTTCTCGGTGAAGTGAAGGAAATAGAGGAGAAGAAAGAAGTTGTTTTGCCTTTTGGTCTTAAAGAAAGCAAAGATGAAACTAAGGATCGGTGGAAGTGTTTATAAAAGGTAAGGGTGAGTGAGTGAGTGAGGGCCATTAGAATAGGTTGCTAAGAGGAGGAATTCTACCATGCCAAATGAGAAGAGTAAAGGGACTTGTCTTACCAAATTTCCTAAGGGAGAGTAAGAATGGCCATTCAGGCAAGAGAGAAAGAAATAGGAAATTGGAGCATTTGATACATGCAAGGTGAGGCCTTATATAAAGAAGGGGAAGAAGTTGAGGTTGACACATGGCTGCTGAGGTGTCAAGAGCTGGATGCCCATGCATGGGAACATAAGGCATGAGAGAAGGACATATGGCTGTTTGTGGTGGTATTTTTGTATTAATGTTGTCACAAAATTACAAATAGATTCTGAGGAGAACTAGGTAAAATGGTCAACATTAAAGTTATAGATCTCTCTTTTCCCTCTCTAACGAGTCTGAAATCGTCCAATTCTGATACCTGTAGCAAGAGTTATGGCCAAAATACGAAAGGTTGTTAGATTTGGACGCGAATCAGGTACAACACTCTAAAATAAAAGCTAAGAAAATTTGGTTGGGAATTAATTCTTGGTGTTTCCATAAGAGTTATAGATAATTATGTTATAAAATTTTAAGGATAACAATCGCTCAATTCCAATTACGGATGAAAAAGTTATAAGCAAAATACAAAAGAGGGTGCAGTTGCTGCGCAAATTTCAAGTCCAGCAACTTGAAACAAAAACTAGTATTTATGTGTTTGGAATTGACGTTTGTGGTCTGCATATTAAATATATATAATTTTGATACGAAAAATTCAAAAAAAGAATCGTTTGATTTCAATAATAGAGGAAAGAGTTACGCTTAAAATACTGAAAGGTGCTCAGTCAAATCGAAGAAATCACTAGTCAGTGTAGTGTTTTGCAAATTGGGCTTGATAGGCTCAGAATTGAGCTTTGAGGTCAACATAAAAGTTATAGAAGATTTTGATACGAAAATTTGGAGACAAAAATCGCTAAATTCTAACATCGGGAGATTGAGTTACGTTAAAAATAGTTCACGTAAGTATGAGTTCATATTTTTTCACCTAGGCTTGAGTGAGGCATGAGGGCCGAGGTTCAACCGGCTCTCGATAATTTTTAAAAGGACACTCTTAGAAAATTCCTCAATTATATATTGAAGTCTCGGAGCACGCTTTTCATCTTAAGGTTTCCAGTATTTCTCATTGCTCATTCTGGTTCCCGGCATGACTCCTGATGTACACGTCGATCGAGAAATCTTCTAAAGATTTTCTCTTTAACAAATATCTTTATCATTACTATTATTACTATAAGTTATTATTATTAATAATATAATTACACCATTATTTTATTAAAGTATATTATTACTATTTATTATTACCCATAATCAAAAACTCTATCCTTTGTCCTTATCATCATGACTATCACTATAACTCTATCATGCTATTTCACTTATCTGGGCATCATTGCTCTTACACAAAAATCACAGCAACATCAACCAAAGCCCAATTATTCACCATCATCAATCAACACACCATAGGTTATAGCCTCACACACAAACAATCATTACAACAGTAACCCTTTACTGGCCCACTGCCCCTAAGGCTCTCCTGAATGATCTGAGATGTTACATATGAGAAGAGCGATGAGAACTATGTAGTTTTACAATTTTCAATGATGAAAAAATGGAAGGGTGTGTGTTTCAACTATTATATCTATGTAATTTATTCTCTTTGATTTTATCCCTTTGTATTTTTTAACCCGCATTTATCCATATTTGTATAATGGTATAGATGTCATGAGCATCTCAAACACCAATTACATATCTAGATTATACATTAACGATCTTATTCCGGAGATCCAAGACTTTCGGGCAAGGTATGTTTTTCAAAAACATGTGTTGACTTATTGCTTCTATGATAATGTGTTTATGCTTACTAATAATAGAATGACATGAATCAGAAATCAATTATTGCCTAATCAGGTAAGACCATATGTTTACTAAAAATAGAATGACATAAACCTTCATCCGTAATTAGATAAAACCTCACCTGCCCTGCTTTTGGTTTTATGTAGGATTTAGTACACTAAAAATGTTTCTTCTCAACAATTGACTCCATTAATCAATAAGACTCGAGTATCTGCGCATGATGATTTTTGAATATTACGACCTATAAATCCATTGAAGAATTAAAAGAATTTAACTAGGTTTGTATTTTATGTTGTTTTCTCTTATCTGAATGCATCGTAATCTCCCTTAGACTAATTGGTTGAATTTAAAATAAATCTAACGATTAATGCAATACGTATACGTAAGATTATATATATATATATTATACAAATTTTTAATAATAGTTATAGTTATGTTAATATTATATATACTATATATTTATATACTATATATATTTATTATTATTATTATTATTATTATTATTATTATTTATTAATGTTATATATTACATATTATATATATTATATATATGTAACAACCTAGGTTTTTAGGGTAAGATTCTAAACCCTTAGGGACCCTTGAAGGTGTCTTGATGAGCTTTCTAGGACAAAGCATGAGGCTTCGGCCTGCCTCATGGGTTATCTTCCTTGCAAGACAATGATGAAGATGAATTCGATCGACATAGAATGAGGTATATAGTGACCTTAAAAGAATATAAGCTATGAGGAACTGAGTTAGGAAAACACAAAAGTAGAGAGAGGGGATAAGGATGTATGATGATAGTGGAGGAATACTAAGATGAGGAAGAGTGAGTATAGATGAACACCCGATCATAATAAATACATTTAATTACGATGATAATAATTAATGATGGTATTTGTCTAGTAGTAATTAATGTTTGGTAGTAACAATGTCTGGTAATGATATTTGTTCAGTGTTGATTAATACTTGGTAATAGTATTTAATTGATTTAATAATAATAATATTATTAAATTATTATTTTCAAAAAATATATATATAAAATAATATTTGATTAATATTTATTTATTTATTTGGTAAAAATATTTAATAATAAAATATGATATAACTTCGGGACCCATCCTGTACCGACAATCCAGCCCGAGACTAGTATACCTATAGGGAGGCTAGTCTAGTTAGAGCAAATCGTGTAGTAAATTGAGGAAAACAGGTTTGGTTCCGTAGATCCAACCCATACCTCAGGTACCTCCCTCGTTTGGTCGTGCAAGCACTTATGAATGTCCGATTCTAGCACGGTCAGTCTCTAATGTTATATTTGCATTTACCTCCATGCCTGGAAAGATTAATCATGCCATCAATGATGGAATCGCCCCCTAATTTTTGTTTTGGGCGGACAAAATTTTTACTCTGTCGAAAGTTTCTTGCCCGTAGATTTAGAGAGCCTAAGGTTTACACAATTATATATCTATGGCACAAATCATGAAGTTAAAAATAGAATTAATGTCATCAGGTACATCTCTATGTTGATAACAATTTAAGTTACAAAAATGACCCTCTCCTATTATTTTCTTTCATATATATATTTATTCATTTCACTTTTCTACAGATCTGGAAGAGGTTCACATCACCTAGATTTTGATATAGTCACAAACATCAAGAGCATGTTTGATGAATATAATGTCCTTTTGCATACTTTCCTATATGCAAGAGACTGTTTCAACAATGAAAATTTCAATAATGTTAGATTAAACTTGATCAGAAAAAGGAACACTAACGGAAGGACTTATAATCTTCCATCTATTTCTAAAATTGAAACTTTGGTGGTAGGAGATATTGATGACGTAATTGTTGATCGAGACATAATACTTGAAACAAAATCTAAAGGTCTTCAATGTATAGATCCTCTCCACCCATTGTACCTTGGATTGCAATATCCCTTATTGTTCCCATCTAGGAAGGATGGGCTCTGTCCCGATATCCCATGTGATAATTCTCTGCCACGGAGATCAACAGTAAAGTGGTCAAAAATCATCATGAGGGAATTCTTTGCATATAGAATTCAGGACATAGAAGGTGATTCTCCAATATTGTTGAAATCAAGACGTCTATTCCAACTATTCTTCATTGACACATACACCAGGGTTGAGTCAGAAAGACTTAAGTACATTAGATTCAATCAACCAAAATTAAAGGTGGACTAGTATAATGGACTTCACCAATTATTTTCCTAAAAACAAGTTGCTGCAACTACAACAGGGAAGCGTATCATTCTCCCTAGTTATTTTACTAGTGGCCTAGGTATATGTCTAACAATTGCAAGATGCATTTGCAAAATGCAAACACTTTGGGTATCCAAGTTTTTTTCATAACAATGACATGCAACCTATAATGGATCAAGATCAAAAGATTTGTTCAAATGAAAAATATTAAGGCTGAGGATTATCCAGACATCCTTTATAGGGTGTATAAATTAAATTGGATGAACTTATTCAGGATTTGAAGAAGGGATCTATATTTGGAAAGCTTGTTGGTTGTAAGTAAACTAAATTAATATTTTTTAATTCTATTTACATTTAAACTTTCGTTATTAATACTAACAAAAAATATTCATTTGATTTTACAATTTGTAAGCGTGCCTACAATAAAATTTAAAAAATGTGAATTGTCTCATGCTTATATTCTTCTTTTCATGCATCCAACCAATAAACCAAAGTCTCCAAAGGATATTGATAGATTTATATTTGTTGAGATTCTAGATTAGCAACTTAATCCTAGATTGCTTGTTGTGCTACAGAAATATATGGTCCATGGTCTATATGGAGCATATAATAAAAAAATGCCTATGCATGAAAAATGGAAGATGCTCCAAGAATTTTCCAAAAAGAATACAAAACAGGACAATCATTGATGAAAGGGGTTTTTCAAGATATAAACAAAGGGATGATGGGAAAACTGTTAAGAAAAAATATGTTGAATTAGATAATAGTTTCATTGTTCCTTACAATGTCACTCTGTTACTAAAATGTAGTTTCATATCAATGTGGAATATACATGCCAAACAAGTTCAATTAAGTACCTGTTTAAATATGTTCACAAAGGGAGTGATAGTGACCGTAACATTACTCTAGGAGGGTGTAATTGATGAAATCAAGACATATTATGATTGCAGATACATATAAGCCTGTCAAGTTGGTGATTATTTGGTTTTGAAATACAATTCAAAGAACCACCAATTATTTGAATCAAATTTCATCTTCCTAGTAAGCAATTTATTGTCTACGAAAATAGGGACAACATTGAGAATGTTTTGAGTAGGGCTGACTTAAAAGATACATTGTTTATTGGGTGGATGAAACATCCTAAGGCAAGAACACTAACATATAGTGATTTTCCTACAAAATTTGTTTAGAAACAAAATTGTGGAATTTGGTTGTAAGGAAATATGGGTATGCTATAAGGAGGATATCTCATGTTCCACCTAGCATTGGAGAAAAGTATTATCTCCGTTTATTATTAAATGTACAGAAAGGGTGCAAGGACTTTACAAAAATTTGTATGGTGAATGGTATAACATATGATAAGTTTAAAGAAACATATTATGCACTTGGGTTGTTACAGGACAATCGAGAGTTTGTGGGTGCTATCAAGGAAGCCTCAACATGGGCATCTAGACATTATTTACGTAAATTATTTTCAATCTTATTGGTCTCTAGTAACATTTGTATGTTAGAAATTGTTTGGAATAGTTGTTGGAGAGAGTTGGCTGATGATATCATTTATAAACAAAACAGATTGATGCAATATGATGGTTAGTTTTGTAATTATATAGTTTCCATGCATATGATAATATTGTTTCCTTTTATGTTTAAAATCTGATTTCACTTTTCATGTTTACAGAAATTCACTTGGGCGATGAGGAAATTAAACATCTTTGTCTAGCAGATATAGAACACCTCATGCAAAGCAATGGTAAAAGCCTGAAGGAGTTTCATGGGATGTCATATCCTTCGGCCAGCTTGGTTGATAATTTACAAGAAAGAGTAATTACTGAAGAGCTTAATTTTAATCATGCTGATTTATTGACATCCCTTGAAAAATATAAGTCGTCTCTAAATCCATAACAGAAGTATGTTTTCCATGTTATAATGATTGTTGTCAATAAGAATAGAGGTTATTTTTTCTTTTTATATGGATATAGAGGTATAGGGAAGATATTTGTTTGGAACACCTTATATGCAGTGATTAGAGCAAAAGGTCAAATTTGCTTAAATATGGCTTTAAGTGGAATTGCATCACTATTATTACCTAATGGCATGACTATACATTCTAGATTCCAAATCCTATTAATTGTTAATGAAGATTCAACCTATAATATTAAGGATCCATTGAAGTAAAGTTAATACAACAAGCAAGACTCATTATTTAGGATGAAGCTCCAATGGTCAATAGATTCTACTTTGAAGCTTTGGACAAAAGTCTGAAAGACTTGCTCCATTGTTCCCCTTTATTTGATCCCAGACTACCTTTTGGAGGTAAGGTTATTGTCCTTGGAGGTGACTTTAGACAAATATTACTTGTTGTTCCCAAAGGATCCAGACAAGACATTTTTCTTGCAACAATTAATTCATCTTATCTTTGGTCTTCTTGTCAAGTTTTAAGCTTAACAACAAACATGTGTCTTGATCCAACAAACCAATGCCAAGTTAGTACGAAGTAATTTAGTGATTGGCTTCTTAATATAGATGATGGCCTCGTTGGAGATTCAACCGAAAGGGAATCTGAAGTGGAAATTCCAGAGGATATTCTAATACAACAATTTGATTCAAGTCTTGATGAATTGATTAGCTTTGTATATCCATATATGTTACAACACCTAAACATAGATGGATATTTCAAAGACAGATCAATTTTAGCTTCTACATTGGATGTTGTGTCTAAAGTTAATAATTACATCATGGGGAACATAGAAGGACAGGAAAGGTCATACCTCAGTTCAAATTCAATTTGTAGAGAACAAAATTGTTTAAATTTTGAATTGGAGACCTTCACTCCAGATGTTCTTAATGCAATAAATTGTTCTGGTCTTCTTGCACATGAATTAATACTAAAGATAGGTGTTTTTGTCATGTTGTTGAGAAATATAGACCAATTTAATAGACTGTGTAATCATACAAGGCTACAAGTGAAACGATTTGGGAATAATGTCCTTCAATGTCAAGTGTTAACAGGGACTAAAATCAGGGACATCGTTCACATTCCAAGAATAAGCATGATTTCCTTCAGAAAGTCTCCCCATTAAATTTCAAAGGAGGCAGTTTCCTATCATGGTGTCATTCACAATGACAATAAATAAGTATCAAGAAAAAAACTCTTTCAAATGTTAGGTTGTATCTCCCATGACCAGTCTTTACACATGGTCAATTATATGTTGCATTGTCACGAGTTAGATCAAGACAAGGTCTAAGGATTCTACTTGAAAACCATGATGATATTTCTCCTAACCACACCATTAACGTCGTGTATAAGAAAATATTCTCTAAGTTGTCTTGGGTATGTATTTTCTACATTATAAATTTTAACTCAACTTATCATTTTTTTTGTAAAACTATGTATATAATGTTATAATAATTATATTCCATTTTAGTGTTCTATCAAGAGTTTAATCTATGCATCAAATATCATCTAAGGTATGTTGATATCACCTTTTCTTTTATATGAAAATTTGGACTAAATTTTGTTCAGTTTATGAATGGTTGATGTCAATATCTTTTTATCATATATGGTTTCTTAGACATGTTATAATGTAAATTCTTGTGGTATGTTGGTTGTTATATCACCTCTATATGTTGGTTGTTATAGTGATACAAAAGTTCTCCTACAATATTTGATACAAAATAACATGATGCTTTACCTTTGATTAGATTGGTCACAATTTGACAATTGAAGCGTCACAAATACAAAATTTGCAAGAGGCACATCATAAGGAAAAATACATTGGGATTGCATCAGTCTAGCGGCCAAAGGTTAAATCATCACATCAAACGATGTTTGTCCATCAAACATCCTTTTATGATGCTGCAACTCATCACAATGGTTGAATATTTTCATCAGCTATTTCAAAAACTTAAAAATTGGTTGGAACATTTATTTTTCTCCTTTTATTAATGAACTCATAATACAAAATATTTACATGGTTATTCTCCCTTATTACATAATGTGTAACTTCTTGGTTATCCATTTTTTTCTTAATATTTTATAGTCGACTTTCATTTAATTGTTATGGATATTGACTTATGAATCTTTCATATTATTGCATATGTATTTACATGTTTTACCAACAGTCGATGATCTGAATTAAATGGTTAACTTAAATATTTCTGAACCTACCATTTTTATCTTTGTCAAAAAATAAAATGTGCATCGCACAAGTTCTAAAACTAATTAAAGTAAAAATAGAAGTATATATTAACGTAGCAACTTGTTCCCTCAATATCAATATGTGCTTCTAGTTTAATTGCTCAAAGCAATAAATAATTAAGTGTTAAACAAATAGATCAACTACGAGATTGTTTTAACTTAATCTATGGTATCACGCTTAATTTTAAAAAATTGTTTTGCCTATTGAGTCAATCTATTTTAAGTTATAATAGAGTATATAAATAAGCAAAATAATTATTTTTTTCATTGATACCTTTCTGTCAATATAATATTTTTAACTAAAATAAATAAAACATTCATTCTATTTAAATAGTTCAAAGGTCAACAAAATGTGCAGAGAGATAAATGTGTAGTATGAGATAAAAGGTGTGAAAAATAAAGAGATAACATGCTGAAATAAATAAGGGGTAGATCAAAAATTATGATGTAATGTAAATAAAATGATTTTATTTCTTGTGTAGTTTTTTTTCTCTATTTCGAAAGACAAATAGAATCAAATTTTTATTCAATTTTGGTATAAATTGCACACTTGTTCACTATACTTTAGACTATGTAAAGTGTTATAAATTGCAACTGCAATCATTTTATAATCCTGTTTGATTTTTACCGAACCCAAAAGTTATTACTGTAGTTGTAATTGTGGTTGTATCAAGAACTTTAATATTATGGCTAATTGTGGTGAGTGTGGCCATAAAAGGATAAAAGACCTTGATATTGCATTCACAGGGGACATAATCTGGGTCACTTCCGGTGAAAATTGATGGTCTTACCATTTCAACGATTGATTCGACAGTCTAACATATTGATAGTATGTTTGTACATAGTTGCGTTTGAAACAACTGAGGTTGGGGTGAGATGAAAAATTCATCCTGTCAAATGGTGTTTTGACTGTCTGAACAAAATATCAATCTTTAAATTTTTCTATTTTCCCAACTCTGTTTCTCCAACAACAAACCAAACATCCTCGAATCAATTAGCTCAATTAAGTATATTAATTAAATTATGTATTTTCTTAATATTTTTCAATATATACCAAGTTAATTGAACCCAATGATAATTCACTAATCCAACTATAAACCTATTAACTTAGGGAGTTGATGATCCGTACAATTTTAATAATATTCATTTAATATGGAGGGACCACCGACTCAAACATAGTACTGGTATTTGTTCCACGTTTTACGTCCCCTCTAGTGTCGTTATGGTTGTTGGTTTTTCGTATACTAAAAAATAAAAAAGAGAAAATTCCCCTATCTTTAGTTAGAAGAAAATGTCCATTTATTGAGTTTGAAGAGAGATTAATAGTAGATAAGAATTCATGAACTTGCGGTGTAAGAGAGCAAAAGAAATATGTTAGATAGGGCCAAGACAGTTAGACACTGAATGCTTGGGTTCCCCGTATGGCTGAGACAAACAGAAAGTAGTTGCAACCGTGAAGGTCTTTATCATTGTCTGGTACTTAAATGATGGTGTTTTTCAAAGACACATAGTTGCTTAATAATTCACAATTTCGACAAACCAAAGAAACACGTCCTAGTAAATCAAAGAACTGAGAACTAAAAGAAAAAAAATAAGATTGCACAAACGCAGTTCAGAACAATTTCTACCATCATAGGTGGTTTTTGTTTGCCTAAAAATTGATTTTATGTAAGTCACTATCTAAACCCACACAATTCATTGCAAGGGATTAATGATTTACAATTAACAATGCTCTGCAGTGCTTTATGATCTGTTGAGAATAGCAAATTGATTTCCAAAATACTCATGAAAATTGAAATCCCTTGGTGCTCCAAGACCTCATTTGCTAGAACAGGATTGTGTTGTGAGCTCAATAGTATGGCAACCTTGTAACTAGCATGTATGAGAAATACATGAAATCCTTTTTTGCTTCTAAATATTTCCGATGTAAGATCCTCTCACAGCTGCATTTTTGGCTGCCATGAAAAGAAAAATATTCCTGAGAAATATGTAGTCAAAAGTTTCAATGTTCTAATTTCATGCACTCACAAGTCACAATGCAGTTAAAATGCGGAAGGACATAATATTGAAGTAAAGAGGGGATCTTTCAATCGTTTTCTATAACATTATATAGTTTCAACTCTTCAACCAAACACTGGGTTAATAGATCAAACACAGACCAAACTTTACATCAGGTTTTCAAAAACATGGAGAAATCAATATATAATGTTTTGTGAAAGTTTACTAGCCTCTGTTTTCTCTATGGCAATATTTGAAGGGTTTTCCATCCCACGATTGGGAACAATACTCAGTACTTGGAAGATGCTCAATTGCTTCTTCAAGAAACATTTAAGTAATGGGAGGATTCTTTTCTTACCAAAAAAATGTACTTGAAAGATTGAATGATGCCATGCTTTAAATTCCTTTTAATTAGTCATTCAATATAATAACTAATTCACTAGTCACAACCACATTGCACTAAGGATGAAGGCAACAACAATTAGTCAATTATAAAGAAATGATCCAGGTTCTAGTCTAGTGAGGTGAAACTATGTTATCAGGGTCATAATTTCATTCATTCCTTGCAACATATGCAAGTACTTGGAATAATTCCATTTATCTATAACATTCCCACGTGATATCAGAATAGAAATTCTAACTAGTGAGAAACTTTTCATGCACCCTACCCTTACCTGATTATTTGATGTTTGTTCATATATTTTCTGAGGCTTCATGTTCAAATCAATCATATTATTTTCCATGATGACAGGCCCATCAGCATCAGGTTCCGGTGTAAGCACCAGAGACATTCTGTGATTCTGTTGTTTCTCTCCTGTTCTCATTTTGGGGAGCAGATTTTTTACTCTTTTAGTCTCACTTGGATCCACAGGTTGTGAATCTGGGTTTTCATCATTACCAGGTTTATCTCCTGGAAACTAAGGAACAAACAGCTGTTATAAATATTTCTTTTAAATGCAAGTAACCAAAAGGCATCAAAATCATAAACTAACAAATTCATGTTACCTCAACTCTCTGCCTAAACAGAAGATATCTTCCATGTGTTCTTTTCCCTCCAACATGAACTATCATATCACATTGCAAGCAAAGGGAAGTTCCATCTGTCTCACAATAGAAGAAAGCTGCATCCACATGCAAGTGAAAAAACACACAAGGAATGAGGAACAAACAAAGATGAGAATAGAGAGAGCTAGGAAACTATCTACCAGGTGCATTCTCACAAATGTCGCAGCATGGCACATCGCTTGGACTTGCTAAACCAACCCTTACATGCCGGCTTGCTAGCTTATTACACATGTGAACCTGTCACCCCAAATATATAGTTTAAACTTTGAACCATTGCTTGAAAGATTTTGACCAGGACAAGCAAGACTAAAGTAAATCAATTTAGATTTCATAGTTATCTAGTTCAAAGAAAGATCATTCCCATTAAAGTATAAGTTTACTTTAATTTTTGATACATTGTCGTTAGTATAAAAATTTACATGGAAGTCAACCATTATGTGAATCCATAATTAGTTGATAGCATAAAACAATTATCACATTATCAACGTATTCCAATTGATTAATTTCTTAAAACATGTGCACTTAATGTGCAATGACACAAAATCAATGAGCCAGCCTTCTAAGACCAACATAATTGATGCATGACATGGACATAGACTTGGGCTCAACCTTGATTCTCTTACTTTCACTCCATGACACTTACCCCCTTTTCCTTTACCGCTATTAATTACTAGCCCATAGGTACTCGCTTACACAATCAAGCAATATTAGCCTATTATTTCAATATTGTTACATCACTAACAAAACAACATGATAGACTTGAGAAAACATTAAAAGGGAACGACATGCATCAATGGCAAAGCAGAAAGAAAAAGAATATCAAGAACAAGGCAAAAAATGAAAAAGAAAACTGCATAACTGAATAAATCATGATACCATGCTAGTCAAGTTAAGTTAATTAAGAAAGAAAAGGGTCCAAAATTGCACCTTCTCATCACAGGCGTGGCAGAGCGCAGCCTCATCCGCGGCGCAGAAAACGATAGCTGCGGCGCTCTCACAAGCATCACAAAGCGTTCTCATAATTCAACTTCAACTCTCTCACTTTCATTGCTTCATCCAACAACATGCAAAAATCATAAGTTTTAGTAAGAGACTAGAAACGAAGGAAGCCACACTTGAACTTGAATTTGCTCCTTCAAAAACAAAACTTATAATATTATTAATATATAATGATTTTAATATGAAGAAATAAACAGAATAGGCAAAGAAAGAAGACATGTTTAACCAAATCCATGCGGGGATGATGTTTTGTTTTTTCTCTGGGTTGTTTGTTCTCTATAGTTGCTAATGCTGGGTGTGGTGCAGGTTGTTGCTTAACGAATAATATGATGATAGAGAAGGACTATGATTAGAGCGTGCAGGAATCCAAAAAAATATTATCAAGGTGGATTTGAAATTGTTGGGACCTTGGTGGCTACTTCAAATCCAACCCAAATGAAATGGATATTATAAATTAATAAGAGGGACACTAAATGGGTGTTTGTCAATTATGTTGGTCTCAGAGATCACTTCTCGGCCACAAGTGTAAAGGCACTGTTTCTGTAGGCTTGACAACTCCTCTTGCTTCATTCACACCCACCAATATTGATCCACATTAGGACCCACTTCAAGTTTATATATTTAACAAATCAAATATGATATTTTTTTTTAGAAAATTATGTGATTTCTAAGGTAATTTTTTTATATGAGTTTTTTATTTAATTGTCCTTGAAAACTATGTTAAATTTTTTAAAAAAATTATGGGAACATACCTTTCAATAAAAAATTATTTTTTAATTTTAAAATTATTTCAAATGCAAGTAATCTCTACAATTAATTAAGGTAGAATGAATATTTTCCACTACATTTCTGAATTATTATGGAACAAAATGTTTTTTCACCAAAAGTTAAAGTGGTTGCATCATGAGGGATTAAAACTCAATTTATATTAAATTAGAACATCTCAATTAGTTGATACACGTATTTCGTGGTATCCACTTCAGATTTTAAGTGTTTGGGTTATAGTATTTTATTAGCTTTATAAATTAAAGATGTTTTATGTTATTTCCACCCGTTTGAGGAAAAAATATTAAAATGTTATATTTGTTTCTATTTTATTATTTATAAAGCAAAATTTAATGTAAAACTAACATAACTGTGAACATTTATTGTTGCTTAGGCTGTCTCCATTCGATGCCAATAGCAAGGAAATGACTCATGCCTCTCTTGCATTATGTATGTGCCTCTTTTGCTTCGAAACCGAAACCCTTTCTTTTCTCTCTTTTTTCAATGTGATTTCCTGAAATTCCTTCAAAGAAATGATTGAAAGACATTGATACATCTTACTTGTTAATTCTGATTTAAGATTTTCTCATAAGGTATTCTTCAGATATACTAATTTTTAATTCTATATCCACCTATAAATATTTTAAAGTTAGACTCTGTTTAGTATCTAATGAAAAATAAAGTTATGAAAATAAAAAAAATTTAATAATTAATATTATTCTTTAACGTTGTTTAAAATAATGAAAATTACATTAAATTAGAAAAAAATTTCATTGAAGAAACCTTAATTTAATTAACCTAAACCACCTCTTAAACAAGTTACTGAAAATAAAAAGGGACAAGAAATAAGTTAATGGGCATAATGTTTTCATTCTCGCGCACTTCTAACAAATAAATATAATGTTGTCGGTAACAGTTATGGGATATACTATTTTTTTTTACTTTTTTTATTTTTATTAAAAAAAAACGCACATCATTTTAGTACAAGAATTTTCTTTTCCCTTCTTCTTTTACCATTCTTTCTGATGACAACAACATACATGATATAAATCATATGTTGATGATAAGTAAATTTAATAAAATTAATTTATCACCGTAAGTGAATTAATTTTTTATATCATATTCTCAAAGAATATATAATTAATAAGAATGTGTCATAAAAAATAATAAAACAAATTATAAACTAAAAATGATCTTATATAATGATCAAGAAAAGCTTTAAAATATAATATTATAAAAGGACCATATATATAATTAATAAGTCTGTCATTCTCAACCTTTATATTTGTTTTATTTATAATATTTTTGATCGTTAAATTAAATTTAATTAAAACATTACTTTAAATCTAATTTTATATGTATTGATACATTCATTTCATATCTATTTTAATTTTAATCATATATAAGGTTTTTAATTCAGTCAAAAAGTTGACACATATATTTTCTAATTTAATTCAAAGATTTTAATTAATGCAAAATTGAGCACTAATTTAATTTAAGAATTTATGACCATAAATTTAATTATTTATTATTTATTTATTTTATGTTATATTATAATTATAATTATTTATATTTTATTATATATTTATTATTATTATATTATATATAAATATTGTTCACAATAAGCACTGAATACACAAAAACCCTAGAGAATTACTCTAGGAAATTAAGGTTGTTATTGCTTATTAATGTGTCACTTAATTACAATAGGGGGCTTCGAGACCATTTATACAATCAGTACATGAAAAGAGAAAATGAGGTATGAGAGCCTTGGGTCCAGGCCTATGATGACGTGGGGGGTAACCGTACCCTGCTAGGATTAGGTAAGGGGCTTGACAATTCCCAGATTCTAGCCTAAAATGGGGAGAGAGGGGGTGTCGTGGGGCCCCCTCGATCTAGGGGAACAGGAACCCCCAGTCGTGAGCGCCATGCATATGGCCGAGTTGAGTGACTAGGTGTTAAGTTGGTTGTCGCTGAGTGACCCTTTAGTGGAGGGATGATCAATCTACCTCAAGTAATATCTGAGGAACATTACTCTCCGTAAGTTCGTTCGAGATAGGATAATTTTGAGTGGAGCATCATCTGAGGGAGAATACTTCCGAGTGAGGCTTCACTCAAGAGAGAGAATCATTCTGAGTGGAGCTTCATTCGAGGGAGAATAGATCCAAGTGGAGCTTCATCTAAGGAGAATAGTTCTGAGTGGAGCTTCATCCAAGAGCAAGTTGTCTTCTTTAGAGAGTTATTTAAAATGCGACACGTGTTGTTTGTTAGTTAACCATCGTTTCATTTCTCTAGACAACGTCTACACGGATCTGTATTGCAATGATGGGGCATGCTTAATGGCCTTAGGAATCAAGAACGTCTCTTGGGTTTAAGGGTATTAATGATGACTTTAGGTATTATGTGTAAATATCAGGGGAATCCCAACCATCAGATTACCCCAACTGTCAGATTTGTTGCTGGGAAGTTACCAAAAACTCTATATATACCTTTGTCTTACTTCATTTTTCATTTTTTTTTGTTGTCTTCGTTACCTATTTCCTCCTAACTTCTCAACTTTCCATTTTTGCCTGCTTCCTTTTCTTCATTCTCCTATTTGATTTCTAGTTCCTAGAAAGGTTAATTGTTACCAAGTGGCCTCAATACTTAAGAAGGGGGTAAATTAAGTAGTTTTAAAAACATTTAGAATGATCTTGAAAATCGTTCTTTTATACTTAAGAGTACTTAATGAGCATATTTAAAAAGAAAAGCGGAAATATAATACTCATCCAAACCAATTTAATATAGTACAATTAAAATAAAGACAATAATTAAAATAAGATTAGGGAAAGAATAACTGCAAACCGATATACTAGTTCCACCATTACCACTATGGTGTACGTCTAGCCCCTAAGCAAACCACTTGGAGAAGTTCCACTATTGAGAATTTTGAGATACAACACTTGGAGCAATTACAATTTCATAATGTCCCACACTTGAAACTTAATTCTCACACAGTTTGGGCAACCCACCCAATTTCATAATCTCTCAATATCACTTTGGTTTAACTAACCCAACTTTTTTGTACATAAGGATTACAATGGCTATAACCTCTCAAAGGTGAATGAACAATTTGAAGGATCAAAAAATGATTCCTCACAATGGAATGGTAAGTCTAAGAATAGAACTCAATAATAAATGTGTACCAATTTCTTCATTGTGTGCATGTTGCCATGTGTATCTTCCTTGCGAATTTGATCTCTATTTATAGGGTCTTGAAGTTTGAAAATAAGGAAAGAGCTGACAGGTTTGTGCCATATTTTGGGATTTGATATTTTCTTTGTGTTTCCCTTTTTAACGCTTATATCTGATATTCTATTTGTGTTTCCCTTTTTAACGTTGATATATGATATTCTCTTTCTGTGTTTCCCTTTTTTAATGTTGATATCTGATCTTCCATTTTTTCGTGTTTCTCTTTTTAGCACTGATATCTGATATTCTCTTTCCACGTTTCCCTTTTTAACACTAATAGTTGACAGATTTACGCACCCTAATTGATTACATTAATATCGTAATCGATTAGTTTCAAACTAGTCAATTACACTTACTCAGTTAATCGATTACATAAATGATTTTTTCCTTTTTCTCTTATTTTAATAACTGTAATCGATTATCATCATTTTCCTAATCGATTAGAGAACTGACATATCATTTTTCTTTAACATTTGATATCTCTTATAACATCCCGAATTTTATAAAAATGAGTAATTAATTATAATGGTAAGTTGATATTTATTGAGGAAGATTGGTGAGAATATGTGGAATCAGTGTGGCAAAGTATGAATATATATAAGATGAAGATGATTTTGAATTTAACATGAATAATATGTTGGAATGAGAATTTTATAGGTGTGAATGTTTGAATAGGCTGTGTGTGCCTTTCATGATGTGTATGAAATGTGGGATAAATTCAAATTTGGATTATAATGAGGAATTCTGAGTGAGAATGTTTAGAACAAGTTGTATATATATCCCACATATTGTGTATGCTGTGTTGGGAGTAATTGAATTGGTAAAATGTGATTTCATACGTTGAGTTGTGTGAAATTTGCGTTTCCTATCTCTGTGCTGGTATTCTCGCTCAAGCGAGATGGGACCTCGCTCAGGCGAGAGTCTTTTGTACCAACATTATGTTTTCTGGGCAATTTTCGCTCAGGCGAAGGTGAATTCCGCTCAAGCGAAATTGCCCTGTATTAGTGTTGCTCTCTAGGAGGAATTCGCAATATCAGTGTTTACTCTCTGGAGGAAATTCGCTCAGGCGAATAGAGTCTCGCCCGAGCGAAGGGTCTGAGGAATGGCGTTCGCCCAGGTGAGTGAGGAATCAGCTCGAGCGAGTACAGTGTGTTGTGATTAGGTGAGGTTCTGGACGAATCTCGCTCAAGCGAGAATGGCCACGCTTGAGCGAGCCAGTGAGGAAATGGTCACTGGACCTTTCTTCGCCCAAGTGAATGTGAGTAGCTTGAGCGAAAGTGGGAAGTATGAGGCTGGGTGATGCTCACTCAGGTGTGACTGGTATGGTTGTGCTTTGACCGAGTGTGATGCATGTATGGTGAGTAAGTGGGATTCTGGATGAAATTTCACTTGAGAGGGGACTTAGAAAATAATTCAGGATTTGTGGTGAATTTCCGAGTGAAATTCCGAGTGGCTTTGCCAAGGCAGAACCCTCCGAGTGAGGGAGTAGATAAAATTCTGAGTGAGAGGTCTTCCTGTGTGATATTCCGAGCAGTTGTGTTCCGAGTGAAAATATCCGAGTGAAAATATCCGAGTTCAAGGTAACTCATTCCGAGTGGAGCCTCTCTGTGAGTGTAACTCCGAGTGGAAATGACACCGAGTGTGGACACAAGGTGTGTTGTCCAGAAGTATTCTGGAAGGACTTTATTCGTGGGGGAAAAACAAAGGAAGTCGGTTTTGGGATGAAATACCGAGTGGAAAACCAAGTGAGGACAGACTCGGTCTGGATTGTTTATCCGAGTGGAAAATATGAGTAAACCCCGAGTGGGGAAAGAGTTTGAATATTCTCGAGTGGAAATCTGAGTGAACCTCTTCCGAGTGAATGAGGTTTTATACCCCGAGTGGTTAGGATCTGAACGAGTCCGGGTGGGACTTAATGAATTCCCCGAGTGAGTTATGGTTAGAATAAACCTGATTGGAACTTGACTGTTGGGAACCTTCCCAAGGGGAAGGAGATTGAGTATTCTCCGAGTGTGAGAAGTGTAATTATGCCGAGTGGTGAATGTGGAATACATTCTGAGTGAATTATGGTTGTGATACACCGAGTGGTGTTTAATTGGGAAATATTCCGAGTGAGGAAGGTTTATGGATTCCGAGTGGGATTACCTTTATTTACCGAGTGGATTGTATAAGTGTGACCCTTGAGGATAGAATATAAATGACTAAGTATATACGATGGGTTGTTCCCGAGTGAATGGAACTCTGGATCCCGAGTGATAGACTATGCGAGTATGAGTCGGCCCTGAATGAGTTGGTTGAATGAAAAATGGATCGGTCTAGATTGGTATATCAAGAGGGAAGCCGAGTGTGAGATGACTCGGATCTGGTTGAATTTTGCCGAGTAAAACCGAATGAATGTTGGGTCGGTTTTGGGGGAAATACTGTCAACAGAAACCCGAGTGCTGGGAAGGATGACTTCTTGTCGGATTCGCTTAAGCGAATTAATACCTCGCTCAAGCGAGCGAGTGTGGAAATAAATACTGGGGTTTTTTTCGCCTATGCGAATGGAGAGGCTCACGCGAGATGGGGCGGTCTCGCTCAAGCGAATGTGGGTTTCGCTTGAGCGAGTAGCACCCTGATTGTATTTTTTCTCTCTTTTCTCTCGGTTTATGTATATTGGCCCTTCTTTTCTTGATTCCGATGGCTGGACTCTTTTTCCCCTTACTTAGTTAGACACCCGAGGGATATAATGGTCATTAGTGCAAATATTAAAACATAAAACTCTCACTTTCTTCCACTTTCACGTCATTTCTTCCCCTCCTTTCTTCATTCTTTTTCTTCGTCTTCTTCCCTTCTCCATCTCTTCTTTTCTTCTCTCCAAAAACCTGAGCCGTGTGGAGTGTCTTCTCCTCCTCCACCATTTTCGTGTCTTATGGAAGCTTGAAGGAGAAGCTTGTGCTGGAACTCCTCCCCCTTCTCCCACTCTATTTCCGTGTGGACCTCTCTCCATGGAAAACTCATGTTGGCTCTTGGGTGAGGTAAGTTCCTCACCATTCTTTAGGAGTTTTTATGCCTAGACTTTGGATTCTATGTATATGGGGGGGTATTTATGGCATATGGGTTGTTGGGAAAAGGTTAAAGTGAGGAAACCCTAGGTGGGGTGTTGTTATTATGGCTTTTATAGTGGGTTATTATAGATGCATGAATTAATACTTGGATAGGTGGAAAATAAATGAGCAATTATGATGTTGATGGGTTTTAGTGAAACCCTAACTTTAATAAATTGGGGAAAGTGTGAAATATGAATAGAATGTGGGTTTAATGACATTGGAGAATGATACTAATGATGAGAGATGGCCATTGGTGGTGATTCATGAACATGGGCAAATGTTGTGTAAGTTTTGATGAAAAAAACCCTAAGTAGAATGATTTGGGGGTTTTGATTAAATAAGTGATTTTGGTGATTTTGATGTCTTAGAAGGAATTGTAAGAAGGGAATGAATCTTTAGAATTATTGGGATTGATTAATGAGGTTAATAATGTTTTGAACTAGGTTCATGAGGTTGTGTAAGATAATAAATGCTATAAGGGTTTGTTAATTGATGATGGTCTTGATTGGGGCCAAGAGGCTTGTAATGAATTTGAATGAAATTTTATAATGAGGATATTTTAAGAGTTGAGGTGAATTGAAAATACATCATGTAATGGATAAGATAATGATGATGTGGGATTTAGTTGGCCTTTTAAGATCTAGAGGATCTTGGCTTTGGGAAAGGAATTCCCGAAGCCTAACACAATTGCATAAGTTGATGTTACCAAGTCTAGGACTTGAGGTTGAGCTTTATAATAAGCTAACAAGTGCTTGGAATTATGTTGGTTATTAATTATGTGAATACACTTGCATATGGTATGTAGATCGTAGATGTGAAGGAGCATTCAGAGCATTGGACTAGTTTCGGCTCTTCCCTCAAGGTAGGAGAGGAGTTAACATTCAAATTGCATGAGTAAATTTAATAGTGATTGTTGTATGTGTTAGATACTCATGCTTGCCTTGCCATGTATATGTATTGAATTAATTGAAATGGTAATTTGATAATTATTGAGAATTATTATGATACTCTTGTGATGGGTGCAAGTAATTGACTTGCATGTGTGTGAGGCAATTATGATTGTTATATATATATGTAATTTGTAATACCTTGTTGCCACATGTGTGGATTAATATTATGTTTATTGCTATGCCTTTCAATCTCCATTTATAGATTGATATGAAATAATGTTGTGGCCATTGAAGATGCCAATTATATGAATGATATGCCTTGAGGGGCTTGTAATTAATCATATGATTATTGAAAATGTCAAAATTGAAATATATCCCTAAGTGAGAGGGTGAGATATCTTTGCGAGGTTGTTGTTGAGCATATGCATTATTGTTGTTGTATATATCACCTTGCGGGGTGCCACAAAGGGTATATCCCTGAGTGAAGAGGACGTTGTCCTATTGTTATTGAATAATGTTGAATATATCACCTTGCGGGGTGCCACGAAGGGTAAATCCCTGAGTGAAGAGGACGTTGTCCTATTGTTGTTGAATAATATGGAATATATCACCTTGCGGGGTGCCACGACGGGTAAATCCCGGGGTGAAGATGACGTCGATCATAATGTGAATATATCACCTTGCGGGGTGCCACGACTGGTAAATCCCAGAGTGAAGATGATGTTGATCATAATGTGAATATATCACCTTGCGGGGTGCCACGATGGGTAAACCCCGGAGTGAAGATGATGTTGATCATAATGTTGAGTATATCACCTTACAGGGTGCCACGAGGGGTGTATCCCTGAGTGATGATGGTATTGTGATAATTATTGTGAAGAAAATCACCTTGCGGGGTGCCACGAAGGGTGTAGCCCTGAGTGATGATGATATTGTGATATTTATCGAAATGAATCACCTTGCGGGGTGCCACGAAGGGTGAATCCCTGAGTGATGATATTATTATTAGAATTATTGAGAAATGAATGGTATGGTGGTTGTGATCACCCGTTGATATGGAATCGGATCCATTATATATTTGAGATAGGATGACCACGAGTGATGAGAAACCCCTTGCGAGGAGGTATTGAATAAAAGATAAAATGAATCGATGATGATAATGATTGAGGATGCCCTTGTTGATAAGTGGCACCTAATGAATTAATGATGATAATGATTGTGAATGCCCTTGTTGATAAGTGGCAAAGTGATAGTGTTTGTGATTGTGTATATGTTGTGCTTATTTATGATATGAATTGCGATTTATAAGGCTTGTATGCCTATTATGATAATGAGACAATGAATGAATGATAATATGATATTTTGATAGCAAAGCACACATGATGTTTATATGCATATACACATGATCACAATATATATATATTATTCGTCATTTTGAATGTATAACTCACTCTCCCATGTGGTCTCCTTTTTAGCATTGTGATGCAGGTTACCATGGGATGAGTTCGGATTTAAAGATCAAGCTTGGGTAAAGGTAAATAGTGGTAGAGGAAGTGCCTTGACCGGCATCATTTATGAGTCCTTGTGTAATGAATGAATTGATTATGAGAATGTAGATGATATAGAGGTTTTTAATATGTATAAAATAATCTTTTGAATTTGTGGATGGTGAATACATATGTACAATGTAAGAAACGATTTGATGTATATATATACATAATTATATCTTAGGCATTGCATGCTTATGTAATTATGTAAAATGATGATGGTTGTCTATTAGGCTTATGATATGCCATTGCATGCTAGCCTAGCCTTTTCTCATATCGTCATATATGGGACTAGGCGTGTGCCCGGTATACACATTCTTCCGCTGTATACTCTATTATTTTGTATACCTTTATGGGCAATTTACTTATCGATCCAGCTTTAGGTTATATAATCTCACTCTTTGGTTTTCTGTGACTTGGGTCTTGATGTGGTCATGGGAGTGTATTAGAAATGTTTTCAAACGCGAAAAATTTACTCGCATTTTTATTAAATATGATGATCACATCGGGATTCGAATACAGAAAATCAGGGGTGTTACATCTCTAATCGATTACGTCTTACATGTTAATCGATTATCACGTTCTAACAAGATAACTTCATTTGATCTTGATTTCTTCAACAAGATTGTCATTATCAAAACCTGTCAAAACACATACAAACATATTCTCTCATTTTTTGATGATGACAATTTCATGTTCATCTCATGGAGGTGTTAGATATATAACTGATTTGACAATTACATGTTCATCTCAAATAAATGATTCCCCTCTTAATGCTGTAATCATAGCATAGAGAAATCAATAAATTACAATCACATGAATCATAATTAATCATAATCTCATGATCATATTCTCCCCCTTTGGCATCATCAAAATCATAATCATATATCAAGTAAAGAATATATCATAATTCAAGTCAAAACATAACGCAAACATAATCCAAAAGAAGTGTTATAACATAGTAATAAATGTCCAATATCCAATAAACTAAGCATCAAAATAATTAAGAAATTAACCAAGCATCCAGTGGAGGAAGCGCATGGTAGCAAATTGCTGCGCAAGATCAGAAAACTGATACATTTAATTGATTATTACGAACAAATAATCGATTACGAATCAACTCAGAGAGGTCTTAATCGATTATGAGATAGGTTAATTGATTAAAAAGCAAGTCAAAATCATTCAAATTGATTACATGAGATATTACAAGAGAAACAGAATGTTTTGAATCGATTATCATTAAGAGCTAATCAATTATGATGGAAACAGAAAACTTTGAATCAATTACAATGAATAGCTAATCGATTATGATGGAAACGGAACATGCTTAATCGATTATAAAGTCAAAATACGAAATATTTCAAATAATTCATGTCATCAAACATACAATCATCATTTTAACTCACACAAGATGCATCCAATATGCCTAGTTCTTTTCTAATATGTATGAATGAATCCTTAGGCAATGGTTTGGTGAATATATCAGCTAATTGTTTAGATGTTTCCACATATTCAAGCACACAATCACCTTTTAAAACATGTTCTCTTATAAAATGATGTCTAATTTCAATGCGTTTAATCCTAGAATGCATAACAATATTTTTTAAAATATTTATTGCACTTGTATTGTCACATTTAATAGGGATATTATCTAACTTAACATCAAAATCTAAGAGTTATTGTTTCATCCACAGAATTTGTGCACAACAACTACCAGCAACGACATGTTCAATAACTTACATCGTTGGGACCATATAATACGAATTAAGCAAAATAGTGTTACCTTATATACGCACTTCGGTCCAAACAAGTAGATATAACTTAGAAATATTTCAAAAGGGTGCTCTACTATTCTTATAAGAATCACAGGTCTATTGCCTGGAATACAAAAATGGTAAACAAAACAAAAGGGCTTCGGCCTTACATGATTCCTATAAAACAAGAAACTATACATGGAGCCTATCCTGACATAAGGCATTTTAAAAAGCAAAAAGTTTCTTTATATGGCATGAGGGGAAGAGGGATGATCACTCTGGTCGATATTTTGATCATCATTTACCTCGGTACAACCAATAAACTCACAGTACTCAAAAATTTACTCTTCATCTAACAGTGGGATGAAGTGAAACAACTCATCTGTCGGTTTGTACTCTTCCCCTTTGACCTCAATCACCAAATCACCCTTGTGGAATTTATTACAAAAACCAATTTCATTAAGGTTAAGCGATAGGCCACAATTTCAATGTACTACCTCACAAACCGCGTGGCTAAAGGACTCCACCGCGGCAATGCCCAAACAGGCACATGTTAGTTTAGTAAGTAGAGTCCTTGTTCTTCAAATCTTTTTACAACCCCTCATTTTCAGTTTCGAAGTCTACTTTCTTTTTCTTCAAGTACTCCACCTTGGCCTTGAGTCGCTTCACCTTTTCCCTCACCTCTTCCTCCTTTGTTTACAATTTTGACACCGTCGTCTCCAAGCCGATATTCTTCTCATTCAATTCCTTAAGACAATAGTGGATCTAGCCTTGATCTTTCAGTATCTGGGCATTCTTCTGGTGGAGGTGATCAATCTCAGCCATGGGACCATCAACAACAAAAGAATAAAGGACAAAAAGACTCTTCTGATCAGACCACACCGCTACATTGAGGGTATAGTCCAAATCGTTAGTGCTCAATCTGTCCTTAAGACGGAAAGGAAGGGTAATTTCCTCAGGGGCACCTTTATTAGGTTCCAACAGGTAAAGGTAGTCCTCACTAATTTCCACATCAAAGAGGATGATCAGGGTCTCAAGATCAACCCGGCCTGCACCGTGCTTCTTTATGACTAAGGTTGCCACATCTTTCCCTTTGTCCTGCTAGGAAAGCTGCTCTATCTTCCCCTTCTTCTAGGACTTCTCTGCCTCCTCCCGAGCCTGCTTCTTCTTCTTTGAGATAGGGGTGGCGTTCTCAGAAGGAATGGAAACTTTATTCGCCTTTTTCTTCAACTAAGGCAGAATTTGATTTTCCATCTTGGGATTAATATTAACAGTCCCTATTATTCCTTGGAATTGGTCAAGCACACTTCCATCCATGCTCCCTGTCGAAAACAAACAAAAAAAGAGATCAAATACCGTCCATAAAATTTTCTGACTCATTAAAAACATATGTATATTTTCCCAGAGTGGCCAAATACTTAGTCATTTTCTCAACTAGACCAAGTAATGACCGACACTTTAAGGGACTAGCCTGAGATATCTCATGAAGAACGTCAACCACTAAGTAGGATCCCTTACTTAGTTTTTTATCCTCCACCATATATGCACTACTCTTTAGGAGAAAGTGATAATGTAACGTCCTAGGTTATTTTGCATTTATTTTTATTTAAACAATTACCTTTTACGATAAATTCTCCCTTATCTTGAAAATTAATCGATATTTAGGGAAAAACAATTTAATTTGAACACAACGGATGAGAGAAAGGGAAATCAGGGCGTCTCGCTTGAGCGAGGCCCCTACTCGTCTAAGCGAGATTCCGGACTCTTACTTAGACGAGGTGCTATTCGTTGAACGAACACCTTTCGCACATCGGATTATACAAAACATGCAACCGGACTCCCAAAACTTCGCTCTAACAAATGGTCCTGTGAACCCAAGGAGTTACCATAGCTACCATGAAAACATATGCAAATAACAGTGATATATTTTTAAAATATAGGTTTACATTCGATCCGGTCTTAATTAAACACAACTAATAATTATACTACAAAGTTTTATACACACATATGACTCTATCAAGAGTCACTCAAATTCATTCGGACCCTGGCACCGTTCTCCCCCTTGGCGCGGCTCCATGACTCCTTCCCCCTCCCTGTCTCTGGTTACTAAAAAAAATATGCAAGGGTGAGTGTTTGGCATTATAATTAATATAGAACGGAATTTAACACTATATATGCATAGTGATACAAACACATCAAGCATCTCCTGTAAGCAAGCACACCGAAACATAGTGTATTTCATGCAGTATCTAAATTAAACCAATTACACAATTCCATCGCATTCATCGCATTCATCACATTCATCACATACATTACATTCATCAGAACTGACTCTCATACAATCCGACTCCTAGTATCCGGATACTAAAGGATTGGCCTTCAGCTGGGGGTCCTACTTGACACCCCGTGAACCCTGCTTGGTTCACCGAGTCCTGCTTGACTCTCCACCTCGACCACTGGGTCCTACTTGACCACTGGGTAGCTCAACTGGGCACGAAAACCACGGGAGCCGGAAATGAGGGGCTATCATATACCGTCGGCCATCCCATACCACATAATCATTCAACAGTTTACCTTTCTCACAATAATATCAATTTCTCATCACTCGAGTAGCCTGCTTGCTAACCCGACGTCACATAACACTGATCATTTCACATTAGATTCACAAGATCATACATGATAAACTCATCCATATCCGATCATCCACAAATTAATAAACTCAGTCACACATGCACAGCATAAACACACAATTACGTTTAACAACATTTTCTTAGTCTGTTTACGTCACCTCAAAGACCTGAATAAGAAGTGAGTCCTATTCTAATTAATTATAACCCGAACACCCCCCTTACTTTGGTTCCACGCTTCGATGACCTGCTCTCTGTGCCGATTTCTTTCTCTGAGCACCGGTTCTGCAGTCTCAATTCCTTCACTCAGTCTTCCGTTGCTTAGCCTACTACCTACGAATCATAAAGTATAGCTCATCACCTCAACGCCCTTAGTTCATGGACAACATCTGGACTCATGCTCACCAGAGGAGTGAAGAACAGCCACGAATATAGCCATGCATGGCTCTTAACGACCAAAGAATAAAAGAAATAAGGGAATTACAATTAGGTTGGATCAGTAGACTCACCTTGAAGTCCCGATCACAGGAATGAGGTTAAATTGAAGTTTAGACACAAATGGAGTCCCTCTCCAGCGCATGCAAATCAGTGTTAAGAGAGGAGAGAAAAATGAAAGAGGAGGAATAGACCAACAACAAGGTAACTTGTAAAATAATGAAGAGGGAAAGAAGAGAATTTCCTTATATATATAGTTCATGGGCAAGATCGTCTTTTCCCTTATTTTATTTGTATTCTTACTAAATTTAATCAATTTCACTATTTTAAACTATTGCATAGTTATCAAATCAATTACACATGTTTATTCCCTCAACGTTTAAGTATTCACAATCTTCTAATAATTCACAAGAGTATAGGCCCAATATGAATATCGGCCCCCGACGTCCTAACATAGTATTCATACCTCAGAAATCCGAGCTACAACCTGAGAGATCGGATACCTTATCCGTGCTCACCTCTTGGTTACGTATATCCGTTGTTTCAGTCATTATGAGGTTAATCCGGGCTATGACCCCGTGTGAGGCGCTCTCCTCACAACGGTTGGACCAGACCGCCTAGACCTGCCCGCTCTTCTCCCACACTCCCGATCTTTAACTCCGCCTGCTCGCTTCAAATACCGATCTCGACACCGGCTTTTCCAGTCTTTGGTTCGGACAGAATAAATCTTAAATAAAACTTCAAAAATATTTACTAACATTTCCCATTTCTTATAATTCTCATTAAAACATCAGGGATGTTACAGATAATGGGTCCACCTGATGTAAAACTTCAGGGAACCATTCGAGTTCTTCCAAAACATTGGACACTCTGGCGATTTTCACTCACTTAACGAATGCCTCAAAATTGATGATGTTACTCTAGCACTGCAAGTTAACAAATCCAAGGCCTCTACTGGGGTTGCCTCGCCTTAAGACACGAGCGTATCAAAAGAACATTGTTATAGTTGGAGTGAACCCAAGGTTATTGGCAAGGACCTCCAAGGTAACTATTAAACCCCACTCATTCGGATGGAGTTGGCTAGGGGCGATGTCCAAAAATCATAACACCCTTATCTTGAAATCATTTAGCAAGAACCAGAGTCCCACTTTTGTGAACAGAATCTTATACATTTACAAATACCGGTCCCCAAGGGTATGGCAGATCCAATCCTTCACTAACGATGCCACCAGGAAAAATAATCCTTGTATTTGTTCAAATCATATTCTCTCGACGTCAAGTTGGACCCCGTCACGTGTTTCTGCATGACGACTATGGACCGATGAACCTCATGATAGACCCAAAAGTAAAGATTCTTTGCCTTTGGCCTGTTATCATGTTGAAATCCGCTAGATCTGTCACCACCTGGTGACTTTCCACCTCAGATTGTGTGTCTTCAACGGCCATTCTTTGCACTACATGTTTCAAAAAAGGAATACACTGGTAAAAAACGGCGTTATCAATGTGATATTATAGGACATTGACATCTAGTTCCCGGGAATGAGATGACATGGTCATAGGTGACATTGTTATTGGTGGCTAATAAATTAATGAGTCTGATTTAAAGGAGAATGTCGTCTCTAGGGGCCAATATTGCTCTTCCCTCTAAGATTCCAGCATCCCAAAAGATGAAGTCACCCCGATGATTAAGGACCTTGACGTGGCTAGTGTGGCTTCCCTAGGGCCCTTCCTAACCCACCCATGTATATCCTCTTACAACAACTGTGGTTTTGCCTGGGTTCCCGCAGATAGCCATAATAGTGGCTCAGAGACAATCTCCACTAAATTGTCACTCGTGTGGCCGTCTCCCTTATCTCGGTTTGACATGTGATATGAAATTAAATAGTATAGAATTTTGAGAAAGAGCTCGGATAGATGGACTACCTTGGGGGTTTTTTACAGGCTATTTTCTTGGTACGAGCCAGAGGAATATTGATTGCTAATGGAGAAGAGACAGGCTAGTGCAGTCAAGATTTTGAGCATCTTACCATAAGCTCTAGCCTTCTATTTATAAGGAGAACTTAGGGGCAACAGGTCAGAAGATAAACAGACGTGACCCAACATGTGACTGCAGATGCGTCGTTTTAGCCCCAAACGATGGGATGTAACAGTACACCGGAAGATGAAGTGACACATCCAACTAGCACATGTCACGAGCCATGTGTCAATTTCCACTGTAAAAATTTCATCCATACTAGCTTATGACGGACCCTCTGATGTCTGATGCAGGATGTAAAGCAGCAACATGTAATAGGTGACTTATTAACAATTTTTCAAAATATTTTTTGACTAACAGGAAAAAGGAGTAAAATAGCCCATGAAAGTGACAAATGTTGCTTCAATGGACTAGGGGGAAAATGATCTGGGCATGATACAGGCTTTGGCCTTAAGGCAAGACACTAGTACTAATCCCATAAAGTGACACCGACAACAAAAAAACGGCAAGTAATGAGATCCAAACTTCCTCTACCTAGGTCCATTATGACTGGTTTAAAGGAACCGATATTGTGAGTATATGCCAGATCAAAAGGCTACCAGTGTGGCAAAAAAAGACTGAGCATGACAGTCTTTCCACACCAAGTAGGTTGGCAGTGACAGATTTCACAACAAAGTTTGTTCCCTTAACACATGCCTATAAATACCTGTATTTGATAATACAAGGTGAACTGGTCTGAACCTGGGTCAAGGATCCGATGCGGGACCAGCCACAAATGTTCTCAGTTCTCAACGATTTATACACTGGTTCAGTAGGAATTCGGCATTATGTCCCCTATTCCAGTGGGAAATAAGGGTCTTGAAGTCCTGGAGATCCTTCACACCAAGCTTTCGCGTTGACAGGGGGCAAAATGTGGTGTCACCTGCGAAGATTTTCCAACGCTCAAGTCAGTAACCAGAAAAAATTTCAAGGTTGATGAGCGTAAGTTTGAGAATAAGTCTAAGGTACCAGAGTCGTGGAAATGTAGGTATTTATATGCATGCATGCAGAGAATGAAGAGTCTCCTAGGGTTGGGGGACCATTCATACAATATGTCAGTACGATTCTGACACACGACGCGGGTGCCTCCGCATCGCCTGTGAACATTTCCCCGTGACTGTACCTTGTACTGTTTGTCGGGTGACACAGATGCTTTCCGGTGTGCATGGTGCTGATCTGGACTTCCGGTATAGAAAGGTATCTGATACGGGCTTACAGTCTAGATGTTTACCTGTGACACCGGTAAGCAAGTGAGATCGGATGAAATTACCCTCTTGCCCATGTGCCGGTATCTAGGCCAGATCACAAGGTATAACATTTTAATACTTGTAAATGTTCTAATGTTGAATTTATTACTGTCTTAAACTTCAAAGTGTCCTTGTACGTAACACTCAAATTCGCTACCCAAGGCGGATCAATCATGAACAATTCAAACCTCAAGATTGAAGATTCTAAGCTCCCACTGCACTCAAAGATACATAATATTGGATCTCACCAGACCGGTGTAATATTAAGTGATTGAGAAGGATCAACACTAGACATTCACCTCATAGTTACGTCTCATGTACCGGACGGTTGAACTTTAAACAAGATAAATTAACAACAGTATTAAATATACTCTTAAAAGGCCTCATACATTGTAGGATCCTAGGCAAAATTGTCTATTTTGCCTAAGGTAGTGTATGATTATGATTATATATATATATATATATATATATATATATATATATATATAATTTCTACATATTTTCTTATCAATTTACCGATCATGATTGTTTAATTATCTTCAGGAATTTGCTACATTTTTTATTTTAAAAAAGCTCAAGATATAAATATTATCTTATTAATTATCTCTATGGATATCAAAATTTAAATAATGTCACTTCTAATTTGGATAGAACTTATCGATTTATTTCTTATATATACCAGTATTCATATTTCAAGTCTCCAAACTGTGCAGTTCCCTTGCTTCAACCAATAGTATTAATTTCTTAGCCGAAGTTACTGCAGAAGACGAGAATTATGAATTTGACTAGGAAAAGTGGTTTGCTCTCATGCTTGTTTGGAATACTGTTCTACTTCTTGCACCTCCGGGACTTCATTCAGGTATTCTGCCTCTTTTAATATATACATTTATTTATTAATATATATTATAACTAGTTTCATTTAATAAGTTTTAATTTATTTTTATTAATTTTAGTTTTGACCTATTGTGGTTGAATGTAAACATTCTCACTGTAGAAGTACATTACTGATGGAAAATGTGAAACTGAAAGCTGGGAATTAAGAGAACGTAGACGGTAGTGAGGAAAAAAATATGAAAATGTTTGATCTCTAAATTATCATAAAAAAATTAGTATAAAGAGAAGTGGATCAAAACTATATGTTACTTGTATTTTTAATTAAAATAGAAAAACTTTATTGACAGTTTATTATAAATTTTTATAATAATTTTATTAAAAATTTAGAGACCTTTAAGGAGCTGAGATAAGAGGCTTACCTGTCTTGCATTAGGGTTGGGCTTGTCTTGTCTCCCATTGATCTCACCCACAATGATTTTCAATGTTAAGCTAGCAAAACCAAATATAGATTCCAATAATATTTGTTTAACAAAAATAATCACCTATCATTTCTCCCCCTTGAAATATGTAAAGTATAGCAAATGTCGGAATTAAGTATAAATGTAGAAAAAACATTTGATAGAGTGATGAAGTTAAATGGTTTATAAGTATTTAATTTAATGTTACAAGGATTTGAGGTTGTACTCTTGACATGTTTTCATAGTGTGTGGCAAATTTGTTTCTTATAAGGTCTTATTCTCTTCTTCATTGAGCTCATCTAAAATATAGATAATTTAATAATGACGTATTTTCTTTGATCTGTTTTACTCGACACTAATATCCTTCCAATTGCAGAGGTTTAAGGGGGATCAATAGCCCTGACATAACTTCTAATTATCATCCTGAAGTCAAACTGCTAGAAAACGATAATCTGGTATTTACTTTTCTATATTTGATCGTTATCATCTCCTTATCCAATTATAACAGCATTGTCTTTTTATTTAGTTGTTTTTTTTTCTCAATTGGGTATTATTCAGGTCATATTGGAAAATGGCATCATACAAGTCACTTTGTCAAACCCAGAGGGCACTATTCTTGGAATATCTTATAATAGAATAAATAATGTGCTTGAGCGTCAAAACAGATATAATAACAGAGGGTACTAATGAATTATACTCACTAATTTCTTTTAAATTGTTAATATATTTTGCAAGAGTTTATCTAAATCAATGACTAATTAGTATTCATTATTGATTTAATTGATTGAATTAACTCATTGTTTTCGCAGGTATTTTGACATTGTTTGGAATGCTCCAGGAAATACTTCAAAACTTTGGGGGTATATATACTTTTCTCCATAATTTATTTATAATTTTATATCATGGTATTATACCTGTAAGTACTTCAAATTTAATGACGGGTAAAAAAAGTCTCGTACGTTTCATTATACTGTCAAATAATTAATAAATAATAAATTAACAAATAATTAATTTTTATAATATTTGCATTGAAAAAATCTGTAACACTTGGTATTTACAAACTGAATCAATTAATTTAATTATGCCTTGGATACGCAGAATCCATGGAAGTAGATTTTCTGTCGTAGAGGCAACAGAGAATCAAGTAGAGGTTAGATAAAAGGTGACTTAGTTCCCAAAACTTTGAAGACATTTATGTATGACCATAGGACAACCGAAGAATATATAGAGATCCTCGAAAGTATGATATGTGTCGAATTTTGTAGGTATATTTTACGTAGAGGTAGTTCGGGACTATACATATACGGTATATTTGAACGTCTCGAAGGTTTTCCGGCTATGGAGATTGACCACATTAGGATTGTTTTCAAGCTACAAGAGGAGAGGTAAGTAGAAATTAGAAAAATAAAAATAATTATGAATACGCAAATTTAAGAAATATGATGTCAGAATGGCAGGTTCCACTATATGGCTATAGCAGATGATAGGCAACGAATCATGCCAACAGCAGAAGATAGATCTAGAGGACAACGCCTTGATTATGATGAAGCTGTTCTAATAACTAACCCTAGTAACTCACAACTTCAAGGAGAGGTACCACTCTTGCAAACTAAAATCTCTGCCATAAAATTGATAATAATAATAAATTAATTGTTTGATTCTATTCTTGGATTGGATTGTAATAAGGTGGATGATAAATACCAATATTCTTGTGAGAACAAAGACAATAAACTTCATGGATGGATTAACTTTGACTCCAAGTCCAATGAATCGGTGGGCTTCTGGATGATAACTCCCAGGAATGAGTTCCGTAGTGGTGGGCCAATCAAACAGGGCCTCACTTCTCATGTTGGCCCAACCACCCTAAATGTAAGTCCCAGCAACATATGAACTCGGTTAACCAAAAAAAAAAAGCAACATATGAACTAGGATAAATTATGCTATCTTGTCTTAGGGAAACGAAATTGAGTTGAACTGAAAAATTTAAAGATTGATATTAATTTTTTATGTCGTTCGAGACAATCAAAACTCTGTTGAATCATAGTATCAAAAACCTCCCTCAATCATCGGAGTTTTCTCCGTTGAAGGAAAACTACTAAACGTGCTCTTAATCTAATATTTGTTGATGGTTAACTAAAGATATATAAAATACACTAATTTATATTATACTGTTATTGATGATAAGTTTTTTTACTAATACATTTTGAACTAGTCTGGACCGGGGTCTAGGATCCGGTGTGGGACCAGCCACAAGAATACAGGTGTTTTTAGGGTTTGCACACCGGAACAGTGAGTGTCCGGTATATTAATCCGGTCTCTCAGCGGGAGAGGCCGGTCTTGTTGTCCTAGAGATCCTTCACACCAACGATTCGCGTTGTAGGAGGGCGAAAGGTGGTGCCACCTGCGAAGATTCTCCGACGCTCAAGTTAGAAGAGTGTAAGAACTCAGTGAAAGCTCAAGCGATGTAATAGTAAAGTGTAAGTTAGAACAACATTACCTTGCATGTGTATTGAAATGAGCTATTTATAGTTGTACGTGAGAAAATGAGTCGTTGGATACAGGTGGGTCCCCTAGCTCTGATAGCGTGTACATTATGTCAATCAGGGTGGCTCAACACTCAGAATGTGTCAGGAGGGTAGGTCAATTATCAGAGTATGATCCTATAGGAAGAAGAGAGGATAATCACCTTTTCCGCATAATCTGCTGACACATCCACTTGCTTTCTGAGGCCATTGACGTGACATATTTTGCTACATACAGTATCTTCGCTGATAAGTTATTAGGGGCTCTTATCTCGCTGTGACTGAGAAGCCAACAGTTATATAAATGTCCTGTGAAAATGAACAATGATCCGTTATAGAGAAAATAAGTGGGGCGGTCGTGAGATGAGAACGGATGGCCAGACATCGGATATCCGGTGTGGTAATATTGAACCAGGACACCGGTTTTCCTTATATGAGGTCACTCTGACGTCACAAGATTGGGGCCGGTATCCAGACCGGATCATCTGTCCCCTAGCTTGTATGAGGGACTGTTAAGTTGCTCATATGAGCTACACAACTCTAGAGAAGTCTGGATGCCGGTGGTACATTCTGGAAGGTCTCTGAAAGCTCTGTGGCATCCGCTCTAATGAACGAGTGACCGCTCTTCTCGCGCTGCGTATAACGGATTCAGACAGCGTAAAATAAATGATGGAAATCCCAAGAGTCTTTAAGAATCAAAACCCTTGGTATTCGAAAAGTGGTTGAAGGCATTAAATGCGCATGGCATGATTGGACATTAAATGCATTTTTTACGCACGAGCCATCATTACCCAAGAGTGTAACCGTCGATTGGGCTTATTGGGCCTGGATTCAAACTGAAAGGGGGGGCCCATTTTGCCAAAATGTTTACTGAAACGTTACCATTTTCGCGCTCGTACGTGACGAAACGACGGAGTCGTTTCAATTTGAAAGGTTGCGTTTTGAGGCAAGCATTGTAACCTTCGACGGAACACTATGCCTCTTCGTTACCTATAAAAGGGACTCTTAGCAGATTTTGGAATCCACTCTTGTTTTCAAGCTTAGTGAACCTCTGCTCAAATTTCTTGGAAATTTCTCTGTCGTCTTCAAACTTCTCAAAGATCTTCTTCCTTTAGGTAACCTCCCTTTCCTTCAACTCCTTGCAATTTTTGTTCATTCTGTTTCCACCATGCGACCTGGAGCAGGCAACGCTGGTCCTTCAAACAGGGGGAGTTTTGGCTCTTACGTCCCCCTTAGCCACCTTGGTGGGAGGATTCCAGCGAATCCTCCTGTGGCTAGGCCTCGTCGCTCAGAGAGAGCTGAAGCTTCTTCCTCACGAGCGTCCTCTTCCCAACGTCGCTCTGAGGTTCCCCTTGACTCGAGGGCTACCAGCCGCTCTGATGAAGGGTCAAGTGTTGAAGGTTATCTCTCTGACGATGTTGCTTTTTACCACAGTACGTACGCGTTCCACCGTGCCTGCACAACTATGGATCTTCCTGGACGTGGAAAAACACCAGTTCTCCACTCTGTTGAAGGATGTGTCAACGTTGTGGCACACCGGCTTGACTGGGAAAAGCTCAACAGGGAGAAACCCTACTGCTGGGTGGAAGAGGAATTCCTAGAGATCCCTTCGCATCATGCGAGTAAGGAGGAATGCACGGTCTCTTTCGGCTGCAAAATATACTCAGACAAGAAGTACAAAGCGCGATACGCTGTGCTGGCACCACGTCCCTCTGAGAGAGTATGCCACAGCGTCCCTGATGAGAGGCCGGTCTACATGTACGACTTCGTCTTCTTGAAATTGGGGGTACGCTTCCCCATGATGGAATTCCAGATGGCCGTCCTACGCTTCTTAGACTGCGCCCCTACACAACTGCATCCCAACGGTTGGGGTCTAGTCCGGGCTCTGGAGATTCTGGGGGAGCATTTCAACTTCTCCACCACTGTGGCCAAACTATTCTACTATTGCCAAGTGGTCCGCCGTGCTAATAAGAAGGGCGGCCTTGGGTTCATTACTCTCCGTAGTGACTCAAGGGTGATAAATTTCAAATCTTATACGGAATCCACGAAGGTGGATGGACGCTCTTTCAAGCATTACTACACGCGGGTCCGTATTCAACCGAATAAGCCGGTCTTCTGGCGAAACAAGGAGGGATTTAACAAGTTTCCTCTTAGCTGGACGCACGAGCATTTTCTCCTCATGAGCCGTGCTTATTACACAGATGAGAGTGAACTCTCCTCTCATTCTGTTGAGGTCTTGAGCGCCATGCAGACGGCCTCGAAGAACCTCAAAGGATTTTCCAGCAGGCTCCTCTTGGCAGAGGATGACATCCGAAACGCCTACCTCCGTAATATCCGCTCTTACTCTATTTGTGTTGTATAGTTATTCCGCTCTGATTTTTTTTTTCTTATGTGCTAACTCAACCTTCCTTGTTTTGCAGAACAAATCGAAAGAGCCTGCCCAGAGATGTTGTCGTTAAGGACCATGATGGCTGACGGTGATTCCTCCTCTGAGGAGAATGAGATCCAGGCGAAGAGGAACGCCACCAAAACTCCCCTCATTCCCCTGACCTCTGCAGTAGGTGATGAGGTTCCTCTCTTTGATGAGGAGGAAATAGAAAAGCAAGCTGAGGCCACTGGAGCGGGCGACGAGGAGGCCGTCCCAGAAAAGAAGAAGAAAAAGAGGCACCTTGTAAAAAAGGCAGATCAAGAAAAACCCTCCTCTGATGACCCTGTGAAGAAGCGTCAGAAAACGCTCGAAGAAACTGGATTGAAGAAGGACAAGGGAAAAAAGCCCGTTCCTGAATCCTCCACCCCTTCATCACAGAATGCTTCAGAGCCAGACTCTGGGAATGGTCCTCCTCCGGCGTTTGATCCTCCGCGTGACTCCTTCCTCTCTCCTTACTTATGGTTTCAGGGGTCCATGCCTCCCACTCTTCCAAAGGCACGATATTGCCTCCGCCCTTCCCTCGACGCTGCTGGGGTTCGAGGTGCTTGTAAGGCCGGGCGTTGGCAGCTGGATGAACTGTCCGGCCTCCTTGATTCCCTGAGCGAGAAGGCAGATTATATGGAGCAGGTTGAAAAACTTGAAACTGAACTCGCGGTGAAGGAGACATGGGCGGCCAAGCAAGCTGAAGTTCATAAGGGCGTAGAGTCAGAATTGAAGAAAACCAAGGAGACGCTCCAGAGGAAAACTGAGGAGGCAAGCCAAGTGCATTTTGCCAACAAGGCTCTAGAGCGGGAAGTTGCCGACCTTCAGAAACAGAACAAATCCATACCCCTCCTCGAAGAAGAATTACAACTGGAGAAGAAGAGGTCGGCTAAGCTTGCTGACGATCTCAAAATTATGGAGGACGGTCGCACCAAAGACCTTGGGGAGTGGGAAAGCCTTCGGAAGGAGATGCAAGCCCAAATCGAGGAACTCAAGAAGGGTGGTGCGAGTACTGAGCCTTCAGAAGAGGATTTTGCCAAGGTTCAAAGAAAATTAACTGCTGCGAAGGCCAAGGCTGCCAAAGCCTTGGAGATATGCAAAAATGTGGCGTATGAATCCTTCGGTCTGGCCCTCCGTCAAGTTTATTATCGTAACCCTGGAGTGAAGCTGAATCTGTACGAATTGGATCCGTTCTTCGAATTCCATGGGGGAAAACTAGTCGAAGTACATAAGGACGGCTCGCACCATGAACCCCGTGCATCTCTGTATGAAATGCCTCCCCTTCCAGAAGGTCAAAGTATGGAGCCAACAACATCCACCGCTGCCTCTGGAGCTGAAACGCAAGAAGGTGCCCAAACTGGAGCAGAGGACAAAATGCAGAGGACAGGAGTGCCCACTGCGGAGGATCAGGCACCGGCCTCTTAATTTATGCTTTATTCATAGCTGTTTACTGGGATCAGCTCCAGCTTTAATTACCTTGTGACCTGAATAATTTCTTATTTTTGGAAATAAAATTCACTGTTGCTTCTCTTCAACTGCTTGCATCAAATGTATGATTGTTGGATAACTTTGTGCTACGCAAAACACTTTATTGTCTTCAATGCTTTGTGAATCCGTCCTGTGTGGTTACCTAGCTGCTTAAAGCATACTTATCACACCGGATTAAGATAACAAATTGTAACGAAGAAGCGATGATTAAGTTGAAACATGCCCTGTCCCCAAGTATAAGTACATTGGGAAGGGAAATTTTATCTCAAGAATTACCTTTTAACTTCTTAAAAAGATAGAAAGGCTCATCTGTCCTCGAAGATGTAGAGTGGGTACGTTAGCGTTCAACCGCTCTGTGGTGGATATTCCATAATTGAGGACGGATATTGCCTTTGAATTTTGGCACAGCTTTGACAAGGGTAAGCTTTACGCCTTTCTCTTGAGGTTCGGTTTGATCCTACATCTCAAGTCTTCGCACGGTGTTCGGTTCGATCCTACTAACCGTACTTGGAGTTCGGTGCAATCCTACAATCCAAGCCTTCAACACGGGGTTCGGATCAGGGCTAATCCTGAACTTACTGCGCCCGTTACTCGGGGTTCAACGTGGTTTTCTGTATGAACCGGCCTACTGCGCCCAAGCCTTCGCATGGGGTTCGGTTTGTGGCCTTGAGGAAGGACCAGCCCTACAACCCATGTTGTCTTCGAATGAGGTTCGGTTTGTGGCCTTGAAAAAGGACCAGCCCTACAACCCATGTGGTCTTCGAATGGGGTTCGGTTTGTGGCCTTGAAAAAGGACCAGCCCTACAACCCATGTAGTCTTCGGATGGGGTTCGGTTTGTGGCCTTGAAAAAGGACTAGCCCTATAACCCATGTGGTCTTCGGATGGGGTTCAGTTTGTGGCCTTGAAAAAGGACCAGCCCTACAACCCACGTTGTCTTCGAATGGGGTTCGGTTTATGGCCTTGAAAAAGGACCAGCCCTACAACCTATGTTGTCTTCGAATGGGGTTCGGTTTGTGGCCTTGAAAAAGGACCAGCCCTACAACCCATGTTGTCTTCGAATGGGGTTCGGTTTGTGGCCTTGAAAAAGGACCAGCCCTACACCCCATGTTGTCTTCGAATGGGGTTCGGTTTGTGGCCTTGAAAAAGGACCAGCCCTACAACCCATTCCACCTCAAGGAGTTACATCATCAAAACACACGATGTGTGATTGAGATCATCCGTTCTGAGGGGTCTTCATCAGTCCCTCGAGGAGTTACATCATCGACTACAGAATTGGTAGTTGAGTTCATCCGTCCTGAGGTGTATGCGTGTTAAACTACGGCTATAAATCACAACACATAAGAAAAGTGAGAATGATAAGGCGGTTAAAATGTATTCTCATTAAAATTGAAAGTACATTACATGGAGAGCGTAGTTGGGGTCATGCCTCGTTAAAACCTTCTTGAGAAAACCCAAAGGGAAAAAACTCAAGTAAGGAAAAAGAGTACACGCCGTCTTACCAACTAGCTGTAATAAACACGTAAGTTCTGAGTGTTCCATTTGTTGCGGATTAGAGTTCCATCAAGTTCTTCCAACCGGTATGACCCTTTTCCAGTCACTTCAGAAACTCTATAAGGACCTTCCCACGTCGGTGCTAGCTTTCCTTGGTGAGCGAATTTATTCCCCATACTCGCCTTTCTCAAAACAAGATCTCCGGTGTTGAAAGCCCTGTATTGGACACGTTTTGTAACATCCCTGATGTTTTAATGAAAATTATGAAATGGGAAATATTAGTGAATGTTTAGAAATTCTATTTAGTATTTATTGTGTCTGAGCCGGTGTCGAGGTCGGTATCTAAAACGCGAGCAGGCAGAGTTAAAAGAGTGGAAGTGTGGGAGAAGAGCGGACAGGGCTAGGCGGTCTGGTCCCACCGTTGTGGGGAGAGCGCCTCACACGGGGTCACATCCCAGATTAACTTCACACTAACTGAAACAACGGACGTGTGTGACAAATAGTCGAGAGCGGATGTTATATCCGATCTCTCAAGTTGTAGCTCGGATTTCCGAGGTATGAACATTAAGTTAGGACGGCGGGGTCGATATTCATATCGGACCTATACTCTAGCGAATTATTAGAGGACTATGACTACGTGGGCGTTGAAGGGATAAACACGTGTAATTGATTTGATGACTAAGCAATAGTTTAAAATAGTAAGAATACAAATAAAATTAAGGAAAAGACGATCTTGCCCATGAGCCATATATATATGAAGATTCCCTTCTTTTTCTCTTCATTTTACACAAGTTACCTTTACTATCAGTTTGTTCCTTCTCTTCCGTTGCCTCTTCTCTCTTACCGCTAATCTGCATGCACTGGAGTGAGACTCCATTTGTGTTTGAACTACAAGTTAACCTCATTCCTGTGATCGAGACTTCCAGGTAGTAGACTAAGCAACGAAAGACTGAGTGAAGGTGTTGAGATTTCAGAACCGGTGCTCAGAGAAAGAAATCGACACAGTGAGCAGATCATCAAAGCGTGGAACCAGAGTAAGGGGGGTGTTCGGGTTATAATTAATTAGAATAGGACTTACTTCTTGTTCAGATCTTTGAGGTAACGTAAACGGACTAAGAGAAAGTGTTGTTAAACATAATTGTGTGTTTATACTTGTGCATGTGTGATAGTGTACATTGATGAGTTGAGAATTGGGTGTGTGGTTGAGTTATCATGCATGATCTTGAAATATTTAATATTAACGTAATCAGTGTTATGCGATTCTGGGTTAGCAAGCAGGCTACCCGATGGATGAGAAAATTGATATCTAATGAGAAATGATCAGTGTTATGTGACTCCGGGTAGCAAGCAGGCTACCCGAGGGATGAGAAAATTGATATCATTATGAAAGGAAAATTGTTGAATGATTATGTGGTATGGGATGGCCGACGGTATATGATAGCCCCTCATTTCCGGTTCCCGTGGTTTTCGTGCCCAGTTGAGCTACCCAGTGGTCAAGTAGGACCCAGTGGTCGAGGTGGAGAGTCAAGCAGGACTCAGTGAACTAAGCAGGGTTCACGGGGTGTCAAGTAGGACCCCCAGCTGAAGGCCAATCCTTTAGTATCCGGATACTAGGAGTCAGATTGCATGAGAGTCAGTTGTGATCATGATGTATGTAATGTGATGTATATAATGAATGTGATGCATGTAATGAATGCGATGAATGTGAGGAAATAGATGGAACTGTGTGTTTGGTTTAATACAGTTATTGCTTGAAATACTCTATGTTTCGGTTTGATTATTTAGAAGTAATGATGGATGTGTATGTATAGATATGCATGCGTATTTGTTAAGATCCGTTCTAGATTAATTATTATGCCAAACACTCACCCTTGCATATTTTTTTAGTAACCAGAGACAGGGAGGGGGAAGAAGCCGTGGAGCTGCGCCAAGGGGGAGAACGGTGCCAGGGTCTAAATGAAATTGAGTGACTCTTTGTAGTCTTATGTGTGTATAAAACTCTGTATTATAAATTATTAGTTATGTTTAAGTAAGACCGGATCGAATGAAAATATATTTCAAAAATCTATTACTGTTATTTGCATATGCTTTTATGGTAATTCTTTGAGTTCGCTAAACCATTTGTTAGAGCGAGGTTTTGGGAGTCCGGTTGCATGTTCGTTTAATCCGATGTGAGAAAGGTGTTCGTTCAACGAATAGCACCTCGTCTAAGTGAGAGTCCGGAATCTCGCTTAGACGAGTAGGGGCCTCGCTCAAGCGAGACGCCCTGATTCCCCTTTCTCTAATCCGCTGTGTCGAATTAAATTGTTTTCTCTAAATATCGATTAATTTTCACGGAAAAGGAAAAATTTATTGTAAAATGTAATAGTTTGAATAAAAATAAATGTAAAAATAACCTAGGACGTTACACTTGGTATCAGAGCGGTTCTTTCTAGAGCCGGTGTGTGGGCCGATCTAGTGATTGTGATAATCTTATGAAAGTTGATTGTGTTTTGTTGTGTTGAGATTACGTGTGGTCTGGCACCGTTCCCTTGGCACTCCACTGGCGTAGCATTCTATGAATATAAGGTAAATCTATAATCCCCTGACTGATCTTGGTTATTAATGGTGATGTGTTTGCCCATTGTAGAGTTGCTAGATGGACGGAGAGACTAGTTCTGGGGGAGGAGATGATTTCTTCTCTAAATTTACTCAGCTGATGAGTAGGACCGAGTCCGGTCCCACTCTGGATAAATTCCTGAAAAGGAATCCTCCGACTTACAAGGGGGGACACGATTACGATGGGGCATATATCTGGATTAGGGATATCGAGCAAGTTTTTGAATATTTTGAGTGTTCTGAGGAGCAAAAGGTTTTATTTGCTTCATATCAATTGAAAGATGAGGCTAGAGTATGGTGGTCTCGCGTGAAGGTGCAAATGAACGCAGCCAATGAGCCGTTAGTATGGGCGAATTTTCGGAGGAGGTTCCTTGTTAAGTACTTCCCAGACAACTATAAAATCCGGAAAGAAATGGAATTCCTGAAGTTAGAGCAAGACCGGATGTCTGTAGCTGAGTACACCAGCAAGTTCGACGAGCTGTGTGATTTTTACCACCCTTTCTCGTTAGAAGGGACTGAAGGCAGCAAGTGTGCCAAATACGAAGCGGGACTACGGATTGAGCTCCGTAGTGTAATCGTACCGATGGAGATTAGGGACTATCCGACCTTGGTGAACAAAGCAAGGCTGACAGAAGAAGTGCAGTTGCAAAGGATGTCTCAGCCAAGAGATAAAAAGCCATTGAAGGCAAAAGGTTTCAGCTTCAAGAGGATGGGTCAATTCTTCCGAGGTGGCAAATCCTCTGCTACCTCTTCATCCTCCTCTGGTCGAGGTTCCACTGGTCGATCGGGTAATCCCCCTGGGAATCGTACATGCTACAATTGTGGCCAGGAGGGACACATTACCAAATATTGCCAAGCTAATCAGATTGTGTGCTTCCAGTGCGGACAACCAGGGCATCTCAGGCCCGATTGCCCTCAGAGGCAGCAACAGGGCAGAACGGATAATCGGACTAACCCTTCTGGAAACCGGGGTTCCAACTTCATGAGAGGAGGTCGGAATAGAGCTGGTAGAAGGAACCCACAAGCGGGAAGATATGACGCTCAATCTAGCGGTGCCCAGAACGCCATGACTGGGCGTGTATTTGCATTTGATGCTTCAGAAGCTACGAGGAATGACAATCTGGTACAGGGTAAGTGCCTCATTTGTGGTTATCTAGTTGATGTGATTTATGATTCAGGTGCAACCTATTCCTTTATTTCGGAAAGTTGTGTGCGACGGCTTGGTCTGCCAATCAGTTTAATGGAGAACGCCCTTATTGTTTCCACTCCAACTGGTTCTACTTTCCGTGCAACTACCGTATGTAGGGAACTACCGATGCAAATCGAAGGCCGTACCTTTCGAGTAAATCTTATCTGTATGCCCTTAAAGGACTTAGACATTATTCTAGGTCTTGATTGGCTTGCTGCTAATCATGTGTTGGTCGACTGCTATCGGAAGAATATTGTTTTCTCACAGGAACTTGACGTAAAGGACGGGGTGAGCGATGTTCTAGCCACGTATGTCGTTTTATTCACTTCGGAGGGTCGACATGACCTTCTGCTAAATGATATTCCGATTGTCTGTGAATTTCCTGACGTTTTTCCAGAAGAAATTCCGGAGCTACCTCCTAGTCAAGAGATTGATTTCTCTATTGACTTGATCCCCGGAGCAGAACCGGTGTCCCGAGCACCATATAGAATGTCTTCGGTGGAATTAACCGAAGTGAAGAAACAAGTGAATGAATTATTAGAAAAGGGCTTTATCCGACCTAGTGCCTCACCCTGGGGCGCTCCGGTGTTACTGGTAAAGAAGAAAGACGGTAGTATGCGCATGTGTATTGATTATCGACAGCTGAACAAACTGACGATCAAAAATAAGTATCCACTACCCCGGATTGATGATTTACTGGACCAGTTGCGAGGCGCCGCTGTGTTCTCTAAGATTGACTTGAGATCGGGATACCACCAAATCCGAGTGAGGTCGGAGGATATCCCAAAGACAGCATTCCGGACTCGTTATGGGCACTTCGAGTACGTAGTAATGCCCTTTGGAGTAACAAACGCTCCTGCCATTTTTATGGATTATATGAATCGGACCTTTCAACCGTACTTGGATCAGTTTGTGGTGGTCTTCATTGATGATATTTTGGTATATTCGAGGTCGGACGAGGAGCATGCTCAACATCTTCGACTTGTTTTACAAGCACTCCGCGAGAAGAAGTTGTACGCTAAATTATCTAAGTGTGAGTTCTGGAAGAGTAGTGTACAATTCTTAGGGCATGTAATTTCCCAGGAAGGAGTCTCAGTCGATCCGACAAAAATTGAGGCGGTTATGACTTGGGAGACACCGAAGTCAGTAACTGAAATCCGGAGTTTCCTTGGATTAGCTGGATACTACCGACGTTTCATTGAGGGGTTCTCTCGGATAGCCCTCCCTCTGACTCGATTGACTAGGAAAGGAAACCCTTTCGTGTGGTCGGAGAAATGTGAATTAAGTTTCCAAACTCTGAAGCGGTGTTTAACTACTGCGCCCGTGCTTGCACTGCCCGATGTGACCAAAGAATTTAAAGTATATTGCGATGCGTCCAAATTTGGAGTGGGGTGTGTGTTGATGCAAGCGGATCGAGCAATTGCCTATGCTTCAAGGCAATTAAGGCCACATGAAGAGAATTACCCGACCCATGATCTGGAACTCGCAGCAGTAGTGTACGCACTGAAGATTTAGCGCCATTACCTGTATGGAGCTTGCTTTGTGGTATTCAGTGACCACAAGAGTTTAAAGTATTTATTTGATCAAAAGGAGCTAAATATGAGACAAAGGAGATGGATGGAGTATTTGAAAGATTATGACTTCGATTTGAAGTATCATCCGGGTAAAGCAAATGTTGTGGCAGATGCACTGAGCAGAAAGGTATTACACGTGGCTTACTTAATGGGCAGAGAACAAGAATTGCTAGAAAGCTTTAGAGATTTGAATATTGGAGTGGTCATGAGTGCGCCAAATCGAATGACGATTGGAATGTTAAAAATCTCCAATGAATTTCTGGAGTCTATGATGGCGGCGCAGAAAGACGATGAAGAGTTACTGAGGTTGATCGACACTCAGACCCGAGGTAAAAATGAAGAGATAACTCGAGGTGAGGATGGCGTATGGAGATTCAGGAATCGAGTTGTGGTGCCTGCACATGGAGGCTTCAGGCAGGCGGTGTTAACAGAAGCACACAAGAGCTCTCTAAGTATACATCCAGGAGTGACAAAAATGTATCATGACTTAAAGAAGGGATTCTGGTGGCCAAACATGAAGAAGGCAATAATCGAGTACGTGAAATCCTGTGTTATATGTCAGAAGTGCAAGGTGGAGCACCAACGACCTCCAGGTTTGCTTCAACCTCCAGAAATTCTGATCTGGAAGTGGGAAAGTATCACCATGGACTTCGTGTCCGGACTACCTCGTACTCAAACTGGATACAACGCAATTTGGGTAATTGTTGATCGACTAACCAAAAGTGCGCATTTCTTGGCAATAAATATGAAGTGGTCGTTAGAGCGATTAGCTAGATTGTACGTTGATGAAGTCGTACGACTGCATGGTGTGCCCTCAAGTATTATCTCCGATCGGGATCCCCGATTTACTTCCAGGTTTTGGGGGAGTTTGCAACAACAATTGGGTACTGAGCTTAAATTGAGTTCGGCTTACCATCCCCAAACCGATGGTCAATCAGAACGGACTATACAGACTCTTGAAGATATGTTAAGAGCATGTGTACTGGAACAGGGCGGATCATGGGAGAAATACTTGCCCTTGGTGGAATTTGCATATAATAATAGTTACCATAGCAGCATTGGGATGGCTCCATACGAAGCTCTTTATGGTCGAAAGTGTCGTACTCCATTATGTTGGAATGAGGACGGCGATGCCCTTCATCTGGGGCCTGAGATGGTTCAAGAGATGAACGAACAGATCGTTTTAATCCGGGAGAAGATAAAAAATTGCCCAAGACCGTCAGAAGAGCTATTATGACAATAGGCATAGACCTCTTGAATTCCAAGTAGGTGATTGGGTGTTTCTAAGAATTTCACCAACTAAAGGCGTAGGTCGAATTTTGAAAAGCCAAAAGCTTAATCCGAAGTATATTGGACCATACCAAATACTAGAGCGGATTGGTGAAGTCGTATATCGGCTGGATCTTCCTCAATCATTGACTAACATCCACAACGTGTTCCACGTATCGCAACTTCGAGCCTACATTCCGTGCGATACAATGATTGTACCGAGTGATTCCATTGAAGTGAAGGAAAACTTGACGGTGGAGGCCGTACCAATTGGTATTGAAGAGCACCAAATCAAACGTTTAAGGAACAAGGAAGTACAACTGGTAAAGGTGAAGTGGCAGAATTTTCATTGGATAAACTACACTTGGGAGTTAGAATCTGATATGAGGCGGATGTACCCTCATCTTTTTTCAACCGGAGCACTGATTTCGGGGACGAAATCTCCTTTTAGGGGGGGTGAGTGTAACATCCCTGATGTTTTAATGAAAATTATGAAATGGGAAATATTAGTGAATGTTTAGAAATTCTATTTAGTATTTATTGTGTCTGAGCCGGTGTCGAGGTCGGTATCTGAAACGCGAGCAGGCAGAGTTAAAAGAGCGGAAGTGTGGGAGAAGAGCGGACAGGGCTAGGCGGTCTGGTCCCACCGTTGTGGGGAGAGCGCCTCACACGGGGTCACATCCCGGATTAACTTCACACTAACTGAAACAACGGACGTGTGTGACAAATAGTCGAGAGCGGATGTTATATCCGATCTCTCAAGTTGTAGCTCGGATTTCCGAGGTATGAACATTAAGTTAGGACGGCGGGGTCGATATTCATATCGGACCTATACTCTAGCGAATTATTAGAGGACTATGACTACGTGGGCGTTGAAGGGATAAACACGTGTAATTGATTTGATGACTAAGCAATAGTTTAAAATAGTAAGAATACAAATAAAATTAAGGAAAAGACGATCTTGCCCATGAGCCATATATATATGAAGATTCCCTTCCTTTTCTCTTCATTTTACACAAGTTACCTTTACTATCAGTTTGTTCCTTCTCTTCCGTTGCCTCTTCTCTCTTACCGCTAATCTGCATGCACTGGAGTGAGACTCCATTTGTGTTTGAACTACAAGTTAACCTCATTCCTGTGATCGAGACTTCCAGGTAGTAGACTAAGCAACGAAAGACTGAGTGAAGGTGTTGAGATTTCAGAACCGGTGCTCAGAGAAAGAAATCGACACAGTGAGCAGATCATCAAAGTGTGGAACCAGAGTAAGGGGGGTGTTCGGGTTATAATTAATTAGAATAGGACTTACTTCTTGTTCAGATCTTTGAGGTAACGTAAACGGACTAAGAGAAAGTGTTGTTAAACATAATTGTGTGTTTATACTTGTGCATGTGTGATAGTGTACATTGATGAGTTGAGAATTGGGTATGTGGTTGAGTTATCATGCATGATCTTGAAATATTTAATATTAACGTAATCAGTGTTATGCGATTCTGGGTTAGCAAGCAGGCTACCCGATGGATGAGAAAATTGATATCTAATGAGAAATGATCAGTGTTATGTGACTCCGGGTAGCAAGCAGGCTACCCGAGGGATGAGAAAATTGATATCATTATGAAAGGAAAATTGTTGAATGATTATGTGGTATGGGATGGCCGACGGTATATGATAGCCCCTCATTTCCGGCTCCCGTGGTTTTCGTGCCCAGTTGAGCTACCCAGTGGTCAAGTAGGACCCAGTGGTCGAGGTGGAGAGTCAAGCAGGACTCAGTGAACCAAGCAGGGTTCACGGGGTGTCAAGTAGGACCCCCAGCTGAAGGCCAATCCTTTAGTATCCGGATACTAGGAGTCAGATTGCATGAGAGTCAGTTGTGATCATGATGTATGTAATGTGATGTATGTAATGAATGTGATGCATGTAATGAATGCGATGAATGTGAGGAAATAGATGGAACTGTGTGTTTGGTTTAATACAGTTATTGCTTGAAATACTCTATGTTTCGGTTTGATTATTTAGAAGTAATGATGGATGTGTATGTATAGATATGCATGCGTATTTGTTAAGATCCGTTCTAGATTAATTATTATGCCAAACACTCACCCTTGCATATTTTTTTAGTAACCAGAGACAGGGAGGGGGAAGAAGCCGTGGAGCTGCGCCAAGGGGGAGAACGGTGCCAGGGTCCAAATGAAATTGAGTGACTCTTTGTAGTCTTATGTGTGTATAAAACTCTGTATTATAAATTATTAGTTATGTTTAAGTAATACCGGATCGAATGAAAATATATTTCAAAAATCTATTACTGTTATTTGCATATGCTTTTATGGTAATTCTTTGAGTTCGCTAAACCATTTGTTAGAGCGAGGTTTTGGGAGTCCGGTTGCACGTTCGTTTAATCCGATGTGAGAAAGGTGTTCGTTCAACGAATAGCACCTCGTCTAAGTGAGAGTCCGGAATCTCGCTTAGACGAGTAGGGGTCTCGCTCAAGCGAGACGCCCTGATTCCCCTTTCTCTAATCCGCTGTGTCGAATTAAATTGTTTTCTCTAAATATCGATTAATTTTCACGGAAAAGGAAAAATTTATTGTAAAATGTAATAGTTTGAATAAAAATAAATGTAAAAATAACCTAGGACGTTACACGTTTATTATACCGGAGTGCTGCCTTTGCTTTTACCACCTGATCCCTGATAAAAGCCTTTTCTCTTAACTCCTGGAGGGCGTCCAGCTCTGATGCCAGGTTGGCGTTGTTGTCTTCAGCTGAAAAATACTCCACACGAGCCGATCTTGTTTGTAGCTCCACTGGAATCATCGCCTCAACCCCGTACGTCAACCGGTATGGGGATTCATTAGTTGAAGAATGAGGCGTGGTGTGGTATGCCCATAAAACATGACATAGCTGGTCAGTCCATCCTCCCTTCGCTTCTCCCAGACGCTTCTTCAACCCCTTTAGCACTTCTCGATTGGCTACCTCCGCTTGTCCGTTGGTTTGGGGGTGTTCAACATATGAAAATATCTGGATTATCCCCAGTCCTTCAAGCAAATCTGTGAACTTTTTGTCTATAAACTGGGTGCCGTTGTCAGTCACAATCCGCCCTGGCACCCCGAACCGAGCTATGATATTCTCATACACAAAACGTCTTGTTCGCGCAGAAGTAATGTGCACTACGGGCTCAGCTTCGATCCACTTGGTGAAGTAGTCTACCCCCACGATCAAATATTTGATACCTCCTGGCGCAGTGGGGAATGGACCCAAAATATCAAGGCCCCACTGGTAGAACGGCCAAGGTACAGCAGATGAGGACAGCTCTTGGGCCGGTGTATGGTGGAGATTGGAGAATTTTTGACAAACGTCACACTTCTTAACAAAATCTGCAGAATCCTGCTTCACAGTGGGCCACCAATATCCAGCCCTGAGGACCTTTCTCATTAAGCTCCGACCCCCAGCATGGTGCCCGCACTGCCCCTCGTGCACTTCCTCCAAAACCGCTTGAACCTCATCCTCTCTCAAACACAAAAGATATGGGACGGAGAATCCCCTTTTGTAGAGAACACCATCAACCATAGTAAAGTATGATAGTTCCCTCTTCACTCGTCTCCTCTCCTTCTCATCAGTGGGAAGTTGACCATCAGCCAGATAGCGAATATAAGGGATGACCCAAGAATCCTCATACGGATAGCTCACCATGACAGCATTCAGAGAAGGGTACAGAGGTATGCTAGGTGATGTCAAAGTGCTTTGAACCACCGTTGTTGTGCTGCCGGGATGCTTTGTACTTGCAAGTCTTGACAAGATGTCCGCTCTGGTGTTTTCCTTTCTGGGCACATGCTTGAACTCTAAAACTTCAAATCTTCCCTTCAACTCATTAACGCAATTCAAGTACAATTGAAGTTGCGGCTCCTTCGCTTGGTACTCCCCCTGGATCTGTGAAATCACCAATTGAGAATCACTGCACAGTGTGACTGCTGACGCTCTGATGTCAATCGCCGCACCGAGACCGGCCAAGCATGCTTCGTATTCAGCCTGGTTGTTGGAGGTCTTGAAATTGAATCGGAGGGAAATTTCTAGGTGCACACCATCATCACTTTCCACCACAACACCTGCTCCACAACCTTTGCTATTCGACGATCCATCAACGTAAATGGTCCAATGCGCTCGAGGGATGGCAGGGTCCGTCCCAGTCATCTCCACAACAAAATCAGCCAACACTTGCGCCTTGATGGCTCCTCGAGGCTCATACGAAATTTCAAATTCAGACAACTCGATAGACCATTTTATCATCCTTCCGGCGAGGTCGGGCTTGCTAAGCACTGAACGGAGAGGCAAATCCGTTCTCACCAACACTGGGTGCGCGTGGAAATAGGGCCTCAACCGTCGTGATGCCCACACAACTGCTAGAGCAGCTTTCTCAATCTTCTGGTACCTTCCTTCCGCCCCCTGAAACGTCTTACTAGTAAAGTATACCGGTCTCTGCCCTTCAGGGGTTTCTTTAACCAAGGCCACGCCTAGGGCTTCATCAGAGATTGCTAAATACAGGATCAAAGTCTCACCAGGGTCAGGCTTAACCAGTATCGGTGGACTTGAGAGAACGGCCTTCAGCTGTTGGAAGGCTTGTTCCTGCTCCTCTCCCCATTCAAAATTCTTGTGTTTCTTCAACGCCTTATACAAGGGGAGGGACCTGTGCGCCATCTTGGGCATGAAGCGAGCTAGAGCGGCTACTTTCCCATTCAATGATTGGACCTCCCTCAGGCTCTTGGGGCTCTGCATATCCAGGATTGCTTGACACTTCCCAGGGTTAGCCTCAATGCCTCGCTGAGTCAACATGAATCCCAAGAATTTCCCAGCTAGAACGGCAAAGGTGCATTTTAAGGGGTTTAACCTCATGTTATACTGTCGAAGCCTAGTGAAAACTTGGCGCAGATCTTCAATGTGGTCTCCTCCAGCGGGCGTTTTGGCTATAATATCATCGATATACACTTCGACCAGCCTGGTGTGCATCCCTTCAAAGACTTTGTTAATCATGCGCTGATAGGTAGCGCCGGCGTTCTTCAATCCAAAAGGCATGACGGTGTAGCAGAAAACACCGCGGTCATTGATAAAAGCAGTTTTATCTTGGTCTCCCTCCCACATCGGAATCTGGTTATACCCTGAATAAGCATCCATGAAACTGAGGTACTGGTAACCAGATGAATCATCCACCATGCAATCAATGTTGGGCAGGGGATATGGATCTTTGGGGCAGCAACGGTTAAGATCCACATAATCTGTGCACATTCTCCATTTGCCATTAGCTTTCTGCACCATAACCACATTAGAAAGCCAAGAAGAGTAGCGTATCTCCCTTATAAAGCCTGCTTTCAACAACTCCTCTGTCTGCTCACAAGCTGCCCTCTGCTTCTCCGGTCCCAACCTCCTCTTCTTCTGGGCCACCGGTCTTGTTTCAGGGTACACAGCAAGCTTGTGGCAACAGAAATCAGGGTCCATCCCAGGCATGTCTGCTGCTGTCCATGCGAAAAGATCCTTGAACTCCTGCAGAAGGGCTAATAAGCGTTGCTCCATAGCAAACTCCAGCTTATCATTGATGTACGTGACCTTCTCTGGGGAATCCCCTAAGACAACATCCCTGGAACCACCATCCGGCGTGGGCTTAGAAGGATTGAGTGGATCGATCTTCAATTCCGCTCTGGGGTCCAGATTAATTAGACTGACAGACCCTGCTACTGTTCCTCCGTCGTTCAGCTTCCTCTTCTTGTTGAATGCTTCCAACTTGACCATGTTGAGGCTCAGGTTATAACAATATCGAGCTATCTCCTGATCACCACGGAGAGAGGACACACCGTTGTCCTTGTCAATGAATTTGATCAAGAGGTGAGGAGTGGATACAATTGCTTCCATTGCATTCAGTGTAGGACGGCCTATGATACCGTTGTATGGGGATTTCACATCAATCACCAGAATTCTTGACTTGACTGTTCTCGCTCCAGGCTCTCCTTCAAAAGAAATCAGAGTGTCAAGATACCCCTTGGTGGGTTGCTTGGCTCCATTAAACGCTGTGAGTTCTTGCGTGTAAGGTTGTAAATCTGCATCATTGAAACCCATTCGTTTGAAACAATTATAAAAGATAACATCACAAGAACTTCCCTGATCGACGAGGATCCTCTTGACATCCTTGTTGGCTATGACTGCCATGATAACTACTGCATCATCACCTCCCGGGATTGTTGGGCCAAAGTCATCATCGGTAAATGACACCGTCAGAGCTGCCATACCGTCCCTGAAAGGGCGGTTATCCCTCGGTCTGCCCTAGACAGACAGGATCATCCTGTGGTGATTCTTCCATGCTGTGATTGATGCTCCTCCTCCCGCAAATCCTCCAGCTATCATCTCAATCACTTCCCGTCTGCCCTGCCTCTGCTGCTGGGGCATGTTATTTTGTTGGGCATCTCCAGCAATCACTACTCCCTTCTGCTTTTCGGCTGCCGTGAACTTCCTTGCTGGATTACGTGTATTATCATCTTCGTCATCAGGATCTCTACTCCTTTTTTCCATCCTCTGAGGCTCGTCTACAGATTTCTCCTTGAACAAATACTGCTTTAGCTTTCCTTCTCGAATGAGAGTTTCCACCGTATTCTTTAATGCCTTGCACTCATCAGTATTGTGTCCTGTCTGTTCATGGAAAGTGCAATACTTGCATGGGTTACCACCCCTCTTGACTGGGGATGGTTTCCTTATACCAAAGACGTTCAACGTTGGCCAACCAACCTCCCTCATGATTTGTGAGTGCCTAGTGTTCAACGGAGCATAGTTGTTGAACGATGATACACGCGTATCTCGTGGATATGGGCGAGCGTTTGCAAAGTCTTCTCTAAAGGCATGCTTCTCAGGCCTCACTCTCTCCTTTTCTCTTCGTGGCTGCTGAGTGGGTGCCGAAGGCTTCATTCTTGTTGCGGTTGCCTCCAGATGCATCTCTATGCCCACGTACTTGGAAGCTTTCCTTCGAAACTCCTCGAAGGTTGTTGGGGGGCTCTTTGCCAAAGATAGGGCAAAAAGGCTGAACCAGGCTGAAGAGCTTCCACTACAATATGAAGTTGTATGGCCTCCGTGAAGTTTGGGACCAAAGCTGTCTCCTTATAAAACCTTTTTAAGAACTCCTTAAGAGTTTTAGTTTCTCCCTGCCTTATCTGGGCCAGGGTGTGAGCAGTTCTTGGGATATCCCGAGAAATGACAAAATGGATTTCAAACGCAGCGGCCATCTCTTCCCAAGAGTCTATAGATCCTGAGGGTAAGCTTTTAAACCAGCTGAGAGCCTCCTCCGTTAGCGTTCTTGGGAACATCCTACACATGACATCTTCATCTGCTCCCAAATACATAGCTTCATACACATAAGCATCCAAATGCTTAGTGGGATCAGTTTCTCCATTATACTTCCCTATCGACAGTGGCTGAGTTGTTTGCAAATGTTTCGGGATGGTAATGCTCATCGGCCTTCTTGAGAAAGGGACATTGAGCTTGTACGTCCCTGAAGTCACCACCGCCTGCTCCCTTCTCCTGGTACTGACTCTATCACCAGAGTCTTGAGTCTGCTCTCTCTCTTCATACGTGGGGATCTTCGAATATTGGAGGGCTGTAGACCTGCCCCTCGCTGATGCGTGGTGAGTCTCTTCTGCATGGGACGTTACCCTGTCCCCAACTCCTCCTCTCTCCCGCTTCAACTCCATCAGCTCCTCCCTGAGTTGCCTGATAACCTCATCGCGAGGGTCAGGCGTTTGCACTTGCACCATCCTCCGGGTTTGAGTTACAGGGGACTCAAAGACAAGTCTCCTTCCAGTCTGTTGATGGGTCACATCCTCCACGTGACCATCAACAAAATCTCTCCCATCACCTTCCATCGTGACAACCAAACTTCTGCGAAAATGGGAATAACTCTAACGAGTCCCACTGGGCGTGCCAATGAACTGGTCTGGACCGGGGTCTAGGATCCGGTGTGGGACCAGCCACAAGAATACAGGTGTTTTTAGGGTTTGCACACCGGAACAATGAGTGTCCGGTATATTAATCCGGTCTCTCAGCGGGAGAGGCCGGTCTTGTTGTCCTGGAGATCCTTCACACCAACGATTCGCGTTGCAGGGGGGCGAAAGGTGGTGCCACCTGCGAAGATTCTCCGACGCTCAAGTTAGAAGAGTGTAAGAACTCAGTGAAAGCTCAAGCGATGTAATAGTAAAGTGTAAGTTAGAACAACATTACCTTGCATGTGTATTGAAATGAGCTATTTATAGTTGTACGTGAGAAAATGAGTCGTTGGATACAGGTGGGTCCCCTAGCTCTGATAGCGTGTACATTATGTCAATCAGGGTGGCTCAACACTCAGAATGTGTCAGGAGGGTAGGTCAATTATCAGAGTACGATCCTATAGGAAGAAGAGAGGATAATCACCTTTTCCGCATAATCTGCTGACACATCCACTTGCTTTCTGAGGCCATTGACGTGACATATTTTGCTACATACAGTATCTTCGCTGATAAGTTATTAGGGGCTCTTATCTCGCTGTGACTGAGAAGCCAACAGTTATATAAATGTCCTGTGAAAATGAACAATGATCCGTTATAGAGAAAATAAGTGGGGCGGTCGTGAGATGAGAACGGATGGCCAGACATCGGATATCCGGTGTGGTAATATTGAACCAGGACACCGGTTTTCCTTATATGAGGTCACTCTGACGTCACAAGATTGGGGCCGGTATCCAGACCGGATCACATTTTTAGTAGCTTCCTATCTAATATCTAATTTGATGATGCCCAGATACTTCATACCACCCACTACTCCGGGAAGGAAGTAACCATGGCATTTCAAGAAGGGGAGCCTTTCAAGAAAGTTTATGGCCCCGTTTTTGTGTATCTTAACTCGGTTTCAAGTGACCATCATTCACAAGCTCTTTGGAGTGATGCTGAACAAAAGGTGCTACAAATAACTAAACTTAAATTTATCATTCACAGTGTGCCTATTAAAACTTCATTTGAACGTTAATATTTTTTTCTTTATTTGTTTTCCATTAGCTGTCCGAGGAAACCAAAAGTTGGCCATATGATTTCCCTAAATCAGATGATTTTCTGCGGGGCAATAAACGGGGAAGAGTTGAAGGACGATTACTAGTCCAAGACCGGTACATGTTCATGAGTATCATTTATTATATTTATATCTTTTACTATTTTATAATAATCCTTTATGATGATAATAAAAGATAATGTTCTTTGTTTTTACCACCAGACACATTAAAAGAGGGAGATTTTTATATGGTGTAAAAGCTTATGTTGGTTTGGCTCTGCCCGAAGATGCAGGGTCATGGCAAAGACAAAGCAAGGTATTTTGGCTTATGGTTTATGAACTTTATTTTCTTGAATGATGAATTGCCAATATGTTCAAATCCCAGTGGCAACATTTGAGGAGGAAAGAAAAAAATTCTAGTTAATGAGATACTAAAAATCATGTTACAGGGTTATCAATTCTGGACTGAATCTGAAAATTTGGGCCATTTCACAATTGAAAATGTTGTGCCAGGAGGCTACAATTTATATGCATGGGTTCCTGGTATTTTTGGGGACTATAACCATCACACCAGGTACAAAATTTTCCCTTTAATTTATTACTACATTGCTAGTATAAACTAACCTTTATTTCTAACCATGAGGCAGCACCAATTGATTTCAAGTCATTCTGAAAAATCTAATCCTTCTCATTCACATGTTTGAACTTTATATTGTAGGAAGTGTTATTCAATTGGGTTCACTAATATTCAATCCTCCAAGAAATGGACCTACCCTTTGGGAAATTGGCATCCCAGATCGCTCTGCTTCAGAATTCTATGTTCCAGAACCATGTCCCAGTCTCATGAATCGATTATACATAGGGAAACCAACACACAAGTACTTTGCCCAAAACTCAATCAAGAATTGCTTATGCTTTTTTTGATCCATATATATATACTATTTTCTGTTTCTCTTAACTTAGCATTTTTCTACGTTGGCAGCTTTAGACAATATGGATTATGGCAGCGCTACTCTGAGTTATATCCAAATCAGGACCTCGTTTATGCTGTTGGTGTTAGCAATTATAGCAAAGATTGGTTTTATGCTCATGTTACGAGGTAATGAGTAAGGATTATGCTGCTATTGATTGATGAGATCTATTTTATGTCATGTTTTGACTCTAAATTTCAATGCATATATGCAGGAACATTGGAAACAACACAAAATTTCAGCCAACAACATGGGAGATTAGATTTCATCTCCCATTTGTTATAAGAGGAACCTACACACTACAACTTGCCTTGGCCTCAGCTTCTAGATCTAACTTAGCGGTAAATCATGAGAGTCTTAATTGATGTGATTATATGACTAAGATTATTTCACAGTATTGAGATGCTTATTATTTAGGTTCGGTTTAATAACCCTTGGGCCAGGATTCCACACTTCTCTACTGGACCAATAGGCCAAGACAATGCAATAGCAAGACATGGGATCCATGGATTGCACTGGCCTTACAGCATTGGAGTACCAAGCTATCTATTGGTACCAGGAAATAACACCATTTATCTGAGGCAGACAAAAGCAACAAGTCCCTTTCAAGGAGTTATGTATTATTATATCCGTTTGGAAAGTCCTGAAACTTGAAACACTTTGTCAAATTCATTTTGTTTATTAGTTTGTCTGTTTCGTTTCAGTCATCGATAATGTAATTATTATTATCATGGGCTAGTTAGATAGCATAATTTGAGGTTATGTACAGAATTGTAGTCATTTACATCTTTAACTTATTTTGTTTTTCTGAACAATAATTCAATTCTTTAATTATTTAGTTTGTTTGATTTAATTAATTTCATTCTTCATTGGTTCTGTTTGCCCAAATAACAACTTATTGCCCAAACTAGCAACTGCTGCAACTTAATGAGTTTGTAATGATAGATGTTCTGCATCTCAATGCAGCATCCCATGCCATATAATATAGTATTCTAGGACGGCCTTAATAATATATCTCCGATGTTCAAACCACGGTGACCCCTAAGCCTTTTCTTTTAAGTCAAAAATTTTTATAAGTTTGTTTACATGCAAAATACTTGACCTTAGGCCATTTTAAAAGATTATTATATTTCTCTTAACCTATATATAAAGGTTGCTAAAATCCTTTTTTAGCCCTCTTAAAGTTTAAGGATTAGAAAAAAGCTCCTAAAAAACCCTTAGGTTTCGGTTCTTATAAAATTTTAAGATTTACAAATTTAAAAAAGAAGCCCTAAACTGATGAGGTGACATGAGTTTGGGTCACCTCATCAGTGACACCTGTCAAAAATATTATTAATTAATTACACTGTGTATATAAAAAATGCATAATTTAGTGTTACATTTACAAGGGCTTTTTCCTAAACTTTCTTGATATTACAGGGACTTTTTCCTAAACTCTTGAGCTTCAACAACTCCTCCATAACCGCCCCACCATGCAATTATCTCCTCTAATACCCACCAAACAAACACTCTCCATGTAACATCTCGGTTAATTATTTTAAAATTCTATGATTGACGGAAAAATATTGATTATTGCCATCAAATTAATTTTATATTTTTGGAAATTATTATTAATTAATATAAATACAATTTTAAATACTTAAATGTTAAGGAATTAAATAAATTATTTGATTGGTTGGTTGTTAAGGTTAAAAAGTTTAATTAAATAGATGATGATAAATTTTAGTTATCAAAGGGTAAAAAGTAAAAGTTTAATTAAAATTTTAAAAGAAAATGTAAAAGAAATAGGTAAATGACCATTGGGCCCTTTGAACATTAAAATTTCCACAATTCCTTCTTCCTTTCCATTTCATTTCACGCGTGCTCTTCCTTCTCATTTTCTTCCATGGTCGTGACCTTAAGCTCCCAATTGGAGGGCGATTTCACGTCGGAACTTTAAATTGACCACGTTTTTGACATCGGGGGAGCGAGGTATGCTTATATGCGCTATCAATTTCAAGCTCTCTCACTCTTCCTCACTTTCTCTCTCTAGCCGAAATTGGCCATGCATGTGGGAGGTTCTATTTTTCGTTTCTCTTGCACATTAAAGTTTAGAAATTGTATCTATAGCAATAGGTGTAGTAAAACGTTGATGGGTTTGAGTTTTGACCTTCGTAGATGACAGAATGGGCGCTGAATGGTCGTTATGTGAAGCGGGTGACGGAGTTAGAAGCGGATTGGTGAACAATTTAATTGTGGAATGTGATCGACGCAAGGAACAACTAGCGAAAGCTTGGAATCGAGGTAAGGGGGTGTTCGGGTTATAATTAATTAGAATCGGTTAATGCCTAAATGGGTTCAAAAAGGGAAATAGCGTAGTCGACGGAAATTGTGGTAATTAATGAAATGTAAGAAGTTAGTTATGTTGTTGCAATAGGTATTGATATGATAAATTATACAAGATAAAGTAAATGATAACCTGTTGATGATTAGTAAATAAGGGACTTTTTAATTTTTAGCATTATATGAATTTTATTGATTAGTTAGTGGCATATGATAATTTAACTTGCATGATTTAGAGTGAATTGCTTGGTGTAGTTATAACTAGAATGAAATAAAAATGTTGTGAATGATGATTATGAGGATTATAAATTGTGAATTAATGAGTAAAAAGGATGGTAGCATGAATGGTAAATAGGAGATGATGTTTCAAGAATCGGTGAATTACAATGACTAGTAGGCAGTCTAGGTGGATGAAGTTGTATGAATTGAGGTGAAATTATAGATTATAGCAAATGAGCTTGGTAAAGAAGTGATATAAATGTAAATTTATGTTGTGATTATATGTATTAATAATATGAATGGCTAACTGGAAATTAAATAGTGAAATATGATAAAAATGAATAGATTGATATATGTATATGTGGGGGGGGGGGGTTATGTAAATACATGTGTTGAGGAGTTTTACGAATACTAAATTGATATGATGTGATGATGTGATGATGTGAAGTAGTGATTATACTGAGTGAAATTGTAAAATCTATGAATTGGATGGAAGTGTAATGATATGATTTTGACTTCGAATGTATAATATGTATATTGTGAACTTGTGTAGCAAGTGGTGTTGATTATATTGTTGTACTTGAGGATTGACATTTGTGAGTATTATTGATTATTGGTGAGGTGATACCATGTGACATGTGATATTCTATTTAGGGCCTGGTCTGTGTGGCCGCCTTGGTGGAGATTCATGGGCCAGGTCGATGTGACCGCCCTGAATAATTAAAAGGTGAGGATTTTATGCCATTTGAGTAAGAAAGTAAAGAATGTAATTGAATCTATGTGGTTTGTGTGATTGAGGACAATCGATGGTATATGTTACCCTCGTTTTTAGCTTTCGTGGTCGAGTTGGACCTAATTGAGCTACCAGTGGTCAAGTAGGACCTAGTGGTTGAGGAGGAGCCAAGTCAGGCTCGGTGAACCAAGTCGGGTTCACGGGGTGTCAAGTCAGACCCCCAGTTGAAGGTCGATCCTTTTAGTATCCAGATACTAGGCGTCATGATATTTGCTTGAGTGTCAGTTGTGTTTTACAGGACTTGACCCTTGATGATGTTTTATTGGTGTTTGATTGCTTTACTAAATACTGCACAACGAAAGTTTATTTTGATAGTTATGTTACTTTAATACTCTTGATTGATGATGTAATGTTAATGGTAATTGAAATAAATTCATATTAAGATATGTGATATTGCTTTAGGGTTTAGGGTTTATATATATATATACCGTTCTAGATTAATTATGATTTCCAAACATTCACCCTGGCTTTTCTTTTTAGTGACCAATGACAGGACAGAGATAGATGCCCGAAGGAAAGTGCCAAGTGAGGAGTCGATGCCAAGGAAGTTGTGGACTTTGTAATATGCGTGATAATCTAGTAATGAACTGTGTATTATTAGTTAATGTTGGTTGTGATGTATGATGCTTAAATTTATGGTTTGTGAGGTTTGAGACCTCTTGGACTGACTACGATGTGATGATGGTATTTAGTATTTGCTTGTGTGATGGGTTGATGGTGATAACAACGAATGATGTGTGAGTGCGTGACTTAAATGCATTGGTTAGGTATGTGATGTTATGATGTTATATATAGTTGTATGGCACGGAGCCACTGTGGGACTGTTTGAAATGGTCAGGTATTGTAATGTATGCGTGAATGATATGTTGAGTGTGATTATGTGAATGATAGGTGGCATTGAGCCATTTTGATGATAATGGGCAGGAACTGTATAATTGCTTTATCAATATAAATTGTATGCAATTTGATACTTGACAATGATGTATGTTGTTAATGTATATTAATGGTGATATGATTTGAAGTGATGGATGAGTAAAAGTGAGGTTGTGAGTGTGGTTGGTAGGAAACTAGTACTTATAAATATTAAGGAATCGAGTTTTGAGAACTTATGATATTAGAAAGTAAATTGGAAGTACCTTTATGGTTGTAATGTGAGTTTGAAGAGTAGGATCATATGAGATGAGGTTGCATAATGTGTAGGAATGGTTAAGTGGATTAAATTAGATAGAAAATTAAGATTTGGTATGTTGGTTAGTTGAAGTTAATTAAATTCAAGTGGAATTCAAGGAACTAGACTAGTGATTTCACTATCTGATGGGTTTTAGGACCCTCGGAGGGGACCAATAGCTCCCCCACATCATTTGGGACTTGTGCATATAGGCCTTAGCAAATTTGAAGTCCATTTGATAGGTTTGGTGCATAGATGTTTGCATATAAGTGATAAAATGCATTTTTGTGCATAATTTACGCATATGATGGAATTTTGGCGAATGGATTACGTCAACAGTTCCAGAATGGCGAAAACACGTGGGCCGTAGAGTTTCATGGCTATTAGAGCTAAAACGGGCCATTTGGGTGGGTCAAAAATTCGTAAAAATACAAAATTCTACATAATTGTTGTCACAGTCCTGATGGTAATCGATTACCACTTTCGTCAGTTTGCCTAGTATTTTTGTGCTGGTAATCGATTACAGGAATCATGTAATCGATTATAACATTGTCAGAATGGGCCAATACTCAATTTTTATGAAACTAAACTGCTTTTTAGGGTCATTTATGCTAGGAATGATTAGTACTTAATGATTAGAGTTTAAAATATGGTTCTAATTATGATATTAAAATTGTAATATCCAAGAATATGAAATTTTTTATATAAATTTGATGGAATTGAAGCTAAAAATAAATACAAATCAGGGAGGATGCTACACTCCACCCCAATTTAGTATCAAAATCATCACTTTCCAAAACCCCATGTTCCCAATTCCTAAGGGAACCATCATCATCACATAAAAATTAAAAGTTCCTTCAAGTAAGGAAAACACAATACCCATTTAAGAAATATGGGTATGGAGAGGAGGGGGTGAGAACAAGAAAAAGAGATAACAGAGAGGAGGAGAACAAGAAAAAGAGATAACAGAGAGGAGGAGGAGGAGGAGGAGGAGGAGGAGGAGGAGGAGGAGGAGGAGAAGAAGAAGAAGAAGAAGAAGAAGAAGAAGAAGAAGAAGAAGAAGAAGAAGAAGAAGAAGAAGAAGAGGAAGACATGAGAGAAAAGGATGGTGGGAGAGAGAGGAAAAAAAAAGAAGAGATGAGAGGGAAAGAAAGAAGAGACAAGAGAGAAAAAGATGGTGGGAGAGGGAGGAAAAAAGAGAAGAGATGAGAGGGAAAGAAAGGTAAGGTGGGAGAAGAAGGGAAAGAGAGATAGGGCCACTATTTATGCATTTTGATAGAGGATGAAGAAGAAGATGAAGGGAGTTTTAATTAGGGTTTATTAGGGTTTCTTAATTTGAGGTTTAATTTACAAATACATGTAAGCAGCCAACTAGACCCCAATGTAATTAATTAATAATATTTTTGACAAGTGTCACTGATGAGGTGACCCAAACTCATACCACCTCATCAGTTTAAGGGTTCTTCCTTAAATTCATAAACCCTAAAATTTTATAAGGGCTAAAACCTAAGGGTTTTTTTAGGGGTTTTTTCCTAATCCCTAGACTTTAAGAACGCTAAAAAGGGGTTTTAGCCTATAAAGGTTAGGTCTATTTAAAAGTTTAATAAATATGTTAGTCTATTTATGAAGAAATTTGTTAGCTTATTTAAAAAAATGGTTATTTTAATTGTGAGAGAGAGGTGTAAAAAGAAAAAAAAATGTTTTATGGATAAAATAATTTTAAATCTATATGAATCATGATAGAAAAAAAGTGTTAAAAAGAAATTTAATTCAATCTACTTTCCCTAAATTTCAACCTGTATAAAAAAATTAAAAGTGAAGAAAAATTTGAGAACTTTCTGGTAACTTAGTACCATATATTTTGTCAAAAATAAATAGAGTTGTTTGATAAATATAAAATAAAAAGCTAAAGCTTCTTAAAGTAAGTTAATTAAGAGATTATTAATAATTTATTTTTAAATAAGAGGTTTTACTATAAATTTGATCATAAGATTTATTGGAATCAGTTAAAAATAACTTGCTTTAATAAGCTAACTGAAGTAACTTATTAAAATAAATTAAAAACAACTTATTAGATTTATAAACTATTTCTATAAATTGTCTATAAATTCTTTTAAACTCCCTTTATAGATTTTCAAAAACTATAAACTTTCTTGTTAATTATTTAGTTATCATTTTTACCCTTATATATTTTTTTTGAGAAAAACACAAATTTGATCCCACATAATTATAATATTACATGTTGTCGCGACCGGGATCGCGACGGCACGGCCGACCCTCAAAACGATTTTTAAAAAAAAATGAACAGGGAGTCGCCACCAATATTTTTTGGATAAAATACCGGGAAAACCTTTAATTAAAGCATTGGTCAAAAAATGAGATTCCAGATCCGGGAGTCTAATTACAGGTGAGGAAGGTATTAGCACCTCACAGCTGTCCGTTATAAAAACGGTTACCTCAATTTAATAGCACGCATTATAATTAACCCAATAATTATTTTAACTCTTCCATGAAAAGAAAATATGCGAGACGACAAAATATATAAAAATAAACAGAAATAAACACGGAATATTTACATGAGATTAACAGGACGTCTCGTCCAAATTAAACTCGCTCCACCCTTTTAAAAAAAATGAGATTAACAGGACGTCTCGTCCAAATTAAACTCGCTCCTCCTTTTTAAAATAAAAAGAATAAAGAATAAAAGAAATAAAAATTGCAATAATAATGATAATAACAATAGTCACACCTTTTATGCTAATTTAAATAGAATGTGTGAAGCACTCATTTTATTAATATTTATCAATCAATAAAGATTAATTGATAATTAAAAAAGGAAGACAAAATCACCGAATAACAATTAATTTAGCAGAAGATAAAATAAATACAAGTATTAAGGATAAGGTGAAGAGTGAGACCGGTGTGATGAGAAAGGAGTTGGATAGTGTTGTGGGCTTGAGGTGCTGGACAGAAGGGAAATGGGGAATAAGGTGTTTTTTTTTTTATAAATGAAGTGTTTTTTTTTAATGGAGGGGAACGGTGCTTGAAAAGGAAGGGCAGAGAGGTGTGTGTGTGATTTGGTTTTAATGGAAGAAAGGAAAAATGAAGTGAGCGTGGAGTGAGGTGAGGTGAGGGAGAGTGGGACAGTATAGGGGGGCTGTGAGGAATGAGGGGGTCGGTATTTGGAAGGTGCTGTGAGGAAGGTGTTGGGGCGGTGTGAAGAGGCTTGTGTTTGGAGGGTGCTGTGAGGAAAGTGTTGGACGGTGTTGAGGATGGTGTGGGCGGCGTTGAGAGGAAGGTGTTAGGCGGTGTGTGGGCGGTGTGGAGAGGACAGTGTTGGGCGGTGTGTAGGCGGTGTAGAGAGGACGGTTGTGGAGAGTGTGTGTGTGGGCGGTATTGAGTGGGAGTGAGGTCGGTTGATGTGAGTAGTGAGGTCGGTTGAGTGAGGAGATAATGGTATTGGGAGGAGGTGGGGACAGTGTTGGAAAGGGCTATGAGGACGGTCTTGGGGCGGTGTTAAGGAGGGTGTTGGGCGGTGTGGAGAGGAAGCTTTTTTTTTTCTTCTCTTTCAATGAATCCTCCAGGGATCCTTTCTTCTTCCTTCGCTTGCTGTATTTATAGAGCATTTGAGAAGCACGTTGATTGCCTGAACAGGAACAGAGACAGCCTGGCTGCCAATTAGTGAAGTTTTTTTTAATATTTCCTCCTTGTCTTGTTGTCAGCCGCCCCTTGAAATTGTCAAACAACTTGCATGGTGGTGTTGGCAACAGCCTGGATTTTTGACAATTAAGCAAAATGAAGGCTGGTGGCAATTCTTTATCACTTTCCACCTTGTCTTATTGCCAACTACCCTCCGTAATTCAAGGATCCACTTGGATAGTGGACATCCAACTCAGCAAGATGAAAATCCGAGAGAAAGTGATGAAAATCCGAGTGAGGAAGACAGAATTCCGAGTGAAATGACTCGAGTCAGCTTCTCAATCGGTATTTATCCATATTGGGAGTGAGTTTCGAGTGGAATGAAGCATTTCCAATGGTAAACCGAGCGAAAACACACCCTTCCGAGTGAGAATTGCTCGGTATGAGGTTGCTGTGAGACACTCAGTCGGAGCCGAGTGGAAAATGACTCGGAACCGACTGAAATGGTTGCAATGGGCTCGGTAATTGGCTTGAGGAGGATTAACTAGCTGAATTGCTAGTCGGTTCCGAGTGAGCATTGGTTCGGACTTAAGTGAGAGTGGTGAGCCAGCTTTGGGTGAAAATTGGTGGTTCGGGTTTGGTGAAAACGAGCTCAGTGATGCTTAAATATGGCTCGGAAATAAGTGGAATGAAGGGTGATGGCTCGGAGCCGACTGAAAATGGAAGGGACTCGGTGCAGACTGGAAATACCTCACTCGGTTCTGAGTGGATAACCTTTACTTGGTACCGATTGAAGAACATCACTCGGAATACTCCTTCTTCCCTCGGTTCCGAGTGGATTTTTCCTCAGAATTTCTTTCAGTCGTCCCTCATTTCATCCACTTGAAAATCTGACCTTTTTACTTATTTTCCAATTGGTAATTGGCTTTCATTCGTCACTCAGGAATGGCTTTCACTCGGCAATCAGGTATTCGATGCATTTTCTCAGAAGTTCTTCACAAGTCCGAATCTTGATTTGCTCAGAAAAACATGCTTGTTCTCCAAGTCACTCGGAGTCGGCCTCATGCTTCAATCAGAATCAAAAACTTAGTCTTCATCAATCGGCATCGTCTTTCTTTGCACTCGGAAATTAGAAGTTCAGCCATTTGCACTCGGAAATTGCCTTCTTATTACTCAGAATTTGGAAGCTTGGCATTTTCACTCGGAATCTGCCTGTTTTTTCGATCAGAACATGGAAATTGGACGTTTATCACTCGGAAACTGTCTCTTTTCCACTCAGAGGTTGGAATTTCACTGTTTTTCACTCGGATTCTGGTCTTCTTTCCACTCAGAGGTTGGAATTTGGCTTCTGCACTCGGGTCCAGCCCTCTTTGTGTCCTTCCTTGACACTTGAGGTCCACTTGGAGGCTCCTTCACTCGGAAATGATCATTCCGAGTCTTTTCACTCGGAAATGATCATTTCCGAGTCAGAGGTTTTTTTTTTTTTGATTTTTTTGATTTTTTTTTTGATTTTTTTTGATTTTTTTTATGTCTTTTTTTTTGTCTTTTTTTTTAATTCTTTTCCCTTGTGAATTCCCCATTCTTGGTGAAAATTGTCTGGAACGAAATAGGTGTTCACAGATGCCCCTCTTTACTTCTTTTTCATGAGGAAAAAGCATGAAGTTTCTTCTTGCCTTTTTTGAAATGGAAAGGGAGTAAAGACGTGAACACCATTGGAAAAGTAGAAAGTGAAGGTGTTACTTCTTGGTTAATAGGAATGATGAGGATGTTGTCTCTAGGTTGACAGCAAAGGTAAAAGGATGAGGGTGTTGCCTCTCGATTGACTGGAAAAGTAGAAGGATGAGGGTGTTGCCTCTCGGTTGAAAGTAAAAGGATGAGGGTGTTGCCTCTCGGTTGACTGGAAAAGTAAAAGGATGAGGGTGTTGCCTCTCGATTGACTGAAAAGTAGAAGGATGAGGGTGTTGCCTCTCGGTTGACTGAAAAGTAGAAGGATGAGGGTGTTGCCTCTCGGTTGAAAGTAAAAGGATGAGGGTGTTGCCTCTCGGTTAACTGGAAAAGTAGAAGGATGAGGGTGTTGCCTCTCGATTGACTGAAAAGTAGAAGGATGAGGGTGTTGCCTCTCGGTTGAAAGTAAAAGGATGAGGGTGTTGCCTCTCGGTTGACTGGAAAAGTAGAAGGATGAGGGTGTTGCCTCTGTTTGTCATGACTGAAGCCCTGGATTGAAAGGGAATAAATCTGGGGTAATGCCCTAGTTTTAAAAGGTTTGGGAGAATTTTGGGGAACTGTCCCTTGACTGAAAGAGAATGGATCTGGGATGATGCCCCAGTTTGAATTGTTCAGGAAGTGTAGCTCCACCGGGGAAAGGTTTGGTTAGCACTTGCCTGGTATCCTTCATGGTTCCACCGGGGAAGTACTAGATGATTTGGGATGTTGTCCTTTGATCGGAAAAATGATCTGGGGGTTGTTGGGGAACTGTCTTTTTAAGGAAAGAGAATGAAATCTGGGGAGATGCCCCAGTTTAATATGATTAGAAGTCGTTTGGGGAATTGCCCTTTGAATAAACAAAAGAAATCTAGGGGGATGCCCCAATTTGACATAACTGAAGGTTGTTGGGGGACTGCCCCCTTAAAAGAAATCTGGGGAGATGCCCCAGTTTGACATAACTGAAGATTGTTGGGGGACTGTCCCCTTGAAAGAAATCTGGGGAGATGCCCCAGTTTGACATAACTGAAGATTGTTGGGGGACTGCCCCCTTGAAAGAAATCTGGGGAGATGCCCCAGTTTGACATAACTGAAGATTGTTGGGGGACTGCCCCCTTGAGAGAAATCTGGGGAGATGCCCCAGTTTGACATAACTGAAGGTTGTTGGGGGACTGCCCCCTTGAGAGAAATCTGGGGAGATGCCCCAGTTTGACATAACTAAAGATTGTTGGGGGACTGCCCCCTTGAGAGAAATCTGGGGAGATGCCCCAGTTTGAGCTTTTTAGTGAGAGGAGTATGATGGACGCTAGTTTGGTAATGGTGAGCTCACTGGGGAAAGATAAGTCCTCTTAAGCCTGATCAAAGAAACATCCTGATTGAGGGAATTGATCCCATTTTTATGGAACTCCTTGGGAGAGATCTTCAGTCTATTGGTCTCGCTGAGAGAAAACTTTGGCGAATACCTGCTTTTGGATGATTGATTTGGCGTCCCGCTGACAAAAGAATGAGTTAGTATAAAAAGACTTACAGGTAAATTTTTCTTGGCGACTGGCTCTTTAAGATAACTCATGGATGAAACAAAAACATCCTCCAACTTTTGGCGAGAGTATTTAGCGGAAATGGTTATGCTTATACCAAGCAAAGTTTGGCGCTAGGAAACATTTCATCCCCCATAACTTTATGCTCTGTTGTTTCCAATTTCAAAAATTTTAGGCAAAAACTTGTTTATTCATAAAAAATGAACACATGTAGGATGAAGGGAGATTTTATAAACATCAGATATGTACAGCGATAATATTAAACACAGTGATGTGACAAGGTATATAAAGAATTGAAGGCAAAATAAAAAGAAAAAGGCTCATATATCCTCAAATGATCCTTCGCGAGCAATGAGAAACTTGATCCCATATCATGACTTTGTGTTCGTCTTTTGATTTTGCTTCTGAGGGCGTAATTTGACAATGACCCTAATACCTGTTTTAACCTCCTTTGACTTTGGCTTGAAGGGTTTAATTTGTAGAACCGCCTTTTTAGGTTTTTGGCTCATCTTGCTGCTCTAACTTTTGCCTAGGTCGCCTTTCCAGGTTTTCAACCTAGCGAGCTCTTTTTCCTTTTTTTTTATGTCCCTTTTTTTTTATTATGCAAAGTATCTTTTCACTGCATCGGTATTGACAGGCATTGGCAGGTCGTCTCCATCCATATTAGTGAGTATAAGGGCTCCTCCGGAGAAAGCCTTCTTTATAACATATGGTCCCTCATAATTAGGTGTCCATTTCCCTCGGACATCCCTTTGAATTGGCAAAATCTTCTTGAGGACCAAATCTCCCTCTTGGAATTGTCGGGGGCGTACTTTCTTTTCGTATGCCCGCTTCATGCGTCTTTGATACAATTGTCCCTGGCAAAGGGCAGTTAATCTCTTCCCATCAATTAGATTCAATTGGTCATATTTGGCCTGGATCCATTCAGCTTCTTGCAATTTAGCCTCCATGATCACCCTAAGGGATGGAATTTCCACTTCGAACGGTAGTACAGCTTCCATTCCGTAAACCAAAGAAAATGGGGTTGCCCCAGTTGAGGTTCGCACCGAAGTTCGGTATCCATGTAGCGCGAAAGGGAGCATTTCATGCCAGTCTTTGTAGGTTACTACCATCTTTTGCACTATCTTCTTTATATTTTTGTTGGCTGCTTCAACCGCTCCATTCATTTTCGGACGGTATGGAGAGGAGTTGTGATGGGAGATTTTAAAACTCTCACAAAGCTCCTTCATCATTTTGTTGTTTAAATTTGTACCATTGTCCGTGATGATTTGGTTTGGTAGGCCATACCGGCATATCAGCTCACGCTTGACGAATTTGACCACAACATTTTTCGTCACATTGGCGTATGAAGCTACTTCTACCCACTTGGTGAAATAATTGATAGCAACCAAAATGAAACGATGACCATTCGAGGCTTTTGGTTCAATGGGCCCAATTACATCCATACCCCACATTGAAAAAGGCCATGGTGCTGACAAGACATTTAGGGATGAAGGAGGAGTGTGAATGTGATCAGCATAAATCTGACATTTATGACACCTTTGTACGTAAGCAAAACAATCGGCTTCCATAGTCATCCAATAATACCCAGCTCTCAGTATTTTTCTTGACATAGCATGCCCATTTGTATGAGTTCCGAAAGATCCTTCGTGGATATCTCTCATGAGCTGGTTTGCTTCAACGGTATCAACACACCGGAGGAGAATGGAATCATAATTCCTCTTGTATAGCACGTTACCACTCAATAGGTATCCCAAGGCTAGCCTTCTCAAAGTTCGTTTGTCATTGTCCGTGATACCTTCAGGGTATTCTTGGCATTGGAGGTATCTTTTGATGTCATGATACCAGGGCTTGCCATCCGGTTTTTCTTCTATGGCCTGGCAATGGGCAGGTTCTTGCTGTTTCCTTACCTCAATGAGAGGCACTTCGTAATCATTGCTGACCTTGAACATAGCAGCTAGGGTGGCTAAAGCATCTGCCATTTGGTTGTCCTCCCGTGGAACATGATGGAAGGTAACTTCATCGAACCTTTTGATCATCTCTTTGATATGAGCATGATAGGGAACTAGTTTATTATCTCTAGTCTCCCACTCATCCTTTAGTTGATGGATAACTAAAGCAGAATCTCCATAAACTTCCAGAACCTTTATTCCCACGTTTAGAGCTGCTTGTATTCCTAGAGAGCATGCTTCATATTCCGTAATATTATTGGTGCAGTCAAAACACAGCCGAGCGCAAATAGGGATGAATTCCTTATCAGGTGAGATTAAGATAACCCCAATTCCATGTCCGAGTGCATTGGATGCTCCATCAAATCTCATGATCCATCTGGTTTCCAGGTCATCTTCTTCTTTGGAAAGAGCCAAGATATCCTCATCTGGGAAATCATGCCGCATTGGTTGATAAGCTTCAATGGGTTGGTGTGCCAAGTAATCTGCCAGCGCACTCTCTTTAATTGCCTTTTGGGTGACATATATTATGTCATATTCCGTCAGTAACACTTGCCAACGGGCAATCCTTCCAGTCAAAGCGGGTTTTTCAAAGATATACTTGATGGGATCCATCTTAGACACCAGCCAAGTAGTATAATTAAGCATGTATTGCCGTAAGCGTCGGGCAGCCCAAGCCAATGCACAACACGTTCTTTCAAGAGATGAATACCTCATCTCACATTCGGTAAATCTCTTGCTCAAGTAGTAGATGGCGCATTCCTTTCTTCCGGTCTCATCATGTTGACCCAATACACATCCCATGGATTCATTCAACACAGTCAGGTATAGGATTAATGGTCTCCCATGAATTGGTGGCACCAAGACTGGTGGCTCCAATAAGTACTGTTTTATTTTTTCAAATGCAATCTGGCAATCCTCATTCCACCGTCCAGGCTGATTCTTGCGAAGCAATTTGAAAATCGGCTCACAAGTTGCCGTCATTTGGGAAATAAATCGGGCGATGTAATTCAATCTTCCCAAGAATCCTCGGACTTCTTTTTCAGTACGAGGAGGAGGCATTTCCAGAATTGCCTTGACTTTGTCAGGATCAACTTCTATCCCCTTCTCATTCACAATGAACCCTAACAATTTGCCAAATCTTGCGCCAAAAGTGCACTTGGCGGGATTCAATCTAAGCTTGAATTTCCTCAATCTTTCGAAGAGTTTTCTCAGGTCAGCAATATGCTCCTCCTCAGACCTGGACTTGGCAATTATGTCATCCACATAGACCTCTATTTCCCTGTGCATCATGTCGTGGAAGAGAGTCACCATTGCCCTTTGATAGGTGGCTCCTGCATTTTTTAATCCGAAGGACATTACTTTGTAACAAAAGGTGCCCCATAGTGTGATGAACGTGGTCTTTTCCATATCTTCTGGTGCCATCTTGATCTGGTTATATCCCGAAAATCCATCCATGAATGAGAAGATGGAATGCTGAGCTGTGTTATCAACCAATACGTCAATTTGAGGTAAAGGAAAATCATCCTTAGGACTCGCCCGATTCAAGTCTCGGTAGTCCACACACATCCTTACCCTTCCATCTTTCTTTGGAACGGGAACTATGTTGGCTACCCATTGCGGATACTTAGCTACGGCTAAGAAACCAGCGTCGAATTGTTTCTTGACTTCTTCTTTGATCTTAAGAAGCATTTCTGGTTTCATTCGTCGTAACTTTTGCTTGATCGGTGGACATTCCGGCTTTAAAGGCAACTTGTGTTCCACAATGTTATTATCCAGACCTGGCATATCTTGATACGACCATGCAAAAATGTCTCGAAATTCTTGGAGTAGTCTAATCAATTCACTCTGCCGTTGTTTGCTCAAGAGGGTGCCTATCTTGACTTCTTTATTTTCCCCTTCCTCTCCCAAGTTAATGGTCTCAATCTTTTCCTGATGAGGTTGAATTTCTTTATCTTCTTGTTCCATTAACTTTGTCATCTCGAGTGAAGGTTCAAAGTCTTCCTCACTATCCTCATAGGCATAATCATTTGGATTATCAGAGTCATGAAATAGAACCGAGTTTTCATTGCTCTTAGAAGAATCGCTTTCAGATCTGCATTTAGTGTTATATCATAATGAATGAAAACAAAAAAAAGGCAAGCAAATGGAATGTTTAAAAGAAAGAGATTGAACAAAGATGAGGTATGAAATCAGACTGCATTCATTTAATTTAATAAACAAGCAAATTTTCGCCTTTATTACAAAACAGATCCTAAAGCCTTAGGCATAGCAAGAGGATCGACAAGTTTTGAAAACAACAATTACTTTGGCTGAGGATTGATAGTTATGGGGAACTCCACGATTTCCCAGTTGTCTAGTTCTTGACCGGGTAAGCAAGCGTGCACTAATTCCACATCATGGCTGTGTCCGTCTCCAACCATAGCCACCTGACCCGGATATATAATCCCGGCGCTTCTGAAGCTTTGATAGAGGTCACAGATAGGGATTCTAGCAGTGTCGAACTTTTGACCGGTAAGGCGAGCGATCCTTCTCCCCCTTCTTTCTTCTCCCACCTTTTTTCTATCAGCTGCTGTAGGCTTGTATCCCAGACCATACCTATCCCTGTTTTCTGGGAGACGTATAGGTTGGGTTCTCCCTTCCAATTCTCGTCCTAACCCCTTTCCCAGCTTGTATCCTTCTCTCAACATTGTCTTTGCAACCATCAGAGGCACGTTTGGGAAGGATTTCTTTGTAATGCTCGTTGCATTGGCCACCTCTAAAGCCTGAAATGAGGTTTCAAGGGCTTCCTCAGTCGCTTCAATGTATGGGGTGTTGGCAGGCTTACTAACCAACAAGTCTTCTTCTCCAGAGACAATCACCAACTTGTTGTCAATGATAAACTTCAACTTTTGATGTAGAGTAGAAGGAACTACCCCAGCCGAATGGATCCACGGCCGTCCCAGCAAACAACTGTATGCGGGCGTAATATCCATGACTTGAAAAAGGATTTGAAAAGTGCATGGCCCAACTTGTATAGGCAATTCAATTTCTCCCATGACTTCTCGGCGAGTTCCGTCAAAAGCCCGGACTACCATGGAACTGGGTCTTATATGGGTCCCATCAAAAGGCAACTTTGCCAACGTAGATTTTGGCATTACATTCAAGGACAATCCATTGTCAACCAGCACCTTCGCCATGATATGATCTTGACATTTTACGGAGATATGAAGGGCTTTGTTGTGCCCTCTTCCTTCCGCTGGTGTCTCATCATCCGTAAAAGTTAGATAGTTGTTGGCCACAATGTGTCCCACTATGCCCTCGAATTTATCTACCGGCAAATCATGTTTCACATGTGCCTCACCCAAAACTTTCATCAGCGTGTTCCGGTGTGGTTCAGAACTCATTAGTAAGGACAACAGAGAAATTTTTGCCGGGGTGTGGTTTAGTTGGTCCAACACTTGGTAGTCACTATGACGAATGAATCTAAGAAACTTTTGGGCTTCCTCTTCAGTTACTACCTTCTTTGCTTCACCGGAGGATTCTCCCTTCCCATTCCCTATGGCTTTGTCAAGTTTTGGTTCTGGGGAAGCATACACTCTTCCACTTCGGGTGACACCCCCGATTCCAGCAATATTCGTGACAGGGGATGATGGAGTAGGCTCAACGGCCTCAGAACTGGTAACGATCACATCAGTACCATACTTCCATGGTACAGCTTGCGAATCCTTGTAAGGGAATGGGGTTGGAGTGTTTACCGTGATGACAGTTTTAACAGGGGTTGAAGCCACAGGTGCATTTTTATTGTAAAATATGACTAGAGGTTTTGGAGCTCGAACTCGGCCTTGCTCTTGTATCATATTTATTATGTCTTCACGATGCCGGCAAACTTCTATGACGTGACTGTCCATAAATCCCTGAAGGGTTTTCTGGAAGTCTCTTCGCTTTGCGGACAGGAGGTCATTGCACTCTTTATCCCATGATCCTTTTATCAATCCCATCTTAAGCATATGGGAATGAATTATTTTCAACGGCATTTGGATGTCCTGAACTTTGGAAATACATTCCTCATCTTTTTCCACAGCGTTAACGCCTGGTCTCCCATGGTTAGGCAAAGGATTGGTTGTCACATTCGGGCTTCCTTCCTTGAAGCTTATCCAATTAGCTCTGATTAAATCTCTTACCTTAAACTTCAATGCCAGGCAATTTTCGGTGGAATGTCTCGGTGCACCGGCATGGTAATCACATCGCGCATTTGGGTCATACCCTCTGGGATAAGGTGGTTGAAGCGGTTTTAAAGGACAAGGTGCCACTAAGGTGTTTTCAATAAGATGGGGGAGAAGCTCTGTGTAGGTCATGGGAATTGGATCAAATTGCACTTGAGTGCGGTCATCATTCTGTCTCCTCATGTTTGGATTTGGTGGGTTTATTTGGGGTGGTTGATATGGTGTTTGTGGTGGTGCGGGTGGTCGCATGACAGGTGCTCAAAAATGTGGTGGGTTTGGATTTGGAATTGTAGCTACATATGGGTGTGGTGTGTTATGGTAAGTTGACGGAAAGGTGACGGGAGTAGGTGGTCTGAGCTGGTTCCTTCTTTGGTTGTGAGAGACCAGGTTAGTCTCTCCCTCTCTTCTTTTTCCTTCTCCAAAAGAAGGTTTTCTTGCTGTCCCAGCCCCAGATGGGCTACGAGTAATCTTCCCCGTTCTCAAGCCATTCTCTATTCTTTCTCCGATAGTGACGATGTCGGAGAAGTGGGAGGAAATGCTTCCAATCATCTTGTCATAGAAAGGTGACTGGAGTGTATCAATAAATGTGGAAATCACCTCTTTTTCTGATAGAGGTGGATCGACTTGTGCTGCTACTTCTCGCCACCGTTGGGCATATTCTTTAAACGTCTCATTATCTTTCTTGGCCATGTTTTGTAACTGTACTCTATCTGGCGCCATATCCAGATTATACTTGTACTGTTGCATGAAAGCGTCTGCCAGATCTTCCCAATAGCGTATACGAGATCGTTCAAGGTGGTTGTACCAGGTAAGAGGTGCTCCCGCCAAACTATCCTGGAAACAATGAATGAGCAAAGGGTCATTAGAAGCATGAGAGGCCATCTTCCGACAGTACATGGTTAGATGGTTCTTTGGACAGGTTAGCCCCCGATATTTGTCAAACTCTGGCATTTTGAATTTGGGGGGAATGACAACATCAGGAATCAGACAGAGTTATGCAGCACTGCCCATTCCAAACCTGTTTGTTCTCTCCATTTCTCGGAATCGCCTTTCCAGGAATTCTAGTCTCCCCTCCTGGGTAGTAGCAGCAGTATTTGGACCCGTAGTAGCATGATGACTGGTATCCCTAACTAGTTGGTCGACATGTGTCGGGTTTGCATTAGGCATTGAGATGTGGGGTCTGGCTGTCGTCTAGGTAGCTTGTGGTTGCGTAACTTGTACAAGGATTGGATTTGCTTGAGGGTCTCAGACGGGCGGGACACTTGGCTGGGCCGTATGTAAAATCGCCTCTTGATAATCAGGTTCTTCTTGAAGCGGTGGGAAATAACCCTGTGGCAATCCGTAAGGTATGACGTTACCTTCTGCATCTACAAAGATGGGTTGCTGGGCTTCAGCAGTGTTTGGTTTCCTAACATGAATGGTTAGGGGAGGCGCAGCTGGGTTTGAACTTGGTCCCCCAGTGGGACCCTGAGTGGACGGTCGTTGTCTAGTGTCTTCAACTCCTGCTGAAGAATCCCCTTCTGTGACCCTTCTCTCAAGAAGTTTGGCCATTTCAGCCATTTGCTCTTTCAGTTGATTGACTTCAGCTCTCAAACTCTCATTTTCTTGTTCTATTTCAGCCATGAGTCTGGTATTAAGCCGAGTCGCGTAAGGATGTTTACCCGTTATTTCTGGGAAGTCAATAAGAAATTGTTAAAAAGAAAGTAAAAAAACAGCAAAAGAAAAACAAATGATACATGAAGCAATCGCGGAATTCAGCCAGTATCTTTCGACTTTTTTCAGAACTTCATTCAAAAGTGATGAGTGGAAATTAACATGAGGTAGTTGTGGGGACATGAAGAACTCGGGTACATTTCCACCACAACTATCTGACCTCATGTTAATTTCCATATTTCACTCAAAGATACTGGCCAAGCCCTTAATAGCTTCCTGTAGGGACATAAAGAAAAGAAAAATCAATCACTGACATGCTTTGCAAATTGATACTCCCCTAATAACTTTCTTGAAAACATTTTGGGATTTAGGGAAGTTACAATTTTTCGAAACTTGCAATAAATCAAGGATCACACGAGCTATGAATTTTCTGATTATTTTTTCTTCTTTTTTTTTAGAAAGTTCATAACTCCAGATCCTAAGACTTAAGCAAACATAAAAAGAAAGGTCCACTTGCCCATTAGAGGATCACAGGTTAAAAATAGATTATTCTTTGAAAAAGTAATCCTCTAAACAGGCAAGCGGTCCATTAGTTTGGATTGGAAGAGAAAACGAGAATGAGAAAAGGTATAAGTAAAGTTTGCCTCTTTGTGCCTTAAGTCGGGTTTTTCTGAAGATGCCTTAATGGTTCTAAGGTTTATTTATCAGTGATGTCTCACATTGGGTGGTTTATTCTAAAATTTCTAAAGGTCACTAGAGCCAAGATCCTACTCATGATGTTGGCCACAAATAGCAGGAAGTCTACTAAGTGTGAGCACCATGAATAAGTCGAACTCTAGCTGAGATTCTCACAGTAACCAGATAGGAAGTACATCCCAAATGGCTCCGCTATCAATCTCCCCTAATCTTAAGTTTTGTTTGGGCCCGGGTATAGGGTCCCACTCAAAAGTGTGTGCAAGTTGTGAGTGTAGTGTGTGAAAGAGGCATTCAATACTTGTACCTTACTCATCCTGCACATAGAACAAACACAGAGCAACAAAATAAAGTCGACTACCCTAGGGTTCAATGATCACACATATATTTACAGAACATAAAGGATAGGATACAAATAAAACAAAGACCAAATAAAATAAAGGAAAAAGTCAAATAATTAATATGCTAATTAAAATATGCGCTATCAAATTGACTGGCTTGACTCTCTAATTCCCCAGCGGAGTCGCCATCTGTCGCGACCGGGATCGCGACGGCACAGCCGACCCTCAAAACGATTTTTTTTAAAAAAAATGAACAGGGAGTCGCCACCAATATTTTTTGGATAAAATACCGGGAAAACCTTTAATTAAAGCATTGGTCAAAAAATGAGATTCCAGATCCGGGAGTCTAATTACAGGTGAGGAAGGTATTAGCACCTCACAGCTGTCCGTTATAAAAACGGTTACCTCAATTTAATAGCACGCATTATAATTAACCCAATAATTATTTTAACTCTTCCATGAAAAGAAAATATGCGAGACGACAAAATATATAAAAATAAACAGAAATAAACACGGAATATTTACATGAGATTAACAGGACGTCTCGTCCAAATTAAACTCGCTCCACCCTTTTAAAAAAAATGAGATTAACAGGACGTCTCGTCCAAATTAAACTCGCTCCTCCTTTTTAAAATAAAAAGAATAAAGAATAAAAGAAATAAAAATTGCAATAATAATGATAATAACAATAGTCACACCTTTTATGCTAATTTAAATAGAATGTGTGAAGCACTCATTTTATTAATATTTATCAATCAATAAAGATTAATTGATAATTAAAAAAGGAAGACAAAATCACCGAATAACAATTAATTTAGCAGAAGATAAAATAAATACAAGTATTAAGGATAAGGTGAAGAGTGGGACCGGTGTGATGAGAAAGGAGTTGGATGGTGTTGTGGGCTTGAGGTGCTGGACAGAGGGGAAATGAGGAATAAGGTGTTTTTTTTTTATAAATGAAGTGTTTTTTTTTAATGGAGGGGAACGGTGTTTGAAAAGGAAGGGCAGAGAGGTGTGTGTGTGATTTGGTTTTAATGGAAGAAAGGAAAAGTGAAGTGAGCGTGGAGTGAGGTGAGGTGAGGGAGAGTGGGACAGTATAGGGGGGCTGTGAGGAATGAGGGGGTCGGTATTTGGAAGGTGCTGTGAGGAAGGTGTTGGGGCGGTGTGAAGAGGCTTGTGTTTGGAGGGTGCTGTGAGGAAAGTGTTGGACGGTGTTGAGGATGGTGTGGGCGGCGTTGAGAGGAAGGTGTTAGGCGGTGTGGAGAGGACAGTGTTGGGCGGTGTGTAGGCGGTGTAGAGAGGACGGTTGTGGAGAGTGTGTGTGTGGGCGGTATTGAGTGGGAGTGAGGTCGGTTGATGTGAGTAGTGAGGTCGGTTGAGTGAGGAGATAATGGTATTGGGAGGAGGTGGGGACAGTGTTGGAAAGGGCTATGAGGACGGTCTTGGGGCGGTGTTAAGGAGGGTGTTGGGCGGTGTGGAGAGGAAGCTTTTTTTTTTCTTCTCTTTCAATGAATCCTCCAGGGATCCTTTCTTCTTCCTTCGCTTGCTGTATTTATAGAGCATTTGAGAAGCACGTTGATTGCCTGAACAGGAACAGAGACAGCCTGGCTGCCAATTAGTGAAGTTTTTTTTAATATTTCCTCCTTGTCTTGTTGTCAGCCGCCCCTTGAAATTGTCAAACAACTTGCATGGTGGTGTTGGCAACAGCCTGGATTTTTGACAATTAAGCAAAATGAAGGCTGGTGGCAATTCTTTATCACTTTCCACCTTGTCTTATTGCCAACTACCCTCCATAATTCAAGGATCCACTTGGATAGTGGACATCCAACTCAGCAAGATGAAAATCCGAGAGAAAGTGATGAAAATCCGAGTGAGGAAGACAGAATTCCGAGTGAAATGACTCGAGTCAGCTTCTCAATCGGTATTTATCCATATTGGGAGTGAGTTTCGAGTGGAATGAAGCATTTCCAATGGTAAACCGAGCGAAAACACACCCTTCCGAGTGAGAATTGCTCGGTATGAGGTTGCTGTGAGACACTCAGTCGGAGCCGAGTGGAAAATGACTCGGAACCGACTGAAATGGTTGCAATGGGCTCGGTAATTGGCTTGAGGAGGATTAACTAGCTGAATTGCCAGTCAGTTCCGAGTGAGCATTGGTTCAGACTTAAGTGAGAGTGGTGAGCCAGCTTTGGGTGAAAATTGGTGGTTCGGGTTTGGTGAAAACGAGCTCAGTGATGCTTAAATATGGCTCGGAAATAAGTGGAATGAAGGGTGATGGCTCGGAGCCGACTGAAAATGGAAGGGACTCGGTGCAGACTGGAAATACCTCACTCGGTTCTGAGCGGATAACCTTTACTTGGTACCGATTGAAGAACATCACTCGGAATACTCCTTCTTCCCTCGGTTCCGAGTGGATTTTTACTCGGAATTTCTTTCAGTCGTCCCTCATTTCATCCACTTGAAAATCTGACCTTTTTACTTATTTTCCAATCGGTAATTGGCTTTCATTCGTCACTCAGGAATGGCTTTCACTCGGCAATCAGGTATTCGATGCATTTTCTTAGAAGTTCTTCACAAGTCCGAATCTTGATTTGCTCAAAAAAACATGCTTGTTCTCCAAGTCACTCGGAGTCGGCCTCATGCTTCAATCAGAATCAAAAACTTAGTCTTCATCAATCGGCATCGTCTTTTTTTGCACTCGGAAATTAGAAGTTCAGCCATTTGCACTCGGAAATTGCCTTCTTATTACTCAGAATTTGGAAGCTTGGCATTTTCACTCGGAATCTGCCTGTTTTTTCGATCAGAACATGGAAATTGGACGTTTGTCACTCGGAAACTGTCTCTTTTGCACTCAGAGGTTGGAATTTCACTGTTTTTCACTCGGATTCTGGTCTTCTTTCCACTCAGAGGTTGGAATTTGGCTTCTGCACTCGGGTCCAGCCCTCTTTGTGTCCTTCCTTGACACTTGAGGTCCACTTGGAGGCTCCTTCACTCGGAAATGATCATTCCGAGTCCTTTCACTCGGAAATGATCATTTCCGAGTCAGAGGTTTTTTTTTTTTTTGATTTGTTGGATTTTTTTTGATTTTTTTTTAATTCTTTTGATTTTTTTTGATTTTTTTTTATGTCTTTTTTTTGTCTTTTTTTTTAATTCTTTTCCCTTGTGAATTCCCCATTCTTGGTGAAAATTGTCTGGAACGAAATAGGTGTTCACACATGTCTTCTAAAGTCAGCTTTATTTCAATAAGTTTTCTAAAAATTTATAAGCTACAAGTTATTTGGAAAGCTATAAACCATACATTATGAGCTTGTTTTGTCAAATAAAACCATAAGTGTTATCCTACCTGAAAATCATAAGTTATAAACTCGTTTTGCTAATTAATTATATAGTTATTATTTTTACTTTAGTTATTTTAAAATGACAATTTATACCTCTCACATTATAATTATAATGATATATGTATTTTATTTAATATAATTTAAAATAATTTTATCAAATAACAATTTATTTTAAAAAATTACATAAAAAAACTATATAAACTACCCAAAAATCATAAATTATAAGTGATAATCTATATAAATTATAAATTTATTTTAGTGAACAAGCCTACATGCCAAGAGGGACAAAAGCATAAAGCTTTAGTGAAAACAAGAATAAATGACATACGGAGAGGAGACATCCAATGAAGAGGTGACAACATATTAAAAAATTGAAATTTAAGAATAAATATGATAACATGATCTATCTGATGATGTTAGAGAAATTATATATTTACATTATATATATTAGTAATTGACCGTGCATCCATTTTTTAACGTTTCAAGAAACTATTTTAAAATATTATACTAAATTTATTTGATTATAAAGAAAAATTTACTAAATAAAAATATATAAAAATATTAATGAATTATTTGTAAACTTTATTGTGAATTATTTGTTATATAGCATAGACAATATGAAATGGGTATGCCATATTTTGTTTTCAGAAGTTGAAGAAAATTTGATTAGTATACGAGGCATATATCATAGGTAAAGAAAATATTAAAGTCATATAGAATGTTTAGTTTAAAAAGAAAATATTGTCCTTTCATAAGCTATCATATGACGCTTTAATATGGTAAATAATATTAAAGATTTTAACATTTTTATAAGGAAAATTAGGATAAATTTTTTGCGATTTAAAACAACCATTGGAAGAAGAACACCACAAATAAAAACTTTAAAAATTAACCCTAGACTTTTTTAAAGACCTATCTCAAATATGAGGATATGAGAAGATATGCAATTCAAACAAATAGCTACCTAGGACAATCAATCACTTAATCCTCGCGTAAGTATTTACAGAATGTGAAAATTAATCCAAGAATTAGAGGGGAGTATGAGAAATGATCTAGGTATGCATAAGGTGATTGCCAAGATGCGATAAAAACATGTATGTTCAATCATACAAACGTTCCATGAAGCAAGGACGTGCAAATCATAACCCCAAAGGCATAAAAGTATGTAAAACCCAACACTGGAGAAATCCACCGGTAGTGGGAATTTCCATTGGCCGTGGGTTTCACTGCCACATGCCAGGATTTCATAATTTTCAAGTCAGAGGATTCTATTGGCAGTGGGAATTTCCACTGGTAGTGGGAAATTCCACTGCCCGTGACTCATGAGAATTTCCACTGATCTTGGATCTCACTATTTTGACCACCCAAAATTGCCAAAATTTTCACGTTTTGGGACAGAACGATCCACTGGTAGTGGGAAATACCATTGGTCGTGGATCTCACTGTTGTAGGCAAATTCTATAGCTTTTTGCCTTTAGCCAACTTTGGGTCCCCTTTTCACTAGGCTATTCAACTCCAATTTGCATGAATTTTTATACACAACTTACCTACCCTAATATCAATTATGTGGCCAAGTTTCAAGCCTAAATTCCATCCTAATCAGAATCTAAGCTATAGGATAGTTTTATGCATATTTTGGGCATTTTACATGACATACCAAAATACAATTGGCTAAGTTTTGGTCTAAACTCTCTATGGACCTATATTCACATATGTAAATGTGACTTTCTCCAACAAGTCTCATCCAATAACTCATTTTCTAGATCAAGATATGCTCTAGTGGCAATTCATGCCCTTTTTTAGCTAAACTAAGCAAGTCAAATTACAAACTAAGCCTATTTGGCCATAACCAATCATGCACTTAAGTTTTATACATATATTATGGGTTGTAGATAGCCTCTTCATGAGGTATTGATCATCCAATGGGAATATGGCCTATCCACTTCCCATTACACACACATTTAAACATTCCATGCGCTTATAAATCATGCATTATGCATCATCATGGGTCATAATTCAGAAATAACATCATTCATTCATCAATGTGGCATAGAACCAATGTACGACAATAGTCATTCATCAATGTTGAGGTCATAACCAAAAGTTAGCCTTCTAACAACAGGACCTAATTTTCACACATGACCCACCAACAATATACATCCATAATCATACAAAATAAGCATTCACAAATATCATATGCTTTACAAAATGATTGCCGACCAAGACATTCCTATACAACTATTTTACCTTCTCCACCAAAGCATTTAGTTCCCAAAATAAGATGCATCTCATCTCATGTATATCCTACATCACAATGCTAAAAAGACACAACATGAGAGAGTGAGTTATACATTTCAAGTGACGAATGTGAATACATTTGTGATTATGTGTATATGCATACAATGACATGTATACTTTGCATCAACAACATCAATTATCATCATGGTTACATCATTTCAACAGCATATATATATATATATATATATATATATATATATATATATTCGTCAACTATAATCCATAGCAAAGTATATACACATACACATTATTGCTCCTCATCATTTTGGGCTTACACAATATCATCACCATACACAAGTCTTTTTTTTATATTCACATTGTCTTTAAGTTGTCTTTCACTCACTTCAACCATCATAACAACTCATCCTCCTTTGGTATATCTCCATGCTATATGCAAATGCTCTTAGGCTAATGCATATGCATAACAGAATTAATATCAATCGTGAATCTGACTGTGGGAATATAAAACACCAATTTGTGTGTTCAAGCATAGATATACAATCATGCCTCTACTGCAGTAGTAAAATGTGTACACTTATCTCATTGTTTACATGCATAACATTATATTTTATTGGTACTAAATCGCATCGCCCATCTTGTAACATTAGTCATTTTCACCTTGATCGCGGTAAACAACATAAACAACATATGGTGTTGTGGGCCAACCATGAATTATACCATGGCAGCTGTGATTCACAGGACCACTGGGGACACCTGCTCCTCAAAGAACCACCCCCACAGGGTTAATCACATGCAACTCCTCACAGCTAAGCATGAGTGATTCGATGGTCCTGCCTTGTCGTTCAGATTAGATCCTACATCACACAATGTACCATATCATTACTTTCTATTTTAATCTATCAAGATTTACATATTTTTAAATTAACACTTGGTGTTCATAACATTATCACTACCAACCACTTTCCATTTTATTAGTTTCACCACAACCACTAAGTTCATCATTATTCATTTAAAGCCACACCCATCAATGGGTTCTCACACCAATGGTCATCAACCACCTTTAATGACTATCTAACATCATTAATGTCATCTCTCATCATCACTAAATATTTTCCTAACACATTTAATGATACCCACACTCTCAATATCATACATTTCCTCTCAAAATCAATTCTCTAACTAACATTTAATATTTTTCCCAATTCTTAGGGTTAGGGTTTCACCAAAAACCTAATAATCATCATTAATGCATATTAACTTCCATCATCTTCACCATTATTTTCGTGCACCACCATTAATGTAAAACATCCTAATATTTAAAACTAGGTTTCTAAAACCCAATAAATTTTTTGCGAATTACTTTCAATTTCAAAATAGGATTTTGGAGCAGTACAATAACATTGTCATCACTACATCAACCTTCTAATGTGCAGTTCATCATCACATAACCTACCCATTTATGCAATAAAATAGTTTCATGGATATATCAAATATCACATACATTTATATATATATGGTGGGACCAACCAGGGTCTCCACAATACAACATCATCATATAACATTCAATCTCATATTCTCATATAATCATACCACTCATGTTGTTCTCATCAACATATATCAATGCATAAATATGCTCAATTATATGGATCCATTATTAAATTTTAATTTTTGTGTTGCAACACTGGCTCTCAGCCATAACTCAGCTCTCAGCTGATCCGGCCATTTTACTGGTACCAAACCGTTTGCCCTCTCACGTGACACAATCACTCTCAGCGACAACGGTAGTGTCACGGGCTAAACCCCGAGCCTCGCTCAAGAGATTTTGCCTTGAGTCCCACCCAAGGTCTTTTGTGGAATCCTCGAAACCACAATCATATTTCATATTTATTCATCAATTTAAGCATCCCATGCTATATCAATTTGCATCTCATGCATATACTCATATTATCATCACATATCCTACTACATATCATGCATAGGAATCATAACAATTTCACAAATACAACATATATATCTCATGCCAAATTCAATATCAATAATATATGAACGGAAAATATCATAACACAATTATGTCACACATATTATATATTTGGGATTTCTCACTAATAATAACAATACTATCCTGAACCCATTCATAAACTATGCATTTAAAATGTAAACGCTCCCCCTACCTGGAATCCTTGATTTCAAAACTCGAACGCTCCCCGAACGATCTGAGTCAATCGCTGATTTAAACTCGTGCTACTGTTCAAGCACCATATCTCCCAGTCTGGACCTCAAAACCAAGATCCCAACGGTCAGTACCTAAAACCACGTCTTAGAAACCTCATACCTAAATTTCAGCCCAATCCAATGGTTAACGAATCGGAAATGACAGTTTTCTCGAAGCTGGTCAGAATTCTTGCGAACTAGAACAGGGTCGCGGTTTGAACACGATTTCTCAACCTACATATGTCTAACTGAAAATATGAACGGTGAACATGTAGAGGAGGATGTTGAGAACACACTATCAAAGTTTCAGGCCGATCCAATGGTGGAATTGACAGAGATCGTTGACGGAAGTACGTTAGTCCAGAAGCTCTGCACTCTTTTCTCTCTTCTTTATGGTTGCGGGTTATGATATTAAAATGATAAGTGATGAGTTGTAGTTATGCATGAGAAAGGAGTTTAGGAGAGGAGGACATGTGGTAAAATTGCTGAACAAGGGGTGAGGCTGATTAGAACAAGTGGCCATTGGTGTTGCAAGCTTATTGGACCATGTTGCATGAAGTAGTTGAGTTATCCATCTTTGCACGTAACGTTGTGCGAGATTTTAAGAGATGATGCAGGCTGAATTTGGAAATGGTCTGAACACAAAAGTTGTAAAACTTTTTGTTCTCTTTAAATCCATATAAAGCACAAAAAAGCCATCAAGAATTGAGTGAGATATGGTCAAAATACGACCGGATACTCTAATCGTCTTTAAATCAGGTATTTGCTCAGAAATAAATTCACCAAAAATTATCCTTTGAGAATTGGGTTTCATGCCCTTCATAACAATTGTAGATAATTTTGATACGAATCTATGCCAAAAATAATGAAGCAATTTGAGTTCCGGACAAGGAAGATACGCAATTTTTTTCTACAGGCAGTCAGTATCAAAACGAAATAGTCCAGGGGTTCTATATTTTCATTAAACTGTACCAATCTAACAAGAATCAGCCCTCTAGGTCTTCACAAAAAACGTAGATAATTTTATTATAAAGATTTTGACACTAAATTTGCAAGAAACGGAGGTTATATGAGAGAGTTATGAATTTCTGAACAAACCATGCGCAGGATAAAAATGTGAATAATCATGGTTCTAAGATGGATTTACTTAATCCTTGAGTTTGAGCATGACAGAGTGAGAATTTGGAATAGAGCCTAGAAATAGAGATTAAAGATCTCTTCGAAACAAAGTGAACAAGACTGGAATTATTCCAATCAAGCATCATTTGAGAAAATTAGACCCGAAATGCCAAAAGCGCGTAGGAAAAGAATAAGCCACCGAGCCTTAATGAGTTATTTTCTAAAATTTTCAAATTTAGGATGTTACATAATGCACATAAAAGCTTACATTTAATACACCTCACCTTAGGGTTTCCACATTTAATGCTCTCATCTAATACCCACATGCATTTAAACACTCACCCAATCACCATAACCCAAAACCTAGGACACAAGCTCAATAAAATGGTGAGAAGCTTACCTCAAGTTAAGAAACAACAATGGGCTTCCAAGAGAGGGAGAGGGTGCAAAAAATTTAGAGAAAAAGGGGAGAGCTTCAAGCCACAAGCTTCTCCTTCTTGCTCAATGTAGAAAACAAAATTAGAGAGAGAATGCACACAAACCACCTTCTATGTTTTTAGATAGGAAGAAGAAAAGAGATGGAAGGGAAGAGGAGAAATGAGAAGAAGAATAGGTTTTTGCCTTTTTTGAAATGGAAACCAACGTGGAAACATAAGATAGGGGAAGGGTTTTTGTTTTAAATTTTAAGCTCTTCATTAAAATTCTCCATTTTGTAACAAACATGATCACCGTTCAAGCTCAATACTTATCCAGAAATTATTTCGAAGACATATACAAATTCACATTAATATTCTTAACAGCCCTGAGCACCCCAATCAGAGATACTTGGTCTGACACTCATATTTTAATCAGGTATTAATTTCAGCTTTTAAAGCCACAATAAATTATGAATAATCACAATAAATCTCAATTTAATTATTTCTAAATTTTATGGACATTAATCAACCCATATGTAATTATTTACCATTTATCTCTCCTAATTAATCATTTATATAAATTTTGAGATGTTACATATCACATTATTGTTGTATTTTATTGTATTAGTTTTATTAATTATATCAGTTTATTATATATTATTAAATTAATATATGAAAGGATTTTAAAGATATAATTTGGTGCAATGAAAAGACAAATGTATCCGGAATTTTTCACTAGATTTATGTTATAATTTGAGGGTTTTAAATTGATGAATTTAGCAATTAAGTTATTTGACCAAATTATAAACAAATTGACAAAGTCCCACGAAATCAAATTAGTGGACTAAATTTGATGAAATTATCAATTATTTGTAGTGATTGTTGTAAAGTTTTTTAATCAATAAGTAATATTTAATAATAATTATAAATTAAATATATAAGATATATAGTAAGATAATTTTAGAAATAGTTCCTAATTTTTTTTATGGTTAATGTCCCATAATTTTATAATATTTTTTTTTGTCTTTGACTACTGCACCCGCACGATAATTTTATAAATTAGGATATGGAATGTTTAAGGTTGATCAAACTCTAAAAATCAAATCAATAGTCTCATTGCTTCAAAATGAAAAAGTGCCAAGTCTTTATCCCAAACCAAGCTGTTGAAAAAATAAAGAAATGTCATTTACATGCATTATAGTAATTGATTGAATGATGAACATACATATATATATATATATATATATAGAGAGAGAGAGAGAGAGAGAGAGAGAGAGAGAGAGAGAGAGAGAGAAATTGATTGGGTAATGACATGGCCTATGAGAAGAGGTGCAGTGAACTGTGAATCAGAAGGAGAGAGTGGTGTGCGTAAGATTTTAGTTGAGATGGAGAGAATAGTCTTTGCCACATATCAAGAAAAAAAAACATTAAATTATAGGGGCAAAGTATAAATTTATCGTTTTTTTCCTCAAGTAGACTTTTAGGTAGGGACACCAGGATATAGCCTTAATGTTTCTGTTAATGCGATAGGAAGATAATGCATTCTCTCAAGGGTAGCATCTGCTGTATTGTTCACAAATTCATCAAATTGGGTACTCAAGTACTGATCACTCATTTTCTGGATCCTTCTCACTCTCCACCAAAAACCTTGAAAGTATGTCTCTTTTTACACTCTGCAAGGAAACCAACATAAAATTTGATCAATATTTCATTTATTTTTATCAGTATCGAAATTTGAAGTATCAGAATATGAAAAACCTATAGTGCTTATACTTGATATCTAATTTTGATATGTTAGATGAAATGAAGATAAACCAATTTAATTCATATTATATAATACATTTATATTATGGGCATATATACTGATGCAATAATAGGAATTAAAGGAATCTCATTTAACCTATCTGATGCAAATAGAGTTGTAGCATTCGCTCATCTCTTGATTTACATGCTACAAAGCCTCCTCATCAATAACTGTTAACAATAAAAGATAAGGCCTAGTTAGCAAATACAACATCACAATTACGCTGTAGGTGTGTCTTTGTCTTCAAAAGAAGACTTAGAAGGTTAATAATACACAGCCTACCAATTGTTTTTAAAAAAAGATACACAAACTACCAATTTTGCCAACTATAAGAAAAAATAAATGAAACTTACTTGAAGAATAACGCAGCATAATAACCTGAGAACGTGCTCTTTGAAGCCCTTGTTACAGTTGAGTAAGTTTCAATTTGAAGTTTTAGATCTACTTAAGTAAACTTCAATCTACTTGACTCTAGCTTCTGCACATATGCCTATTCCCACATGAGAGAGAAAAGCCCCAAGTTGCTGAGTAGGCTTCAATTACTTCACTTTTCTTTTCAAGTTTCCACTTTCTGCAACAATATATATGCTATTTTTTTAACAACAAATTGAATTTTTACATCAATATATAGGTTTCCTGAGACAACTTTTCCTAGCAACTCATTTATTTTGAGCTATGCTCCCTGATTTACCAAACAAACATGATATTGTATGTATCAGTGTTAAATGTTAATATGGATAATTTATTGGAGGGAGGTAATGGCCTAAAATAATTGGAGTGAAAAGATAACATACACAGGAAGAATTCAAAACCCAAAATAAGAAAAGGGAACTAACAATTAAAATTTGATCAAATGCATGAGAAGTCTGTATGCATAATATGTATATATGAAACCCTAATAAATCAAACATGAAGAGACAAAGCATGTATGCATACATCTAGAATGTGTACCCTTCTTTTTCGAAGAACTATGTGCTAAGAAAAAAATAGAAGGTTAATAATACAAGCCTACCAATTGTTTTTTTTTTAAAATATACACAAACTACTAATTTTACCAACTGTAAAAAAAAATAAATCTGAAACACTTGCCATGAGTAGAACACAAATCATTTAAGAACAACATACTAGAATAACTTGAGAACATGCTCTTTGAAGTTCTTGTTCTAGCTGGGTAAGCTTCAATCTACTTGACTCAAGTTGCTGCACATAAGCATGTTCCCATGAGATTCTTGTTCTAGTCGAGTAAGCTTCAATCTACTTAACTTGTTTTTTCCAAGTTTCCATTTTCTACAAAATGAATTTTTACATCAATATAGAGGACACACCTTTTGCTTCATACATTTGTTTTGAGCTAAATGTCTTAATCTAAGAAATAAAAAAAATCTATATAAAACCATATAATAAAAAGAGATATTAAGGGGAAAAAGACTTTATCTAATAACTGCATCAAGTGATTTCTCTGATGTAAACCCTCCACACACAAAAAAAAAATTCAAAACAAAAGAATAATATAAAACAACCAAACAACAAACTTGATGCCCTTTTTGTGTTTCATCATCTTCGGAAAAAAAAAGATAAAAAGAAAGTACCTGTTAGTTTGTTTATTTATTAGTTAATGTATTTATTTATTTTTTCTCTTAGTTAGTTAGTTTGTTAGCTTTAGTTTGTTTTATTTTCTTTGTTATAAATAGTCCTTTTTCTTTTTCTTTGTAATCAATCCTTTGTATGTAAATGAATATTCATCTTGTTCTTTTTAGAGTTTTGTTCCTTTCTCTCCTATTTCTCATTTTACATTTGATCTGTCCTGGACCGGGGTCAAGAGATCCGATCTCAAGCCAGTCACGAATAATATGTCAATACCGTCTAATAGACCGGATGTATGTGAATCCGATGTATGTATCCGTTGTCCTTGAATGAGGAGAGCGGATTGGGCGTCCTGGAGATCCTTCACGCCGACCTAACGCGTTGAAGTGGGCGAATGGTGGTGTCACCTGCAAAGATTCTCTGACGCTCAAGTCAGTGATTATATTCCAAGTAAGGAATGTATTCAGAGAGTAATCAGTCGTAAAAGAGCTGAAAAAGATCAGATCCCCTCTTCAATCATGAAGTGAGTTCATATACCTGATTGGCTCGATTAACGAGGACTTGTTGGTGGGGAACCACCAACTCCCATTAGCATTATTATATTGCGCACTTACCTGCATGATTGGGTCAAGTGGCTATTTTATATTGAGCGTAGAGAATGTAGACTAGGATTAGGGAACAAGTTGACCATTCCCGTGAGCAGAATTTGGCTCGTAGTGTAGGGAATTATTGATCGATCCCTGTAGCAACAATCCTTGTCATTAGCACAGTGACGTGTGTATTGTCCGATGTCATGGTGTTATCCTGAACAACCGGTATAGGGAGAACGCCTGATACGGAATTACAGTTCGGATGTATACCGATGACACCGGTTACACGTAGATGTCTTGTCAAAGACGCTGAAATATGTACTGCAGATCGGATACTGGTATTGAGACCGGATCAACATTCTTTGCATTCATGTTTCTCTAAGAGTTTTTTCATGGTATCAAAGCCCCTTTCTTAGGGGCTCTGCTGCATATGTTGTGTATGTTTTTTCTTTTTTTGTTGTTGAGGTCTTCCTCATTTTTTGTTCCCTCTTGCATCTAGAACCTGTGTTATCTGTTTTCTTTCTCGTTCTTTCTTTTCCCTTTTCTTCCGTTTCTTTTTCTTCTTTCCTTCTCTTGCTCAAATGGCAAATTCCACCGTTAATATTTCCAGTCCCTACTACTTGCATGTTAATAAAAACCCATGAGCCTCTATAGCTCTAACCCCCTTGAATGCGAAAACTACCATTAATGGTCGAGATCAGCTTTGATGGCTTTGAAATCAAAGAATAAGGTAAAATTTGTTGATGGTTCCCTACCAAAACCTGGTACGGAAGATCAGTTGTTTGGTGCTTGGGAGAGATGCAACACCATGGTTCTCTCATGGATCATACACTCTCTTGAGGCCTCTATTGCTCAGAGTGTTCTTTGGATGGATACTGCAACTGAAGTATGGCAAGATCTCAAAGACAAGTATTATCAAGGGGACATTTTTAGAATTTTGAAACTTCAAGAAGAAATTTACAGTTTAAAGCAAGGACATTTGTCTATCACTGCATATTTTACTTAGTTAAAAGGTTTATGGTAAGAGCTTGAGAATTTTAGACCCATTCCCAAATGTACATGTCAAGTAAAGTGTAGTTGTGAATTAATTCTTGTGATCAAGCGATACAAGGAAGTTGATCATGTTGTCATATTTTTAAAGGGTCTTAATGATCAGTTTTCAGCAGTTAGGTCTTAGATTATGCTTGTTGATCTTCTACCCTCTCTTAACAAGGTATTTTCGCTTTTGGTGTAACAAGAAAGACAATTTGGATTACCGGTTCCAAAATCACAAACCTTGCTCGCTTTTGGTGGATCTAGGAGAGGCTTTTACAGAAGAGGCAAAGGTCAAGGTAATAATTCAATAACAAAGTTTGTTCACATTATGGGAAGGTTGGTCATACTATGGATACATGCTACAAAAATATGGTTATCCCTCGTATTATTTTAATGGAAATTGTAATCTTTCACAATTTAAGAAGATGCACAACACTAACAATTGCAGTCTTAAAGAGGTTGATGATGAGGCAGATGAAAAACTCAGTTTTATTTCTCAGAGGGAGGTGAAGGAACCTAGTTTGAGCTTCACCCTTGATCATCACAAAGCAATTCTTGCCTCCAACAGAATGGTGCTCATTTTGTTAACTAACTTGCTACATATATTCAGGATAAGAATCTTGGTTCACAACTATCAAGTCTTGTCTGTACCTTAACCAAATTTTCTGATTCCAACCCCTGGATCATAGATTCAGGGGCAACTAATCATGTTTGTAATTCTTTATCACTATTTCATACATATAGACATACAAATCCTCTTCTCATTAGGTTGCCTGATGGTATAGTAAAGTTAAAGCTTCTGTTTCAGGAACCATTTTCTTCACAAGACAATTATATTTGACTGATGTTTTGTTTATCCCTTTATTCAGTTTTAATCTAATTTATGTTTCAAAACTCACTAAAAGTTTGTCATGTAAACTAATATTCTCCTTCACTACTTCTCAGAGTCAAGACAACCTTACTTTGAAGATAATTGGTGCAGCTAATGCTCATTCAAACTTATATGTGATGAGTCCTTCCACTTTACAAGATTTCTCTCAGTATTCAATATACAATTTCAACTCATACAGTGATTCTTGGCATCTCAAGTTAGGGCATCCTCACATGAGAAGCTTCTACACCTCAAGAAGACTTACCCTTTCATTTCTTGTAACAAAGAACAAATCCCTTGTGATGCTTGTTATTTTGGCAAGTAAAAGAAACTTTCTTTTAGTCATAGTGACTCTGTAACTATTAGCCTTTTTCAAATGATACATGTAGATATATGGGGTCCCATTTCTGTTCCTTCTATTTTGGGGCATAGATATTTTTTGACTGTTGTTGAAAATACTAGCAGATTTACTTGGATATTCTTAATGAAACATAAACATGAAACAAGTTCTGTTCTCAAGTCCTTTGATCAATATGTTAAAGTTCAATTTTAGAAAAATATGCAAATTATTAGGTCAGATAATGGCAAAGAATTTGATATGATAGATTGGTATGCTACTAATGGAATTAAACATAAAAAATCATGTATTGAAACCCCCTAACAAAATAACATTGTAGAGAGAAAACATCAACATATTCTTAGCACGACTAGATCTCTTATGTTTCAATCTCATGTCCCAAAGTCTTTTTGGAACCATGTTGTTTCCTTGGCCATGCATCTCATAAACAGATTACCATCAAAATTTCTTAAACACAAGTCTCCTTATAATGTTCTCTATAATTGTCTTCCTGATATTTCTAACCTTAAGGTGTTTGGTTGCCTTTCATATGCTACAGAACCAAATTAGATCCTAGGGCCAGGAAAAGAGTTTTCTTAGGCTATAGGTCAGGTATGAACGGTTATGTTTTGTATGATTTGAAAACTAGAGAAATCGTTGTATCTAGACATGTTGTTTTTCATGAAGATATATTTCCTATGATACATTCTAGTAATGCCACTCATTTTATACCTCAGCCTAACAATCATGGTTCACCTAACCACCCTGCATGGTGTTTTGACCACCTTATATCCCTTGATAATAATCCTGAGATTCCTAAACCTGAGACTGTTACTAAACCTGATCATCAAACTCCTAAACCTGAAAATGTGATTCAAACTAGAAAATCTACTAGAGAGAGGAAAATACCTACATACTTGAAGGATTATCATCACACATTAGTTTGTAATAGCACTGCACCTCACTCTTCTACAGTAAGGTACCCTATCTCTTATTATGTATCCTATGACAATCTTTCTATTCCACACAAAAAAATTTTCTCTTGCTCTAACAACTGTTAGTGAGTCAAGATCGTATCAAGAGGTTATATAGAGTTCTTGTTAGTAGGATGTTATAGATGCTGAACTGCAGGCTTTTGAGCTGAATCAGACTTGGACTCTTACTCACCTTCCCCCTGGGAAGATATTAATTCAATGTAGATGGGTTTTTAAGACAAAACTGAAGGCAGATGGGAGTGTTGAGAGACACAAAGCCAGGTTAGTGTCCAAAAACTAAGGGAATCGACTTTCTAGAGACTTTTAGTCCAATAGTGAAGGTGACCACCATAAGATTACTATTAGCCTTTTCTTCTGCTCAAAATTGGCACCTACATTAACTTGATGTCAACACAACCTTCCTACATGGAGATTTGCATGAAGAAGTATACATGCAGCCACCTGCAGGGCTTGTTCTACCTGAGCCTAACTTGGTATGCAAACTAACCAAGTCATTATATGGTCTGAGGAAAGCCATTCGACAATGGCATACCAAGCTCACTGATGTCCTCCTCTCTATTGGCTATCAACAATCCAAGGATGACTACTCTCTCTTTACCAAGGCTACTCCTAGAGGATTTACAATTATTCTAACCTATGTGGATAACTTAATTCTGGCAGGTCAAGACTTAGAAGAGATTAATCATGTCAAGCAACTCTTGCATCTAAAGTTTGGCATCAAGGACATAGGTCAACTCAAATACTTCCTTCGCTTTGAGGTTGCTCGATCCAAACAAGGCATCACCCTTTATCAAAGGAAATATACCCTTGAACTCCTACAAGATGCAGGCCTTTTGGCCTCAAAACCCCGCACCACACCAATGGATTCCACCACTCACTTAAGCTCTTATTCGGGTCCTCTAATTGCAGATGTCACATCCTATAGAAGACTCATTGGCAGGTTTGTTTATCTTACAAATACAAGACCTGGTATTTCTTTTTCTATGAGTAAACTAAGCCAATTTTTGTCTCGACCCATAACTAATCATTACAAGGCAGCCCTTAGAGTTCTGAAATACATCAAAATAGCTTCTACAAAGGGTTTATTCTTCCTTGCATCCTCTGATTTGAAACTCACAGCTTATTTAGACTCGGATTGGGCTTCATGCCCTGACACTAGAAGGTCCATCTCTGGTATCTGCTTCTTCCGTGGTAGGTCCTTAATTTCCTGGAAATGCAAGAAGCAGCACACTATTTCTAGGTCTTTCTCTGAGGCAGAAGCCTTGACCTTGGCAACCTATGAGGCACAATGGCTCCTTTCTCTGCTTGCAGATTTAAGCATTTCTCACCCTTCTCCTGTCAACATTTTTTGTGACAACCAACATCTAGGTACATTGCAAACAACCTGATTTTTCATGAGAGAACCAAGCACATCGAGTTAGATTGTCATACTATTAGGGATCAAATTCAAGCTGGCCGTATCCACCTTCTACCTATTCTATCAAAGGAACAACTTGTGGACATTCTAACTAAGCTTCTTCCCTTTGGAGCTTTTCATTTTCTGGTTGGCAAGCTTGGAATGTTGGATATCCACATTCCAGCTTGAGGGGGGGCTGTTAGTTTTGTTTATTTATTTATTAGTTAATGTATTTATGTTTTTGTTAGTTAGTTTGTTTGTTAGCTTTAGTTTGTTTTATTTCCTTTGTGTGAACACCTATTTTTATCCAGATAAATAAATTTTTTTAAAAATATTAAAAAATTGCATAGTGATCGTTGGGAATAATACCTTCTCCATTTCTATAAATACTCAATCACTCCTCATTTCCTACTACACTTCTCCTTTTATCAACTTTCTTTCATAATTTTCCTCAAGCAATGGCCAATGGGTGTCGAAGCCAAAAGGAAAGAATAAAGGAGGGAAACCGATGTTTGTTGACTACCTTCTTGCTCCCTATAGCATAGGTAGTAGTTTATCTTTATTGGGTATTTTATTTATGGCCACATGTGTAATAAATAATTTTATGATTCTAAAATAGTTTATGTTTCTATAAAAGTAAGTGATTACTTATTTGTATTCAAAATATTACAAAAATAATAAAAAATTATAAAAAATAAAAAGGCCCAAAAAATCAAATTAGAAAAAAATGAAAATGGGTAAAAAATGGGCAAAAAAATCCAAAAAATCAAAAAAAGAAAAGAAAAGAGGTTTTAATGGTTTATTGAGGTAGGACCCTCTTTGGTTGGATAATTAGAGAAAATTGGGGAAATTGACATCAAATTTGGACAAATTAAAAAGGTAGGAAAGTGATGGCATGTGATGAGGGATCCAAGGCCAATTTTTCTCTATAAATAGAGGATGATGCAAATGGAAAAAAGGAAGAAGAAGAAGGAATGAGAGAAAAGAGTGATAAATTTTTATGTAATTTTTTAGAGATTTTGCTTTCAAAAATAAAGATATGGAAATGTTGTTAGGAAAATGTGTGTTTTACTCTAGTATGTTCTAGTATGTAAGTTGTGTGACCCAAATTACTGTAAAAATCTTGTAACCGGTATTCAAACACCTTTAAATTGAGTCTAAACGAAGCCAAAAATAGGAGAAATCTATGCAAAATCGATCTCCGGAGTTCCGTTCTCGTTCTTCATTATTAATTGTTACTGTAATAAGGTATTTTAATAAATATAAGAATATTTATTTATCTTTATTTATTCATTTTATTTATTTTTATTTATTTATTTTTCTGCACTTTTAATTTTCTTCATTTATTTTTCAGCACTTTATTCTTCCGCACTTTATTTTTCTGCAGTTCTTTATTTATTTTTTATTTGTCTACTTTTTTAATTTTTCTTTATTTATTTTTCTGTAGTTTTATTTTTTATTTATTTATTTTTCTGTATTTTTATTTTTATTTTTTTTCTGCACTTTATTTTTTTACACTTTATATTCCTGCAGTTATTTATTTATTCATTTATTTTTTGCACTTTTATTTATTTATTTTTTTCTACACTTTTATTTTTCTTTATTTACTTTTCTACACTTTTATTTTTATTAATTTATTTTTATGCACTTTATTTTTCCATACTTTATTTTTCTGTAGTTATTTATCTATTTATTTATTTTCTGCACTTTTATTTTTCTTTATTTATTTTTCTATACTTTATTTTTATTTTTATTTTTTACACTTTTTTTTTATTTTTTTATTTTCCTGCACTTTATTTTTCCGCACTTTATTTTTTTGCAATTGTTGGTTTATTTATTTATTTTCTGCACTTTTATTTTTCTTTATTAACTTTTCTGTACTTTTATTTTTATTTATTTATTTTTCTGTCCTTTATTTTTATTTATTTATTTTTCTGTACTTTTATTTTTATTTATTTATTTTTTTGCATTTTATTTTTTTACTCTTTATTTTTATACTTTTATTTATTTATTTTTCTATACTTTTATTTATTTATTTTCATCTTAACTTTCTGCATTTATTTATTCTAATTTTTCTTCTCAGTAATTTTGTAGTTATCTTTTACATAATCATTTGTCTATCATTTTATATAATTTTCTTAAGTCATTTTATAGGTAATTATTTATTTATTATTATTATTTTATATTTTATGTTCCTCACTTTTATCTATTTATTTAACCATTTATCTTTCTTTTAAGTTTGAAATAAGATTGATTTAGATGAGACATCTTATTAATCTTATTATCTAAAATAGTTGAATAAAATTTATTTGTTAGTTTTAATTAATTAAGTGTATATATATTTCTTTATTTTCACATTGCTGTATTTAATTCTTATATCTATCTATATTTACCTTTTCATTTATTTATTTGTTTATTTATTCATTTTTTTATTTTTTTAAACCATGTATTTTTTCTGTACAATTAATGGATTATCTTTTAATTACTAGAAAGATAATTTAGACGAGACGTCTTACTTTTTTATTTTATTGTCTTTTAATCACTGGTTTGTTTAACTTCCTTTGAACTCAAAGAACGAAACTTGGGTGATGTGTCCTATTATTTAATTGTATTTTATGTCTGTTTATATTTTTTTCAAAATATCCTTATTACTATTTTGTTCATGTGTATATTGTTTGTAAATAACATCTATCATGATTGTATTCTTTTTGAAGGATGAAATATTTAATAATTATTTTTAAAAAAAAATATACATGATCAATTTGGGTAACCGTTTTAGGACGAACAATGTGAGGTGTTAATACTTTCCTTACCTATAATTCGACTCCCGAACCAAACAAAATCTCATTTTAAAAACCAGTGCCATTTAAAGGTTTTCCTTATATTTTCCTTAATAAATATTAGTGGCGATTCCCTGAACCCCTTTAGTTTTTTAGGCCTCCTAAGGGCCTTGTTCCAATTCGGTTTTTGTTTTTTTTGTTGAATTCTCCCAATCCACGTTATGACCGGGACCCCGGTCACGGCACTTTGTTATAAATAGTCCTTTTTCTTTCTCTTTGTAATCAATCCTGTCTATGTAAATGAATATTCATCTTGTTCTTTTTAGAGTTTTGTTCCTTTTTCTCCTATTTGTTATTTTACATTCTTTGCATTCATGTTTCTCTAAGAGCTTTGACAGTACCTATAAAAGGCAAGCACAACTCATGAGTGTCAAATCAAAAAAATTGACAAAACCAAGCCATTGATAATCCAATATGTATATAACCACCAATAAATAATCCAGCGACAAGTAAAAAATCGCTAATTTTTATATTATCAAGCTTGAACAAATTTTTTAATAAACCTTAAACAAAATTATTATACTCATGCAATGACCCAAAATCTTCTCACCTTGTGACCATCATATGAACACTATGCCATAATACCCAACGAACTTAATCACTGAATTAAGCAGAAAATAAACCCCTTATCCCCTTTTTCCCCAAATATGTTGGATGAACTCTTGATTTTCTTCCCTTCAATGACGTTCCCTATCCTCTTAGTCTCTCAAAAATGTTGAGTCCTTCAGTTTTGTTATCAAAATTTTCGAGTGTGGTGATCTGGTGGCAATCTCCAGGATCGACAGGAGAAGTAGACGATGAAGACATGTCTTTAGAAGAAGAAGAAAACTTTTTTTTGTTGTTGTTCTTGAGGGTTTCTTGGATGTTACAAAGTAAAACTGAGAAAGAACCTTGGTTTCTATGAAATTCATAATTGGACTAAGAGGTTAATTTTCAGGGATGTGTTTTATTGAAAGGATAATTTGTTGATACATAAGCTACGTACATGTCATTCATATTTGATAATGTCTTCAACATTATGATGAATGTCCTAGGTAAAATCAATGACAATGAAAAGGAAACATTATAAGTGGTTGGGTGGTGTCATCACGGAGATTTAGGGTTGTAGGAATTAGACAATTGAAAGATGAAGATATGCCAAAATCCAAGCATACTTTTGACACCTTCTGAAGCAAAGACAATTTGTTAATAGATTAAAGGTCCGTTTGGTTTCCAGTTGGGGAAACGGAGTTGGGGAAATGGAGAAATTTAAGGGTTGATATTGATCCTTCACGCCGTTCAAGATAGCCAAAACTCCGTTTGACCGTAGGATTTATTTTTGGGGTTGGTCAAACCGAGGTTTGACCAACCAAAGTAACAATCCAAACAGGCTCTAAAGAGTTGAAGACCCTTGATGGTTATGCTTAGAACTTGGCTAGATGTGTGGATGTCAACAATGGATGTATGCATGACATGAAAAGTCAAGATTATCACGTGTTCATGGAGTGTTTGCTTCCAGTTTCATTTCGGTCATTACTCAATTATGTATGAAAGTCAATTATTGAAATCAGTGTATTCTTCAATGACTTGTGTTCCAATACACTAAAAGTTGATGACCTAATGGGATTAGAGGAGAATATCCTATTGATTTTATGTGAATCTGAAAGAATTATACCTCATAGCTTCTTTGATTCAATGTAATATATCAATGTTCACCTACCAAAAGAAGCCAACTTAAGTGGTCATGTTCATTAGAGATGGATGTACCTGTTTTAGAGGTAACTAACATAATCTTTCTTATTAATTAATCAATTAATTACCATTCATGGTTCATTATATCATTTTTGAATTTTACTTGACTAATTTTATAGGTTTATGGAAGAGTCAAAGCATGTAATGAAAAATAAAGCATGAGGGGAAGGATCAATTTATAGCTTCTATTTGTATCGTGGGAAAACTTACTTCACCTTCCATTACTTTAAGAACTGATGTGTGTTGGTAATCAATATGAGGAATGAACTAGGTAGGATAGATTATGATGTTTATAATACCCTCGGTTAACTAGAACGATTCCCAGACTTAGGATGTCCTAATTAACTAAGGTGTTACTTAAATTGTACAAGTAAAAAAGAGTTTTTTGTGGCATCATAAATAAACTTTCCAAACAGTTGCATGGTTGAATCCATCAAAGACTACATACCCTGAAAGAAAACGAGGCACGTAGGCTCCCAAAAATGTAGACAGAATTTGTCCTATGATTATTCTTCTTGAGGGTTGAACCCATTCTTCCATGTTGCCTGTTGTAGGATGTCTCTTTACTTTCCTTGTAATGATTCTCCAAGGACACCAGGGCTTTCGTTGCACAACTCTAACAATGATTTTTTTAGCCTGTCTCTTAACAGCCTAGAGTGCATATATAGATATACATAAAAGGAACCACAAACAAGAGGGGTGAGTTTATCTCACTCCAATCTTGTCGGAATCTCATGCAAAGGTGCATTGTCATACTTGACAGATTCCACGCACATAATCAAATCATCTAACTAAAGTCTTATGTACCACAGATACACATCATTCTTATACCTAACTGACATCACCATCTAACATACTAGTTAATTATAATTCTATAATAATAACCTACTTATTATTCAGACTAACAGTTATAGAATCATTATTTGAGTGTATTTAATATATCAACAGTACATAGCATGCAAGGACAATATATTGGCTACCATTCGTTATGACACACAGCCCTACCATTTCTGTAATGAACCAACATGCAATTTCATTTAGCAGTTAATCATAACCCTACCAACTATATTCCAACATTTCATCACTATTATGTGTTCCAAGGTTCTCAAATCAATTAAGCTAGTATTTAATCTACCCATTACTATCCAAAATACATCAATCAAGTGTTAATTATTATCTCAGCATGATACTGTATTAGTTCATACACCTACTTTATTTTATTTTCAAACATCACCATGATACTTCCAATATTCCATCACCTAAACATACACCAATATTTCAATACTCTCAACGTAATGCTTGAACGCCATGAACTTTAGAAATTTCATACTTTTCCAATGCATAAAAACATGCAATGCGAATCTTTTACAAATGACAAATCATAGTGTCAAAGGATAATCCACCCAGAAAATCATAGTGCTATAAAGTGGCGGATATCTAGGTAACCACACAACAAATCATAGTGCTATAAAATGGTGGTACCCTAGCCCGAGAACTGCATAACAAGTTACAGTGCTATAATTGACAGTCTCAAATAGGAAATCATAGTGTTATAGCGAATCATAGAGCTTATTTTAATGCATATAGTGTCATGGTAATGCAAAAATACATGGATGTGAATCATAGCACACATATACAACCATTCCAACATCATAGCCTAACTCCACTAACCTCAATATATTTCAAATCATCAATCATCACTTTGATACGTACCAATTTAATCTATTGGAGCTAATAATCACCATTCAAAGAACATCATTTCATGAATATCATCAATGTCGTCATATTGTAAGTTACTGGAGGTACATACCAATCAATGTTAACAATGAAAATTTGTTATATAAGTCATAAAACTCCATCTTCAACATCATTTAATGAGCATAAGGCTTTAACTTACAAACACCTATCCTTAACACAATTAATAATCATAATAATATCTTGCTAAATATATAATTCTGGAAGTTATTTATTAAATCACACATCAGCATTTATAAAACCCAATCCCATAATTAAAATTTCTATTTGCTACTCAAATGGTAACTCCCTTCGTATGCAAACATGTACCTCTCGATGATTCAACTTTTCAAATTTGCTTTCAGATCCACCACTTTCACTTTCAAACACTAATTCTTTAACCTGATAGTTCCTAAAAATTAATAACAATTATTTTAACATCCCTTAAGCTATTAAATACACGTTTCAAAGCTAAAATCATTAATATAGTATAATCTTGATAAGTTTCAACTTACTAGAACGCGACCCACTTGCCAACGACACTCTAAAACATAGACGGGACTCTGAATCCTTTCTGATTTCCTCCTAATTCACCTCCTAGATGCCGCCCAACATCAACCAAAGTATAACTCATAATTTAGAAGCAACGGGTGCTTGTTTTTCCTTGGCCAAATGGAGCATTGAAAGGGGAAATGGGTTTATTCTTACCTATAATGCGTTAATTGGGGGAAATGGCGATTAAAAGCTTTACCCACTATCACCCAAGGTTGCCACGGGCAAGCTTGATGGAGGAGAAGAGAATTTACCATTAATGCATGCTAAGAGAAATTGAAAGGTGGAGAAGAGAGCATAAGCACATAGAATTTATGTATTTCCTTACTGTTGAATAAAGGTTTGGTTGAAAAAGATTTTATTAAGTTATATTGGACCAGATCCCAGTACTTGCACCCTCAAATTTGTCAATATCATACATCAAGAACTTTCGTTGGTAAATGAAGTCTGTATATCTTATGACTAATATATGTACCTAAGTGTTTCAGAATACAAGTCTTAAGCTATAAAACAAAAGGGGAGTCCCAACATTTAGAAGTTTGAGAGGATGAACAAAAGTTTGGTAGAAGCACTCAATCAGATTTTGAACGTCATGCTCAAACAGAAAAAGAACGTAATCTCTTTTAAACGTTCTTAATTCTATTTTGGTGATACATTGGGACTTATGCACTTATCATATATGCGTGCTTATCATCAAAGTGCACAAGGAACAAAATCAAGCTCAACAGCCAAAGTCAGCTTACCTACCTCTGTGCATATTCAGAAAAAGCTGAGTGTATTCAAAAGAATGTCAGCATATCTCAGAGAGTTTTTCAACAATGACTTCTTATCTTTCTCTCGATCAAGATATGAAACAAGAATAGTTTTATACACTGGAAATGAATAAGAACCAATTCTATGAAAGAATTGAAGAAGCCTACTATACCAGACCCCTGAATTTGCTTGATCACCAAAGGTCTGGTACCTGAAAGCTTAGGCAAAAACCTTCACAGGATTTCCAACGACTATATCTCCCTTCAAGAAGCAGCAATAGTCATTTTTCGAGCACCTATTTATACTAAGGAAGATTGAATTACAAGACATACAATACTCATGAGCTTTCATCAAAAATTCTCTTGAGATAAATTTTCTGTGTATTCATTCTTCTCTTGTAGACAGAGACATTCTTTATTTGTTCTGCCTCTAGCAGACCTTGGTCTTGTGTCATAACTTAGTGTATAATTTCTTTTGTATATTTGTCATACACTAAGTTCTATGAATTATTCTTTCTTTCATAATCAAACTATAAATTCTGGTGTGTTGCCAAAATCTGTTAGTGTAGGAAACATTATTGGCTTGAAGAGGCTTTAGAAAGAATACTTGGGTTTGATCTTGGAGTGACTTATTGAAAGAATACTTAGGTTTAAGCCAGAAGTGGCTGAAGTCAAGAATACTTGTGACACTGGTTTGGTGCTGTTATTTTAAAGGAAATTTTACAATAGTGGAAATTCTTCAAGTTAGAAGGGACTGGACGTAGCTTATGAGTTGGAAGTGAACCAGTATAAACTCTCTATGTTAATCTTCTTTCTTTACCCTCTTGCATCATTTGATTACAAGTTTTTTATTTGGTTTGAATTTTCACAAAAAGAGTATGTGACTTATTAACCCCCCTTCTAAGTTAGATTCTGAACCATCACTTACCTTGATGGAGCTAAGATAAAATTGAGAGAGTAAAGGAGGAGGCACGACTTGGTGATAGAGAATGATAAAGATAATGGCTATGAAGAAGAAACTTACACGCAAGTTAGAGAAAGGAAATGAACGGTGGAAAAAGGAAGAAAAGAAAGTGAAGAGAGAAAGAAAAGAAGTGAAAGAAAAGATTAAGAAAAGAAAATAAATTAAATTTAATAAATGGATCTAGTTTATCTAAATTAAATTTACCTAGTTCTAGAAACTTTAATTTATCCCAATATTTTTAAATTAGGATGTTACAACAATGTTGAAATAAATCAAACTAGATGCTATGGTTAGTATGATCCATTCATTTTAGCGCAAAATACAAGTCATGTGTATTATATACCATATCTGATTTTCAATGAAAGTTTGTATGGTTGATATGAGACCATAATAACTAAGTTTAGAGGCCATGTGGAAATTGATACAACCAGTGAAGATCTTCCCTATCAGGCATCTAGAACATAAGAGACTGTTACTATAGCCACAACTATTAAGAGGATTGATAGATGATTATTAGCAAATAATTTAGTTATTTAGTTAGCGAGAATGAAAGAGCTTAATTCAACCTAATCCTATTGTTGATCGAAGATGATGAATTGAATCCTAAAATGGTTCATAAGATGAAGGTGGTGATGAAATTGGTAATGATGATGATGATGGTCATGTCTATGAGGAGGTGGAACAAAATGAATAAGGTAATTAATTTAATCAAACTTGCATAATTAATTTGTTAGTTTTGTATATTTATTTATACACTAATATTAATATTATTTTTCTTTCCTTATTCTATATAATTAAATAAGTGCTATATTGTGATTGGATGGACTACATGTTGGTTGTCAAACACTATCGTTTAAATTTGCATTTATAATTAGCACTTAATTGTATTCTAATTGTAATTTGTATATATTAATTAATTTTAAATATTAATTGTGTATTTGTATCAATGAAAATTAGTTCATCCTTATTACAGTTGATTAATTGGCTAGTATATGTTTGGTGGATTCAAATTTATTTTTAACAAGTATAATACTAATTTATAAATATAAGAAAGAAGAAAATATTTTTTTAAAAAAAGTACGCGATATCATATCTCACGCCACTTTCTACGCTCATGTGATGAGATTTAGGGTCTGTTTGGTTACTCGTTGGGGTAACCTGGTTGAGAAAACTGAGGTTGAGAAAACTAGGGTTTTGTAAACGGAGTTGTGTTTGGTTGTATGGGATGTTGGGTTAGGTAAAAGTGGGTTGAGAAGTAGTAATTGTGTTTGGTTGGAGAAAAAGTTGGGTTGGGTAAATGGGGGTTTGATGGAAAATTACCAAAAAGGGTATTAGTGAAAAATATATTAAATATTTTTAACACAATCAATTTTTTTAGATTTCAATAACTTTTTAATTTATGCTTCTCTCTCTCACTCTTCACTCTGTCTCTGTCCCTCTTCCATTAATGTCTTCTCCACCCCCGAGGCTTCTTCCCTCCTCCCTTCTCGCCGCTTTCCCTACAAAATCAAATATTTTTTGCCCCCTTTTTTAACCCTAAACCGGGGGTATGAAGGTCATTTCGCCAAACTGGGTTTTGTCCAGGGAGCCCAGAGATGCCTTCTGCCTAACGGAGCTGCACACACGCCGAGGCACCTTTTAAACAAAGTTGAGGTAACGGAACGGAGGAGTTGGACACCCAGACGAACTGGACGGAGAAGCCAACGTGGTGAAGTTAACTGAACGCCGTTTAAGGGGACAACCAAACACACGCTTAATGTCCTATACCATCTCACGCCAATTTTGCGTGGAAGAAATTAGTGCAGGAGACTTCGACCCATATCAATGAGCTTTAACGTCAGATTTTTTGGTTTTAGTGTGAGATAGAATCTCATATTAATTTATCAGAGAGCATCGTAGATATTAGGCTCATTTGTTTAAACTTATTTTAAGAGATACATGTTTTTTTAATTAAAAAAAACACTTACTTTAAATTTTGACGTGTTTGTTTAAAGTTTTGAAAATAAGCAGAAGCTGAAAATATGCTGATTTTAGCTTATTTTAAGAAGCAACTCTGATCTGCTTATTAAAAAAATGATTATAAAAAAAATATTTTTTTATAATCACTTTTTTAATAAGCTTAAACAAACGGACCCAATATGCGATTATTTAGTTAATTTAATTTATTTATGTTTTATTAGTAATACATTATTTTATATTTACTACCTATATTAAAAAAATTAAAATACACATTAATTATAAGAAAATTGAGTAGTGATTATAAGATTCGAGGATCAAACCTCAAAATTCATAGCTTGATATTGAAAATTCAAATGCTTAATTAATTATAATATATAAAAAAAACTTCATAACCATCAAACGAAAGTTCAATAAAATTTATCAATCATTTAAAATACAATAATTAATTTAGCATGAACCATATAACTACCATCCATGCCAATGTTATCAAATAAAAAATAGAAACTTATTGTTAAAGATTGTACTAAATATATCATATAAAAAATGAAAAAATATTAATATTAATATTAATATTAATATTAAATAAATTTACTTATTTATTAGAGAAACTAACGAGTAGGCAATTAATATAAGTGCAGGAGTAAAAGTGGGGGGTGGGCAGTCTGAGAGACCCAGCGAGTAGTTAGCACCCGGTAAGTACTATATCATATCGCTTATCAATTTTACTTGTGATTTACGTTCACTTAACCTATAATCCACCCTGGTATGCCCAATATTGAGCCCATTTAACTACACAACCATCTCTTTTCCTTGCTTAACCACTTAAGTCATTTGGATTTGTCGTTTCATGACCCCAATCTACCTAACTAACACTTCAACACCTAACCGCTAGTGCCATCATATGTTCATTCATAACTACACTAATTAATTAAAACCCCTTTTTAAGTGGTTGGGTCATGCATCTATTAATTCATTTGGGGAAGAATTTCGAATAAGTGTCATGTGACCAGATTCAATTTGGTTGACTAAGGTATTACAAAGCCTCTTGTACACTAAAGTCTTAACTATATAATAATTATATTTTTTTTGTTTTAATAGGAAACTAACACATGTAAGATGATTTTTTTTATAAGTAAAAGAACGGTAATTATAAATGCATTTAATAAATACTTAACTAATGCTAAAATAGTTTTAAATTTCTTAATCGCTTAGTTACATGGAAAGATGAATTTCATTATTATTTGAAAGATTTGTCCCACATGTGCGGTTTTGCACCTAATAAACAAAAATATATATATAAAGATTTCATTTAAAAGTATACTAATTTTCATTCATCCTGATTTTTAAGTTATTCTACACAATTTTTAATAAAGCAATTCTAACTTTTAATTTCTTATTTGCCCAAGGTTGTGCAAACTTTTTTTAAAAAAGTTATACAAGATAGATAAAGTCTTATTTGAATATGATTTTTTTAATGTGTATCATATGATACATTTTAAACAATATAAAAGTGAAAAGATTTTATTGAAAATTATGCATGATGTAGGTTTATACTAATTTCAATGAAGTTAAACACAGTTTTCAATTAATAAAAATTTTCCATTTGAATATTGTTTAAAATGTATGATGATGTACACATTAAAAAATGATTTGAATATACATTGAGATTTTTTTAATAGTTTGATTAGTATATCTTAATCTTAAATCATGTAAGATTATTATGACAAGTATGGTTAGCATAGCTTAAGCTTGAGAAAGAAAGAAAAATGTGCTTGAGAATTTTTTTAAGAGATTATTTTTTAGATTTATGTGAAAAATACTAGTTTAAAGTGTTTTGATGTTTTTACAAAAATAAGATTATAATCTATTAGATTATTTTTTAAACGGAAAATAATTATAATTATTATTTGATTTTTTTAAATTTTGATTATAAAAAAGTATTTATTTTTATTATACATTCATTTTGTTTCTTAGTTTACCATTTGCATCTTCTCAATTTCATAATTCTTATATATCTCTTTTAGTAATTTTAAACTTAAAAAATATATTTTTAATACAATTCAAACAAAATAGATTATTTAAATAATCTCTTTTTCATAACTATATTTAAACATCAAAATAAATTTTAATATAATCAATTCGATTATTGAAATAAATACTAATTAAAATAAAATACTTTTATATATATATATATATATATATCAAACATACTTTAAATCTCTATTAACTTACAAATGAAAGGGTATTTATAGTTAAGAGATACCCACATTATTTCAATAATGATGTTTTAGAATGACACTAGTAATTTTAGGGAAAATATAATCACATTGATTCCATATTAATAGCTATCAACGTTAGCATACAATAATCTTTCGACAAAGATCCAATATGTGATTGATATAATTTGGTCCGGCTCAATTTCTTATACATAAATTTTTAAAAATTATTATCCAATCTTAAAAATCTTTACTCTCCTAACCGGTACTCGAGCTATGATTCTTCTATTAAAACTATAACTGTAATGTCTCTATAGCATTAATATGTCAACACTGTTTTGTAAGATTCTTTTGACGTACATTCGCATATCTTTAATGAGCAAAATATAAAATTAGAGACATACTTAATACCTTGTTTGAGACGAAGTAATTTCCCGTTTAATAGTTAGGATTTGCAAAAGGAGATTTGTAGGTAGGAAAAAAAATATCCTACAGTTAAATGAATTTTGACTATTTTAAACCATATAAAAAATTAATATTAATATTTAAATTTCTCTATTTTTTAAACTCAATTTTCTTAACTACTTACTAAACGATAGAAAGGGAAGTATAGCTGCCGTGGTGATCCGTTATTAATAAAGTTAGAAAAAGCAAAGGCACCACGTGCATGTGCTTCTCTGTTTCAAACCCAGCTTCTTTATTTCCAACTTTTTTCTAACGCCAACTCACTAATATTTTACCTATTTTTTATCATCAAAAATCAAATTTGTATAAAAAACTCATATTAATTCACATGTCTTGTTTAATTAATTGAGTTCATACCTTAATCATATTAGTAAAATTTAAGTGTGATGTCAAATTCATATCTTAAACAAAAAATTCATATCTTAAAAAAAGACAAATATTACTAAAATTGCAATGTTTTCAAACCCTCTACTTGACTTCAATTAATAGAAGCTTAAAATAATTATTTGTTAAGAGACATTTTAATTTTCCTCTTGAACTCGTTATTGGCATCCTTGTTTTTTCATCGTTCATCAAATTATTGGCATCTTTATTAATGATACCCAATGAAATACTGTAATATTTTATGTATGTGACTTCATACTTTAATAAATAAAAAGGTTGTTTATGTAATAACAATATTATTCTTTCTTTATTTCAAATTATTTTATTAAAAAGTGTTGGTTATTTTGTTAACTCATTTTATAAAATTGATTACATACTATTTTTTAAAAAACCTATTATTAAACAAATGTTAAATTGTTAGTATTTCTGTAGAAATATTGCAGGGGGTGTGAACTTACCACCTCTTCTCTCCGTGCCCGTTCACCGCTCCCACCCGTTGATGCAATGCAATCATACATTTCAATTATCAAATTTTAGTTATCTCAATTTTCGTAGCACTAAGGGTATTATTTAGTTAACCGTGAAAGATTAATTTCTTTGAAAATATTATTTGGTTACATTTTTTTTAACTTCTCAAACAGTAGTGCATTGTTTTCTTTAGTAACAAATAGTAGTGTAGTGTGTTCTTTACATAAAAAGTATTTTAAAAATAAAATAAATTCATGTAAGCAAAAATATTTTCAATTAAATTTAATACTTTTCCTGATTTAATTGAGAATGACTTATAATATTGTGGTTAAAATATTTTTTAGTGAAACTAAGGAAGCATTAGGGAATTAGATTGTTTTTTAAGTTTTAGGAATTATAATTTAAGAGTCTTTTATTTTTACGTTTGGTATATTTTTTAAAAGAATAATTTCAAGAAACTAGGATTTTCAGGAATTTATTTTTAATTATAATGTCCACTAAAACTTTTTCACCAAAGTAGTAGGAATTCTAATTTTCATCTAATTTGGAAGTTTTTTATAATGTAAAAATATGATTATATCCAAATATAAACTTATTTATACATTTTTTTGCATATTGAATCAACATCCAAAATCATCCGAAATACAAGAATGGTCGGAATCCGAAAGACTTCTTCATCCTTTCACCAAATGCTCTCTCAAATGCTAGCTTGATAATCACAATCCCATTAAACTCCCTCAAATCATAAACCATCGCATATGTCGACACTAGTGAATACACAACCGCAAGTCACTCAATACCAAAACCCACCATTTATTACGTTCCACGTGAAGAGTTTGAATAATACATTTGTCTTTTGAATTAGAAATTGACGTTGTTGTTAGAAAAAATCTTATCATTGGCTATGAATTAATTTATTTTATTAATTTAAAAGTTTGTTAGAAAAAATAACAATGTTCAATAAAAAAATTTATTTTAATAACTTTTAGTTATTTTTAAAAAACTATTTAAAGTAGTTTTTAAACCTACAAGTCCAAATTTATTTTTTTATATTTTTATCTTTATTAATATATATATTCTTTTAAAAATTACTCGTATCTATATTTAAAACTGTTGGCAATATAACGTGTTAACTAATTTTTGGGAATGAAAAATCCCATAATTAATTTCTTATATAAGTTGAGACATGAAACGTGTGGATACTCTAGAAAGTTGTTTCATCATGAAATTAGCCTCATGATGCAATACAAAATTTGAAAGTTGTTAGTAAATGAAATCTCTTTAATACTTTTGGGAATTCATTGTTATTGGAAATTTGAAATTATATGTGTACATGACTTGTAAATTAGGTACAGGGGGTGGTGGGTAGGTTTGTAATTTCAGTTGACAGTGATTTGTGAGAGATAAATGTTTCTTCAGTGTGGTGTGGTCGTTAACTTTGTTTTTTTAAAAAAGCTGAAAATATAATAGAGTAGTAGACTGCAACTAACGAATTAAGAGGGAGACGCCATAACTTCTTCTCACTATTTCAAAACACAACATATTCACATTTCCACAAAACAAACTCAAACTCACAATTTTCATGCTTTCTCTCACTTTCCCTTTTCACTCTCATTTTTTCCTTTTTCCTTTTTCCTCTTTGCACTTATCTCCAGCTCAACAATTTTCTACTTCGGTTCGTTTCATCGCCTTCTCATATCGTTCTGGTTTCATTTCTGAGATCGCATTCGCACCGGTGAGTGATTGCTTCAACGTTCGTGTTCTAATATCTTTGTTTGTTTGTTAGTATAATTTGAATGCGATTTCGTTTTGGTTTTTAAACGTTCTTTTTATTTCATTTAATATTTAGCAGTTTTAATTATACAATTTTCATCTCATTTTTTATTTTTTTAAATTCTGTAATAAAATATTAAAAATAATTTTTTCTGTTTTAATCTTTTCAATGTAAATTTTTAAAAATAAAATATATAATAACACTTTATAATTAAAACTAAAAATTAAAAACATTAACATTTATATTGATTTTGAACTTCAGTTATTTTGTTCTTTTCACTGTTCACACAAGTTCATGGATGATGGAACCGAAGCCGAAAAGGAATTCTAATTTATTTAAGGTTTCTTATCATTATGTTATCATTTCTTTCATCCTCATTTATGGAAGGAACTTAAGTAAAATTTCTTAACGCGTTAAGAATTGAAATTATTCGACATAATTTTCCATTTATTTTTGTAGGTTTACGGTTATTTTTTTATTTACCTTAAGAAATGAGTAAATGATAAATTATCGTAGAAGAATTTCAATTCTTAATTCATTAACAAATTTTATAGTAATTTTTTTCTAACAAACTTTTTTATTTTTTGTTTTATTGGATAGAAAAATCATCATTGTTATTATTATAATGATTTTAACTCATTTATTGGATAGAAAAATCATCTTTGTTATTATTATAATGACATTAATATCAGGACTAATTTCAAAATTTTAATCTAGAGTTTTGTTTCATGTGAATTTCTCGGCGTTCGATCAATGGTGATAGATCAACATCTATAGCTCAGATTTTAAGTCGGGACCTCCAGTTGCAATTTTAACGGTTTCTTCCTGAACACGGCAAATTTTGCGTCTCAGTAACACTTTATAGGAGAAACTTTGTAATTTTGATTTTTCTTTTCGTTTTATTTTTACTATGCTATTTATTTTTAATGTATCCGATGTCTATAATTGGGTTTGTTTTTGGATTATCATTTTCGTGCTAAATATAGGAAAATTGAAACGAATCCAACAGAAAAGAAACGGCTAGGATTTTTAGTAAGATAATTACGTCCATTCAATCTTTCTCTTTTCTTCTGGCAATCCATTCTCAGAATTTCATTTCTAATTCTTTCCCAGCACACGAAGTTGGTGAAGAATTTTCCTGGAAAATTTGACTCCCCAGTCTTTGTCACCGTAGGTAATTTTCTTAAACAAGTTCCGAACTGTGTCAAAAATCCATGTTAGGGAGAATTTGACAAACTGTTCCTTGTCTTGGGGAACATCACAGAAAACTCCAAAGTTTTCCATTAGAATACACAGAGCACCACATTTTGGTGTCAAAATTATAGGAGCTTGTCATGTTGGTCATTTGTTATTATTTTTTTCTCACCCTCTGACATCTCTGAATTTAAAATTGCATAGAACATTATCATTCTTTAACTTTTCCTTGATTGTTTATGGAGCCATAACCTTTGATTAGCTCGTTGCCGCAGATAATGATTGGGGATTAAAAGCTTCGTTGGCCCTTGTGTTACCATACCAACAAAAGTACACTACCAGTTCCGCAAAACAACTGATAAGTAATAAAATAACTAAATGTCGAGGTGGCCTTTGGAGATGCTCTGAATTCGGGAAGACATGATCTGATAGTCATAGTTGGAACCGAAGGTTCGGAGAAAAACTTGAGAAAATGGGTTCCATTGGAAGCGATGAAGCAATGCACAGCCCAACGGGTAGAGAGGAGAGGATTCTTGTCTCTGTTCGCGTGCGACCTCTGAATGAAAAGGAGCTCTCAAGAAATGATCTGTCTGAATGGGAATGCATTAATGACACTACCATCATGTACAGGAGCAACCTCTCACCTTCTGAAAGGTCCCTGTATCCAACAGCCTATACATTTGGTATGAAGAGGCTAATCCTCACACTTCCAAAAAGCATGTAGTCTTAATGCAAAGTGCTTTTGGCGGAAAGCTTTAATCTGGAATAAATTAGAAGCATGGACTTTCTTTCTTCAATGCTCTCTGGATTGTTAATATCTGCATGTGTATGATGGTTTTTTCATTGAAAGATAAGGTTGAATGAATTAACTTCCAGAGTATGGTGAGAATTTACCATAATTTCATGCTGATTACTCAAGGTAATGGAATGTTGTGGAGTTCAATAAAGGGCCTTGAATGTCTTCGGGATCTTTGGTTGGTCTAGTACGACTATATTATATAGTTTTGCTCAAATGATATGTCACCATTCTAATTTGGAGAAAATTATGTAAATGTGTCATAATATGTTAATATCTATACATGGAAGTATAAGGTGGTTAGTTGCTTTTGTCATTAAAACCATTCCACCAAGACTATAACTTTTGGCTATTATTCTATTAGATCAACATGTGTTGAAAATTAAAATTCTTTGTCTATTTTGATCCACTCTTTTTGCTGTAGGTCGAGTATTTAGGGCTGATTGCCCTACAAGGCAGGTGTATGAAGAAGCAGCTAAGGAAGTTGCTGTTTCAGTTCTCACTGGTATAAACTGTGAGTTTTCCTCTCTTATTCTTTTTTTTTTTTTGCGGTGCCTTCCCTCCTTCATATGCATGCACACCTGCAGAACTTCCATATTAACATCTTTGGCTTGGCCGCTTGTGTTTTGATTACCTATTTGATCAGCAAGCGTTTTTGCATATGGACAAACAAGCAGTGGAAAAACATACACCATGAGCGGTATAACCGTGTACGCTGTTGCAGATATTTTCCACTACATAGAACAGGTAAATGAAATTTGAACACATCAACATATGGCGGCATTGCATTGGCATTCTCAAAACCTTGTTTTTTCACAGCACAAGGAGCGAGAATTTGTCTTGAAATTTTCAGCAATGGAAATCTATAATGAATCTGTGAGGGATCTCCTTAGTTCTGACAGTACACCTCTCAGACTTCTTGATGATCCAGAGGTTGGTTTCTCTTTATAGTTGTTTTTCCTTTCAAAAAGCTTACGTTTATAAATTTTACAAACTGTTTGCAATTTTAACAGAAAGGGACAGTTGTTGAGAGACTTACCGAGGAAACTTTGCTGGATTGGAACCATTTTCAAGAACTTCTTTCCTTCTGTGAAGGTAAGGACTAGAATAATTTGGATGATGATTGGTTCAAATGATTTATACGATTGATCTTCTTTATTTTTTTTCACTTTTTATTTTCATTTTTCTTTTACACTTTACATATCTTCTATTTAGCTAGAGCTGTCTGGGTAGTTTCTCAATATTGATTGCACTTTTTCAGCTCAAAGGCAGATAGGGGAGACATCCCTGAATGAAGCGAGTTCCAGATCTCATCAGATTCTCAGACTGGTAGGCATGTTCATAATATTGTCTAAGCGAAGTGAGTTTAATAGTACCTCATTGCTTACACGTTCTAAATAATGTGGTTCTTCAGACAATCGAAAGTTCTGCAAGTGAATTTCTGGGAAATGACAAAATGAGCTCCCTTGCTGCATCTGTGGTATGACTGATTCACTCAGACCACAGAAAAATATACAAGAATTGTTTATGTAATAGAACAATAATAGGAAATAAAAATAATAATTTTTAATTTTCTCTGGGTACAGAATTTTGTTGATCTTGCTGGGAGTGAGCGTGCATCCCAAACTAATTCAGCTGGTACAAGGTTGAAAGAGGGTTGCCACATCAATCGTAGTTTACTAACTCTGGGAACTGTGATTCGCAAACTAAGGTTAGCTTTTAAAGTTTGCATTTCATTTATTTATTTGATTAAATGCGCACACTATCTCCATATTCTTAAACCCTTGTGCTTAAACCCTTGTGCTTCAGAGATACTTTTACTTAACCTTAGTTAGGTTTGAAATAACAGAGATACATTTTGGATTTAGAGGCTTTCTTTAGCTACATGAGATTATTTTTCTTATAATGGCTTGTGTGACTCCTTAATCCCTATTCAAATGTGACTTTGATTCACTGATCTTTCAACCAGTAGCACTTGCAACATAACCGTAATAATACAAAACTGGAGGTCTGGATAGAGTTTCTCCCTCCCTCTTTCTGTGTATCTGCCTCTATCATCTTTCCTTTCACTACTCACTTCTGTGCTTGTTTTTATTGATCAGTTGGTCATTTTTCTCTCCGTTTCTATATATATCTATTAGGGGATAAAATAGGTCCAAGTAGGAAATAACCCAATATTTAGAAAATATCTATTTCTTTTCTATATGTTTAACTATTATAGTTTATTTTTCATAACATTTTACACCCTGAGAACAAGGTGTTTGTAAAGGGGATAAGAATGTTATGGAAAGAATAGGTCTGATAGGAAATTAGGAAAAATAGCCTATTTCTGGAATATTCCATAATTGTCTTATATAATTGTATGTTCTTGTTATTGTGAAACAAAGAAGAAAAATTAAATTAAATTTTTAATAGTTTTATTATTGCTTGTAGTGTAATTTCTATGGAAGTTCTTGGTAGGAGCTTTTGCATCCTATCAATATCCTTCTCCACTTTTGAAACAAATATATTATGGGTGTCAAATATTCACAACCAAGGGAAGAAATACAAATATTTACCATATAACGCCCCAAACTCTACCAGGCTCCCTAATTAGGAGTTAACATTATTATTCTGCAATGATCCTTAGTCAACAGATTCTGGTACTACCAAGTTTATTTCACCTTTGGGAATTATGAGTACGTGAAACTCCGAGACTAGCTTTATAAGAAACTTACTGAATATGTCAATATAATCAATATTTGATATATTAGGAATCTTTTATACTCATTTTTGGGGAATACCTACTGTCTCTTTTACCTAAACAAAATGAATTTGATGGCAGCAAGGGGAGAAATGGACACATTCCTTTCAGAGATTCAAAGCTAACCCGCATACTGCAGTCCTCGTTAGGAGGCAATGCTAGAACTGCAATCATCTGCACTATGAGCCCTGCAAGGTCCCATGTTGAACAAACTAGAAACACCCTTTTATTTGCAAGTTGTGCTAAAGAAGTTTCAACTAATGCACAAGTCAATGTAGTGATGTCTGATAAATTGCTGGTCAAGCAATTGCAAAAGGAGTTGGCTAGGCTGCAAAATGAGTTGAGAACTTCAGGGTTAGCCCGCCCCAAATCTGATTCTGCAGCATTGCTGAGGGAAAAAGACCTCCAAATTGAGATGGTAATTGTCAAGACTTTTGCTACAATGTTTCATAGTTTCGTTACAATTTTTTATGCTTTAAGTATAATTTGTTCTATATCTCTGATATCAAGGCAAATTTCTAAAATTTCATATTGATAAATTAATGAAATACATTAGTCACAATGTTGCATTAGATATATGCTTTTGTTTTAAAAGTAGATCCATCGTTTGTAGGGTAGTAAATGCTCTCACTTGATTGTTGTTTGTTTCAACAATTTGTTACTGGTCGTGCAATGTTCTGCAGTTCACATTTTATTCCATACCCTCTCTTTCGTACTTAGATATTTCTTTTAGAGAAAACAAGCAAGCTTAGGCATGGGGTTCCCTTCTCATTATAATGCCCTCCCCTGAAATTTTCACTTCTGCATCATTTTCAGACACTCTTGTTTTAATACCAACAACAATTTATTTCGAAGCGATACCTTCAAATGTTCTTCCGATTTATTTTTATTTACATTTATAGTGTATGAGTTTTAAGTGATGCTTAGTGTCTATTTGGTAAAACTAACTAAAAAGCTAGCTGAAAGCGACAAACTAGTTGATTGTATTGGAAGTGTTTGGTAAAACTAGTTATTTCAATAACAAAAAATGTAAAATGACAAAAGGACATGTTTAACTATTTAAACAAAACTTGTTTTTTTCAATATTCACAACTTGTAACTTTTTTTAGATATTTCAATTAATATCAAGATTAATAAATAATGTTTAAGGTTTTTTAAACAAAAAAATCCATGAAATATATAAATAAAAAACACATAATTCAAATATGATAATTCATATAAGTATTTTTCAGAATTATTTTAGGTTTTTAAAAAATAAAATAAAGATTTAATCTTTTAAAAATAAAATAACGGGTAGTAGTAGGAATTATTAAAAATATGCTGGAACAATAAAGTATAAAAAGATTCCAGCTAATAGTTGAAATTGAAAAACGCTATTTAAAGAAGCATTTCAAAAAACGTTACTAACTAACTAAAAAGTGACATTTTAACTACCCACTTAAACACTTTTAATTTACACTTTGTGACATTTCAGCTACTGATTTTAGCTTTGAGTTAGCTGAAATGCCTTACCACACTTAATGAAGATAATGTAATATACTCGCATCTTGCTGTGTGTTTTAAGGTGTAAACATGAACCCTCCCTGTTGTCCCTCTGCTTGCAGTTGAAGAAAGAGGTAATGGACTTAACCTTGCAGCGTGACCTAGCTCAATCTCAAATTAAGGACATGCTTCAAACGGGTGGAGACCATACGTCGTTAACTGAATTCGTAAGTGTATTTGCCTGCTCTTGAAGCATTAATAGTAATAATGGGATTTCCATTTCAATCTAATTTATGTTCAAAGCCACTCTCCAGGATGGTTTGGGTCATCAATATCCCAAATTACGGGTGCGAAGTTCATGGGACTTCGAAAATCTAATGTTCGAACCAAATGTATTAAATTTTGAATGTCTGGAGAGTGTCAGATCTTTTGATGCATCTCAATATTCAGATGGACATAGCTTTAGTTCTGATGAGAACTATTTCCAACTCCCAGATTTAGGAAAGAATCTTCCTGTTAGGATTTCTTCCCCAGGGCTTTTCATTGCATGCCCTGATGCCGAAGGGAATGATTTGGATCAGAAAAGCGTTGAAGAACAGAAAGATGATAATTTAGAGGACATTTGTAGGGAAGTTAGGTGCACTGAGTCAGAAGACCAAATTACAAACACACATAGACCCTCAAATTCAGCAGATTTAAGTCCAAATTTATACACAAACTCTAATGCATCATCTCCGGGGGCTAATACGGCTGTTTCAGGATTGACTGAAGTTGATAATAGAGACAGTGAAAATCAACATTTGTGTTCATCTAGGTTAAAGGAAAACACAGAAATAAACAGTTTGCAACAAGATTTTGATCTTCCCTCTTCTGAGAAAATATCTCCATGGCTTGCAGAAAACAGTGCATTTAGTGCTAAAAGCTTGAAATTAATCAGAAGCAGAAGTTGTACAGCAAGTCTCATGAGGGATTCAGCTTCGGATTGGTTTGACGAGGAAGAAATGATTTTGAACACAATGGAAAAAGAGTTCATTGGAAGACTTGAAAGCACCCAAAGGAAGAGTTATACACAAAATTATAACTTCAATGCTGAGAGGTTATCGTGGACTGGTTATGGTAATTCGTTGGAAGATGCTGTTGCTGTACAGAAAATGGATTCCTCTGCCAATAATGAAAGTTCTGACAATAATTCTTTAACTCAAAGAAGAAATGAAAATAAAGATCTTGAAATTTCAAATCTGCTAGCAAACCATGAGGTATGCATGCTTCTTTTGATCTTCTTCCTTCCTTTGTTTCTTTGACTTCATTCTGTCTTATTTGCTAGAGTTGTTCGCCATATATCAGTTGTTCATTTAATTGAGAATGTTTGTAAGCTAGTAATTAGTTTTGTACTTTGCTTACCCATGTAAGTAATGCTAGTAGCATGTATATATTATTGACAGTCTGTTCCATATTGAAAATCGGGTAGTGGTAGTGATTCATTTAAATGTATTGCATGGCAGGTTACAGAGTCAAGATTGGAGTCCATTGCTTCTGCAAAGAAGTTCAAAGATGTTGGGTTGGACCCAATGCAATCTGATGAAGAAAAGCAATTAGAATGGTCTTCAGAATTTAATCGTCTGCAAAGGAAGATAATTGAACTCTGGCATGCCTGCAATGTTTCATTGATTCACAGGACTTACTTTTTCCTTCTTTTCAAAGGGGAACAATCAGATTCAATCTATATGGAAGTAGAGCTAAGAAGGCTGTCCTATCTCAAGGAAACTTTTGCTAAAGGGAATCAAACCGTGGAAGATGGAAAAACCCTTACCCCTGAATCAAGGTAAGATCATATTCAACTTTCAAGTGTTCAGTTTTTTGTTTAAAATCTTATCAATTTGTATATCAGCAATAAGTTAACATTGAAAAACCTACAATGTGTTTCTTTGGCAAACAGCATGAGGAATCTTCGAAGGGAGAGACAGATGTTGAGTAGGCAAATGGAGAGGAAGCTGTCAAAATCTGAAAGAGAGAACATGTATTTGAAGTGGGGAATTCGTATGAGTTCAAAGCATAGAAGGTTGCAACTGGCTCACCGCCTGTGGTCAGAAACAGAAGACATAGAACACATCAGAGAGAGTGCCACTATTGTTGCGAGGCTGGTTGGTTCAGTAGAGCCAGATCAGGCTTTTAAGGAGATGTTTGGGCTCAACTTTGCCCCACGGCGAACAAAAAAGAAATCTTTTGGTTGGACAACCAGTGTGAAGCACATTTTGTGAAGTTGATAGTGGAAGCAGCTTACTTTATAGGAAGTTTCATGTGCCCTTGTCAAAATTCCCCTCTGGTTCCATTTATAGGAATTTTTTTCCCCTTCTATAAACAATCCGATCTCTACTTTACGTTTCTGTCTCTGATTGCTACTTGATTGTATAGAGGTTTATCAAGGATGTGCAGTTCCAAGGTTATAGATTTCTTCATCTTTTAGTACACTCTGTTTACCTAAGAGCTGAGTATTTTCCTTTTCCAGAAAAATTAAAGATTACATGACCCGACTACTTGTAGCAGGTCCACTCCATATTCTACTTACGAAGTAAATATAGATTAAATCATCCCTCTAGTCTTTGAACCTGTAAGGTTGTTTCAATTTAGTTTTAACTTATGTAAGAGTTTATTTAATCCTTAACTTTTAAAAATTTTCACACATGATTGTCGAAATGGAATTCAACTCATGAATTAAAAGGTTTGTTTTTAAGTTCTCGTTTAATAATCAGTTGTGAAAATAAAGTTGTTGAAACAGATTCATCTAATGGTTATTATTGATCATGTATATCGTTTGATATTAGTTCATTTGACCAACTTATTAGAAATTATAAACAATAAAATAGACTTTAAATGTTGAATTGAATCGTATTGTATCGTAAATGGTAAAATTCATGATAAATAATTAAATATAATATATACACCGATGAAAGTCAAATTACAAAAGGACTGAGTAGAATTTAGCATGGAAATGCTATGCAGTGCTGTGATGTTTTATTTTCATGAGTCTATTGTGTATGTGTTTGTTTATGTTCAGCAACATGTTGTATTGTCAATTTGTCATACCTCAACAATGCTTTAATAGGAGAAGCCCGAATTTTATCTTTCAGCAAAGATTCCTTGGGAAGAGATGGAATTAGCACAACATATTGGTAATTTTTTTTAGCATTTCTAATCTTTTTTTTTATGATTCTCAAAACCTTTTAGAGCTTATTTGTTTTTTTTTTTGTCATCGTTATTGTGTCTTAATATGTTTATTACAAGTATGATGCAAATTCGAAAGGTCACAATCACAAATTGAATAGGAAAAATATCACACCAAACTCGTTCAAAAGATATGGCCTAAGAAATATATATAAGCTAGAACTAATGCATTGATGAGAGATAAATTATTAACTGATAATAACACGCATGTTTGGGAGACATGAATTGATGCGCTATTTGCGAAATTAGAAAAACAAGGGAACAATCACCATGTGATGCCTAAACTTGACATGACTACGGCTTTATGGTCTCATTGAATGGGAACATACGTGATTATGTTGCAGAAATTAGAATTAAAATTTAAAACTGGTTCAATTAATGGTGCTAACTTGGTTCTTATTTTGGTCTGCTAATTCCGAGTTGGGTGAGTGGGAGAAAGAGGAGGTGAAGAGTCACTTGTGTGGCTTCTACCGCACCCAACAAATTCAATGCATTGTCATAAAGGGTTATGAATTATTATCCGTTAATCCATGATTTGCAATTGCTCCTTGAAAAACTTTTTGTGATAAGAAAGTGTCGAAATGATCTGTGTCTTTGTAATATTATATTATATTATATTTATAAAATATATATTCGTTAATAAAATTTATCTACAAAATAAAATTTGTTGAGTACAAGAGGAGCAAGTAATTTTAATGTTTTCCATGCTATGAAACATCCAACGGATAGAGCGGATTGTTTTATGATTGATAATATTCTTGAATTAAAGGCCCATATGTAATAAGCTGAAGAGGAAGTATTGAGAGCATTCCTTAAAGATGATTTTGACGATGAAGAAAAAGAGTTGAATGAGGAAGACTAAGGGATTCTAAACTTTCTGGAAAAAGAAGAGTTGATGGATGTTAAAAAGGAGTTTAAAGAATATCTTAATTAGAAGCTTAAGGAGGTGGTGGAGGAGAAACAAGAGTTGAAGACTTTGCCCTCTCGTTTGAAACATGCATTTCTAGGCGAGAATGAGACATATCCGGTAATCATAAGTGTTGAACTGGGTATGAGGATGTCAATAAACTAACGAAGGTGTTAAAGAAGCATAAGACAGCCATTAGATGGAAGATTTTAGACTTGAAAGGGATCGACCCTTCATTTTGTATGCATCGGATTCTTTTGGAGGAGAATTATTCTCCGGTGGTGCAACCACAAAGAAGGCTAAATCCTATAATGAAGGAGGCTATTCGGAAGGAAGTAGTGAAGTTGCTTGATGCAGGAATCATTTACCCAATCTCGGATAATGCTTGGAGTAGTACACTTCAGGTGGTACCTAAGAAAGGGAATTACCATTGTAAAGAATGAGCATGAAGAAGTGATTTCTACTAGACCCACAACCGGGTAGAGAATGTGTATAGATTATAGGAAGTTGAATGAAGCAACTCGGAAGGATCATTTTTCACTGTCATTTGTTGATCAAATGTTGGAAAGCCTGTGTGGTCATGAGTATTACTGTTTCCTTGATGGGTATTTAGGGTATAACCAGATTGTGGTTGACCCTAAGGACCAAGAGAAGACTGCATTCACTTGTCCATATGGAATCTTTGCTTATCGACATATGTTGTTTGGGTTGTGTAACACTCCAGCTACATTCCAACGTTGGATGTTGGCTATTTTCGGTGATATGGTTGAGAGATTCAATAAAATTTTTATGGATGACTTCTTAGTTTTTGGTTCTACTTATGAGACATGCCTTAGCAATTTAGTATAAGTGCTGATGAGGTGCTAAGATACTAACCTAGTACACAATTGGGAGAAATGTCATTTTATGGTAAAAAAAGGAATAGTCCTTGGTCATAAAATATCTACTAAGGGCATTGAAGTGGATTGTGTGAAGATAAAAATTATAGAAAGGCTTCCTCCTCTTATCAATGTCAAAGGAATGAGGAGTTTTCTTGGTTGTGTAGGGTTTTATCGCCAATTCATTAAAGATTTTTCTAAGATTGCAAAGCCTTTGTCTGATTTGCTGGCAAAGGATGCTCTATTTGTGTTTTGGAGAAGAGTGTTATGCTTTTACAGGATTGAAGCAAATGTTGATCTCAGCTTCTATTCTTATAGCTCTTGATTGGTCTTTACCATTTGAGTTAATATGTGATGCAAGTGACTTTGCTGTTGGAGATGTTTTGGGACAGAGAAAGGACAAGCTATGACATGTGATATATTATGCTAGCAAGGTTTTGAATAATGCACAAACCAATTACATCACAACGAAAAAAGAGATGTTGGTTGTAGTATATGCATTTGATAAATCCAGATCATATTTGATTGGTGCAAAGGTGATAATGTACATTGACCATTCAGCAATTAAGTACTTTCTTGCAAAGAAGGAATCTAAGCCACAGTTGATATGATGGATGCTTCTATTGCAAGAATTTGATTTAGAGGTCAGAGATAAAAAAAGGAAAAAAGAATCTGGTGGCTGATCAATTGTCTCATATGGAAGGAGATTCTGAAGTTGTTAGGATTAAGGAAAAATTTCTAAATGAGAGCTTGATGTCTATTGTTCATAGTCTATAGTATGCCGACATGGCAATTTCAAGAGTGCAACAATAGTGCCCAAGGAATGGACATACTTGTATAAAATTAGTGTTGATGGTTTAATTAGGAAGTGAGTAACATCCCAAAAATTTCATTCTCATGTATAATCATTTTAATTTAGACCGTTAATGATATTATCCATTTTATCTCAACTTTCTACATAAATTTGGTTAGGAAAACATCTTCAATTTAATCTTTTACCATGGTAAATAATTTTAACTTTATACCTTAGGTAAAAGTTAATCAAATAACTTATTACCTATTTCCTTAGTTATTAATTTCTTTGACTTTTCCAATTACTCTCATCAAATTACCACATACTCCACTCAAAATATGTCATCTTGTACACATTTTAATTGTTAGTTAGAGTCCGAATTTGGAAATATGGTCAACTACAAAGGTGTTCCTCGTTGTCTTAGCTTTCCAACAAGACCAAATTTGTTAAAATCCATTAAGATATGAGAGAGATATGCCTAAAATACCAAAACGGTGTTAGAATTGATATTTTACTTCAATCATATCATCTTGTACATATTTTAATGCCTAGTTAGAGTCCGAATTTAAAAACGTGGTAAACTACAAAGTTGTTCCTAGTTGTCTTATATTTCCAACAAGATCAAATTTATTAAAATCCATTAAGATATGAGAGAGATATGCCCAAAATACCGAAATAGTGTCGGAATTGATATTTACTTCAATCATACAAGCTACATTATGTAGGCTGCGGAAATGGTCAACAATCCAGCCCATTTTTCTCATCTAAAACCTCAATTATCACTAAAATTAATTCACCTAACATCCCACTACAATCCCATTATGAAAATCTTGTCCCCCACTTGTCATTTACATCATTAAATCAACACTACATCTTGTTCCCAAGTTTGAATTCTTAGAACAAGCTAAAGTTAGTGAAGTCTCTCTCTCATTTTATTTCATTTTCTCTATCAAAGTCACTCTTAATCTGAAGCTAGAATAATAATAGAACACTTTCAACCACTCTAGGATCCTCCATCAAGGTAAGAGGGGATAGGGTTGTGAATAAATATGGAATGGGTAGAATTGTATGCTGTTCTAGGATTTCCAAATTTATTTTCATAAGTTGTTACTTACTTTTGAAGCTGAAAACGTGTGAATTTGACTTTTATTTCTTCATCAAAGTTATAGATCTATATGTTATATGAATTTTGGGCTTTGAATGACATGATTTGGATGTCTGTAGCTCAAGTTATTGCAAAAATACTAAAGCATGTCCGTTTTGGAATATGTACCTTATATTTTGTGTAAATATTAAAATTCTTGGAATTATACATACATATTTAGACTTTGATGTTTTCATAAAAGTTGTAGATATTTATGTTATGGATCTATAAAAAGTGGTTTCAAGTTAAAAGGATATTTGTAGCTCTAGTTATACCTAAAATACAGAAGTATGTTCATGTTGAAAATCTGCTGACGTGAATCACTGTTTGTATTTTTAAAACTGGGAATTTTGTGATGAGAATTAGTGTTTAGTGTCTTCATAAAAGTTTTAGATATTTGTGTTATGAGTAATTTAAAACTGATCGCATGCCAAAATTATTTTTGCAGCTCCAGAAACGTTAAATTTACCAACATATGTACGTTTTGTTACTTTCTTTGAGATAGTTTAGTATACTATGAATTTGTGATATTTCTATTTGGATTTGGAATTTTTGGTCTTCATAAAAATTATAGATAATGGAATTATTGAAACACAGAACTTGGCCTTATTCAAAAATTATTTTTATACCATGAGTTATAGCTAATTTACTAAAGATTGTCAAACCAGTAAATTTTCCAGCAATTGGTGATAATGAAAAATGATAACCTATTGAATATTATGTGATAATGTGATGTTTCTGTTTGGAATTTAAAATTATGGTCTTCATGAATGTTATAGATAATTTTGTTATGGAACTATAGAAAGTGGAATTACTTAAAAAGGATTTGATTTGCTCACGTTATGGTCATTTTACTAATGTATGTTGCTGTTGTAAATTTCTGAAATTTACCTATGATGATTATTATGGATGAAAATGATATTTTCCATGTGGGTAATGATTTATTTATGAATTATTGAGGGATTATTGATTATTATGGATGTTATTGAGTGTCCTGTGAATGTCATACAGTATGTATATCTTTGTGATAAATAATTATGAATGACTAAATTAATGTATACATGAATGCCTTGTGGTTTATTGAGATATGTTGTTGAACTGTAAATCTATGATTTTGAGAATTAATATATGTGATGTGTCCTTTGAGGACTTGTGGTTTTCCAAGTGATTATGGAAGTATTGATATCATGGTATGTTAAATTGATAAAGAGAATTAAAGGCATTCATGCATCATAAGCATTTGGACGCACCATGGAATTTAAGGGTTCCATGATTGCCGTCCTGGTGAGGGGTTACTTTATGATGAGTTAAAGCCTTATTTTCGTTAAGTGCCATGAAGTGTAGGGATTCATGGTTTAAGCTAAGTCCTACTTGTGTACTTCGGTACTTGAGCGCCATGAAGGGTAGGGATTCATGGTATATGCTAAGTCCTACTTGTGTACTTTGGTACTTGAGCGCTACGAAGGGTAGCGATTCATGGCATTATGATAAGTCCTACTTGTGTCTCTATGAGACTTTTTACTGCAGTATTCCCACTAAATCAAAATGGATCCAGCATGACATCATTTAACTAAATTAAATATTATTAAATGTAAATGACCTTGTTTGGCATATTCATCATATCATAATTGTTTGTTGATTGTGTTTGTGCAATTTTACTTATTTTATATTTATTCTATATTTTATCTCACTCTTACATTATTTTTATAGTGCACGCTTCACAGAATGACGAGTGGTGCAATTAATGAAGTTTTATGTTTTATTACTTGGACTTTGATTTCATTTGAGATTTAATATGTTGTAATAATATTATGTACCTCGTACTACAATCTTATCTATCGTTTCCGCTATATAAATGTATTATGTTTTATTTGTTCACGACTAGTATGCATGATAATATTCCGCATTTATCAATTTTTATGTGACCTCAGAATTTAAATTACGAATTTCAAAATGATTCTTTAAACGTGAAAAATTTATTACAAAAATTTGGGTTAATTAATTGGAATTTGTAATTTGGGTCCTGGGTGTCACAAAATATATGCCTGAAACTGAACAAGAAGCGATACTCAGGCACTGTCATAACTCCAAATATGGAGGCAACCATGGTGCATCGGGAACTGCTGCAAAGGTATTACAAAGTGGTTTTTATTGGCCTACCTTATTCCAAGATGTTAAAGCTTATGTTCAAAAATGTGATGTTTGTTAATGGAGTGGAGGTCTCTCTACTAAAGTTGGTATGTCTTTGAACAACATCCTAATTATAAAGTTGTTTGATGTTTGGGGGATAGACTTCCTGGGACCTTTTCCCAAGTCTTACTCCAATGAGTACATCTTAATGGCAGTGGATTATGTATCCAAGTGGGTTGAGGCAATCCCCACCAAGACCAATGATGCACATGTGGTATTAAAGTTCATCAAGAAAAACATTTTCTCAAGGTATAGGGTGCCTAGGGTAATCACCAGTGATAAAGGGACATATTTCTGTATAAGCTGATGGAAAGAGCTTTAAACCATTATGAAGTACTACATAAGGTGTTCACTCCCTATCACCCATAAACTTATGATCAGGTGGAATTATCTAACAAAGAAATTGAAAGAATCCTTGAAAAGGTGGTAGGGAGATCCAGGAAAGATTGGTCTATTAAATTGGACAATGCTTTGTGGGCTTACTGTACAACTTTTAAAAATCCTATAGGCATGTCACCTTATCAACTTGTGTATGGTAACAATTGCCATTTACCCGTGGTGTTGGAACATAAGGCATGGTGGGCTACTAAGTTTCTAAACATGGAATTTACACAAGCACAAGAAGAAAGAGTTTTGAAGCTATATGAGTTAGATGAATTTAGACTCATGGCTTATTAAAGTGCTTCCTTATATAAAGAAAAGACAAAGAGATGACATGACAAGAGGATTAAGCAAAAAGAGTTTCAGGAAGGTGATCAAGTCATCTTATTCAATTCAAGGCTGAGATTATTTCCTGGAAAACTCAAGTCCAAATGGTCTGGTCCCTTTGCGATTGAAAAAGTGTATCCATATAGAGTTGTGCTCTTGAGGGAACTAAATGCTGGTAGAACTTTTAAGGTCAATGGACAGAGGCTAAAGCTATACTTTGACTTAAGAGGCAAAAGCCCTCTATTGATCTTCAAGCACCTGCTTAGGTGCTATGTACGTCAAACTTATGACGTTAAAGAAGCGCTACTGGGAGGCAACCCAGAAGGAATTCATTTTTTGTAATTTTTTATTTAAAAAAAGAGAAAAGAAGAGAATATAAACATAGTTCAGTTGCTTCTAAAAGAAAAAGAGAGAAGAATAAAAAAAATCTATTATGTAATAAAGGATTTGTATTGATTAATTTTCATTTTACAGATAAGTGAATAAGTCAAGCGTATGCCAAGGATGATAGGTCACGATCACGAATCAAGTCAGCATAGGGCAAACCAATGCGCGTACCCGCATTGGGGAGTGTGTGGTTACGTTGGGTTTAAGTTCAAGATGTCAATGATTGAACGTACCAACACAGGACTGACATGCTCACGCTCAGTACAGACAAGGGACCATGAGCATTGTACCTGCACTGAGCGTGATTACACTACATGAGTGTATGTTATGCTCGAGGGATTTTTAAAAGGCACTTCAGTCAAAGCTTGCATATTGACGCTTGGTCAAGGCGTGCCTGTGCCTAGCTGCTGTGTGTCAGGGATAAGTTGCAGGAATCATGTGCGTGTACCTACGTTCGCTAGCATAGACATACGCTTAACAAGAAAACTTTTCAGAAATCAAAACAAGGGTTGAACGTACCAACGCAAGGACTAAGCATGCTTACATGTAGCCTCAGGTTTGAAACAAAGTCTGTTATGTTTACAGGTTAGGGACTAAGCGTTTTCACGCCATGATAAGCGTGCCCACGTTGACCTTTGGTGCTTTTGAAGACTCCAATTGCGCGCTTCCACGCTAGTAAGCGTAAGCTTACACTCAAAAAAAGGTGTCAGGTTCCACTATTATAGAATCCACGCGTGTTGATGCTCATCAATTAACATGCTCATGTTGGGAAGAAAAAGAACCCATGTGCCAAGTTAGTAGATGAGCAAGCGTACTCATGCAGGCTTCCTATTTATAAATAACGAACCCAACATACCAAACCCTAACTCAGTTCTCCTACTCCTTATTATGTCTCTTAGAACTTCAAAAGTCACGGCTCTTTTGATTCCCATCTCAAAGGTAACGTCTTTTGGGTTATTAACTACATTCATTTTCATTTACTCATATTAAACACCATTTAATCCATCCATTACACCCTTCCATCATCACCCTTCATCTTGTCTTTTTATTTTCCACTAAACCTCACTACAAATATACATTCCCTCTAACTCAATGGACACAAGACCTTCAAGAAACATAATCACGAGTGAGAAAATCAGAGCCATGGAAGAAGAACGAGTTTCTAAAAGAGAGAAGTTGAAGGGGGTAGCAACATCAAGTATTCTCACTTCTCCCTCTCCTAAAAGGACCAAGAAAGATAAGGGAGAAAAACGTTCTGAGTATAGGGAAAACTATGATTGGACTCATTTTTAGGATTCAAAGTCAGAAAAAGATTTCGAAATACAGTTCAAAGAAAGGTGTATGATCAGAGATAGGTTAATGTTATTGCAAAAGGAGGATTGCCCTCACCCTGAAATTCATGCTGCCATGTTGTCTAGGGGATGGCAATATTTAAATAGAGTGTTGGGTCAGGGTTATTATGAACTTACTAGGGAGTTCTATGAAAACTTTAGGGCTAATGCTAAAGATGAAGAGGTTCCTTATTCTTCTTATGTTAGAAGGCCAGCAATTCCATTGTCTACAGAAATCATCAACAAGGCTCTCAAGTTACTAATTGTGGATGTTGAGTGTGAATACACAAAAATTTTAAGTGGTTTCACACACCCCATCAACAAAGAAATGGTGGATTATGTGCTTCAAGTTTGTTGCTAAGAGGGAACTACATTTGAGACTACCGTGGGTGGAGCACCCAAGTTTGGTGCAAATACATCTTTTCTTCTCTACAACTTGTGGCTCATTCCATAGAGGTTGTAGTGAGAAGGATGATATTGATTTATTGTTTAATGGAGGATTTATATATGGATTTGGGGAGTTTAATTTTGTTTGAGATGGTGAGAACAGGTTACAAAAAGGCACAACTTCCTTATTATTCAATTATATCTTTGCTTGCTAAGAAGCTTAAAGTGAAGAATCATGAGCAAGATTGCCTTAAAGTAAAGACGGAAAGGTCCCTTGACAATCTGTGAGTCAGGGATAAGATTGACTATGCTCCGGTACATGAGCCAAGACCCCTTAGGCCTCAACCTTACCAATCACTCGTGCCAACCTTGTCAAATGTTATGAGTGAACTTCAAGCCATCAAGAGGATGTAGTTGGGAACATGTGACATGGTCATGAACCATGATATTTAGCTGAGGAAGATAGCTACTGTTCTCTAATTGGACTCTTCCACTGGATTGATGGTCCCTACTGATAGGGATCAATGGCTTACCTCTATCAGATTCATTGTGCCCCTAATGGAAACCACTTAACTTATCCATACCTCTGCTGCTCAAGATGAACCTATGATGGAAACGAATGAAGAAGAAAAGAAAGGGGGAAATAAAGATGCCTAGGAGTTTAATTTCTGTTGTTTTTAAAATTTCATGTAATTTTATGATTTATGGTGTTTGTCTTGAATATTTTGTATTTTCATTAAGTACGCTTTAAGACGACTTCTTTGAATTTTGCAATTTTCTGTAATGAAAGAAAAAAAGGTACGTTTGTGTGTTTGTTTTTTTCTCATTCCATTGTAAATCCACTGCGTTCCTTTTTAATTGTTGCATTTGATTTCATTCATTGTAAATCGCATAACACTCTGCTATGTTGAAAGCTTCGCTAAGGCAGGTAAGTATTCTTATCCTTCCCTTTAAGCATTTTGCAATTGTAGAAACCAAAAAGCTAAATTTTTTTTGGAAACAAGCAAAATATAACAAAATTGATACAAATAAAGGTCAATGAAATAAGTTAAAGGAAACACATCTCAATAACTTAGTTGTTTATTTCAAAATTTTCTAAATGATTAAGGTTGTCCATTGTCCTGAGTGCATGAGACTATTCAGTTCTGAATGTTATCATTGAATTACTAGTATATGCATCATTGATCTATGCTAGCAATCTGAGACTTATGTATTTGTTCTAAGTTTAGGGATGTGGTTGGCTGACTATTTGCTTGGTTAAGTTTTGAGCCTTAATTCTTGGTTGAGTGTACTTGCATGTGATAGGGAGATAGAACTTACTTCTATTCTTTCTTATACTTATGCTTGATACCACATGGAAATGATGAGGGTCATTTTTGTATAATTAGCCAGGGCCAAATGCAAGCTATCTTGTACTTAAGTTTACCCCTTGACCCATTAATTTGAGCCTAAGCCATTTCATTGTGTACTTGTATGAACCCGCATTACAAGCCTTAAATTTTCTAAGGAAAAACAATAAATTTACCCTGATATATTTATTAAGCTTGTCTTGCTTTGGTTGGTTGCTAGGGACTGGCAATTCTTAAGTTTAGGGAAGGAAGTGTACCCCACAACAAAATAAATGGCACACTTGTTGGTTTGGTATGTGTTGAAAAATAGGAAAATATGACTTTAAAATTTTTCTTTTTGATAATTAAAGAGAAAGAGAGGGCCTAAGTGTAAGCAGGTGTAGAAAAAAATGTATAGTCCAAAGGAGTAGAAAAATAAAAATGAAATGAAAAAAGCAAAGCTAAGAAAAATCATGTAAGCACTAAGTTTAAAAGTCTCTCTCTCTCTCTCCTATATATATATATATATATATATATATATATATATAGAGAGAGAGAGAGAGAGAGAGTCTTCCTAAAAACTCTAGGGGTAATAATGAGAAAGTCATTTGGAACAAAAGCAAGATAATCTTATGATCATATTTGAAACCTTGCTAATAACTAGAAAAACAATAATTGAGCCATGAGCTCAGCCTCATTATAGCCTAAAAAGTCCTTATTGATCCATGTGTGTGCTTGTATTTGTGTAATAATTAGAATAGTTGCAAGCTTTTGTTGACTTGTTATATTACAAGTGTTGAGTGCTTAACCTTGAATCATATACACAGAGTGTGAGTGAAACACCTATCATGAGAGGTTTTGTCATCACCATATATCCCAAGCTAAAGGATGAAGTATACTCAGTATTGTGTAGTAGCATTTAAAGATTTGATATGTGTATGTTATAGCTGAATGATGCATGATTAATTGGATAGTTGATTATGCTTAGATTAGTGCACAGCTTTAATTTTCTAACATTGCTTGAGGACAAGCAAATATCTAAGTTTGGGGATGTGATAAGTCTTGAAAAGACTTATTCTTTTAACTGTTATTTATGTGTTTTATAGATAATGTAGTCATTTAATATGTTATTGATAAGCTAGCTAAGTATTAATTGTGAAAATTTGAAATCATAAGATATGAAGGAAAATTATATTGGATAGCTAAATATTTAAAGATTTTTTTTAGGAAAATATTTAGAAAATGAATTAGGAGGAAAATCATGAACCAAGTGTGATGAATATGGACTTATGTACCAACGTGCTAACATTGTTTCCAGCGTACCTACGCTAGGAATTTTGTCCTTGTTTCAGGTTGAAATGGAAAGAGGTTGAGAGAGTCAGCGTATCTACGCTACACTCACACTCACAGCTACACTGGAAGAAAAAGGGAAGCTCCAAGGTCACGTGTGCTTACGCTACCCAGCGTAAGTCTACGCTAGCACACGAGGGGATTTTTGCACCCAAGTTAGAGGGCCAGCACTTCAACGCTGGTCACACGTTCAAGGCTTACACACAAGTATCGGGGGATTCGAGGAACCACGCATGCCTACGCTACCAAGCGTAAAGTCACGCTGGTTTAAGTGCTAATCTGAACTTCAAATTAGAAGGTTAATGTCTCAACACTGCTCACACGCCCAAACTTACACTCAAATCCTCAAGGAATCAGGCCTTACATCAAAATCCCCGTGTGGCTACACTGCTTCGCGTATACCTATACTGGATTTATATTAAGGTAGGAGGGCATTTAAGAATATAGGCGTACTCACGCCTGATTCACACTCAACTTACACACACCTTATCATCACTATCAGGTCTATATCAAGAGGCCAAAGTTACATGCATACCTATGCCTGCTCTCTAGGACTCATGTTCATTTGTTTCAATAATTTAGCGTGCACTTATGCCCATAGGCATGCCTATATGCATTCATGAGGGAAAGGCACCTGATTCAAATAATTCATGTTGTCTTGTTATAATTCTAGGCTAAGTTAAGTTTTGTTATTTATGTAGAAGCCCGAAAAAGGCAATTTCATAATTTGTAATTTTAGTAGTTGTTAGTTATTTCTAGTTAGTATAAATAATTAAATAACAATGTAATTAATAGATATACTTCATAATTCAAAATTCACTCTCTTTCTTCAGATTTTCTCTATTTTCTCCACCTTCTCTCTATAATGAATCATGTCTTCTCCATCAACTAGGATATGTTTTTCCACTTTGTGCACCTAAATCTCCATGGTTGGGATCTATTGAAGCTTCAACGAAGGTTAATGTTTGTTGATTAAGGATTAATTTCTATTAAGGCATGTCTGAACATTGTAAGGTTATGGACTTCAACTTCTGAATTAGAAGATTTAGACCTATTTAGAGTTTCTCTCTAGAGAGGAATCATGGTAGATATCTCTAGTAGCATTTTGCTTCCTAGTTACTTCAGGCCTAAGATATTAGATGGATAGCTAGGGTTCAACCTCAATTTCACATTAAGTTTCGGTGCATGTGAATACCTAAGGAATTAGGGTTTATATGTAGTGAGATAGCAATAATTGCCTAAGGGATTATGGATTATTCACCTGTGGAATTCTATGCATGACCTTAGTGGACATTTATGCCTTATTCATATAGTTTTGACTGACATTATATGTTGAAGCTAATTCTAATCTACCTTCATTACTATCAACTACATCAATCTCTGTTACAATTTTATTTTACTGTTATGTTTTAATCAAAATTCATAAAAAAACAGAATATATAAAAAGTATAAAAACATAGATTCAATGTGTTGCGTGTGCTTTTATTTAGTTCAAATAGTATCAGCCCTAGGTTGAGGTAATTAACTCAATCCCCGTAGGAATAATACCAATGTACTTAATTTAATGATTGGTGCGCTTACCATAGTTATCATCATCTGATGATTTTGCATCACAAATCAGAAGAATCTACGAGCATTAATTTGTCTCTCAACTTTAAATTCCTACATCTTTTATTTTATTGCATCTTGGTTCTGTTTGGACCTTTATTTCTGTAGTTTTACTGCATTTATTATATGTATTTTCTATTATATATACTATTGTATGCCTTGCATCAACCGTTAAATCATGTCATCGCACTTGATCTTTATTTACTTGAAATTTAGATTGTCTTGGGTGTGATTGATGTTGTTTTTCTGGTTGTGTTGCTATAATAATTTCCATCCAATTTTGTTTTAATCCGTCCATCATTTACACTTTTTCTTCTACTCCACTTCTGTGTTCCACTTTAAATTTTTGTTTTACTTGAAAAGACCTTAACACCATAAGCCTATCAATTTAAGAGCTCAAAGAGGACTTCGATTCACGTCCCAGATTGAACTTGTGAATCAAATAGGTTAAATTAATTTCACCACAAACAATAACATTATCAAACTGTTGGTCAACATTGAACTTAAAAAGATCAAAATTATTTGTGACTTGAGATATGTTGATTCTACTTGTCCTACCAACCAAACCTCTTGTCATTCTTCTATATTTCACATCTCCATAATCGATCTAATCTTAGTAGTTGGGTTTGAAACTAAACTTGTACAAATGAAATATAACCTTAATTTTAATCAAAATCTTACAACATCTAGATCCCACACAATGACATCTTATATCATTCTTTGAATAATAATAAGGTTGCTTTGCTCTCTAACCCCTCTAATAAACTCACTTTTTAAATCTCTCCCAAAGAAACAAAGACTATCATACATCTATAAACGCTCATCACAAAATCTACATTGCCAACATACCCCTAGGTTGTAACACATGTATTATTTAAAATTACACACCAATTCTAAATTAATTATGTAAAAAATTAAGTACATATTTAATTTGTATATTTCTAAATTTTTAATTTTTAATTTCTACTTTAAAATTCTATTTTTTTATTTTTCTAAAGTATAATTTGAAATTTCTGAATTTATTATTTTTCCTAAATTCTAATTAGAAATTTCTATTTTTATGTTGAAAATTCTAATTCAAAGTTTTATCTTTAAATTTGTAACGTCCAAAATTTCTAAAGCTATATCTTAATAATCTCAGGCGAGAAATACAATCTAACAAATAAATTTCACGGTAAATGATTCATCCTAAAGTTCAAATGTCAATATTTTCTAAAACATAATAGTTTAAATAAAGATCTTATAATTAAAACATAAAACTAGAATCAAATGGTTTACTAATCTTTAAGTTAAAACATGTTTCAATTGATTCAAAAACTCACTTTTTTGTGTAACAAACATGTAAAAATAAGCGAAGTTGTAAACAGTTACCTCTACACTCTGAATCACACAAATGAAATATGAGAGATTAAAGAGAATTTGGGGAAATGATTTGAAATGCTTAGGAAATGTAAGGAGAATATGTTGTGCATGCAAGATATGTTCATTTTTTATGTGAGGCAGGTCCCACACTATGTTCCTGTTAGAACCAAGTCTGTCTTACAAAGGACTTTAGAGAATTTAAATATTATTTTAAGACCCCAAGATTTGTTAATAACATGCATCAAGGCCTTTAATTAAATAAAGTTTTTTAAAATATTATTTAACCCTTTTACTTAAGTGTTTCAGAATGCTAAGTCTATGATGCATAAGCTATAACTCAAAAGGGGAGTCCATCATTCAAAATCTACATGGGAGTAGTTCAAAATATTTCAAGTCTGTCTCAGCCTAAGTCTGCATGGGACCAGTTCAAAATATTGCAACTTTGTCCCTACCCTAAGTCTGTGTTGAAGACAACGCTCAAAAGAAATTCTCTAAGTTATCTATCCCAAACTTGAGTCTGCTAAGTCATATTCTTCAAACGCATCATCTCTCCAGACTCAACATCTTTCTTTCTAACATGATCAAGCTTCAAGACACTTTAGACTTGGACATTTCAAGACAAAAGAATGGATCTCTAATTCTGAATCAAAACATGCAAGGTTGTCTCAGTCATAAACCCCTCCAGTTAAGTCTGTTTGTAGCCTGATACGAACAAGAGACAAAACAATTAGAGAAACAAACTTTCATATCGATGAAGCTACTCTGAATAGATCAAAAAGTTGTCAACATGTTGTACTAAAGTTAGACGCCTTCAAAAAGTCAAACAAGATATATTGCAACATCCGATGTTAGACAAAAAAGAACAAAAAGAGAACTTTCTCTGTGCAAGATTTGAGGCACCTATTTTCATGCAAACCTCGTCTATCCTTAAACTAGACATTATCGTTTTCTCTTCTCTCATGCTTCTACGCTCAAATGACTACCTCTTCTCCAATGGAACAGTAACAACTATTTTCAAGAGCCTTCTAAAGGGAGAAAACCCAAGACCAGTGAAGATATGAGAAAACAGAATACTTTAACAAGGACACCCAGAAACAAAGACTCAATCTAAGATTTTCATTTACACTGCTACTTGCAGTCTTAGTCTTTGTTTTTTAGTTTTAACTTAGTGTGCACATTTGCTTCACTTCAAATTCTTTGTACACTATATGTAAGTTATTACAAAAACAATCTTTCATCCATCTCTAGTTCAAGTATGGTTGTGTTAACCACTCTTAATTTCTTGTGGGAAACAGTGTTGGCCTGAAGAGGCCTTTGAAAGAATACTTGGGTGGGTCTGAGCTAGGAATACTTGGGATAAGGCACACTGTATTTCAAGGAAAAGAAAAGCAGAGTGTAATCTGAAATTTGTTTTTTTTTGTAGTGTCAAAGAAATTGCTAGAATAAATTAGGGTCTAAATCTAAGTGTGGCACCTTATGCATGTGTAGCATGGTCATGTCATGGTATGATAAAATGGTAACATAATGGTGACAAGATGTCATGTGGTATGTAATGGCATGTTTATTGAATGGTATGACAATTGAGAATGGAAATTCAGAAGAGAAGCAACATGAATAGAGAAAGGAATTGGATACACACACGGTAATATTTGAAATGCATATTCCCATACATAAGAAATAGCTACTTGTTAAACAAGCAGCAAATAAACTTTGATAGCAAGTTAGTGATCTTGCTAGAAAAGTAGTGTGGCTGTGTATTGCCACATCATGATTTGGGGTATGGAGAAAGGGCAGGTTTTACGTGATGGTGATGCCGAAAAAATAATTTAGGGTATCAAAAATCAGATACCTAACAGGTAACTAGTTACCTTTTTAGAAGTTGTTTTTAATAAATATGTAATAATTCATGGGATAGGAATTAGGAAAAAATCCCAACAGGAAAGTTGTAGATCTTGATTTCCTCTTCTATGTAATATATCATTTGCAAAAATATAATGTCGGTAGCCCAAGTTATGCTCGAATCAAGGTAAATTGTTCCTGAAGCTCCTAAATTAATAAGGGCTGGAGAGCGAGATTTATGGAGGCTAGGGCTTTAGGAATTGGATTTTGAGCCCTTAGGGTCTTTTGATACGGAACCATAGAAAGAAGAATGGAGCGATTCTAATATTGTATGAGAAAGATATGTAATTTTTCCCAAAATAGTGTAGTGTTGTTGCGAAAATGAAACATGTCAGGAAAGAGCATGAAAACTATACCAACTCGGGCAGATCTAGCCTTCAAGGTTTGCACAAAAGTCATAGAGAATTTTGTTACAGAAATATGAGATCGCGATTGCGCGAATCAGAGATCATATGAAAAAGTTATGATTTTTCGAATGAACCATGCGTATATTAAAGTGATTAAATAATTAGTTTTCAAAGTACAAATACTTGGTCCTTAGTTTTGGGGATGATATAGTACAAATCAAAGTTTAATTCTAGAATTAGAGATTATAGATCTCTTCGTAACGAAGAAACCAAGACCAGAATCACTCGATTCTAGCGTCGTATGAGAAAGTTAGATTCAAAACATTGAAGGTGCTGAGGCCAAATTTGGGGGTTCAAATTAAATTAATCGTTTCTTTGGGAAACGGGGTTGATAGGGCCCGAATTAGGATTTGGCTCCTTCAGCAAAAGTTCCTAAAACGTTGAAATGGTCCACCAAAGACTAACCGTGCTACCATCAGATATCCTGAAGCATATACATGATCAAACGTTAGGGGTACCTAAGGTACTGGTCGGGCCTGTCGGACCGAGCCTGTTATCCTTGATTCACTGCAAGAAAGTCCTAACAGAAGTAGTTTCCCCTATTAGATCACTAGTCTCAGGTTGGATCGTCAAAATTGAATCGTCCACTGGGTCCCATAGTTTAAATATGTGAACCCGACTATATTTTATTATTAAACATAATTATCAATTAAATAATTATTAATCAAATAAAATATTATTATTATATAAATATACAATTTAAATAAATGGATAGATAAATATTAATTAAACATTTAAAATTAAATATTAGATATTATTAATTATTACCATAATTAAATTTGATTAAATATTGAAATTAAATAATTAGACATTATTAATAACTATTATCATTATTAGATATATTTTCAAAATAAATAAATATTGATTGAAATTAAATGTTAATTTTTAAATATTAAAATTAAGTATTACATATTAAATATTATTAATCATCAAATATTAATTATATTATCCTTAATCAAACAGTATTATTAAGTATCATTATTATTATTCACTCATCTTCCTAAACTAAATTCCTCATTACTCACACTCTCTCGAGATCTCTTTATCTTATACTTATGTCTGAATTGCTTTCTTTTCTCTCTATTTTCTCATAGTAAAACCATTCGAGGAACAGGCCTAAGCCTCAAGCTTTCTATAGAAAGCTTTACAGGGCACCCTCAAGAGTCCCTAAGGGTCCGAGTTCCTGTCCTAGAGATCAAGGTTGTTACACTGCTAAATCTTGTTTAATAAGGTTTTATATTTCGAAAAGAGTTACAAACGTATTCAACCCCTTCTAAGTCTGTGTTTGAACCATCAGTTCCACATAAGATTTTAAAAATTCTGAAGAGATCTTAGGCCATTTATTTGTTTTTAGCATGGAAGGACACTCTTACACACCAATCAAACACAAGCCTTTTCATATCGTTAAACATGACATGAAAGGTTATTCCATGTAACAACCACTTACTCTTACACAAAAGCTAGTGTGGGAGGTTGTCCTACACAATGACCCCAAGCAAAAGCACATTATTCTTGTAGTGATCCCTAAAAAAAATTAATTATCAATAAGGATGAAGTATTATTAGTATGATTGAGTTTGTATTATTTTTCCTTGGGAATCTTTAATTTATTTGATATGTTTGATTATTAATTAAAAACTTGAATGTGAATCTCAATTACTAGTCTATAAAAATTTAAGATTTTTTAAAACTCTGTATTTCAGTATGTTGAATAATAAATAATGGATTAATGGGAATCATAGAAGCAGTAGCAAAGGACATGTTGATTAGCAAATTTATGGCATTTGTGTAACATTTTGTGTCTCTTTGCTATTAATTTAAATGGTAGCGGGCAACATTTTAAATGCTATGTTTGGTCATCAAGGTTAAATCCTTCCCATCAGTTTTCAAATGGCTAGCCCACATTCCATTCCTCAACCACTACGCCAAAATAGCACTGGTACTAGCATACTTGTGATCAATTTCTTGCATTGCCAGTCCATTTATTGTTGGTAGCACTATCGTTCAATTACTACATATTTACAAATATCATGATAATTTTAAAGTGATACCCTTCCTTTATAGTTGGCAAAAATGTCTAGCCTGGATAAATGCAACACCCAATAGGCCAATAATGACCCTTTTCTCTTTGTTCTTTCCTTTTTGTTTTCTTTCTTTAGCTAAACTAGCTCTAATCCCAGGTCAAAAACATCTTAAAAGCATTGGGTAGATTTGTATTTTTGACGTATAGGTTGTCTTTAAATTGTCAACATTTTCGACTAAAGTATCAACATTAATTTCAATTTGTGGTCCTCAATCCAAGTTGAATAAATTTGATCCTTGGAGATTTAGCCCATATTTTCCTAAGAGAACTTTTAGCCGAAATAGATTCAAAAGCCTAAGTTACAGTGAAAACCTACAAAACATGAATACATCTCATTAAATTAGATATTTAATATCTATCAAATTTAAATAAAATTAGAACATTTTGATCGAGACACTATTTTTTTTCCCTTTTCCATCACATGATATCCAAATGTTAGCAAAACAGCAGTGCCATCAATTTAGAAACTATTGAATTCCTATTTGAGTTGTAGTTGAGGAGGTAATTTTTCAATTTATTAGTTAAACAAAATTTGATTAATGTTAAACGTAATGTAAAATCAATATACTTTTATTTTTACAATGAATAAGATTCAAACGTAAAAAAGAAAATTCACAAGCAAACTGATAGGAAAAAAGAAAATGACAGAATGTAGAGTTTCTGCTGCAATACAAGAGGGAACTCCAGTTCATGAGGGAGCAAACGCAAAGTGACACAGAAGAGAGAAACACAGAATCTCTATGCGTATGTCGTAGAGAATCTGGAAAAAAGAATGCGCAGATTAGCACAGCTTTAATCCACCTTCTTCCTCCTTGCTCTTCCCTTGCCTTCAATGCTAATGTGCGCTACACCTGCACACCCCTTAACATCGACACCCCACACTCAAACATTACTCTAATTCCTTCTTTTCTACTATTGCGACCATGTCTACCCTTCTTCTAATCATGCTACTGTGCGCACCCTTCTTATCATGCGCCCGGTGTGGCTCCGTCACGGAGATCCAAGCCTTAACGTCGTTCAAGCTCAACCTGCATGACCCTCTCGGTGCACTTAACGGCTGGGACCCGTCAACGCCATTAGCTCCATGCGACTGGCGTGGCGTTTCATGCAAAAACGAGCGAGTCACTGAGTTACGCTTGCCTCGGCTTCAACTCAGTGGGCAACTCAGTGACCGTGTTTCAGATCTACGCATGCTTCGAAGGCTAAGCCTTCGTTCAAACTCCTTCAACGGTACCATTCCTCACTCGCTCTCCAAATGCACGCTCCTACGCGCCTTGTTCTTACAGGACAACTCATTCTCCGGCCAACTCCCGCCGGAGATCGCAAACCTCGCCGCTCTTCAGATTCTCAACGTCGCCGGAAACACTCTCTCCGGCGAAATTCCCGCCGAACTTCCCCTCCGTCTGAAATACGTTGACCTCTCCGCCAATACCTTCTCCGGCGAGATTCCGAGCACCTTCGCCGGACTTTATCAGCTTCAGCTTATCAACCTGTCGCTCAACCAATTCTCCGGCCTGATTCCGGCAAGCATTGGAGAGCTCCAGAACCTGCAATACCTCTGGCTTGACCACAATTTTCTCGTTGGAACCTTACCTTCGTCGCTCGCCAATTGCTCCTCACTCGTGCATTTGAGCGTGGAAGGGAACGCACTCGCCGGTGTGTTGCCCGCGGCGATTTCTTCTCTTCCGTACCTTCAGGTTTTATCCATCGCGAGGAACAACCTCACAGGCTCTGTTCCGGTTTCAGTGTTCTGCAACGTCTCCCTCGAGACGCCGTCGCTTCGCATTGTCCGGTTAGGGTTTAACGGTTTCACGGATTTTGCATGGCCTCAAGCAGCGACGTGTTTTAGCGTTCTCGAGGTTTTGGACATTCAGCACAATCGCGTGCGTGGCAAGTTTCCGTTGTGGTTGACCAAAGTGGCCACGTTGTCGGCGCTAGATGTTTCCGGCAATGAACTTTTCGGTGAGATTCCGACGGAAATTAGAAACCTCGAGAAATTGGAGGAGCTGAGGATTGCGAACAATTCATTCTCCGGCAATATTCCGCCGGAGATCGAGAAATGTAGGTCCCTGCGTGTTGTTGACTTCGAAGGTAACCAGCTTTCCGGTGAGGTTCCTTCGTTTTTCGGCCACCTGACCGAATTGAAAGTTCTATCCCTTGGTCGGAACCACTTCTCCGGTTCCGTTCCGGTGAGTTTTGGCAAACTTGCCTCTCTTGAAACCTTGAGTTTAACGGGTAATATCTTGAATGGTAGTATGCCAGAGGAGGTTATGGGGTTGAGGAATTTGACAATTCTAGACCTTAGTGGAAACAAATTTTCAGGTCACATTTCTGATAGAATTGGAAATTTGAGTAGATTGATGGTTCTGAATCTGAGTAACAATGGCTTCTATGGAGAAATTCCTGCTAGCATGGAGAATCTCTTTAGGCTAACTACACTTGACTTGAGCAAACAGAATCTCTCTGGTGAACTGCCATTTGAACTTTCCGGGTTGCCAAGTTTACAGGTCATTGCTCTGCAGGAGAACAACTTGTCTGGGGATATCCCTGAAGGGTTTAGCAGCTTGAGCAGTTTGAAATATGTGAACCTAAGCTCTAATCAGTTTTCTGGGCTTATTCCTAAGAATTATGGCTTTCTTCGATCATTGGTTGTTCTTTCATTGTCCGGTAACAGCATTGCAGGAATGATACCCCCTGAAATTGGAAACTGCTCTGACATTGAAATTCTTGAGCTTGGATCAAATAATTTATTAGGTTCTATTCCTAGTGAGATCTCTGGCCTTTCCCATTTGAAAGTGCTTGATTTGAGTAGGAACAATTTGACTGGAAATTTTCCAGACGATATCTCCAAATGCTCATGGTTAACTGTTTTGTTAGCTGATCATAACCACCTTTCAGGTGCTATATCCGGGTCATTGGCAAAGTTATCATCCCTGACCATGTTGGATCTCTCTGCCAACAAATTTAGGGGCGAAATCCCAAGTAATCTATCAATGATCCCTGGTTTGGTGTACTTCAATGTCTCAGGTAATAGCCTGGAAGGTGAGATTCCACCAGTGTTGGGTTCACGGTTCAATGATTCCTCTGTATTTTCAAATAACCAAAATTTATGTGGGAGGCCATTAATTAGGAAGTGCCAGGAGTCAGACGGAAGGGAAAGAAACAGGTTGATTGTGTTGATTATTATCATCTTAATTGGAGCTTGTTTATTGGCACTGTTTTGCTGTTTTTACATTTTCAGCCTACTGAGATGGAGAAGAAGGATCAAAGCTGCAGTGTCCGGGGAGAAGAAAAAGAGTCCTAGGACAAGTTCGGGAGCAAGTCAAAGTCGTAGCAGCACCGATAGCAATGGACCAAAACTTGTCATGATCAAAACCAAAATCACACTTGCTGAAACAATTGAAGCAACAAGGCAATTTGACGAGGAAAATGTGCTGAGCAGAACAAGATATGGGTTGGTATTCAAGGCTTGCTACAATGATGGAACGGTTCTTTCCATTCGCAAGCTCCAAGATGGATCACTAGATGAAAACATGTTCAGAAAAGAAGCTGAATCACTGGGAAGAATCAGGCACAGGAACCTAACAGTTCTCAGAGGCTATTATTCTGGACAGCCAGATGTGAGACTTCTAGCATATGATTACATGCCCAATGGAAACCTTGCAACATTACTTCAAGAAGCAAGTCACCTTGACGGCCACGTTCTGAATTGGCCAATGAGACACCTCATTGCAGTAGGAATTGCACGTGGCGTAGCGTTTTTGCATCAATCCTCATTGGTGCATGGTGACATAAAGCCTCAACATGTGCTCTTTGATGCAGATTTCGAAGCCCATTTATCAGATTTCGGGCTAGAAAAGTTGACAGTAGCCAACCCAGTTGAAGCTTCCACTTCAACTTCAGTGGGCACGTTAGGGTACGTGTCACCAGAAGCGGTGCTAACAGGGGAAGTAACGAAGGAGTGTGACGTGTACAGCTTTGGCATAGTTTTGTTGGAGCTTCTTACAGGAAAGAGACCCATGATGTTCTCACAGGATGAGGATATAGTGAAGTGGGTGAAGAGACAGCTTCAGAAAGGTCAAATTACGGAGCTGCTAGAGCCTGGTTTGTTTGAATTGGACCCTGAATCATCGGAATGGGAAGAGTTCTTGCTGGGTGTGAAAGTGGCTTTGCTTTGCACAGCACCAGACCCTCTTGATCGACCAACCATGTCTGACATTGTGTTCATGCTCGAAGGTTGTCGTGTTGGCCCTGATATCGCATCCTCTGCTGATCCCACCACTCAACCTTCTCCAGCATAACCAAAACATGGACACATACTTGGCAAAGTTTGACCTTTTTCTCTTAGAAAAAAAAAAAACAAGGTGCATTAAGTATTTATGATGTTATTTTTTAATTAAAGTTAGAGTTTTGTTTCAATAGTTTGCACATCATACATTGATATTCAAAAGTAGGAGCAAAGTATGAGTTTGCACATCCACTTTACTATTATCTTCAACTGAAGAACTTGGAATCGGAGGTGGGGGATGTGGGAGCCAGTGAAGATGTCAATGGCTTTTTGACGAATGCAGCAGGGTAGTGTTGACACGTAGGATAAGTGTTTTCTGATGTAACTGCGGGGGCCAGTGGATGGTGATGATATTAACTTTGTGGGGTCAGAAGCTGATTCTGTTCTCTAGGATAGGGTGTCGGGTAGTGTTCATGGACATGAGTTTCTTGATGCTACACGTGGCCTTTGTACTGTTGTACTAATCTTCAAGAGAAGGAAAATGGAGACAAGGATTGGAAGTCTCAATTATTAGACACTGTGTAATTGGGTCCTAATCCTATCAGCTTTTGATTTATTTGATTTGGATTATTGTAATGTGATCTGTCGTTTTGACTATTTTTGGGTTGGGGCGTGTATCAGCAACAGGGATTTAGGGAGGGAAAAGGAAAAAAGCATCCATTTGTCCCTCACTTTTGCTCTTATTAGCTTTATTTAAATTTAATAATTTTACGCTTCTGTTTCTATTTCTATTTCGCCTTTTTACCGTATTACGTAAGGGTCTCCTCGAAGCAGGGTTGAATTTTGAAGTAAAAATGAGCTAAATTGTATAGAAACTCTATCTTTTCTAAAAATGTTAACTTGGTTCTTTAATTATTTTTTTTTTCACTTTGGTCCCTTATGCGGTTTAAAATGTGTCAGGTGCGTCCTTCGTCAAATCCCTCTAACGCCGTTACTATTGCTGCCATCTTCTTGTCAGAAACATTCTTTGTAAACGACGTCATAGTCTTATTTCCCCCTTCAAACTGTTTTAGGGTTTTGTTAAGCCACCTCTAACTGACAATGACTTTTCTTGAGACATAGATCCAAACCACCACCTTCCTGTTCAAACCTTCACATGGACACAATCTCCTTCTGTGTGGAGCCCTCAATATTTTGATGTCGAGAATGCACGGCAAATCAAAGAGACCCATTTGCCCATCTTGTTCCAAACCCACCAGAACGTGTCTCTATTCTTGATTCCTTACACCCGCTATCGAAAATTTGGTTAATGTAATAATTCTGCAGCACACACTAAAGGTTAAACACCCATTTAATTCCATTAGAATCGTTACACTTGGCCTCAACAATTCTACAACACACAGTAAAGTTTTTCTTCATCATCCAAAACATGATTACAAATGGAAATAAATTTGTCTAAACATAAGAATAAAACCCTAAACATCAAAGCTTAAAATCATTTTTTTTCTTCCTCTTTGGTGTTAATACAAGTATCTCACAGAATCTCTGCTCAACACAGGTATAAGTTACTCTAGAGCATGCAATGCAAGCAAAACAGAGTAAAGTTGTTATCTGTGTCAGGTGACCAAATTGAAACAAATAAAACCCGACAAGGACCAAACTAAAATCACTAACACAACATAAGGGACCAAAATAAAACAATTACCTTCTGCTGATATGATATTAATGTGAACTCCTTGCAAGCCTCTACTCCACCCATATCCCCCATCAGCAGGTCCAGGAACCACTTCCACGAGTCTATGTTCTCACATTCAACAACAACAATGGCAATAGGAAGCATTTGGTCATTCGGAATGAGTTCCCTTGGCAATAGGAAATTGGAGAGACCCAGAAGTTGGTTAACTAGAGGTGTGCATGAAGAGAATGGAGAGGTTGCTGTTACCATTGGCAAATATAGTGCTCAGTATGAAGAGAACCAGGTCCGCATGGAAATTGAGATGCTTTTTGATGGGGTTGATTTTTCTGCGCCCCTCACCTGAGCTCGGTTTGAGGAGTTGAACAATGATTTGTTCCGGAAGACAATGGGGCCTGTGAAGAAGATAATGGAAGATGTTGGACTGCAAAAGAATCAGATTCTAAGCATCATCATGAACGATTAAGGGTTTCTTATGTTTGGGAATTGGGAATTTGAATATGATGAGTGTGAAATTGAAGAATAATTAAGGAAGAAAAGGGGATTGGATAAATTTTATGTTTTATGGAAGAAGCCATTGAAGGAGAAGGAGTTTATATCAAAGAAGATAGCAGCAACAGTAATGACGTTAAAGGAATTTGACGGAAGGACGCACCTGACACAGTGAACAAAAAATAATTAAAGGACCAAATTAACATTTTTAGAAAAGATAGAGGACCAAAGGATATATTTAGCCAAAAATATATTGTTGTTCGTTGTTTGATTTGGTTAGGTTAAAAAAATACAAAAATCAAATTAAATTTAATTGTTGTAGTTTGGATTAGTTTTTCTTTTGTTTTAAACTTCCATTTTAGATATTAAATACTTGAACATTATTGTAACAAGTACAAAAGAAAGATATAGTTTATCATTTTACTATATTTTACAAACAAATAATTTTTTGTGTTAGAAATACTCTATTTTATAATAAAAAATAAGGGCATTGGTTAAGAAAATTAAAATGGAAAGTTTTTAGTCAAAAATCGTAATTCAAACCAATGTTCAAAAACTAAATAGGACTAGTTGGTTCAACCAGAAAATTAGTGTACTGGCTTGAGTAACCTAAGGAATTGAGAGTGTAAAAAACCGACCAAATCGACCTTTCTTTTTTTAAAATCAGTTTGAATTGGTCCTATATTTCTTTTTTTAAAGTTTTTTAAATTTTTAAATATTTTTATAATAAATAAAATTCATATATGAAACATATGTATGAATTATTGTTATTTAATTATTTTTTATAAATTATTATTCATTTATACTATTAATTTAAAATGATTTTAATTCTATTTTTTGAAAAAACTTATAAACTTCTTATGAAGATATAATAAAATTAAAAATATAAATTTCATTATTACCGTCTGACTTGGGTTCAACTATAGTTGAATTATTAAATCTTAAACTAGTGTTTTCATTAGTTCAATCATCAGTGTCATTTGATGAATATTGATTAAAGTCACAGTTTTAAAAACCGGACCAGACCAGGCGGTCAGACCGGGAACCAGTCAAGGTACCGGTTCAGACAAGGGGAAAAACCGGGGCATCTCAGAACCGGTCAGAACTGGTCACAACCGATTGAACCGGTGAGATTCTAAAAAAAAATTTCTTTGCTTTCTTTTGCTATTTTTTAAAAATTCTATTAAAAAATATTTTTAAATAAATAAAAATTAGTTTTATTTATTATAATTTTTATAAAACATATAATATGATCCTTAGTTAACTTAATTTTTATATAATTTATTGTTAATATATCAATAATTATATTATATTATATTAAAAATATATTTTATTATGACTGGTTCGATCATGGTTCAACTACGGTTGAACCAATGAACCAGTAGTTTTAGTGATTCGATCATCGGTCTGGTTTTTAAAACCTTGCTTAAAACTTATTCATCCTGATTTCTGGACAGTCCATACATAATTTCCAATAAAAAAAACTTCTATTTTTGCTCCATTGAACAGTGTCCTTATGACACTTGTTAACATGACACTTTATAATTTATATGTTATATTTGTATAGAAGGATTGTGATAGTACTTAAGTTAATCTACTTATACATATTTTAGGTCCACATGATTATACTAGTGTAAAAATTGGATATAACAACGAGATATATTCACGGGTATAAGTGGATCAGTGATAAAAACATGGGCGGTGGCATTTTTGAAATTATAAGGTGAACGATATTATCAGCGAAAACTATATATCCACGGTTCACCTCATAACCGTGATCGTACCTATCAATATATATTCACGGTTGAGGAGTCAACCGTGGAAATATAGTACCTGAAATATATATCCACGGTTGTGAGAACAACTGTGACTATATATTCATGGTATGATGACGGTTATGTGAACCGTGGATATATATTGATGTCTATAATCACAGTTATATTTACAACCGTGGATATATAGTTCAGGTTTTAGAGTTTAATCACTTGGTACTGTATGTCCACGGTTGTTTCTATAACTGTGATTATAGATTTATTATTTATCCATGGTTGGGATCATAACCGTGGTTATATAGTTAACATTTATCCACGGTTTTTTGTTCAACCATGAATATATGTGTAATATATTCACGGTTTCAAGGGAAACCGTGAATATACATCCTTCTGAAACTTCAAAAGTCGCGCCTTTCACTCTTTTTTCACTTTCTCCTTACTTTCGCGCTGGTTATCGTCTTCTTCCTCGTCCTCCTCTTTGCTGGTCGAAGGCTTCTGGGTTCCTTTCCTTCTTCTTTCGCGTGCCCTTCTTCTTCTTCGTTCACCATTGTCAGGTAAGTGCTTCGTTGCCCTTCTTCTTTCGTTCACAGAGAAAGCTTCGTTGTTTGTGAGTTTATGTTTTTATATTCGACGTGAACTCTGTCTCTGCTATTTTGACATTGCCTGTGACACTGTGTGTGTAACAATGTTGTATGCCTGTGACATTGTCTCTGTTAAAGCTTATATCTGTGTCTCTGTTCCTTTTACACTTGCTGGTAATATTTTTGGGTCACTTTTATTTTTGTGTAATGAAGGTTGGATTAAAGATTGGTGTTGGTTGCTGAGGTAGACATTCAATTTTTATTAGACATTCAATTTTTATTGGTGTTGGATGAGGGACTTGTTGAAAAAGTTGAGGTGTATAAGTTGATTTTGTGTCAGTTTCATAATCAGTTGGGGAAACATAGTTGTGAAAATGGAGATTGCTTGAGTGTTTTCTAAATAATGTGTAGAATCTAAATAATGTTCTTGAGTGTTTTCTACTTCGTTCTCTTTTATTTCCAATGTTTTAAAACCCAACTGAGTCATTAAACCAGTCATTAAAAGAAAGGAATCAAAAGGAATAGTTAGAAACAACAACAATAACTAGGTTGAGTCATGTGGGCGAAAACGGGTAAGGATAGTTTAAGAGTGGCGTTGACATGGTCAAAGCGGCCTCGCACATACATGCTGAAGGATTGGAATTCTGTGGCAGGGTCATTCATGGAGAAAGAAGTGGGGACATTTTCAGGATTTATAGGAGGAGAAACATGTTTCAGAACCCATTCGCCATCATCAATACGTTTGTACCCAAACAAGGAGAGAGCATTTTTACCAATGAGGAAGGACCGTTGGAGTTTAATGCATAGTTCCTCAATAATGGGAATGTTAAAGTGGTGAATAATGCGAGTAACCAAGGGAGCATAAGGTAAAGGAGCATTAGTCTTGAGGGCCTTTTTCATGTGGTAGCAGATGAGAGAAGCCCAATTGAGAAGGTGAACGGTGATGAAGACCATGTGAGAATGATGTGAGCTTTAGTTAATTGGGCCAAATTGGTTGTCTGAGGAAGTATAATGCGAGCAATGATATAATGCATGAGACGACAATTGAATATGAAAGACCCAGCAAGAAAGTGACCACTTAAATTAGCATTGTCATTACAGATTAATTGTCGTGCCTCAAGATTGTTAAACTCCAATGCCTAGTTTTTAGAAAGTTGTCCTTCATAAATTTCTCCGATAAAGATGGACTGAGTAAGGGTGTAAAATAATGGTTTATCAATAATAATTTTAACCTTTTTAATATCAAAAAATGTAATCATCCTTAATCTTCATATTACAGTAAAAGAGACGAACAATGTTTGAATAAGGTCTTGAGTGTCAAAGAGATGAAAGTATTTAATGGTGTTGATATACTGGTCATCAACATATTTGAGATTGATGGTACAAAGTTAGATTTAGAAGGGGGTTGAATAAGTCTTAAACTCTTTTTCAAAAATGTACAGACCGCTCAAGTAGAAATCAATTTAGCAGACTAAAGTAAGAAGCAAAAAATCACACGGCGGAATTTATCCTGGTTCACTTTCAACTCAAAAGCTACGTCCAGTTCCTTCAAACTGAAGGATTTTTCACTATTGTAAAACACCTTTACAATACTGCACTAGCCCAGTGCAACAATATTCTTGACTCCAGCCACTTTTGGCTTAAACCCAAATATTCTTGACACTAGCCACTCCTAACTACAAATCCAAGTATTCTTTCAAAAGCCTCTTTAGGCCACAAGTGTTTCCCAACACAAATAGATTCTGGCAACACATCAGAATGTACAAAGTAAAGTAATAAAGTGTTTGAAGTTACAATCAAATAACTCAGCGTACAAGAGATTGAAATGTTTACACAGGTACACTGAGCTACAGACTACTACAAGTCAAGGTATACACGAAGCAGAACTACAAAGAAGACTTAAGTAGTGAATACAAGAACTTAAAAACTTAAAGAAAAGTCTTTCAGACTTTTGTTTCTTGTAAGAAAACAAGAGAGTATTCAAGTATGAATTGAACAACGTAACTGTCTTAAATTTGAAAGCTTCTTGTATTTATAGTCCTTCTGAAAAATATCTATTGGTTCAGCTTGAGGGATATTAGTCTCTTTGAGGATTGTGCTGTCATTGAGTACAGACACATGCTTCAGAGATGTTTTCTTAACTGGATTGCTTTGAAAGTTTTCAACAAAAGATCCTTTTTGCTTATGCATTTTAGGAAAACATGTACATTCTATAGAAATGGACTTTAGGCTATCCGTTCTGAACATGTTCAGCTTTTCTGACACCTTGAGATATGTGAGGCAGTTTTCTTAATATATACAAGAAATTTTTTAACTTTTCCATTGATTGCCTTTTTGATGATAGCTTTAGAGATGACATGAGAAAGTTCATACAACTTCAAATTTGGTAAGGAAAGATTCTTTTTCAAATACTTTGAAGAGTGAGAAATCTTCTCATGGTCTATAGGTTCAGACTAGCTTGATTCAGTGAAGCTTTGAGTGAGTACAAACTTCTTCGTTTCAACAATGAATTGAATTTTACGGACTCCCTCTATCTTTTGTAAATATAGTTCTACGGACTCCTATCACATTGAACAGACTTGTTAGACAAACAAACAGTACAGAATTCATTTTAGTTGAGAGTCTTGAGGTGTATTATTAACAAATCACAAGGAGTTCAGACTACTCAGTCATGAGTTCAGACTTGACTCTAATAGGGATCAATGACTTCTCGAGAGTGGAAGAGAGAATAAAATCATTCTTGTTATGAAGAAGATGAGAAGAACTCCACAAAGATGTGTAAAGTGGGGTTTTGTGGTATAGGTTCAGGGAAGGAGGTGGTACTGGTTCTTTTTTCTGGCAACAGGTTGAGATGAGGGGGAGGCCATGGAAAGAAAGATAAGGGGTGCAGAGAGTGAGGAACTGTGCTTCTATTCACGCAGAGGAGATAAGGAAAAGGGTCTCGAAGATGGACAAGACATGGTTTTGAAGAAACAAATCATGTTGAAATCAATTACCACTCACTTGTAATCAATTACGAAGAGTGGTTAACGTGAGTGAGAGCTTTGAGCGGCATGGGAAACAGGCACAGGGATTTGATGGGGATGTGAGTACAATCATAGGAAAGAGAAATATGTGAATCAAGGAATGTGGGAATTTAAAGGAATTGAACTTATTATTAAATAAGAGAATGAAAGAAGGAAATTAAAACAAATTGTATTTTGTTTGAAAGGGATTAAAAAAATAGGAAAGTGAAACATTTTAAAATTAAATTAACAGATAAAATTTGAATTTTGAAAAGAAAGATTTCAAAATTAAAATATGTTGGTTTTTGTTTTACAAAAAAATTAAATTTGAAATAAGAGGGGAAATGTTTTACAAAAAAATTAAATTTTAAATAAGAAGGGAAAGAATGAAAAGGTATGGTCAACACATAGGGAAGAGGCACACTGACATAATGGCAGAGTTTGAAAGGATTTGAAAGGACGTGACGTATCAGACCTGCAATGTTAAGAAGCATTGTAATCGATTACTATTATAGTGTAATCAGTTACACAATGACTAGCCATAAGGTAATCGATTACCAGGATAGTGTAATCAATTACATAGAGAGCTCAAGTGTATTTTTGGGCTGGGTTTGCATGTTGTAGAGGTTTAAGAGGGTTGTAAAATACCTAGTTCACTTCTTATATAGAAGAATCGGTCCTTAGGTAAATGTTTGATGAAGATATATGCTATTTGTTTGGAAGATTCTACAAATTCTAAAATACAATCACCTTTTTGCACATTGTCTCTAAGAAAATGATATCTAATTTCAATACGTTTTGTTCTAGAGTGTAGAACAAGATTTTTGGATAAGTTTATTGCACTAATGTTATCACACCTAATGGGGATTTGGTCTAAGGCGATACCATGATCTAAGAGTTGTTGTTTCATCCATAATATCTGAGCACAACAACTACCTGCAACAACATATTCTACTTCTGTAGTGGATTGGGCAACACTGTTTTGTTTCTTGCTATTCCAGGATACTAGAGCAGAACCTATCATGTGGCATGTTCCACTAGTGCTTTCCTATCAGTCTTACAGGTAGCAAAATCAGAATCTAAATAGCCTATTAGAGTACAAGATGTTCCACTAAGGTACCACAAACCTACGTTTACTAGTTCCTAATAGGTAACACATTGTTCTTTTAACAGCTTCAAGATGAGATTCTTTAGGATTAACTTGAAAATGTGCACACAAGCAAACACTAAACATAATGTATAGCCTACTAGTAGATAAATAGAGTAAGAATTCGATCATACCTCGTTATTTATTGACGTCGACAGATTTTCCTGCTTCATCCTCTCTAGGTAACATGTTGTGCTCATTGGAGTAGAAATTTTCTTAAGCATTATCCATGCCAAATCTTTTAAGCAACTTCTTGAAGTACTTAGATTGATTTATAAAGATCTCATCATCAGCTTGTTTGATTTGAAGGCCAATGAAGAATTTTAATTCTCCCATCATAGACATTTCAAACTCGTTTTGCATGATTTTTGAGAATTCCCTACACAAGAAGTCGTTCACTATGCCAAAAATGATCTTTTACAGCGTTTCCGTACCACATTTAACAACATTTTTAAACGTCATTGTTTCAGGTGTAATAATAGGTAAATACGTCCTATTACAACGTTTTAAGAAAAAATGAAAATGTTGTAAAAAGGGCATGCAAGTTATAGCGTTTTTTTTTTCAGAAACGCCATAATCACTGTGACCTTTTATAGTGTTTTTGTATTTTTTAAAACGCTGTAACAAAATGTATTTTTTACGTTTGACTCTATTAGTGTTGTTCCTATTGTAACTACACTAATAGGTATTTTCAAGAAAAAAAAAAGAAATCATAATCTTTAATACATATCATACTTAATGTTAGTTTCATTTAATCATTAAATAAACATTTTAAGTAACTTTACAAGATCTCTTTTCATTACAAAATAGTTGATTAGATATTAATTATGTAAAATTAATTATACCTGCATTGAACCCAAAATAAAATATTAAGTATATGCCCTATTAATTTCTTTCCACAATTACCAATTTACTAATACACAAATCACTTTACTCTCTATATGTAGAAGTAAATTAATCTAAACACCTTATTGATAGCAAATGTGAACGTTATTTCAAAGGCTCAGGAAGGCTGTATGCAATATATGCTAGTAAAGTTACACTTTTTTTCTTACTATACCATCATATCAAATTCTGTGGACCTGAATAATAGATACAAAATAATTTTATGCTCCTACTTAAGCAGACATCTAAACAAGCTCATGTGATTCTTATTGTTCAACTAACAAGGAAATGGTAAAAAGATAAAATAATTATTTTTCTCATTAAAAATGCTTTATCTCTTTTCACCCAACAAATATGCATGTAACAGTACTCAACATACCAATACTTGCCAGAGGATAATCAATATAATGAATTTCTCTATGCGACAACTCTATTGAATTATTAGATGGAATCTATTAAAGAATATAGGGAGCATTAACATGTTGATTACTTTCAATAATCTGCAAATGTTTTTATTTTCATTGAACACTTCCCCAATATATGAAAATCCTTTGCTCTCACACTACATTACCATAGGCAATAGTTTGAGAAAAATTAGAAAACTAGCAACTGATTTTAGGGAGATGTATTCAGGGGAATGGATCTTTCTATCAAGGAAATCTACATATATAACTGCAGTGTAGAACTGATATGGAATTTGTTAACTATTGCTTATGCATAGGGATGATACGTGTCCTTGTTATTAATTAAAGCATACCCTCATTTGCATTTTTCTTCTCCTCCATTCTTGTTCTGTTAACAATTCACGAACTTTGAGTTTGACTTACTGCTAGAACTCCTCTGACTGTTTGTTTATCATATTTTCCCTAAGAAATAAAATGATCCTTTAGAAAGCAAGGGTATATTGTCTATTTGTCTATGCTAATATATTAATATAAGTTAATATAATGAGTTTACAATATCAGAGTCCGGTAATCTCACCAACTCAGTTAGTCAGTGTGCATTCAGACCAAAAAGAAACACATTCACATAAGGAGAGACTATTCTAAAATTCTAGGAGGCAAATTCGGGTATAGTACATAAGAAACCTTAGTAAAAAAATTATACATACCTCTTCAACCAAAGACTTCACTTTTGAAGCTATATCTTTCTTAAGCTGCTTCTTCCTCTTGGCTCTAAGCTCTTCTGCAATTCACGTCAACAAAAAAAGTATTAGTTCTTTTCTTTAATAAGTCCCTAGCTTTCCCATGAAAAAGGCATTTCCACTACAGGTGAAGAGGCCCCAGAAAGAGAAAACAAATAAATAAACAAATACAAGGGAAAAAATCATACAGTAAAAGAAAGCTTGATCCCTAGTCAAGAATTTGAGGTTTTCAAGTTTCAAACACATTAAACAATTAGGAGAGTTCATATGTATGAATATGGGGAAAAGAGCAATATATAGAAAGCCAGCATATCAAACACTTTTACTCTTTACATGAGAGTAAAACACAACACTCAGCTAATAATCACCTTTTATATATGGATTTTGTCAATTATTGCTTATGCATAGGGATACTACGTGTTCTTGTTATTAGTATCTCCATGCCTAGTAAGTTTTGGAAAACAACATAGCCGGTGAAGAAGTGGCGCCCTTTCTATTTTTTGGCATATAAAAACATTAGAGTCAAGGCTTTCTTAACTACAAACTTTCAAGCTTAAAGATGAAATAAAATGATTTTTTATAATACTTTTTTGGTTGACATAACCTTTGTGTTATCCCACCAAGCCAATTGATAAGAATTTTGTATAAAATGGTATGGAGTTTAAGAACTTGTTTATTAAACATACTTCACCAGAAGAGGACAAGATATTGACATTCCTTTTCCTTAGATTTATTTAAAGGAAACAAACCCACCATTTCACTGAAGGCATAATTTTTTAATCAATATTTCAGAATTAACCATCTTTCAAGATATGTATGTGTATCAAAGTCAAGATAGTAGTTTTATGGATTCATTAGTCACTAATTTGTAGCTCTATCTGTTGATTCTTGTCAATAGTAGTTTGTATGCACAAGAAATAAGAACATCATATAAAAGACCTAATGTTTATTAACTAGAACGCAATCATCATATAAAAAAGCACACCAATTATATGGTAAATACATAAGAATCACGCCAAATCTTCTGAACTTTCATCGCTTAAGATTGAATGCACACTGAAAACTATATTTTCATGTTTTCATTTCTCAATTTTTTCACACCAACAAGAACAACCAACAACAAAACTTAACTCACTCTTTTCCACACATATAAACCGTAGAAGTACATTGGTGCACAACCGCAAAATAACATATATACAATTATACACACATACATAACTCTTCCCAACCTGATTCCATCATCACCTTGATAGACCTAGTAACAAGTTCTGTAGCTGCAGGAAATTAAGCAGAAGGCAAACATTAGCAACACAGCACTAACATTTTTCCAGCACTTAAAATAATCACATCACATAATAGGTAATTAACACAAAAAAATATCAACCATTGATTAGAAAGCACACTCATATAACAAATAAAAAATATGATAAGATCAACATCAAAATGGACGTTAGTAGTATCAGCTGCGGATGCAGATTCGGCATCTTTAGAGGTAGAAGGTCGCAAAGACACCATGGACAGGGAGCGCCAACTGCATTTGACATCTTGGAAGAAGCTGTTCAGCAGCAAGTGAGAAACAAAGCGAGGGAATACAATATAGGGAGCAAAAAAGAAGAAAAGGTAAGAACCTGGGTAAGCAGCATGTTTCCGATTGTAGGGAAGCTTTCTGACATCAAGGATCTATGCTATTTGGGCAGCGGAATCGGAAGCCCTCTGGAAAAAAGGCTAAATCTCTTTGGCAACCTCAAGTGGATTCCTGGAACCCAGTTGGAACGGGGGGTGGTCTTTGGCCTTGTTGCCATAATCAACCACGGAGGGTGAGTGGGGAGGGAGGGGAGTTCATCAGGTTTTGTGAATCTTGTGTTTGTATGTTGAAACAGATTTTGATAATGACAATTTAAAGAGGTCAAGTATGTACAAGAACAAAGAATAAATATGTTTGATGTTATATAAATTGATGAACATCAAGGATGTGTAATAAAGCAATCACAAAGGACAAAAACAAAAGGAAAATGATTAGAAAAATATCAAAGGATCAAGAGTAACGAAGCATAAGTGATCACATCTTAGAAAAGTGTCAACAAAGCATGAAGGCCTCTGAATCGATTCAAAGAAGGCCCTGAATCGATTCATATGTTTTTGTGGCTCAGGGACTTGAAAAATTAAGGCATGAATCGATTCAAAGATGGGATGAATCGATTCATACGTCTGGTACAATCCCTGAATCGATTCAAGCTATGTTAAATTGGGTTTATACGCATTCTGAAGGTCCTGAATCTATTCAAGTCCAAAATGAATCAATTCATACGCGTTGTTGAACAACAAACAGAGACTCTTGAATCAATTCATGAGATTGATGAATCCATTCATGTATCTGGAAAATTCAAAATTGCATTGAATGTATCGATTCTAATTAATCTTCAAGTGGAAAACAACACTATGATTTTTCAGATGAAGCTTACTTAGCACTGTATCGTACTACACATTCTTTAATTGAAACAGCCATGCTCTACTACACAATTTGGAATTAATTAAGGGATTAATGGCAACGACACCATACTTCCTGAAGCCTATAAATAGAGAGGAAAGTGAAGAAGTGATACATATCAAGCAAAACAACGAAAATCCTTCTGTTTTCTTCTTCCTTTCTCTTAAGCAAACAACTCTCTTTAATTCTTTTCTTTGCATATATTTTCTAAGAGTTAATTAGAGGGAAAATATTTTAAGTGCTTAAATTTTCATATCTTCTCTGTGAGAGTTATTATTTTGTGAAATCTTTTCAAGTTGTATATCCACTCTATTGGAGAGTCATTCTCGTAAATCATTACCAAAAATCTGAGAGATTAAGTTGTTACAAAGGTTGGGGTTTAACCTTGGTTATTGAGAGATTGTGAGATTGGGTGGGTTGCCCTTTTGCTTGTGAGGATTAAGTTCTTGAGTGTGAGGCACTAAGAAGCTGTAATTGCTCAAAGCTTTGTATCTCAAATCTTCAATCGTGGAATCCTTCGAGTGGTTTGCTTGAAGGCGAGACGTACACCGGGGTGGTGGAACTCGTACATCGGTTTGCAATTCTTTCTTCCCTAAACTCTTTTATAATTGTGGATATAATTACTTGCCAATTTAACTGTGCACTTAATTTGTTTGTTAAAATTGCTTAAGTTGAATTCTTGATTCAATCAACTCAATTATTGTTGGACTTTATTATTGCATACTAAGTGTTTGTTAAATTTGTGATTAATTTGGTATTATTATTTGTTATTATCATCTCCTTCATTAATCACTATATTGATTGCAAAAGAATTATATTCATTAATCACCCCCTCTTGAATATTTGAGATCACTTGGTTAACAACTCTTGGGTTTTTATCACTGATGTTGCGCGAGAGAGAAAGAGGGGGATTGGAACAAAGTATTACAACGTTTTCTATTGAAAAAACACGAAAACGTTGTAACAAAAACATCTATTATAGCATTTTTTGAGAAGACACAGAAACGTTGTAAATGAAAACAACTATTATAGTGTTTTAATAAAAAAAAACACAGAATCGCTATTAATGGAAGCCAGTATTACAATATTTTCTAAAAAAAAAACATAGAAACGTTGTAAATGAATTTGACTATTCCATCAGTTTTTTTGGATAAACGTTGTCATCTTATTAATATAGTTATTATAATAAATTTTTAAAGTATCTTTTCACATAAACGTTGTTAATATATCTAGTCTATTATAGTGTTTCAAAGTAAAAACACCATAAAATAATCAATCACTATTTTTTATACCATTTCTCATTAAAAACGCTTTGATATGAGTGTTGTAATATCTAATTTTTGGCATAATGGTTAGTGGCACCAAACACTATATCATCTACATAAATTTGAATTAGAAGAATATCATGCTTATGCCTTTTAATCAATAAGGTATTATCAACATTTCCTCTTGTAAATCCTTTTTCAAAAGATATTTGCTTAATTGTTCATACCAAGTCCTGGGTGCTTGTTTTAAGCCATATAAAGCCCTTTTCGGTTTAAAAACATGATTGGGTAATTCAGAATTTCAAATCTGGGAGGTTGATCTACATATACTTCTTCTTAAATAAATCCATTTAGGAAGGCACTTTTGACATCTATTTGATAGAGTTTAAAATTTATTGTGGCGCCTTGATTCCTCGGATCTGAATCATGATGCAAGCATGAATAATTATTAAAAATGAGAATAAATTTTTCGTGGTTACAAACTCCATAAGTCAACCACTTACACTAAGACCCGGACCACAGAAAACCGGAGGCCACGTTTTAAAAGAAATAACAAAGAAGTGGATCAAAAAGCAAAAGCCCACAAAATATACATAACAATATTTAAAACAATGAGAAAGAGATAAATGTATATCAGACATCCATCCCTTCCCATATATGAAGATATGAGAAGAGATCCAAAGAAAACACGATGCACGCCAAAGTTTGATGAAAACATATTCATTAGGTTACATATTTAAAGGGGTTAAAAATGATACCTAAAGGGATGCAAAAGACCAAACAATAGCATGAAAACACAAAATTTCTAGGGCACCTGGCAGTGTGATCCACGACTAGGACGTGGTTTTGTCCATGGCCATGGTTCTCACTGCCTGCCAGACCTAAAATTTGCATCCTACTAGTAGAAGATTCCACGGCCAGGTCGTGGTTCTCTATGCTAGAACCTCACTTTGACACCATTTTTCCATGCTTTTGGGATCCTTACCTCATACGCTTCTCGGGATCATTTTGGCACACAAAAATCACTCGATATAAGGCATAAAAATATGGAAAACATCATAATTTCATCAAGGCTCTTTTGTATCTCAAATCATTCATCATTTTGATGATCAAATCCATGTCTAAATCATGCATCAACATTAGGTCATAATCTAGCAATTCAAAGTCTCATCTACTCATGGGTTTTTCATCAACATAAACATCATTGCCATCTCATTGGCCATTAAATTCACATTGTTTAAATATCAACATGGTCATTTACAAAAGAATTAGCCAATGTATACACATGTATACCCAAAAGAATAAAGATTCTTTTATAAAAGAAATTAGGCTATTGTCACGACAATATTAACATCGTCAAAACATATACAATGCCACCAAAAGCATGTACATTGCCTAAATTTTAAACATTGTCAGTTAATGCATTCCATTGCAACTATTTTACCTTCCACCATAAAACATAAGTTTCCAAAATGAAATGCATCTTACCCCATGCAAATCCTGCATCATAATACTAAAAAACACAATATGGGAGAGTCGGTATTACATTTGAAATGACGAATTCGAATACTTATGATCATGTGTACATGTAACCACATGTATGCTTTGCAATATAAACATCAATTATCATCAAGTTATCATCATAGGCATACATAGTACTCATCAACCATCTCATAATAAGCATATACACATTCACAACATATTGCCTTTATTCACATTGAGCCATCACAAGAGTTATCACCATTTTACATAATTTTCAACATATGTATTTTACTTTGTCAAGCTTTAGGTTTTAACTACCCAATTCATCCAAACCCTTTAAGATCTCAATCTCATTCTGGCATATCACTAGGCTATATGCAAATGCTCTTAAGCTAATGTATATGCACAAGGAATCATACTCATTAATTCATGAATCTGATTATGGGAAAATGGGAAAATAATCACAATATGGGATTATACTACAGTGTAAATAATAGTGTGTACACATATGAACATCAGTCAATATTTTACTGGTACAAACTGCATCGCCCATAATGCAACACCGATCATATCACAATGACGGTGGCAATAGAACCAAATATATTGTAAAATGGTGTTGCGGGTCAACCATGATTTCTCACCATGGCAGTTGTGATTCAATATAACTATCGAGGAAACCTGTTCCTTAAAGAGCCACCCCATCGGGTCAACCACATGCAATCTGTAACACCCCCTTATATACACGAGATATAAAAAAAACTTTTAGAAAGATATACATGTTTATCACTCTTTATCTCACATACACAAGGACGTATATACATCTAATTTCCTTTGAATATTGAAAGTAAAAAAAACATTGTCTTTCAATATTTGTCCATAATGATAAAATAATTTATAGAAATCATAAGTGATAAATCATTACAGTATTATATTTGGATGGGAAAGTTTATCAAACTTTAACCTTTACCTTGTTACAATTATCTAACTTGATATTGTAATAAGGCAAGGTAAAACTAAACTATACCTCTACTACAAATATGACCAATCATTTCCTAGTCCTTGAATCATCGAGTTTTGGAATCCTACTCTTGTGATATCTCTTCATCTATCTGATTGAGGATGAGACCATTTTACCCTCTTGTAATTACATATCCTTCCATCTTGAACCGCTAGCTATATATCACAAAACATATATTTTGGACACAAATTTCAAACAAGAAGGAGTGAGAAACAGAATATAATACTTTATAAATAAGACATAAGCATAAGGGTTTTCACAAACTAATAAATTAATATCATTCAAAATTTCATACACAATTAATTATAAATATAGGTTTCTCACACACATAACAATCATACTTTCATTCACAATCATACTTTCATTCACAATCATCCATACAGTATATCACAATCACATGTATGACATGTAATGCTTTTAATATTATCTCATTTAGTTTATGCATATGGGCCCTTAAAGTTTTAATTTGCACTGGGCCAACTAGGAGTTTACACTGTTCCATAATTTCGGATAATAACATAAATGCCTTTGTAGCATATGAACAGCTCAACTGGCGTGGAAACACTTAGAGACTAGTCAGACTGAGAAAGATTTTATTGTGAAAGTACCCGACACTAGGGAGCGACTGTATGCACTATGAGCTTTTATGCTTTTTCATTTGTATCATTTTTCTACTTATCAATAGAATAAATATTTCAGTTTAAAATTGTTTTAAACATATTTATCCTTGGAGTAATAGGTCATATAAAAATTATTCCTAAAATGTCCCTAGTTAAGTATTTACATGGGGACATGTAAATACACTGAGACTAGTGTGTGAGTGTACTGATGACCTGATCTTACAGATCATAGATATAGATGATATCGAGTCTTCACACGGGTACACATTAAGAGTAATGATGTACTGGACAGACCCACCATGAGAACGTTGCATGGATCGTTACATGATTGTCATAAACGATTCTCAATGTGATAATGGTATATGTAGTCCTTCGACCTGAAGTCACTACGATTCCTACATGAGGAGTTTATTGTTTTAATACAATTAAACGTCTTCTGTAACAAGAGGACTATAAAGGTTGTGATTAGGCAATGAATAAATTATGCAGAGGGATGTGAGTGATGTAGATGGGATTTGTCTCTCCTATGTGACAGGAGTGATATCCATAGGCCACTTGATGGAGTAAGATTAAGAAAACGCATGGCCATGCTAGAAAGAATAAATATTAGATATTTATTCGGATCCAGTCTACTCCGGTATCAAGTAAAATAAATTGGGCCGTACAAGGATGACGCGACCATGCCTTGGGCCCAATTAGGATATCGTGACAAAAGGAATAAACGTATTAAATAATTATCACTTATAGGTTATGTTGATAATATTCAGACATAATGATGCATTGCTAGATGCCGCTCTTATTTTATATTAATAATAAAATAGTTTATTATTAATATGACCGGGTATTTTACCTATAGGGTCACACACATAGAGTAGGCCCATCAGAAAATGTTGTCTTATTTTAGTTGGACTAAAATAAAGCTATTGGGCCTAACTCATTTGGAATGAGTAAGGAGCCCACTTTTAGAGAGAACAAATTAGGTCAAACCTAAGCCTATAAATAGAGCATAAGATGCTCATAGGCCGTTCACTCAAGTGAGACACAAATTCGCAAAAGTTGCAAGAGCTACACGCCGTCAAACTAGCAGTTGGCAAGTGTTGCGATTCTGGTGGGAGTGCTCGTGTGGACTCCTAAAGGACGAGGCTACAACTGCTTCGGAGTTCTTCAAGAGGTAACCTAAAATAAATTCGAAATTGTTTTGTGCTTTGAAACACGAAAACTTGCAAATCCTATGGAATCCCTTTTATTTTTTCCGCTGCTCATGCTTAGGGATTCCCTAACAGCGACCCCGGGTCACCTGAAGCACCCTTTCATACCCTCTCATCCCAAGGCTCGCAATTAAGCCTCCTTTAATGTATCCTCGATTTCTATAATCCGTCCCCAGGCAATATTGTAACACCCCTATTTTTAGTAACCTTGTAAATTTTGAAGTATGGAAGTTCTGTAAGTGATAATAAGTAAATAAAATACCCTATAGGTAGTCTGCAATATCCCAAAAATTTCATTCTCGTGTATAATCATTTTTTTATCTAGACCATTAATGATATTATCCATTTTCCGAGTGAATCATGTCTGAGATAAGACTGTCCGAGTGAAGAAAGGAATCTACTTCTGAGTGAGGTATGACCGAGAGAAATTATGAGTGAAGGTTATGTTTCTGAGTGAGGTATGACCGAAAGAAATTCCGAGTGAAGGTTATGTTTCCGAGTGAGGTATGACCGAGAGAAATTCCGAGTGAAGGTTATGTTTCCGAGTGAGGTATGACCAAGAGAACTTCCGAGTGAAGGAAGGTTAAGATGTTTCCGAGTGAGTCATGACCGAGAGAACCAATTCCGAGTGGAATCTTGGCCTCGGAGACATTTCTGAGTGAAGCGTGTCTGAGAGAACCACTTATGAGTGAAAGGGGCTCTCACTTCGAATGAGCACCTTTCGGGTAAAGACGCTTCCAAGTTCCATACTTCCGGGTGGAGTGTCTCCGAGTGACTCGTTTCTGAGTGAAACGTCTACGAGTGACTCATTTCTGAATGAAACGTTTCCGAGTGAAACGTCTTCGAGTGACTCATTTCCGAGTGAAATGTCTACGAGTGACTTGTTTCCGAATAAAACGTTTCCGAGTGAAACGTCTTCGAGTGACTCGTCTCCGAGTAACTCATTTCCGAATAAAACGTCTCCAAATGAAACGTCTTCGAATGAAACGTCTCTGAGTGAAACATTTCCGAGTCAAACATCTTCGAGTGACTCATTCCTGAATGAAACGTCTCCGAGTGAAACGTTTCCGAGAGAAGTACTTCCGGACGAAGAAAAACTTTGATTTCGAATGAGTACTTCTCGGACCGATATATTTCCGAGTAGTGAATTCCCGAGTGGGGTATCTTCGAGTAGAGTGTAACTTTCCCAAATGGGGTGTCTCCGAGTGCGACACTTCCGTGTGGGATGGCACCGAGTGAGACATTTCCAAGTGGGATAACACTAAGTAAGATTTTTGATTTCCGTGTGGTATAACACCGATTGAAAAATATACCGAGTGAGTCATTTTCAGGGGAAGTACTTCTAAATAGAGAAAGACTTTGACTTTGAATGAATACGTTTCCGAGTGAAAAGTTTCCGGGGGAAGTAAATATCCGAGTGATGAACCCCTTCATTCTATTCGTACTTGGGTGTCATAAAGGTTGCCTAGAGCCTGTGCTCGGGCCATATTCAAAGTTGCCGAGAGCTTGTGCTCGGTTCGTCTTCGAGATTGTCTTCGACTCCGAATGATCCTTTCAGTTGTAGGATTTCCAAGTGACGCAACTCTGAATGATCTTTCAGTTGTAAGTTTTCTGAGTAACGCAACTCCGAATGATCTTTCAGTTGTAAGATTTCCGAGTGACGCACTTCCAAGAGAAATATTTTCGAGTGAAGAAAGACTGACTTCGAATAAGTACTTTTCAGTTAGAGATATATCTGAGTGGATAATTCCCGAGTGAATCAATTCAGAATGAAAAGTGGCTGACTTTGAAAGAACACTTTCGGGTAGAGATATCCGAGTGAGATATTTCTGAATGAGGTGTCTCCGGGTGAGACATTTCCGAGTGAGTCATTTCCGAGAAAAGAAAGGCTATGTCCGAGTGTTTCAAGCAGAAACATTTTTGAGCAAATCCCCTCCAAGTGAAGCAATTCTGAACGTAAGAGGCTCTAAAACTTCTCGAAAAGAGATATGCCCAAACAGTGTCAGAATTGATAGGGGACATGATCAATAGAACCTAACTGGATCAGGGCTGGGATAGTGACGCCATTCCTAACCAGTTTTGAAAAGGTTCGCTCATGCTGGAAGGAGCATCCCCACTTAGTGATCGGTCTGCTAGTTCACGCAAAAGGTTATCACGGACGAGCCACATGCAGCGAAACTTGCACACTTTACTCCAATCATATCATCTTTTACATATTATAATATATCTACTTTAATCATACAAGCTCCTGTACGTAGGCGGCGGAAATAGACAACAATACAGCTCATTTTCTTATCTAAAACCTCCATTATTATCACAATTAACGCACCTAACATTCCACTATGAAAAGCTTGTCCCCCACTTGTCTTTTACATTATTAAATCGATACTACATCCTGTTTCCAAGTCTGAATTCTCAGAACAAAACTAAAATTAGTAAAGTCTCTCTTTCATTTCCTTTTCTCCGTCAAGTCACCTTGATCTGAAGCAAGGACAATAAGAGAACGTCCTCAACTACTCTAGGATCTTCCATCAAGGTAAGGGGGTATATTCTCTGGTATCCTGGGGGGGGAACTGTGTGTTTGGAAAGACTAAGGTACTTCTGGTCCTTACCTTTCCGAGGGCAGGTTCGGGTATTGTTGTTAAATTAAGATGCTTTAATTTTATATATTTGTTTTATATATTTTTATTGATATGTATATGATTAATTGGTTGTGTTGATTATTACTAACCATGATGATTAAGTGGATATGTTCGATATTGAATTGTGAAAATATTAAGAACCATGAGTGTCTATGTGGATTCCAGTGAGGAAGTTTTGAAAGATGAGATAAACAAGGAAATAAGGATAAATGGTCACCTTTTATATCACTGTTGCTATTATTATGATTATGATTACAATTATAATTATAATTATGAATATGATTATTATTATTATTATTATTATTATTATTATTATTATTATTATTATTATTGTTACTAATATTATTATTGTTTTAGTTATGAACAATGAAATAAGGAACATACTACTTACTCTTTAAACGAAGCATTATTTTAGCCAAGATATAACCGATATATTTTCTAGAATAAGAATATATAGAATAATAAAAATAACCTGCAACGTCTGGAAAATAAGTGGGACCTAAGAACATGAGAACAAATATTACGAGACTGGAAACACATAGATACCTAGGGATCAAAGTAATGATAGAACTTAAATAATGCATTTTGCATCATGAAAATATTTTTGAAGGAGTAAAACTAGAGCATACACCTGGTACGCTGGAGGACATTCACGTCCGATCTCTAAGGAGAATCTTGGGAGTACAACCGGGACGGAAACCCAATGGCATCAGAGTCGCGCCTGAAGCCGGGTCAGACGATGTAATTCTGGTGTACTTTGACTAAATGACGGAATATAACTATGATCGTGTAGAGCCAAGTCCCAAGATAATATAATGATTAGAAACTGTGAGTTCATTCATACCTTATGATGATTAAATAATGATTGGGGGACTTGGTGAGCTCCGATCGCTCTAGTATGGAAACGTTGTGCCCAGAGGGCAACTTGAGCAGGACGACTTCCAAAGAATGAGATAATGGTGATGGTGGATTGGTTTATTGGGCCCACATGCATCATGAGACTTAACTTAAGATAAATTATAATAAACCTAACTCATGCATTCCATGACAACATTATTGATTGTTATAGTTGTAAATATGTTAATTGTATGATTTATATTATATTATCTGTTGTCTGGATATGTCCGCACCGGGAACCTTCCGGGTCTCGGGTATATACTCACCCTTTCTGATCATTAATAACAGAGGAGCTAGGAAACCAAGAACCGGAGTACGAAGAACAACAATACGTTGGACCAACTGGGAGCACTCATTAAAAGTAGGATATATGCAGTTGAACATTTATTAATAAATAATGAGACAATGGATGACTGTATATATTTAAGGGTGCCTATGTGCCCCATTCTGTTAAGAGTACAATTACTTATAGTTTGTGAATGACTATGTGAATTACCTACTATTTGCTTCCACTGATCTGCTATTATTTTATTTTTAAAAAAATATTCACTTTTTCTAAAAACTTTTAACCTCTTAGTTAAATATGATGATCCTATAGAAGGGTCTATCTTATTTAACCGAGGGTGTTACAAATATCACATCTCATTTCTCTTTAATGATTCATGATGCATGAACTACTCGCATATTTAGTTAGTTAAGACTTTTAGAAACTCAATTATTAAATACCATAAAGGTTCACAAAATCATCTCAATAAACTGTACATTCCCATAAGTTCTTCTTTGAACTTCTGTTATACGGAAACAAATTTAGTACAGTCTTCAAATTCAGATCTCACCAAAATTGAGTTTCTAAGCCTTAAATATCTCAAAACTTTCTCTAAAAAAAAACTTCACATATTTACATAATCTTTCCAAATTTGAATCTTAACTAGATTGAGTTTAGAAATCTTGACTATAACAAAATATCTTTTAGTTATTTCATTAGGGAAGACCAATTTAAAAATCTGATTTCTAAAAGAAAATATATATATATATATATATTTAAAATCATTAACTAAGAATACTTAAAACTATAAAAATTTTCTTTAATTCAAGAATTAATTATCTCAACCTTTGACTTTCATAAAATAGCTTCTTTCTAATACTAGATTTTATTCTAGAGATTAAAATAAAATCAATGAAAATTATTTCTAAGAAGAAATAAGACTAAAATAATGATAAAATACTTTCTCTTAGAATAAAACTTTAAAGAGTAAGGTAAGAAAATTCTTACTGAGTTTTAACTTTCCATCACACTTGCTATATGCTCAAACTCCATATCACAAGGTCATCAATCATTCATCATTCACAATCAAGTATTGTAATATCATCAATCACAATCAAATATCATCGAATCACAAATATTATTAATCACAGTCTAGTATTATAAATCATAATATCATTAATCAAAATTATAACATCCCATTTTCAACACAAATAGAAAATAGATATTAATATATCTTTCTTGAGAAATACTTACTATAAGTTAGTTTATTATTATCATTTTTTTGAAATTTTGGTATTTATATTTAATTATTTGTTTTTTTAAAAATAATAATAATAAAAATAAAAATATTTCTGAATGAGAATTTTAAAATGACTTAATTAGTATTCACTAATTAAGAAAATTATATTAAGAATTTTTAATATCTTTATTATTCACCATTTTTATTTTATGTTCTTATATTTATGTTTTTACATATTTAAGATTTAACTCTTATTAGAATTTTAAAATAAAATTTTGAAGGAATTAGACTATGGTTCTTTAGAACTTTTTGATCTATATAATATTTATGATTTTCAAGAATTTTTTGAAAATTTTGAAATATTTTAATAAAATAATATATTTTAAATAATTTGAAATTCATATAAAGTCGCTTAAAATTAAAAATATTTACAAGAATGTAAAGTTAAATTATAAGAAAATTTTCTAAAATCCATTTCAAGTAGACTTATCTAAAAATTATCGGTTTGAGAAAATTTTGATTTTTACCAATCGTAAAAATATTGAAAACGTACTAATAAATTTTTATTAACAAAAAATTTTAGATTTTTAAAATTTAAACTTTATATTACTTATTATAAAATTAGTGAGAACTGATATAATATCGCTAAATTTCAAAAGAATTAATTTTAAATATTTAAAATATACCGAGTAAAAGGTTACTATTTGGCTTAATAATTTTGCCGACATTTACTATGTAAAATACTGTGCATGTACGAAATTTTCAAAAGGTGTACAGTAACTAGGTTTTAAATTTCAAAAACTGCACAGTACTTTTATATTAAAATAATATAATGCATAGTAATTTTTTTTCCTATAAATACCGAAGGAATTCTTCTTTAGAATTCACAATTTCAGATTAAGTTTTCTTAATATAGTAGTGCTAGTGAGATAGTGGTGGAAGTAAGAGAGAGAAATAAATTTTTTTAGAAGAAGGATCTGCTAAAATTCTAAGGTACGAATACATCTCTTTTATATTTTTTAGGGTTATTTTTATATAGTTTTTAGAAATCTATTATTATACTGGAAATAATATTATTTTAAGTTACTATTCTACATAGTAAAACACTATTTTAATAGTAAATTACTATTTCAATAGTAAATTACTATTCAAATAGTAAATTACTATTTACTGTTACTATTTACCTTTACTATTCATGTTTTACTATTTACTGTTACTATTCATGATTTACTATTTACTGTCACTATTCGCGATTTACTATTTACCGTTACTATTTACGTTTTACTATTTACTGTTACTATTTACTATTCACTATTCACTATTCACTATTCAAAATTTATCATTTCTGCTTTAAGTAGTGATCTTAATTTTTATTTTGTAACTATATTAAAATGAAATTGGTATTTTTAGAACTCGGAGACGAGGCGTGCACGAATTTACATTAACGAATCAGTATACAAGAGGTAAGGATGAGTGAGATAAGAGTATAATATGAAAAGACATAAGAATAATGTGAGGAGTCCCCTATTCCTTTTAAATTTGAAAATATTATTATTTTAAATATTAACTTTTTAACTTAAAATTTTAATAAATTTTAAATTAAATATCTGGTTTAACTAACTCTAACATACCTATGCAAGGACTTGGATTTTTATAACCTATACGAACTGGACTATACCTATGCAAGGACTTGAACCACTATGACCCATATGGACTAAACTATACCTATACAAGGACTGGATTATATGGACTTACATAGACCTATGCAAGGAATGGACTATAAGGACTCAAAATCAATTTTAATAATTTAAATAACCATTAAAATTTGAATTATATTTATATGATTTGTTTATAATTATTATTGATGGTATTTAATTGTGATCGATATTATTTGATCGTGATTGACATTATTTGATTATGATTGATGATATTGTGATTGATAATATTTTATTATGATTGATGACCTTGTGATATGGAGTTTGAGCATATAGTAAGCATGACGGAAAGTTAAAACTCAGTAAGAATTTTCTTACCTTACTCTTTAAATTTTTATTCTAAGAGAAAGTATTTTATCATTATTCTAGTCTTTTATTTCTTCTTAGAAGTAATTTTCATTAACTTTATTTTTAATATCTAGAATAAAATCTAGTATTAGAAAGAAGCTATTTTATGAAAATCAGAGGTTGAGATAATTAATTCTTGAATTAAAGAAAATTTTTATAGTTTTAAGTATTCTTAATTAATAATTTAAAAAAAAATATATATTCTTTTAGAAATCAGAAATTTAAATTGGTTTTCCCTAATGAAATAACTAAAGGATATTTTGTTATGGTCGAGATTTCTGAACTCAATCTAGTTAAGATTCAAATTTGAAAAGATTATGTAAATATGTGAAGTTTTTTTTAGAGAAAGTTTTGAGATATTTAAGGCTTGGAAACTCAATTTTGGTAAGATCTGAATTTGAAGACTGTACTAAATTTATTTTTGTATAACAGAAGTTCAAAGAAGAACTTATGGGAATGTACAGTTTATTGAGATGATTTTATGAACCTTTATGGTATTTAATAATTGAGTTTCTAAAAGTCTTAACCAACTAAATATGCGAGTAGTTGATGCATCATGAATCATTAAAGAGAAATGAGATGTGATATTGCCTGGGGACGGATTATAGAAACCGAGGATACATTAGAGAAGGCTTAATTGCGAACCTTGGGATGAGAGGGTGTGAAAGGGTGCTTCAGGTGACCTGGGGTCGCTCCCTAGTGGGTACTTTCACAATAAAAACTTTCTCAGTCTGACTAGTCTCTAAGTGTTTTCACGTCAGTTGAGCTGTTCATATGCCATGAAGGCATTTATGTTATTATTATCCAGAATTTATGGAACAGTGTAAACTCCTGGTTGGCCCAGTGTAAACTAAAACTTTAAGGGCCCACATGCATAGGATGAATGAGATGATAGTATTAAAAACATTGCATGACATTCATGTGATTGTGACATTCTATGTGGGTGGTTGTGAATGAAAATATAATTGTTATGTTATGAAAACTCTACATTCATTATTGATTATGTATATGATTGTGATTGAAATTATTATATTAGATTGTGAAAACCCTTATGCTTATGTCTTATTTGTAAAGTATTATATTCTATTTCTCACTCCTTCTTGTTTGAATTTTGTGTCCAAAATTTATGTTATATGATATATAGCTAGCAGTTCAAGGTGAAAGGATGAAATTACAAGAGGGTAAATTAGTCTCATCCTCAATCGGATAGGAGAAGAGATGTGACAAGAATAAGATTCAAAATCACATGGTTTGAAGATAAGGAAATAATTGGTTACAGTCGAAGTAGAGGTATTAAATCTTTAGTTTTAGTTTACCTTAATACAATATTAAGTTGGATGATTGTAAATCAATGTAAAGGTTAAACTTTAATAAACCTTATTCTTTGGATATGATACTGTAATCTTTGATCACTTATGATTTTCTGAAAGTTCATTTTATCATTATGAATAATTTGAAACTTTTTACTTTCAAAATTCAAAGAAAATCAGATGTATATACGTCCTTGTATACACGAGATAAGAAGTGATAAATATGTATATCTTTCAAAAAAAAAAGCAAGAAGAATAGATATATGACATATAAGATATGTTAATTATTGTTTGATTTGATGAAGTTTTCATTTACGATGTCTACGATTGAATAATATATATGATTGTTATGTATATAAATATATGAATTAATGAAACTTTTATGGTTGTGACATTGAATGTAATTAACCATATATTTTTGTATTTTTTAAGTGATTTATTGTGATAAATATGTCAATGAATGACCTAAAATAAGTATTATAGATCTTTGAGAGACATCGATATTGGTTTAATATTTAGAAATTGTGACATAAAATATTTTTGTGATTCCTAACAATATGATACATGCTTATCAAGTTATTTTCTTTTAGTCATCGATTTTGTTCGATGAATATACATACCTAATATAAATCATTGTTATGTAATGACCATTGTAGATTTAAAATAAAGAAATGTGTTAGTAAACCATGAGGAAGTAGATATGAACCTTTACTTATTAATTTTCCTATGAAGAAAATTACATAAATCTTAGTTACCCATAAAAAAAAATTCAAGTGAGTATTTGTAAGTCAATGTAGTGATTTGTGATCATTTAAGATTGGAGAATTTATCAAATCTATGTAATGGTTGTAGTCAATTATGATGGAATATGCAATCACTTAGTTAAGGAATATTTAATTCATTATAGAAGACAATAAGAAATGATTACATACCCTGGATTGTCATGAAGCAAAGAACACAAGGATTTAACTAGATAAACAAGTACAACATGGACTAAGACATATTTATCATTTCTCACTAGGATAATTTATTATACACCATTACATTAAGGAAAATAAAGTAGAACATCTAGTACATCATAGATAGAGATCTAAGAGTCTATGCAATACAAAAATTATCCAAACTAGAGAAATCACCATAATGATTCTAAGAAGTGAGGCACTTGTTACCACGAACTATAGTCCATCTCGCCTTCGTTCTTCGTCGCTTCTAGGGAGGTTGGCCATCGAGTGGTACAATATTACTTAAGGGAAAAGATTGAAGAAATTGGATAGAAGAGAGAAACTAAGAAACCTTAAAGTTGTGATAGGAAGTGAGAATGGAATGAGAATTTATAAGCAAGCAAGGGAGGGAGAGTTGCAACGGTCATTAACGGCTAGTCCAACGGCTAGTTGTCTAGTAATTAATTCTTAACAGTCCATTTTACTATGTTACGAGTAGAAATTTTAATTAATGGATGTTATGGATTATATTAAGTAAGGTTTTAATAGATTGAGAAACTTAATTCTTGAGGTGTTTAGAGTTAACCATCAATTTATGATGAGCATGGTTAACAAAATTAAGACGGGTAATATTTTTGAGTTAAGGAAAAAAAATACTGATAAGATTAAAAGAAGATAAATGTTAAGGAAAATATACACAATTGTCAAGGAAACTAGAAATATATTTTAGAACAATTCAGTTAGTTTAGCTGTGGTAAGATTTATTAACAATATTAAATTTCAAGGACGAAATTTCTTTTATGGGAGTAGAGTTGTAACATCCCATTTTCAACACAAATAGAACATAGATATTAATATATCTTTCTTGAGAAATACTTACTATAAGTTAATTTATTATTATCATTTTTTGAAATTTTGGTATTTATATTTAATTATTTGTTTTTTTAAAATAATAATAATAAAAAAATGAAAATATTTCTGAATGAGAATTTTAAAATGACTTAATTAGTATTCACTAATTAAGAAAATTATATTAAGAATTTTTAATATCTTTATTATTCACCATTTTTATTTTATGTTCTTATATTTATGTTTTTACATATTTAAGATTTAACTCTTATTAGAATTTTAAAATAAAATTTTGAAGGAATTAGACTATGGTTCTTTAGAACTTTTTGATCTACATAATATTTATGATTTTCTGGAATTTTTTGAAATTTTTGAAATATTTTAATAAAATAATATATTTTAAATAATTTGAAATTCATATAAAGTCACTTAAAATTAAAAATATTTACAAGAATGTAAAGTTAACTTATAAGAAAATTTTCTAAAATCCATTTCAAGTAGACTTATCTAAAAATTATCGGTTTGAGTAAAATCTTGATTTTTACCAATCGTAAAAAAATTAAAAACGTACTAATAAATTTTTATTAACAGAAAATTTTAGATTTTTAAAATTTAAACTTTATATTACTTATCACAAAATTAGTGAGAACTGATATAATATCGCTAAATTTCAAAAAGGATTAATTTTAAATATTTAAAATATACTGAGTGAAAGGTTACTATTTGACTTAGTAATTCTGCCGACATTTACTATGCAAAATACTGTGCATGTATGAAATTTTCAAAAGGTGCACAGTAACTAGGTTTTAAATTTCAAAAAAGACAGAACACCCCAGTTAGTCCCTGTCTCCAACAGAGTCGGACATTTAGGTCCCCGACTTAGTAAGTTGGACCCATAAATCCCTCACGTCCAGTATCGTCGGACACATAGGTCCCTACCGTTAGGCGTCCGTTGGTTTAGGGTGACGTGGGTCGTTATGTGCCAACTAGGACTGCCAGGTACGCACCAAATGACAGCGTTTTGGCTACACACGTCAGATGCTTCAATGGTGATTAAACGACACCGTTTTAGGGGTTAACCCTAAGTAAGTTGTCTTCTCCATGTTGTCCTCTCCCTCACCATCTGCGACAGCCTTTTGGCTACACACGTGATCTTCTCCCTCACCATCTGCGATTTGTCGAGGCTTCAACGAATCCACCATGAGTCAAAACCCAAGCCAGTGATCGTCGTCCTCTTCATCCAGCCAAGGTCGACGGCGGCTCCGTTGCCGTTGTGGCGACCCACCAGCATTGCGCGTTTCCCACACAATGAACAACCCCAATCGACAATTCTGGAGATGCGCACAATTCCGTGGAGGACAATGCGATTTTTTTGCTTGGGTCCAGGAAGGGGACAATGTGCTCCACGAGGAGGAAATGAGGAATACAGTGTTATGCAAGCTGACAGAGATGAAGGAGGTGATTGAAGGGCATAAAAGTAATGTGCACAGGGATGTCTATGAAGCTATGGCCCAAGTTATACGTAAGAAGGAAGGTAAGTGGCAAATGCAAATCGAATCATTGGTGAAGAAAGGATGCATGGAAATCCATCAGGATGTGCATAAGTTGAAGATGATTTTGGTTGTGCAGAGTGTAATAATTTTGATTTTGGTTTTGGTTTTGGTTATGGGTCCTGGTTCTTAGGGTAGTATAACTCAAGAATATGTCACCAATATGCATTTGTAATGAGAATCCAGCTGGGTAGGTTATAATCCTAAGGATGTGTATTCCTCTGTATTATACAAGCATGACAATGAGAAAGTGTATTCCTTTGCACTTGACAATGAGAATGTAGTATTCATTGAATTACCATAAGTGTTTGTTTAAAAATTGATTTAATTGTCTGAATGATTCAAAAACTGAGTTTTGTATTTGAAGCAAGGAATGGAGTGACTGAAAATATAGTAAATGGTTCACCAACCATGTTTTTACTTTTCACTTGCGATAAATTTTAAGTTTTCACCTGTGATTGATTTTAAGTCTTCACCAATATGCATTTGTAGTTGAATCCCATTAGCATTTTCAAAAACCATTAGTTTTCACCAATCACCACAGCTCTTTAAGTTGCTTGTCTAGTTTGCAGCAGAAAGAAGACATAACCAAAAATTGTTTCAGAATAAACATAAAAAACAGAGTTACATGGAACCATCAAATTGTCAAATTTTGTAGCAACAGGCTAAACCAAGATTACATGAAACCAGAATTACATGAAACCAATTAAATTGTCATATAAAATTTGCAATCACTTCGTTGATCCTGGTGTGTCTATGAAAACCATGTCTCCAGCCTTTTTGGTAGGCAACTTCCTCCTTAGACTCCTCCTGGGTGGTGAAGTTGTGCCAAGTGGTGGAGCTGCCAACCTTGGACTCCTCCTCACAGGGGTTGTTTGAGACAGTGGCTGTGAGTTAAACACTGAAATTACATCTTGGGTTTGTTGTGGTATTGGGTAGGATGGTTGAGTCTCCTGTGGTTGAATGCTTTGGTTGGTTTCCTGGGTTTGTGTTTCCTCAGCCCTTCTTCTGTTGTCTTTAGCCACTGACCACACACACTGCATCTCCCTGGCTGTAACTTCCTCTTCATCCTCTTTGTATGGTTGTCCCCTGTATTGTTATTTTTTGGATCCTCTTCATTGTTATTCTGAGTTTGGTTCTCTTTCCTTCTCTGCTTCTTGGGCCTTCCAATTGTCTTTTGAACTGTTGGTGGAATTGGTGGTACACATCCTGTCTTCTCCCAAAACTCTGTGCCTGGGACAGATTCAATATGGTGCTCATAGGTTGCAGTCCAAGCTGCCATGGTGACCCCTACATGGCAATGATCTTCTGGTCTTTCTCCTCTGTAGGATATGGCTGCACAAGCATGCTTGCATGGCAGTCCTGTAGTCAACCATTTCTAATTATCAGTTAAAATGCATACTAAGATTGATTAAATAAAACAATGCACACTAAACAATACACACCTGTCAGCTGCCATACTCTACAACTGCACTTTTGTGTCCCTAGATTTACAGAGACTTTGTCTGGAAAACAGGTTACCTCATATCTCTCAACTCCACCATCACCTACATCAAATGGTGGACAAGTCAATCTCTAACACCAGAAATGTTAAGCAAAAGAACAATCAAGCAACCAGGACATACCTGTCCACACCACTGTGTAGTTGTTACTTGCAGTCTTAGCCTTCTCCAACCTACTCTGTTGAATTGGGGGCAACACCCCAGAATGGCCTGTTAACTTCAACTTGTGATTGCCTATACTCACCATGATATAGGTCCTGACCTCCTCAAGCATTGTTAAAATAGGTTTGCACCTGGCATGTATAAGCTTGGAGTTGAGTACCTCACAGTTGTTGTTAGTGATGTTGTCCACCTTGCAATTTTCATCAAAAAAAGCCTTACTCCATGCCTCCTTTGGGAATTTACACAAGTATGTCCAAGCTTTATCATCCACCATCCTGATTTTCAACATACATCTTTCAAAATCATTGGGTGTAGTGGATCTGGCTGCTTGCCACAGGAGTCCCCTTAGCTCTTTCCCCCTCCACTGTTTTGAGAAGTTCTGCCATAAGTGCCACACACAGTATCTGTGTGGTACACCAGGCATCACCTCCTGTAGTGCGGGTATCAGGCCCTACAAAAACCACACAGAAGAATACAAGCATTAGTAGATTAATAGGTTTTGATAAAAAAAATACTAAATTATAAGGGTTAGTGTTCACACCTTCTGCATGTCACTCATGAAGGTCAACATCCTCTCCTTATAGTCACCTATGTCTCCATGTAACAGCTCCAAAAACCATTTCCAATTCTCCTTGTTCTCAATCTGACAGACCCCATAAGCAATGGGCCATATATGGTTGTTGGCATCCTGTCCCACAGCAGTCAACAACTGGCCCCTGTAGTAGCCTTTCAAAAAACATCCATCCAGCCCCACCAATGGTCTTCTACAGTCAACAAATCCATCCTTACACCCCTTCAAACAAATATACAGCCTACTAAACACTGGTGGTCCTTCAGGCTGTGGGTCACATTCCATCTTAACTGTAGACCCAGGGTTCCTCTTCAATAGCTCCCCACAATAGTCCCATAGCATCCCAAACTGTTGCCTTTCACTACCCTCAATCACTTCCCTGGCCCTCTTCATTGATCTATATATCATCTTATGCTCTAACTTTACTTTGTACCTTTCCCTGAACAATTCATACACTCCTGAGTGTGTAATGTTTTGATGCCTCCTCATATGCTTCACCAATTTCCCTGTAACCCATTGCTGGTCACAGGCTGAATTTTTTAAAACCCTCACACATGTGTGCTGATCATTGAAGGTTTTGATCTGATATGATTGCCTTGTTGGATTCAAACTACAAAAAATCTCCCAACCACAGTGCTTGTCCTTGCACCTTGCCCTGGCTCTAAGCTTATCATTCTTCACCCATTTAAACTCTCTGCCTAGGTGTACATTATAATCTTTAACAGCATGTTTAAAGATATTCAGTGTAGGAAACTCCATCTCACACTCCAGCACTACATGCCCAAAAGTAGCTGTTTCATTAAACTGAGGGTACACTTCTCTACCTACTTCCTCTTCATCTGATCCTTCAGGAGTTTTTAACTCTTCCGAAACCCAAGAGTTTTCAGAACCTCCATCAATGCCTGTACCACCCAACCCGTATCTACCTACATCTTCAGTGTCAGAATCACTGTCAATTATAGTAGGAGTAGCCGACTTCCTATTCTCTTGCACCTTCCTCTTATGTTTCTTATTTTTCTCATCCCTATCATCTAGCCCTTCATCACTGGTCTCATTTACTTCATCACATGTACCCACATCTCCATCACTGATCCTAGAACTGCCCCCTACATCCTCCTCCCTAGCCTCAGGACCAGCTTCATCACATGTACCAACTTCATCATCCACACTCACAGGCACCTTCACCCTCACCGGTACAGCTTCAACAGGGTCCCTCTCATCCACATCCATCAATACTGTGTCATCATGTGGATGCTCAAAATATACTTCTATTACCCCCATGTTATCCTTAGCACACTTGACCATATCCAATATATCAGTGTCCCCCTTCACCACATTCAACCCTTCATTCATCTCCATCTTAGGGTTATACCAATACACATTCTCTACCTTAAAGAACCCACGATTTTCTGCAAACCTAATGAAAGCAAAATAGTCTAAATAATCAGGGTCCAACTCCTTCCACCCTTCCACCTTACCCCCTTTATATCCCCTTTTGCCATCCCCGTCAACCACAAACCTTCCACCTATGTGAAGCCTAATCTGAGTATTAAACCCAAAATATATAACAACACAAGTCAATGGCTACGTTTACAAAAAAGGCTAAACCATTACGCAAACACAGAACCAATACGCAAATTGAAACAATACCCAAACAGAAACAATACGCATACACAGAACACAAAATATATAACAACACAAGTCAATGGCTACATTAACAAAAAAGTTAAAGACCATTACGCAAACACAGAACCAATACGCAAATGTAGGTGTCTACGGGTTTACTAACCTCAACGCGATCTCCCATCACTTGCGAAACAGCCCAATACGACCCCTGTCCAACACGATCACTGACGACGCTAACCAATTAAGGGCCTGGGGTTACAAGAGTGAGTTTCGATCGTTGGTGAAATTGAGGGGATTACGTTCAGGGATACCAAAAAGACGAAATTAAGGGGAATTGATGGGATTACGTTTAGGGTTACACGAGAGGGACTTGAGAGAATTCAGGGGAATTGGAGGTTTCTGTTTAGGGTTACGCGAGAGGGAAATGAGAGATTGAAGAGGCATTGCACGTCGTCTAATGGAAACGACGTCGTATACTTTCTAATGGAGACGACGTCATTTGGTGCGTACCTGGCAGTCCTAGTTGGCACATAACGACCCACGTCACCCTAAACCAACGGACGCCTAACGGTAGGGACCTATGTGTCCGACGATACTGGACGTGAGGGATTTATGGGTCCAACTTACTAAGTCGGGGACCTAAATGTCCGACTCTGTTGGAGACAGGGACTGACTGGGGTGTTCTGTCTTTCAAAAAATGCACAGTACTTTTATATTAAAATAATGTAATGCATAGTAATTTTTTTCCTATAAATACCGAAGGAATTCTTCTTTAGAATTCACAATTTCAGATTAAGTTTTCTTAATATAGTAGTGCTAGTGAGATAGTGGTGGAAGTAAGAGAGAGAAATAAATTTTTTTGGAAGAAAGTTCTGCTAAAAATTCTAAGGTATGAATACATCTGTTTTATATTTTTTAGGGTTATTTTTATATCATTTTTAGAAATCTATTATTATACTGGAAATAATATTATTTTAAGTTACTATTCTGTATAGTAAAACACTATTTTAAAAGTAAATTACTATTTCAATAGTAAATTACTATTTAAATAATAAATTACTATTTACTGTTACTATTTACCTTTACTATTCATGTTTTACTATTTACCATTACTATTCACGATTTACTATTTACCCTTACTATTCATGATTTACTATTTACCGTTACTATTCACGTTTTACTATTTATTGTTACTATTTACTATTCACTATTTACTATTCAAAATTTACCATTTCTGCTTTAAGTAGTGATCTTAATTTTCATCTTGTAACTATATTAAAATGAAATTGGTATTTTTAGAACTCGAAGACGAGGTGTGCATGGATTTACAATAACGAATTAGTATACAAGAGGTAAGGGGGAGTGAGATAAGAGTATAATATGAAAAGACATAAGAATAATGGGAGGAGTCTCCTACTCCTTTTAAATTTGAAAATATTATTATTTTAAATATTAACTTTTTAACTTGAAATTTTTAATAAATTTTAAATTAAATATCAGGTTTAACTAACTCTAACATACCTATGTAAGGACTTGGACCACTATGACCCATATGGACTGAACTATACCTATACAAGGACTGGATTATATGGACTTACATATACCTATACAAGGAATGGACTATAAGGACTCAAAATCAATTTTAATAATTTAAATAACCATTAAATTGATTATGTTATGAAAACTCTACATTCATAATTGATTATGTATATGATTATGATTGAACTTATTATATTAGATTGTGAAAACCCTTATGCTTATGTCTTATCTGTAAAGTATTATATTCTATTTCTCACTCCTTCTTGTTTGAATTTTGTGTTCAAAATTTATGTTATATGATATATAGCTAGCAGTTCAAGATGAAAGGATGAAATTACAAGAGGGTAAATTAGTCTCATCCTCAATCGGATAGGAGAAGAGATGTGACAAGAATAGGATTCAAAATCACATGGTTTGAAGATAAGGAAATAATTGGTTACAGTCGAAGTAGAGGTATTAAATCTTTAGTTTTAGTTTACCTTAATACAATATTAAGTTGGATGATTGTAAATCAATGTAAAGGTTAAACTTTAATAAACCTTATTCTTTGGATATGATACTGTAATCTTTGATCACTTATGATTTTCTGAAAATTCATTTTATCATTATGAATAATTTGAAACTTTTTACTTTCAAAATTCAAAGAAAATCATATGTATATACGTTCTTGTATACACGAGATAAGTAGTGATAAATATGTATATCTTTCAGAAAAAAAGCAAGAAGAATAGATATATGTTTCGTGTATATAAGGGGGTTTTCATAAACCAATACATAATATTCTCAAATAAGACATAAGCAACAAAGGGTTTTCATAAACCGATACATAATAATATCAGTCACAATCACATACACAATCAATTATGAATGCATAAATGTTATGCAATATCTTCATCATAACTTACCTATATAGTGGGCCCTTAATTTTTAATTTGCACTGGGCCAACCAGGAGTTTACACTATTCCATAAGTTCGGATAATAATAATATGAACAACTCAACTGGCATGGAAATACTTAGAGACTAGTCAGATTGAGAAAGTTTTTATTTTGAAAGTACCCGACACTAGGGAGTTACCCCAGGTCTCCTGAAGCACCCTTTCACACCCTCTCATCCCAAGGCTCGTAATTAAGCCTCTTCTAATGTATCCTCAGTTTCTATAATCCGTCCCCAGACAATATTATTTTGTTTCACTTTAATGATTTATGATGCATGAACTACTCAATTATTTAGTTGGTTAAGGCTTTTAGAAACTCAATTATTAAATACCTTAAAGGTTTACAACATCATTTCAATAAACTGTACATTTTCTCAATTCTCTAAATTTCTGACCCACAGAAATAAATTTGGTACAGTTTTCGAATCTCACTAAAATTGAGTTTCTAAGCCTTAAATATCTCAAAACTTTTTCATATAAAACTTTTACATAATCTTTCTCAAATTGAATATTAACAAGATCAAATTCTCAATTATTTCCAAATATCTTTATTAAGTTGGAAAAATAAAATAATATTCTTTTGAAAATTTTATTTTATTAAAAGTGAATAATCTTTAAATTATTAACCAAAAATACTTAAAATTATAAAATTTTTCTTTAATTCAAGATTTAATTATCTCAATTTGTTATAAATTAATTTTCATAAAATGTCTTCTTTCTAAAATAAATACTAATTTTTTTTATTCTAAATATTGAAAATAAAGTTAATAAAAATAATTTCTAAGAAGAAAAGATTTAAAGTAATAAAAATTTAAAGAGTAAGGTAAGAAAATTCTTACTGAGTTTTAGCTTTCCGTCATGCTCGCTATATGCTCAAACTCCACGCCACAAAATCATAATCAAAATCAAGCATTATCAATTATAACTAAATATCATCAATCACATCAAATGTTATTAATCATAATTAAATATCAATCAAAATCAAATATTATCAATTATAAACAATTCAAATAAATTAAATATCACTCATAATGTAATTCAAATCTTAATGGTTATTTAGATTAATAAGATTGATTTTGAGTCTTTATAGTCCATTCCTTGCATGGGTCTACGTAGGTCCATATAGTCCAATCCTCGCATAGGTATAGTTCAGTCTATACAGGTCATAATAATTTAAGTCCTTGCATAGGTTCAGTCCAGTTCCCATAGGTTATCCAGGTATTTGCATAGGTATTTTAGAGTTAGTTACATCAGATATTTAATTTAAATTTTATTATAAATTTTAAGTTAAAAAGTTAATATTTTAAAATAATAATATTATTTAATTTAAAAGGAGTAGGAGACTCCTCCCATTATTCTTATGTCTTTTCATATTACATTCTTATCTCACTCCTCTTACCTCTTGTACACTGGTTCGTTATTGTAAATCCGTGTACGCCTCGTCTCTGAGTTCTAAAACATACCAATTTCATTTTAATATAGTTACAAGATGAAAATTAAGATTACTACTTAAAGCAGAAATGGTAAATTTTAAATAGTGAATAGTGAATAGTAAATAGTAAATCATAAATAGTAACAGTAAATAATAAAATATGAATAGTAATGATAAATAGTAAATCATGAATAGTAACGGTAAATAGTAAATCATAAATAGTAACGGTAAATAGTAAAACATAAATAGTAAAAGTAAATAGTAATTTACTATTTGAATAGTGATTTACTATTGAAATAGTAATTTACTATTAAAATAGTATTTTACTATTCAGAATAGTAACTTAAAATAATATTATTTTCAGTATAATAATAGATTTCTAAAAACAATATGAAAATAACCTTAAAAAATATAAAAGAGAGGTATTCTTACATTAGGATTTTAGCAGAACCTTCTTCCAAAAAAATTTGTTTCTCTCTCTTACTTCCACCACTATCTCACTAGCACTACTATATTGAGAAAACTTAATCTGAAAAATTGAATTCTAAAGAAGAATTCCTTCGGTATTTATAGGAAGGAAAATTACTATGTATTCTATTATTTTAATATAAAAGTACTGTGTATTTTTTGAAAATTCAATCCTGGTTACTATGCACCTTTTGAAAATTTCGTACATACACAGTGTTTTGCATAGTAAATGTCGGCTGAATTATTAAGCCAAATAGTAACCCTTCACTCGGTATATTTTAAATATTTAAAATCAGTCCTTTTTAAAATTTAGTCATATTATATCAGTCCTCACTAATTTTATAATAAGTAATATAAAGTTTAAATTTTAAAAATCTAAAATTTTTTGTTAAAAAAAATTTATTGATACGTTTCCAATTTTTTAACGATTGGAAAAAATCAAGGTTTTTCTCAAACCGATCATTTTTAGATAAGTCTACTTGAAATAGATTTTAAAAAATTTTCTTATGATTTAACTTCACTTTCTTATAAATATTTTTAATTTTAAGTCACTTTATATGATTTTAAAATTATTTAAAAAATATTATTTTATTAAAATAATTCAAAACTTCCAAAAAATCGTAGATTAAAAAGTTCTAAAAAATTATAATTTAATTTATTCAAAATTTTAATATAAAATTAAAAATAGGGGTGTTACAAGTAGGGGACTCCTCCCATTATTCTTATGGCTTTTCATATTATATTCCTATCCCACTCCCCCTTACCTATTGTATCTTGGTTCATTTTTGGAAAGTCCATGCATGCCTCATCTCCGAGTTCTAAAATATACCAATTGTAACATCCCTGATATTTTAGTAAAATTTATGATGAGTGGAAAATATTAATAAATGTTTTAGAGATTTATTGGGTATTTTATGAATTATTATTAAAATAAAGGCAATTATGAATAATTAACTATTATGGAAATAAATAAAATTTATTTGATTGATTAATTTTAAAAGGGTTAAGTGAGGTGTGATTAGAAGAAGAGAAAAGTTTAATTAAAACTTTTGAGGAAATTATAAAAGAAATGGGGAAAAGGCTGGTTTGCCTCTGAACTTAAAATAAAGGTTTCTTTCTCTTTCCTCATTCATTCATTATTCACGCGAGCCACTGCTTCTCTCTCCTTCTTCGTCTGCTTCTTTCTCCTACTTCAGTTTCTGTTCTTCTTCTTCTTCTTCCTCCGTCGCTGAGACTTGCATGTTCATAGGGGAGGTTCTGTTCGCATTAAAATCATGTGATAAGCCTATTTCCATGACCGTGGTCTCCAGGTGAGTCCATTGAACCATTTGCATTTGTTACCTTGTCTCTTTCATTTCCTTCTCTGGACCGAATGGCCATGCATGGCGGGGTACGGGTCTGTTCTCCACTCCTCTGGTGAGTGTGAGCTCAAAAATGGTCGTTAAACTGTGTGGGTGGTGCGAAGTTAATAGGTTTTGCATTCTGACCCCGTAGGTAGCAGATCGAACACCGAAAGGCTGATTGACAGAGCTGGTGCTGGATTCGGAAGAGAAACAGTGAACCCAGTGCTCAGAGGACGTAATCGGCACCAGGAGCAGATCGTTGAAGCTTGGAACCGAGGTAAGGGGGTGTTCGGGTTATAATTAATTAGAATAGGACATGCTGTGAGTCCGAGTCATTAAATTAATTGTGAAATTGGTAAGAAGATATTACTGAATGAAAATGGTATGTGTATGTGTATGCATGTGAGTATGGACACCGATCGGTCGAGGATCGTGTGTGGCTTGATTGAGTTTGAAATACATGTTGAGATAAATTGTATATAGTGGCTTGTGTTGATGGGTTGGCAAGTAGGCCGCCCGACTGGTGATCATATGTCAGTTCTAACATTTGTGCATGAGATTGATAACGTTTTAATTATATTGAGTTATATATATTGTGCATGAGATACTCTGTAAACTGTTGAGGGCGGAGAGTGGTCGTCGATGCATTGCACAAGCAAGGAGCGGCTCCTGACAAGCTTCCAGTAAAAGGATGGTATGATTATGTTATGTGATTGACTGTGTGATGGATGGGCTTGACAAGTCGGTCGCCCTGTATTATGAGCACATGCCAGTTTCTGGTGGTTGCATCTGTTGATTGTTGATGATCGTAATGATATGCCTATGTTTATATAATGGAATATGTGATTATGTGGTGGAGGACGACCAACAGTATGAATTACCCTGTTTTTGGCTTCAGTGGTCAAGTCGGACCCAGTTAAGCTACCCAGTGGTTGAGGGGCTGCCAAGTCGGGCTCGGTTAACCAAGTCGGGTTCACGGGATGTCAAGTCGGACTCCCAGCTGAAGGTCGATCCTTTTAGTATCCGGATACTAGGCGTCAATTTTATGTGAGAGTCAGTTGTGACAATTGATGAATTATTGGTTGTGATGTGTATAATTACCGAGTGTAAATTGTTATAATTACCGAGTGTGATGGCTATATTCGCTGAGTGATTTGCTAAAATTACCGAATAAGAATTATTATATTTATCGAGTATGATTGGTTATATTGCCGGGTGCAATTTGTTAAATTTACCGTGGGTAAATTGTTATGTTGGTCGAGTGTAAATTGATATATTTGCCGAGTGAAATTGGTATATTTGCTGAATGAGTTGATATGCTTGTCGAGTGCAAATTGATATATTTGCTGAGTGAGTTGATATGTTTGTCGAGTGCAATTTGATATATTTGATAAGTATGATTTAATATATTTGCCGAGTTCAATTGGAAATATCTGCTGAATATGATTTAATATATTTGCCAAGTTCAATTGGAAATATCTGCTGAGTATGATTTAATATATTTGCCGAGTTCCATTGGAAATATTTACTGAGTGATTTAATATAATTGCCGAGTTTAAATGGGATATATTTGTTGAAAATGATTTAATATAGTTGCCGAGTACAATTGGTTATATTTGCTGAGTGAGAATTACTGTATTTTCCCGAGTAAGAATTTGCTATATTTGCCGAGTGTTAATTACTATAATTGCCGAGTGAGAACTGCCATATTACTGAGTGAGATTTGCCATATTTGCTGGGTGAAAATTTCTATATTTGCCGAGTGAGAACTGCCATAATACTGAGTGAAATTTAAAATATTTACTGAGTGAGATTTGCTATATTTGCTGAGTGAGAATTATTACATTTGCCGAGTGAGAACTATTATATTTGTCGAGTATGAGTTGATATATTGGCGAGTGCAATTTGATATATTTGTTGAATATGATTTGCTATATTTGCCAAGTTCAATGTTATAATTGCTGAGTATGACTTGATAATTTGCCGAGTGCAACTTGTTACATTTACCGAATGAATTATTATACTTGCCGAGTGTGAGTTATTTCCCGAGTGTGACTTTCAATTTGATAATAAAGTGACTGAACGGAGTTGATATACATGTAAACTGTTAATTTCCGTTCTAGATTAATTATGATGCCAAACACTCACCCTTGCTGTGGTTTTCAATTTAGTAACCAGTGACAGGGAGGAGGTCGGAGCCCTGGAGGCGCGCCAAGCGGGAGATCGATGCCAAGGCCCGAGTGGTTTTGAATAAATTATGTAATATGCATATATATATATATATATATATATATATATCTAATGAGTTTTCCGAGTGTGTGATGCTATATGTTGTGTGTGGAACTAAGTGTGAATCAGTTTGCTAATTGAACGAATGTGAATTTATGTTGTTAGATGATTGGTATTAATTTTCACGTGTTTGCTGTAGCAAAGCCGATCACCGGGTGAATCTTGCTCGAGAGGATTTATTCCTGTCCGAGCGAGGGCCAGTCGGTTTGATGTCTATTTTGTCTCGATGGGAATCCCTCGTTTCTTTTCCGAGTAAAGAATAACCGAGAGATACTCTTCTGGGTGGAAGGTTAGGATGTCCCGAGTGAGCTAGGGCCGGGAGAATAATTCCGAGTAAAGAAATAGTGGAATGTTTCCGAGTGAAGAAAGAGTGGAATGTCTCCGAGTGAAGAAAGAGTAAAATGTTTCCGAGTGAAGGTAAGAGTGTTTCCGAGTGAGATATAGCCGAGAGAGCCTATTCCGAGTGAAGTAAGGTTAGGGGTTTTCTGAGTGATATAAGATTGAATAAACCTTTTTTGAGTGAGGTATGACTAAGTTGTTTCCGAGAGAGAGAGTTGACCGAGTGACCCTTTTGCCGAGTGAAACCCCGACTTGTGAGTTTTTCGGGTAAGTCTGACTCGCCCAGGTAGCATTCACTCAAGCGAATCGGAACTCGCTTAAGCGACTCCCTCGGATTTCGCCTTAGCGCATCAGGGTCCCGCTCAGGCGAGTGACCTCTCTGTCTTCTTCTTCTTCTTCTTCTTCTTCTTCTTCTTCTTCTTCTTCTTCTTCTTCTTCTTCTTCTTCTTCTTCTTCTTCTTCTTCTTCTTCTTCTTCTTCTTCTTCTTCTTCTTCTTCTTCTTCTTCTTCTTCTTCTTCTTCTTCTTCTTCTTCTTCTTCTTCTTCTTCTTCTTCTTCTTCTTCTTCTTCTTCTTCTTCTTCTTCTTCTTCTTCTTCTTCTTCTTCTTCTTCTTCTTCCGTTGTTTCTAACTCCACATTATTAAAAGGTGTATTTCCGATCGGATATTATTTTGCGTACGCTTTTATTGTTATTCTGAATGTATCTAATACTATTTTATATTAAAACCGAGTTAAATCATTTCCGATCGGTTATTATTTTTAGTATGTTTAAGAAAAGTAAATATTATTTTATAATAAGACCTAAATTTTTATTAAACGCGGAAAATTTATTGTGTAAATGATTAACCGGGTGTAAATAAAAGGTAAATCGACTTAGGATATCATAGTCCATGTGACATCCCGGCGTTGTTGAGGGCGGGGAGTGATCGCCGGTGCATGGACACGGACAAGAAGCGGCTCCTGGCAGGCTTCCAGCTGGGAATGTGACATCCCGGGCACTGTTGAGGGCCGGGAGTGATCGCCGGTGGATGGGCACGGACAAGGAGCGGCTCCTGGCAGGCTTCCAGTGGGAGGGACACATGAATGAATCGAATACATACTGGAATGAGAGGGATCCAAAGACTGTATAGGTATGGGACTATACAGTCGAGGATAGCTTAAAGAAATGAATTCGTACTACCTATACCAACAAATGCATTAGCCTTTTCGGTAGCCTATCACTTAAGAACTCCAAAGTTAAGCGTGCTTAACTTGGAGTAATTCTGGGATGGGTGACCTCCTGGGAAGTTCTCAGGAAATGTGTGAGTGAGGACAAAAGCACATTGGAAAGGTCTCGTGTTGGTCTGTGGGGCGAGTCGTTCATTCTTGAAAAGCGGCCGGGGCGTTACAGTGGTATCAGAGCCTAGCCTTCGAGGACGAACCAGGCGGAAGCTGGTGGGCATGTGACATCCCGACGCTGTTGAGGGCGGGGAGTGATCGTCGGTGCATGGGCACGGACAAGGAGCGGCTCCTGGCAGGCTTCCAGTGGGAGGGACACATGAATGAATCGAATACATACCGGAATGAGAGGGATCCAAAGATTGTATAGGTATGGGACTATACATTAGCCTTTTCGTACTACCTATACCAACAAATGCATTAGCCTTTTCGGTAGCCTATCACTTAAGAACTCCAAAGTTAAGCATGCTTAACTTGGAGTAATTCTGGGATGGGTGACCTCCTAGGAAGTTCTCAGGAAATGTGTGAGTGAGGACAAAAGCACATTGGAAAGGTCTAGTGTTGGTCTGTGAACGATAAATTTTGAATAGTGAATAGTGAATAGTAATTCGTGAATAGTAAAGGTAAATAATAACAGTAAATAGTAATTTACTATTGAAATAGTATTTTACTATTCATAATAGTAACTTAAAATAATATTATTTCCAGTATAATAATAGATTTCTAAAAACGATATGAAAATAACCCTAAAAAATATAAAAGAGAGGTATTCTTACCTTAGGATTTTAGCAAAACCTTCTTCCAAAAAAATTTATTTCTCTTTCTTACTTCCACCATTATCTCACTAACACTACTATATTAAGAAAACTTAATCTGAAACTGTGAATTCTAAAGAAGAATTCCTTCAGTATTTATAGGAAGGAAAATTACTATGTATTCTATTATTTTAATTTTTTGAAAATTCTATCCTAGTTACTGTGCATCTTTTGAAAGTTTCATACATGTACGGTGTTTTGTATAGTAAATGTTGGCTGAATTATTAAGCCAAATAGTAATCTTTCACTCGGTATATTTTAAATATTCAAAATCAATTTTTTAAAATTTAACGATATTATATCAGTCCTCACTAATTTTATAATAAGTAATATAAAGTTTAAATTTTAAAACTCTAAAATTTTCTGTTAATAAAAATTTCTTGGTACGTTTTCGATTTTTTTACGATTGGTAAAAATCAAAATTTTACTCAAACAGATAATTTTTAGATAAGTCTACTTGAAATGGATTTTAAAAAATTTTCTTATAATTTAAATTCACTTTCTTGTAAATATTTTTAATTTTAAGTAACTTTATATGAATTTAAAATTATTTAAAATATTATTTTATTAAAATATTTCAAAAAATTCATAAAAATTCCTGAAAATCATAAATATTATGTAGATCAAAAAGTTCTAAAGAACCATAGTCTAATACCTTCAAAATTTTATTTTAAAATTCTAATAAGAGTTAAATCATAAATATGTAAAAACATAAATATAAAAACATAAAATAAAAGTTGTGAATAATAAATATATTTAAAATTCTTAATATATTTTCATTAATCAATGAATACTAATTAAGTCATTTTAAAATTCTCATTCAAAATACATACACATTTTTATTATTATTATTATTTTATTTTATTTAAAAAACAAATAATTAAATATAAATACCAAAATTTCATAAAAAATTATAATAATAAACTAACTAATAGTAAGTATTTCTCATTAAAAATATATTAATATCTATTTTCTATTTGTGTTGAAAATGGGATGTTACACAATCCCCCTCAATTAAGCATTGGCAACTTTGTGATTCAACCACAGAATCATTAGGGTATCAAAGATGCTCATGCACTAAGCCGCCTTCCTACTGGGCCAACCCGAGGAACCCATAACATTCTATATCGGGCAGCGATGCAGATATGTCATGGATGCCATGCAGATGCAGATCATATACAATCTCACACTATGCATCTTACCATGTCATTCATCAATCATCCATCATCATTTTCATCAATATCCCCACCTTTTTCTTAGTGGCTTTCAATATCAATTAGTCTTGTGAATGTTTCAAAATTTAAGTGTGGCATTCATAATCTCTTTTAACCACTTAGATTTTTCATCATCATTACACCTTAAAATTTTGCATTACTCACCTTGACATTCAATCAATATCTCGACAATTACATCACCGCTCATGGGTGTGTCACATAACAACACATCATTCAATCTCATCACCAATCATCATATCTCATTATTAATGGTGAAACATATATATATTTTCCATAATAATCCATTGGCATTTATTTGCCTAAATTCATAGCATTGCTAATCACCACAAAGGAACACACCATATGTATATTCTAAATGCATTTACATATTTGCTAAGCAAGACCACAACCACAAAGTCATTCATTATAAGAATTTCAAAACAACTATAGCAAGGAAAACATGAGTCACCACCACATACAAAAATCATCAAATTATTCAATTCATGTATTTAGAATACAAACCTCTCTCTTACCTTAAGAGAAGAAATTCAGATGGCTTGACGGTTCTGCCTCGTTCAATGGATTTTGTCCTACATTTCAATACACAAATACAATTAATTTGCCTATCAAGGCTCCCTTTTCAGTCTTAAGTACACAATAAACATATTCATGATTCTCACCATGTTCTAGACATGTTATAGACATTAATTTCTTATTTCATTAGATTTCAAGAATTCGTTTCCCTAAACCATATTTTCCATTCTTTAAATGAGCTACACACACTAAGCCTCAAGGTACCACCTTACATAATTTCATCACCCATTATCCAATATGGCTTCTCAAATTCCAAAATACAATGTTCCAATTCTTTTATACCAACACCACCAAGATAAACATACACCATACTTAATAACCTAAAGCATTATCATACTCGCTTGATTTCTCAAGTCTCTATTACCAATAATTAATATCCATCATTTAAAAATTTATTTCCATACACTAAAATCATTCTCAGGGCAATTAATCTTAAATTTCTCAAATTTTTCTAAAAGCCCCAATTTTCCAAAACTTAGGGTTTTCACCAAAACACACTAACAACAATTTCATCAACTCTCATTCACCATTTCAAACATAACATGGCCCATAAATTTTGCACCATCCTAGTACCAAAAATCAAATTTTCATGTCATCTAGCCTAGGGTTCATCATTCCTTAAGTTTACAACATCAAAGCCACTACTTCTAAGCTCTAACAACTCTAAATCAATGAATAGATTCAATAATGGTTCATGGGTCTTACCTTAAACCCAAGCTTCAAGAAAAATAAAAATGAAGAAGGAGAAAAAGGAATAAGTGTAAAAGAGCTTCAATGTATAATTAGAGCCATATATCTCATACTGGTGTATCTCGTACCGGTAATACTCATTCTCTATGTTATCTCTTTTTAGCATTGTGATGTAGGACTTCATATGGGATGGGATGAACTTGTTTTGGAAAATAATGCTTTTATGTGTAAGGTAAAATAGTGGTAATGGAATACCTTGACCGATAATGTAAATGATATAAGATGGTGTTGATATTTATGTTGATAGTGGCATCAATCATTTTGTATATGAAATCTCTATTCTTTTGATGTTGTAAATGGCTAATTCTTTTGTATGTGACAATGTATAACATTTGGACATATGGATTTGGTTGCTAATATGATGACAATAATATTTATGTTGATGAACAATTTATGTTTGCTAAGACTTGGAATGCCATATTTATGAGTACATTGATGAATCCAAGTATAGACTGCAGAACAAGTAGGTGAACCTCTCATGTATGCATGTCTTATTGATAATCCATGATTTATGCATGATGCCAATGGTTAAATTAGGGCATGATTTGTGGTACGAAACCCCCCAAAAGGATGGGATAATTTCCATGTCAATGTACCATGAATTAGGTGGTAAATGTGTGCCAAAAAGGTCCAAAGAAGTGCATGGGTTAGGGTTCTCAAAAGCATGTAAAATTGGTGCCAGAAATAAGGTCTGGCAAAGAGAACCACAACCATGGTTTGAATCACGGCTAGGCTGTGGAACCTTCTGGCAGAAGAACCTAAAAATATGCTTGTTTTCTCCTGGCAGGCAGTGTGAACCACGACCATGGTTTGAACCATGGCCTGGCTATGAAACACACTGCTAGGTGGTCAAAATTTTATGTTTCGCATCCATTGCTTGACCATTAGTGTTCTTTTGATTAAGGATTCTAACCCTACGATTAATGGTTCGATTACATACCCTAATTAGCATGTTATGCGTAACTTTATTCATGAGTCTTGTTTGCCCTTGGATCTCTTCTCATATCTTCATATATGGGAAAGGGTGGATACCCAATATACAACTTCTTAGTCCATTGCTTTTGCATCTCTTTATGTATATGTTAAGGGTTCTTGATTATTAATCCATTTCTTTGTCATTTTCATTTTATTGTGGCCTCTAGTTCTCTATGATTCGGTCCTTGATGCAAGTGGTCGACTTGTGGAACGTAACCATGAAAAATTTATTCTCATTTTCCTAATTAATTATACTTGTTTTGGGATCCGGGTTCGAGGATTAGGGCGCCACATGCTGGCTAAGTCTCTTGATTTTGATATTGCTGTTACCTTGGGTTGTCATTGTCTGTTTAAACATCTTAGCACTTTGTTAATTAAATCTTCATTTGAAAAAGTCTTTCCTAGAGATGCAAGATGATTAACAATATGCGTAAATCTCTTTTACATATCTTGGATATTTTCATTATTATTCATTCTAAACAATTCATATTCTTATGTTAATGTGTTTATCCTAGATCTTTTTACTTCATTGGTTCCTTCATGGGTGACTTCTAAGGTAGCCCACATTTCTTTTGCACTCTAGCAATTTAAAATTCTAAAATATTCATCAATTCCTAAGGTAAAAGTAGTTATGTTTTTACCCTTAAGATTGTGTTGAACCTTCCTCTTTTCTTCTTCACTCCACTCACTTCTAGGCTTGTTTATTGGTCTATTTTCAACTATTTTTGTTGGGATAAAAGGAACATTTTCTATGACATCCCAAATATCTGGATTAATAGCTTCTATGAATATTTGCATACGAGTTTTCCAATATTGGTATCTTACTCCATTGAATACAGGTGGTCTATTAATAGAATTTCCTTTAGAAAAAAGAGAGTTAGGAGAGTCCATAGATTCCTCTTGAAGTTTCTAAACCTTACACAAGAAGTTGGCTTTGATACCACTTGTTAGTCAAGCAGTCTCTAAGAACTCAAGAGGGGGTGAATTGAGTTTTAATACTTTTAAGTGAATGACATGTTATTTTTGTTAAACTTAGTATGCAATAAAAACTTAGAAGTAGAAGATATAAAATATGCAGAGATAAGGATAAGAAAGTGCAAACTTGATTTTATACTGATTCGGCCAACCACTTATCTACATCCACTTGAAGTTCCTAATAACTTAGATTCAGAATGATAGAATGGCCTTAGAGTGTTTTTCAAGCTCGATGAATGATAACTTAGATAATTCATTGTATGTTTCAAAAGCTTGAATTTCTAATGTATTTATAAAGGAGATTTTGTCATGAAAAGATGCCTTTTTGATTGGTCATGTATCATGAAAAGATACTATTACAAAATGATGCAATGTTTTAGAAGTTTGAATGGAGAAACATGACCTTTCATGCAAGTAAAAATGAAGAGATGTAACTTTTCTTCAATTCTGACTTTAATGTAATCAATTACCATAATGCTATAATCGGTTACAAGGTTTTCAAAACTTTGAATTATTTTAACATTTAACCGTGTAATCGGTTACACTGATGTTGTAATCGATTATTGGATTTTCAAACTTTAAATAATTGTAACGTTCAAGTGGTAGTCAGTTACACTAATATTGTAATTGATTACTTCAAGTTAGATTTCAAAAAATAAATTCTTAAAATACATGTTTTGAAGTTTTCATTTAATTCTTAAGGCTATACTATATTCGACTAAGTCTTACAATGTCTTCTAAGCCTTGTGACTTAATTCTTTATTGAATTAATATGACTTGGTGTGGTTGCCTGCATAAATGATCTTTAGTCGTGTTTTTCTTGTTTCATTCTTGTCATGGTCAAATGAGTATTGTATAATCTTGTGGCTTTACGAACCATTACCAGGCCTTGCGTTGTAAAGGAGAAAATGAGTCTTGAGGGTATAGGCATAACTACAGCAGAGAGGATGAGATGAAAAGTGTACGTTATGGAGGAGAAGGCATATGTCACAAACTCGAGGAGGAGTATAGGTGTGTCTATGTCACAAACTCACGATCCAAGAAGGAAAGGATATGCGTCGTGGAGGAGAGGGGAGGGGCAATTGCTGCAACTGAAGTGAACAGAGCAAGTGGGAATGTGATCGATAGTGAAAGTGAGACAAAGACATGCAAAGAGGAAAAGGGAATAAACTTCAATTAGGGTTCTATTTTTTTCTTTGTTTTTAATGTTACAAGTGGGTTTGATGTTGTGCCAAAGAAAATGAAGGTTTTTTTTAGTAAAAAGCCATGGGGCCAACCTAGCTCATTATAGGTTTGGCCCATTATGAGCTGGGTTTTATGAACCAAGCAAAAAAAAACTCACTTCAAATTTGGATCAATTTTTTCAACCCGACTCGCATAAAATCCACCATGAGCTGGGTTAACCCATAGGTTAACCCAAATTGACGCTTCTAATAATGTGGATGTCCCTATCTCATTTAGAATTGTCTCCTATGAAGAATCCATGCAGTTAAACTAAAAATTACAATGATGTTATTTTTTTGTTTCCTTTCTTTATATCTTCAGCATTTACTTTTATATCTTTCTAGTACATGTAAGCTTAATTATGATTTGGACCTTATAAATGTTTCACCTTCTAGATTAGATCCTTATAGAGTTTTTTTTATTGGTTTTTAGTTTCTAGAAACAAAAAAATGTTGGTAGGTTTTGGTCTCTACAATAACAATGTCTCTATTAAGTGATAACATGACTTAATCCTTGCTACTGATGTCGTATGTCCATGTTAAGAATCCAAATAAGCTTTTTTTAGCCATATCTCTTCTCCATTTATCTACCATGTCTTTTTCTTTTTTTTTCTCTCCATCTTCTTCTTCACCAAACCTCCAACAATCCTCCATCAATGTCACACTAACATCCAAAATAACATTCTCCCTACCAAACAAAATCAATGAATTTTCACTTTTAATAATTAACATATATTTTGAATATGAATGGAAATCGCTAAAATAGTTGACATTATTCACCAAAACATTTTGTAACGCCATTTAAACCATTTTCGTTTTCACGTCAAAATTAAAAATAAAAAATCGCGAAGAAGGATTTCTCTTTAATGTCACTTGTCACTTCTTTTTCCACTTCTCAATATTTCTCTTTTATTTACACTTCAAACCTTTTCCTTTTTTGCTATTTTCATCTATTTACGTTGCAGTTGTTTCAAAGGAGTTTTATATGGAGGATTAATTTCCACTAGATTTATTGTATATTAACTTAAGCATTAGGGTGTCTTTACAAGTGACACCCTATTTTTCTACACAACGTGAGATACTAGTGTATTAGCTAGACAGAATTATAACAAGACTTTTTTTATCCACACTGAACTTAGAGAAATAATACTGAATCCTCACTAGATTAAAGTAATATATTTAATGTATCATAATATAAGTATATAATTTAAATTATACTTCTTTTAAATGTATTTAAAATATTAAATATTAAATATATTATTAATATATTTAATTATATTTATAAAAATTTAATGTATTATTAATATTTGATATTAATTATATTTAATTTATTATGATATAAATATATAATTAAATTATATTTCTAATGAATATATTTAATAATATATTTATTATATTAATACATATTTAAAAATTCAATATTTTGAACTATGAAAAATATTATTAGATATATTTAATATTTATAATATATTAAATATTTATGAACATACTTAATATTGTAACATATATATATAATTATTATCATACACATAACAAAATATGTATTTGGTTTAGTGGTAAAGGCTTTTAGGCTTTTCCTAACACCTACCTATGTCAAAATTTTTAACACATGAGGGACCAACTTAAAACTAAAACCACATAGAGGGATAAATTGAAAAGCTCTTTACTAAAAAGATTATAAAAAGATCTTTTAGAAAATGCTTGAGAAGAAAAGATTAAGTAAATAAAATAAGAAAGGAATAAATAAATATATAAATAATTTAAAGAGAGTAAGGAAGAGAAAATAAAACCATGATATATTCTTGAACTAGTCTGAACCGGGGTCTAGGATCTGGTATGAGACCAACCATAAATGTTCTCAGCTCTTAGTGATTTATACACCGGTCTAATGGGGATCCGGTATTATGTCCCTTATTTCATTGGGAAATATGGGTCTTGAAGTCCTGGAGATCCTTCACACCAAGCTTTCGCATTGATGGGGGGCGAAAGGTGGTGTCACCTGTGAAGATTCTCCGGCGCTCTAGTCAGTAATTAGAAAAGGAATTCAAGACTATCGAGCATAAGTTTGAGAATGAGTCTAATGTACCAGAGTTGTGAAAATGTTAGTATTTAAATACGTGCATACGGAGAATGCAAGAGTCCTTTAGGGCTGGGGGACCATTTGTACAATGTGTGTTAGTATGATTCTGACACACGACACGGGTGCCTCCGTGTTGCCTGTGAATGTCCCCCCTACAATTGTACCTAGTACTGTTTGTCGGGTGACACGAATGCTTTCCGGTGTGCGTGGTGCTAACCTAGACTTCTAATACAGAAAGGTATCTGATACGGGTTATAGTCTGGAGGTTTACCTGCCACACCGTTAGACCAACGAAGGACGGGTGAAATTACCCTTTTGTCCATACGTTGATATCTAGACCAAATCAATTTTGGTTTGATCACCACCACTGTGATCTACTTCAATTTTCCCACCCAAAGGCTTAGAATTTTTCACTATAATCGAATCGGTTACAAGGATGTTTGTTTACATTTCTTGAACTACCTACCCAAACTTTAAATCTTCCTCACAACCTGATTCCAATCCTAACAAGAATTCACTAGTCTCTAGGGTATCCTAGAGAAGACTTTCTCTCACCCAGACCCAAAACGTTTTTGGTCCAAGAGCATAACTCAAAAGAAAGATTACAAAAGAATCTTATGACAGAAAGACCAAAGAGAGCAAGAAAGAAGAACTAGCTTGTGTATTGCACAATTGAGTAGTGAGGTGAATATTTATGAAACTTGAGCTCTCAATTTATAGGAAAAAATTGTCGTAAAAATGGAAATAGAATATGTTAGGTTTTTAGAAATAAGTCATGTTTCTAGAAATAAGACAAGGCCTAAAAACGAGGCCTGGGCACGTTGGTTGGTTTGAACCATTTTCACCTTATTGGTTCCTACCATGGTTCAAATCATTACGTAGCCTGATAGGCCCAAACACGCTTAACTTGACCCAAAACATTCATTTTTTGACTTTGTCTAATATTGGTTCCCAAAAAATATTTAAAAAAATACAGGTCAATTTTTCTTTTGCTCACTTTGGGTCTTATCAATAAAATAATTACTAAGGTCAAGCCCAAAGGTACTCAACACTTGAAGCTCTTGTTAGCCTTTTGACATGGAGATACACACATGGACTTCTTGCATTTTGGTGGGTCTTAGAATTATTTCCTTACCTTAAAGTTACGTCCTTATTCAACTTTCTCTTATGATACCCTTTGTCTTCATAAAACCTACCTACAAATATAAGAATCATAGCAACATATAACACTGAACCGAGTCACTCATATGTTTCCCATGATAGACCTTCTTAACTAGAGTCGATAATGACAGTGTTAGGGAGAGGCTTTAGCACATCGGGGGCATATCAATCAAAGACCTACAAAGGGTTTTTGGAATGTTTGTGCTTGTGTTAGTTTTATCCTACAATTTATGAGATCCACTGACATATATCACATAGAACATTTTTAGCATCCAAATTTATAAATTCCACACATTTACTACTCATGAATGTACATTTTACAAACCACGCTTAAGCCTTGATATTAATTTATTCAGTATTGATTTATTTGGTATTGACTTGAGCATTAAAGGATTTTTGTAAATAGGTGATGCCACATTTTATCCCACAACACAAGATACTAATGTGTTGACTAGACAAAATTACGATAAAACTCTTTGATCCACACTAGAGTTAGAGGGATAATACCATATCCTTACTAGATCGGTGTAACATACAAAGAGATATACTCAGTATCCATACCGAAAGTTCTGTCCCCTCACACCAAACATATCATCAATATCTAATATTAAATATATTATGATATAATTATATTATTTAAATTATATTTCTCTTAAATACATTTAAAATATTAAATATAATTAATATTAATAACATACTTATTATATTTATAAAAAATTAATATATTATTAAATATTTGATATTAAATATAATATATACTATTAATATATTTAATATGTTTATTATATTTAATACATATTTAAAAATTAAATATTTATTAAATATAATAAATATTATTAGATATATTATATATATTAATAATACATGTAATATTTAATATTTAAAATATATTAACAAAGTAATTTACTAAATGTATTAATTAATAATATATAATATTTAATTTAAGTATATTTACAAAAAATATCTTAAAAACATTATTATATATTATTAATATATGATATTTAATATTTTTAAATATATTTACAGAAAAATATTAAATATATTAATAAATGATATATATATAATAATTAATTTAAATATATTGACGATAAATGTATTATTATATATATCAATAATATATATAATATTTAATATTTTAAATATATTTACAAAAATTATACTTTGAATTATATAATTATATTGTAATATATTAAATATAATAATATGTTCAATATTTATGAATATACTAAATATTATAACATGTACATAATTATTATCATACACATAACAAAATATGTGTTTGGTCTAATGGTAAAGGCTTTTAGGTTTTTCCTACCACCTACTTATGTCAAAAATTTTAACACAATGGACCAACTTAAAACCAAAAATACATTATATATATATATATATAAATATATATATGAACACTTTCTATAGTTATCTGAAGATCTCTTAGACGTTCTCGTTACCATACACTTTCTATAGTTATCTGAAGATCTCTTAGACCTTCTCGTTACCATTCCTTTTCTTGAATCTATGGGTTTCTATAAAATTCTTATGTCGGCTCCGAAACTCCAAGGTTTCCCTGTTCTTTATCGAGCCAAGCTTGATACTTCCTTTTTATTCATTCATTTTAATTTAATCTAATATTATCTTAAGACCTCCTTATAAAACTCATAATTATGTCAAAATACTACAAATTCTTTATTTATCATAATCTTAAATATCCTAATTTAAATCTTAATTTTATCTTAACTTCATAATTTTATGAGATATTATAGAATTCTAACTTTAAATATCTATTAACTTACTAAACATTCATTATGTTATGTCATATATCTATGAAATTACCTTTAATTATTTAATAATACTAAAGTTATTTATATATATATATATATATATATTATTTTATCTCTGAATTACTTAAATCAACTGTTATGAATTTGTTGATTTCACTAAAATTAATTATTATCCTATCTTTTAATTATCTAAAATTTAGGATGTTACATTGATCAATAATACAAACAAAGTGTGACACTATTGACGGATAGTTAGGTCCCTTTAGCATGTTGTCAAAGGTTCAAAGTCTATCATATGTATAAAGAAGGCTTTGTTTGCAAATACAAGGCTCACTTAAGTGACCTCTATGTCTCAAAGGGATTAGTCTTCGACTCTTGTGTTCACCAAAATAAAGAGTTTGATCTCAAACAATTAAAAAAATTCTTTTTTATCCTAATCCTCATAGCATAAATACTAATTCCAAAATCTACTCTCAAATTTATTTAAATAAAAAAAAGAGGAAGAAAAGAAAGATGTCCCAATTTATATATGTTTTCTTAACTTCTATTACTTTTAAAAAATAAATGCTTGAATGAAAGAATGCATTTCAATGTTTTTATAAAAACACATACAAGTGTTTTTAGTAACAGAATGATGTTCACCAATGGTGGTTGATTCAAGTGGTACATGTTTGGTTTCCTTTAAATAAAATTTTGGGTTTGAGCATTGTGGATGAATTAAATTTGGGTGAGTTAATCCCACCATAATATGGATATTTCTATCTCGAACAACATTGCCTTCTATGAAGGATACTTGTGGTTAAAAAAATCATGTTCATTTGTTTTTGGCTTCCTTTCTTTCATATCTTCAACATTTACTTTTATATTTTTCCAGTAAATCTAGGATTAATTATATTTGCTCCTTGTAAACTTTTCACCTTTCAAAATTAGTCCTTAACAAAGCTTTTGATAGTTTTTAGTTCTTGACAACAAAAAAACGTTGGTAGATTTTAGTCTCTATTGTAACAGTCTCTTTGTTGAGTGACGGCACAACTTAATCCTTGTTATTGATGTCACACATCCATGTTAAGGGTCCAAATCATCTTTTCTCTTAGCCTTATCCCTTCTCCCTTTCTCTTTTTCATCTTCTTCTTCACCAAACCTCCACCAATGCCATACTACCATCCACAAAAACATATTCCCCACCAATGCTTGAGTGATCAGAGCAGGGTACTTTTGGTCACACTTCACGTAGACTATTCTGAATTCGTCAAGAAGTGTGACCCATGTCAAAGAAATGCCAATCAGATCAATAATCACCTGGAGCCGTTACATGGAATCCTCTCTCCCTAGCCCTTTAACACTTAGGGTATGGATATCCCGGGGCCTTTCCTACCTGGAAAAGGCTAGGTAAAGTATCTCCTGGTCGCAATAGACATCTTCTCAAAATGGATTGAAGTAGAGCCATTCGCCACCATTATCGCAGCTAAGGTCCAGACTTTTACATGGAAAAATAGGCTTCCCCACACCATAACCTTTGATAAGGGGCGACAATTTACAAATAAAGGCTTTGTCCAATTCTACGAGAACTTGGGCATCAAAAGAAGATTCGTCTCTTTTGAATACCCACAGATGAATGGTTAAGCCGAGGCAGCCAATAAGGTGATTCTTCAGGAATTTAAATGCAAGCTGGAGCAGACGAAGGGCAAATGGGAGGAAGAACTACCGGGAGATTTATAGGCTTACCGCATGACCCCACACTTATTGACTCATTAGACCTCATTCCAACTCACCTATGGAGCTGATGCCATGATCCCAGTTGAACTCGGAGAACCATCCACCCAGAGAATAGCCTTCGACGAGGAAGACGATGATAGTGGAAGACGAGAAGACCTGGATCTTAGCTTAGAAGAACGCGGCACAACCTTTGTAGATATCTAAGCCTCCAAGCAAAAGTCAGCCCAGAAGTTGAACTCCATGCTTAAGCCCTGACCCTTCCGACAGGGGGACCTGGTCCTAGAATTGCTGATAATAATCGAAGCTACTCTTTTTTCTACCTAGCAGGTTTTTGCTGAGACGCCCCCAAAATGGGGGTAAATTTTTCACGTTTTATAAATCATTATTTGACACAGAAATAAAGTGGTGAAGCTTTAATTCAACACCCTGGATCAATAAGGAACCAATCTCATATATGAAGATATGAGATGGTGGGATTTAAAATTGAACCACGAGGAATTCTCAATTAAAAACAGCGGAAAGATCATTTAAATTAATATTGTATGATTGGATTTAAAGAGAGTAGATTTCATGAGATTTAATAGTTCATAATATGTTAAATATACTTGTAAAATGAGGCAAGCAAAAGCCTTGATGCAAAGGAAAATCAAAATAATTGAAGCAAAAGAATTTGGAGGGATTAGGGGCATCTCGCTCAAGCGGATGCCTGAGCGAGTTCCAGTAGGGCGAGCCAGCGAACACGCTTGAGCGGAGCAATACACATTAGGTACCCATCTCGCTTAAGTGAGCTTCGCTCGCTTGAGCGAGATTGCTTTAGTAGCAAATGGCCCTCCTTTCGCTTGGGCGAGGCACGCTCGCTTAAGCGAAAAGGGACAGAACCTCACTACCCACATTTCGCTCGAGCGAGACCAGGCCCACCTAAGTGAGATTCATCCAGAATCAATTCCCCTCCTCACTCGCTTGAGCGAGCCACCATACACTGGCTATTTTGCTTAAGCGAAAATGGTCCAGTATCATACCATCTCGCGCTCGCTCGGGTGAGGCCTTGCTCGCCTGAGCGAAATATGGCTAGTAGCCATACCTCTGATTCAAGAAGATCTCGCTTGAGTGAGATTCACACTCGCTTGAGTGAGTTATGCAGTTCAGGCAAAAAACATGGGAATTTCGCATAACCTCACATACCAAATCTCATTTCATGCCATTTTAGCCTATACCAATATGTTAGATACATTCAACCATGCATTTAAAAGTTCATTCAATTATTTATTCACATCAAGATCAATTCCCATTCATTCAATGCATGATATTTAAATCATTTTTACATAAACTTCATGAAATACTGTAAGTTATAAAATACTTCATTCATTCATGGGATTCAATATTAACCAATCATCATAATTCATCCACATACATCATCTAGGTCATTAAAGAAAATTGGTCATACATATCAAGGTCCAATTTTCATGCATCACCCTCAAAATCATCATTCAATCATCCAGATTACAAAATATGCATACATCCATACTATGTGCTACACAAAATTCAGATTTTACCGGCCAAGACACTTCCTATACATCCATTTACCTCCTTCATCAAAATATACTTCAAAAGAGATTCACATCCCCCATGAATGTCCTGCATCATAAATCTAAAAAGTAGACAACATGGGAGAGTGAGTCATACATTCCAAAAGAATGAATATGAATACCATGTGATTATGTATATATGCTTCAAAATCATGTATACTTTACATACACATATCATTCATCATCATAGTATTATCATTCATATGTCACGATCAACACTATAGATTAAGCAAGGTATATAAGCATACACATAATCAAGTCCTTCAATAAATTGGACTCAACATACATCATCATTACACTCAAACTATTAATTGGTATTTACATATTTTATGTTGTCTCATTACCTCATCTCATCCACACCACGACCATCATCATATCTCATCACCTTCGGCATACCTCCTAGCTATATGCAAATGTTCTTAAGCTAATGCATATGCACAATGGAGTATTTCAACAATTGCAGATCTGACTATAGGAATATAAACACCAATTGTGGGATTCAAGTATGATTATCTAACCATACCCCTACTGCAGTAGTAAAATGTGTACACTTATCATCAAATTACATGCATTTTTCGTTAATCTTTTACTGGTACTAAACCGCATCGCCCATAATGCAACATATGGCCATTTTCACCATGACCGCGGTAAACAACATAATCAACAACATAAGGTGTTGCGGGCCAACCATGAATCATATCAAGGCAGATATGATCCCAAGGACCACCGGGGACACCTGCTCATCATGAGCCACCCCCCACAAAGGTCAACCACATGTCGCTCCCCGTAGCACAACATGGGCAGCTTTATGACTTACACACCGAGTCACAGGGAAAATAACAAGTTGGTCGTGCACAGAGCCACCCTCCCACTGGGCCAACCGGGGGAATCCCCTAAAATTCCGACACCGGCAGCTATACAGTATGCCATGGATGCAAATGCCAATCATATGCATTTCTCACTCTATGCATCCTAATCATGTCACTCATCAATCATCATTATCATCATCACCAACATCACCAAAAGGTTTTTAGTGGATTTATTATTGTTGGTTATTGCCATTGGTTTAAGTTTTCGTGTGGCATTCTCAATAATTCTCATTAACATAATTCAATTCCTTCATCAATCACAATGACATCAATCTTTCATTATCAATCAAGGTATGCTATTTGTTCACACCATTCTCATTCAATCATCAATAACATTCATTCCACATTCATGGTGGATGTAAACACAACATCATATTCAAAGCTTACACTTGCCAAACAATTTAACACTACCATATAGCACACCTCTTATATTCTAAATGCATAAATACAAGTTGCCAAACACCATCACCAACATCATACACAACATTATAATTCATCATAACATTACAAGCAAGGCAAACATGCATATTGTCACATATGACAATTAAATACTATTCAATTCATGCATTCAGAACATAAAGACTCCTCTCCTACCTTAAGAGAAGAATTTTGTTTGGTATGACGTACCTGCCTCGTCGTTCGGAATGGATCCTACATTAACAAACATGTAAAATCCCAATCAATCAACCATTCAAGACACAACTTCAACTCTAACTAACTATTATTATACCTATAATTTCATAACATGTATAAAACATGTTATAGACACCATTTTCCTTATTTGTTAGGTTTCGGGAATTCCTTCCCATCAAACCTCATTCATTATGTTAAAGGTTACAAAACAACCTTAAGCCTCAACATTCAAAACACTTTATTCAACATCCATACTCTCATTGTCATATATCTCCTCTCAAAACATATTTCCCTACCATCATTTATTACTTTCCCCAATTTATTAAAGTTAGGGTTTCACCTAAAAACCCAACCACATTCATTAATACCCATAAATCTTTCATCTCCTTCCAACCATAGGTTCATCTACCTCATTTATTACCATCAAAACTTGCATTTATGACATCCTACCTTAGGACTTCCACATTTAAAGCTTCTATTAAATACCTCATTTACATATATTACTCTCCCATACCATAACAACTCATAACTATGGCATTAAACCCAACAAGAATGGTAAGAAGAAATTACCTCACCCAAAAACGAAAATGGGTTCTAAGAGAGAAGGAGGCAAAATGAAAATGGAGAAGGGGAATGAGGAAGCTTTAACTCCAATAATCTCCTTCAAGCTCCAACAACACAAAATAAGAGGGGAAGAAAATGGGCACCACCTTGTCTTGGGTTTTAGAAGAGAAAGATGGAGAGGAAATGAAGAAGCAGAAGAAGAATGTGTTTTTGCCAAATGGTTTCAGTAATTGAACAAAAATGAGAAGGGAAATTAAGGGCTTTTGCTTTTAATTTTAATCCCCTCATTAATATTTTATCATTTTACTACAAACAGGATCTCTGTTTAGGCTCAATACTTTATCTAAAAATTATTTTGAATATATATTTGGACTCACAATAATATTCCAAACAACCCTGACCAATATCATCTCAATAAGAGATACTTGGTCCGATACCCATATTTTATTCGGGTCAGTTTTTAGTTTATTGGACTTCAATAAATCACTAACAGTCCCCAAAAATATTAATTTAACTATTTCTAACATTTGGGACATTAAATAACCCACATACAACTATTTAATATTTATTTTCTTAATTAATCCTTTATTTTAAAATTTAAGGTGTTACATTTGCCACAAGGTTTTCCTCCTAAGAGGTTTTAATGAGGCCCCCACTCAATAGTCAATCAAATTCTCAATCTTCAATATGCCTCCCAAACATCCGTTAAGTCAAGAAAACTCGAGCGAGACACGCTCACTTAGGGGAGACGATCGGAGGGAACCCAAATGAAATATGTTCATTCGGGGAAAACGAAACCCTCTCAGAAAATATGTTAAGTCAAGAAAACCCGAGCGAGACGTGCTCGCTCGGGGAAGACGATCAGAGGGAACCCAGGTGAAATACATTCATCCAGGGAAAATGAAACCCTCTCAAAAAATACATTAAGTCAGGAAAACTCAAGTGAGACACGCTCACTCGGTGGAAACAATCAAAGGGAACCCAAATGAAATACGTTCATCCGGGAAAAACGAAACCCTCTCAAAATATATGTTTAAGTCAAGAAAACTCGAGCAAGACACGCTCACTCGTGGGAAATGATCAGAGGGAACCCATATTAAATACGTTCATCTAGGGAAAACGAAACCCTCTCAAAAAATATGTTAAGTCAAGAAAACTCGAGTGAGATATGCTTACTTAGGGGAAACGATCGGAGGGAACCTGGATGAAATATGTTCATCTGGGGAAATGAAATCCTCTCAAAAATTACATTAAGTTAAGAAAACCCGAGCGAGACACACTCACTTAGGGGAAACAATCAGAGGGAACCTGGATGAAATACGTTCATCCGGGGAAAAGGAAACCCTCTTAAAAAATATGTTAACTTAAGAAAGACCGAGCGAGACATGTTCACTCAGGGTAAACGATCAGAGGGAACCCGGATGACATACGTGTTAGGAAATCCCTAAGCATGAGCAGCGGAAAAATAAAAGGGATTCCATAGGATTTGCAAGGTTCCGTGTTTCAAAGCACAAAACAATTTCGAATTATTTTAGGTTACCTCTTGAAGAACTCCGAAGCAGTCGTAGCCTCGTCCTTTAGGGGTCCACACGAGCACTCCCACCAGAATCGCAACACTTGCCAACTGCTAGTTTGACGGCGTGTAGCTCTTGCAACTTTTATGAATTTGTGTCTCACTTGAGTGAACGGCCTATGAGCATCTTATGCTCTATTTATAGGCTTAGGTTTGACCTAATTTGTTCTCTCTAAAAGTGGGCTCCTTACTCATTCCAAATGAGTTAGGCCCAATAGCTTTATTTTAGTCCAACTAAAATAAGACAACATTTTTCTGATGGGCTTACTCTATGTGTGTGACCCTATAGGTAAAATACCCGGTCATATTAATAATAAACTATTTTATTATTAATATAAAATAAGAGCGGCATCTAGCAATGCATCATTATGTCCGAATATTATCAACATAACCTATAAGTGATAATTATTTAATACGTTTATTCCTTTTGTCACGATATCCTAATTGGGCCCAAGGCATGGTCGCGTCATCCTTGTACGGCCCAATTTATTTTACTTGATACCGGAGTAGACTGGATCCGAATAAATATCTAATATTTATTCTTTCTAGCATGGCCATGCGTTTTCTTAGTCTTACTCCATCAAGTGGCCTATGGATATCACTCCTGTCACATAGGAGAGACAAATCCCATCTACATCACTCACATCCCTCTGCATAATTTGTTCATTGCCTAATCACAACCTTTATAGTCCTCTTGTTACAGAAGACGTTTAATTGTATTAAAACAACAAACTCCTCATGTAGGAATCGTAGTGACTTCAGGTCGAAGGACTACATATACCATTATCACATTGAGAATCGTTTATGACAATCATGTAACGATCCATGCAACGTTCTCATGGTGGGTCTGTCCAGTACATCATTACTCTTAATGTGTACCCGTGTGAAGACTCGATATCATCTATATCTATGATCTGTGAGATCAGGTCATCAGTACACTCACACACTAGTCTCAGTGTATTTACATGTCCCCATGTAAATACTTAACTAGGGACATTTTAGGAATAATTTTTATATGACCTATTACTCCAAGGATAAATATGTTTAAAACAATTTTAAACTGAAATATTTATTCTATTGATAAGTAGAAAAATGATACAAATGAAAAAGCATAAAAGCTCATAGGGCATACACCAACAATACGATCATCCGGGGAAAACGAAACCCTCTCAAAAAATACGTTAAGTCAAGAAAACCCGAGTGAGACACGCTCACTCGGGAAAAACGAGCGAAGGAAATCCAGATGAAATACATTCATTCAGGGAAACAAAACCCTCTTACACATAAGTCAACAAAACCAAGTAAGAGTACACATACAATAAACACAAGTTATTTCTTTCTTTACTATTACATATCACTCGCATACATCGGTAACATAGTTTTTTCAAGAACGACACAAAAATCAGACAGCAGTATCTAAAGGGCCCTTGTCAGCCCTAACAGCTCTGCCTTTGGGGACAACTTTATCTGAGGCCTGCTTCACATTGATATCATAAACGATGACACCAACTTCCCCTGAAGCGCAGCTCTACATTGGCACTAGAAGTAGTAGTACCAGCCTCCTCAACGATTGCTTCATCTTGACCCTCGGGGGGAAAGGAAAGACGATCAACAATGTCATCATTTGAGTCAGGAAGGTCAACAAGTAGGCCATCAACCATCACTTTAAAAGGGTCGAGCCCCTACCAAGAGATTGAAGCAGAGGGATTCAACGTAGAAACTTGCTCACAGCATAACTTGAAGGCAACGATATACTTCTTGGAAACCTCCCCCTTTAGCACAACTATATAAGCACGAGACTCAACCATCTCTTCTTGATGCCTCAATTCTACAATTTTCAACTCCTCCTGTGAAGACTAGTTTCCCAATCCATCTTCTTCAATGATAAGAAGTTGTAAGACTCCTTAACCGCACTTAGATGCCTCTCCTAATAAGCACATTTTCCTTCGATAGTAGCAAGCTTGGATTTGGCAAGGGACCTCCCAGACCAAGCAATGTCCAGGTCCTTTTTCGCTTGCATCAAATCCTTCTTCAACATAGACACTTCTTTCTTCACCTCCCGAGCCTCCCCGAGTTGTGCGACCATAGCTCTCTTCTCCTCCTTTAAAGCCTCAGTTTCCTCCCTCAAAGCTCTTAGAGATCCCTCTTAAGCACTGTAATGCTTGTCTAAGTGTTGACTTATTAAGGCCACACGAAGGCCAAACATCTCCAGGGCATGACACATCACAATAGAAGTTGATGTTGAGTACTTCTTCTCATCATCTTCAAACAATATAGCTCGATCCACAAATCGGGAATCAGGAAACGAGCATCCAAGAGGGAGCAGGCATGGTTGCGGTCTGAGGTCAGACTCCCATTCATGAACGCCTCCCATAAGTGCTAAGAATCTTCTACCTTACTTGGAAACGGGGCGACAATTCTCTCAACAGTAATAGGACCACTAAAAACCCTGTTCTGAGTAATGAATGAAGCATCGACTAACTTGGGGCTCTCAGATACCAATATCACATTGGTTAAAGGGGGTCTAGCAGAGGCTTGGGCGAAGGTTTTGGCAGAAGTCTAGGCAGAGCCGGTTGGCTCTTTCTGTGCACGATGTGGCACTATGGGCTCTTTTTGTGCACATTGTTGCATTGCTGGCTCTCTCTACACTTGTTTTGTCGTAGCAGTCTTCACGTTGTCAAAAAGACCATCGCTAATACATTTAGCGACAGGATTTAGATGAATTAGCAACGGGTTTGGTCCGTTGTTCTTTGGTATTTTTTTAGTAGTGACCTCTAGGGCTGCACAAAGACTTCCCATGTGGAAAGTTGATGATTGTTATACATCTATTTGAACCAACTGAGAGCATCACCCTTCATAAAGAAAAAGATGAGTTCCAAGCATTGGGGTGGGGGAACCTGGTGAAGGGTAAAAAATTAATCAGGTTGAGAAAGCTAATCTAACGGATCAGAATCGTCAAAGGGAAGAAGCTGTAAATTTAACGGGTCGAACGGTAGCTAGAGGGGGGTAAGGGTTATGAGGAATTTGAGAAGCTGGTTGGGAGAAAGACTCGTAAAATAGTGTTTAGGTGAAAAGGGGTGGGGTGAGCATTGGTTGGGAAATGGGTTGTCGAGGGTTATCATGAGGGGTTGAGCGGTTGAGAGTCACTATGCCATCAAAGTTAACATGGAAGGTGGTGGGTATGGTATTAGGAGAGGTGGTGGTGGAGAGGGAGCTAATCTACTAAGGACGGTAGCTAGCACCCCAGTGACGACCTTTAGGTGAGCATCCATAAAGGCCACAAACCGATCATACTGTGCATCGTGGGAAGAATAGAGGGATTAGATTTTTTCATTAATGGAGAGGAGGGCCTCTTCAATAGATGGCTTGGGAGGCATAGAGGTAGGATGAAAGCCAAAATTTGGTAGCAATAAAAAAATTCCTTACTAAGAAAAGGAACAAAAACAGTTAAGGAGAGACAAGGGAGCAGAAATAGAAACGGGAGAGAATTAAAATTTGTTTTCTTTCTTCTGTCTTTCACAATGCAAAATCAACAAGTACAAATAACATGGTAATTGAGCCAAAACCATATTGGGCTAGAAAATACAAAAGTTAATAATCTGAAATTAGGAAGTGAAGTTCTTTGTCTAGGAGGGTGTTTTTTTGTTCTTTTAAGCCTATCAGACATATCATAATACTACTTCCAGTTTTAAATATAAGGAAAAGTAGCTAATTTCACACTTATTAAGAATAGTAGTTGAAAGTAGTTATTTGTATTGAAGTTATCACATAAGAATGACATATTTAATAAATAAACATTTAATGATATTAAGAAAGTATAATTTTTATTTATATTAAAAAAATTCTACTAAATTTTAGTAATATTTAAAACCTGAGACTATAAATTTAAAGCCTTAATTGAGATACAATTTAGAGATTTCTTTATGAAGAAAACTCAAACAAACAGTTGATACGTATAGAAACAATGAAATGTAGCAAAGGATGTGGAATAGAAGGGAGAAGGTGATAGATCTAAAGCTAATAAAGTGAACAGAAACTAAAATTCCAAATAAAAGAAAAAAACTCATCTAAAGAAATTAACCTTTCAAGGAGATAAAGAAGCCTCCAGTAAAGGTAAGAAGAAACAGACGGAGATGATGCGGAAGAAGGCGGAAGTCTCTAGTAACAACACGCCAGCGGAATGTTCCAACATGCATGCTTAATGAGAAGGGCACATGACAAACCTTAATTACTTAAAATACATCATTTAATCAGGACTAACAGTAAACCTTTCATTGTTTTTTGCTGTAGCTAGGCCTGAGGACTCATTAATTAAGCCATAGCAATTTATGATAATTAACTAATGTTAAACTTCTTAAAGCGTGGAGTCATATGACACGCACTCGCGTCTCACACTCATGGGGCATAGAGATTAACCGCATGTTTGTTTCACCCTTGCTTTCAAACGCAACGGAATTTTTAAAAAAATTAATCCTAAGGTTAAATGGAGTTTTAATTATCTTGAACAACGTGAATATTAATATTAACCTTTAAATTTTTTTATTTTCTCAATTTTGTTTCCCTAACTGTAAACCAAACATCCCCTAATTCTCACTCCTACACACGTTTCTTTCAAATTAAAATCTTCCATTAGTATTCAACTATCCGGAACTGGTATAGAGAAACTTAAGCTGTGTTTATTTATAGAATATTATTCTAGTTTTTTCAGAAAAGTTTTCTATTTTTTTTAAAAAAATTTTATTTCTTGAAATAACTAGAAAAATTTTTGAAAAACATTTCCACTTTTTAATTTATAAAATAATTAATTATTTTTTAATTTTATTGTTATGTCTTATATTTGTTGTTCTTAAATTTTCTTCCTTCTCAATATTAATATATAAAGGTATTATTAGAAAAACAATAATTAATATTTTTAAAATTTTAAATGAACTATTAATATTTTTTTAAAATTCTATATAATAGGAACAAGATTATTATCTAAAAATGAACAATTAAATTGAAATAAAAGAGAGTATCAAATATCCCTCTCAACATCTATCACTAAGACATCAATTTATATATATGGTGACTAACAATGCAACAAATTAATCGTACCCATGCACCCCTTTATTTTTCAAATACGCATATCCCAATGTCACATTCTGAAGAGCTTGCATTTAAAAACGGGTTTAACTTGTTCCCTTCATCATTATGCCTACCGCTCTGAAGTAGCATCGTTGCAATGTCTGAGCTAGTACTATGAGATGCAATAAAGCTTGACACTCCTTCTATTTCATGACTCAATTGAGAAGCCACGAACTTATCAAGATCTCTCCAATCAGTAACTTTCTTTGTGTTGGATAATCCGTTTTGAAAATCATCTTCTTTATTCTCTGATGTTTGGAACACTGAGCTTTGTTTCTTATTAACTAGTGGCAATGAAGGACTTTCTAGCTGAGGAAGGTGTGCCAATTGGTCTGCATGCATGAAGCACAAGTTATTGTTATTATTATTATTATTATTATTATTATTATTATTATTATTATTATTATCATCATTATCTGGTTCTGTTTCTTGCTTGTACAAGAAACTTTGAGGTGAAAAACTCTGAGGTTGCCTTAGGATAAGGTCAATTGGGTCCACCATTGAGTTGACACCACTTGCTTGTTCATCGTATATGTAGGTTGGATCCCATGATCTTTCAATGGTCTTGTTTTGGCTGTTAGTTCTTTTCTTGAATGCTCTGCATACAACCCATCCTTCTTCCTGCACAAAGTAATCGATGTTGAGCTTGAAAAGATAATTAAGATGAGACTTTTTTGGAGTTTTCTCTTGTTATGTAGTGTGTTTGAGTTGACTAGGTCAACCATGTGTTTTGAAGGGAAAAAGAAAAGTGAAATTATGTGTTTATCCTTTTGTGCGTGTTTTCCCTTTCTCTTCAGTCTGTTTGGTATGAAGTATTGATCAGTTAAGTCAAATGTGTATTCAATTGCATCTGGTTGAGAAAGGGCTCAACTAATTAAGAAAATGAAACTTCAAATATTACTGTGGCTTATGTCATGTTTGAAAATGAAATTCTGTCCTAATTGGTTCTTTATATGCTAACCTTTCTACGCCCTTCTAACTACAAATTAGCATATATTATATTAACCAACTTTAGTATTAGTCTCTTAATTATTATTTTTGTTTTGCTGATATGCTATAGCTATCATAAAGACAAGAAAATAAAAAGGGCAAAGAGAACATGTGATTTGAATTCAACACCTTTGCCTTGAAATGAGGATAAGCAAAAAATTCTTGCAAGAATTCTCAATCGATTGAAGGATTTTCTGTCCTCTAAGGAAATATTGGCCATTGGATGCTATTCCTCATATGTAGATCTACTAAGACAATTTAAGGGTATAGGGGTGAAACCCGGAAATGGTTATTGGAGTAAGCAAATTATAAGATTGTTGCAAATTTAAAAAAAACAAAATACAAATATTAATGGTTTTTTGGTAAGGTAGAATGTGGGGGGGAGCTTATGACAAAAAAAAAGTGGATATGAGGATATATTTTCCAAGTTTGACAAATTTTATTTTACAAGTGTATCTTGGTTAACATATACAAAATATTTAATTTTGATAAGTATTTGTTTTAATAATTGAATTGATTATATTAGAATCTATTTTAGTATTTGGATGTGGATGTAGTTATGAAAAAATATTATTTAGATAATTTATTTTGTTTAAACTGCATTAAAAAAAATACTTTTAAGTTTAAAATTATTAAAATAGATATAAAAATTGTGAAATAAGAAAATGCAAAGAGTAAACTACAAAAAAGAATAAGTGTATTTAAGTAATTTAATTAATTTTAAAAAAATCATATTTTTCATTATAAAACAATACAATAAAAAAATATTACACAATTTTTACAATAATTTCTATTATAAACAAGTTCTAATATCTTATACTTTTCTACCTCTTTCTTTCTCATATATTTTTTCTTATGATTCTCTATACAGCCAATTTAAGTCTTTTTTCAATTTTCACATTGATAATGAAAAAGAAAAACAAGTAATTGAACAAATTTTGGAGGTAACCAACAATATTCTTTTAGGACAAACCAGCGCCCCAATTTATATCTTAAGAGTTTTAGAAAACATTTGGGGCCATAGCATTGTTCTTGGACCAAAGTCAAGGGAAGAAGCTCTCTTCCTTTCCTCCTCATTTTTACTTTTACCATAAAAATAAAATAAATAACCAACATGGATGTGTACATTTGACAATAAAAGGCAAGAAAAGTCTTAGCAGAAAAGAAAAAGAGAAAAGTTTAATTATTTGCTTTCGAAAGTAGTGACTTTTGACTTCTTGCTGGTGAAAGTTGTGCATCAAATAGCAAGAAAGCTTGTACGTGCTTTTGTGAATATTCAGTAGTGGTCTACGAAACCAAAAGTTGTTACGGTATATTATATTATAAAACGAGGTTAGAGAAACCAATCAAGTGCTTAATCTGCATTTGATTATAGAAACAAAAAGCACATGAGACTAAACTAACATGAAAAAGGATGTTTTTGGGTGAGGAATTACTTGGAAGTTGGAAAACCCTTGGAAGTGATTAGCACTAACTAAGCTACATATATGCACCATCTCGAATTTAGAAAACTATATATCCTTCTTAGCATGGGTGAAATAGGACAAGATTGGGGTAGGGAAATATGTGATAATTATGCAATTGACTAATGGGAAGCTACTTAAAACCACTCATCATGTTTGAACTTGACATCTCAAATTCAACCACCTACAAACCCACAAATTGTTAATGATTAGGTCTTATTAACCTATGTCCTTAGCATACTATTTAAAAATATAAAAAGACAATTAAAAATTGCATCAAACTGTACATATTAAAACTATGATAGGATTTATTAGTAACAATTTTTAGTAAAAATCAAAAATATTTTTTATTAATTTTTTAATCAATATCTTAAGCATACGACATTTATCTTATTGGGTCTCGATTGCTAACAAGCAATTATAACGGATTGGGTTCGTGACCAACAAGAATATTGACATGCCTCAATGATATCACATCAGGACAATTATGGTTTAAGCTATAGGAAGCACATTAGTAAGAAGAATATATGCTTAACTAGAGGTGTGTATAGTATATATACTGTTGATATAAGTTAAACATGTATAAATATAGATATAAATGCTTGCCTGTGGAGGTCCATTCTCAAGAGTTTCAAGTCTATACTCGTGCATGATCCAATCAGTTTTCTGTCCATTAGGAGCTCTTCCTTTGTAGAAAACGAGGGTCTTCCTCATGCCAATGAGTTTGGTCCTTTCGTACACTGATTTGTCTCTTCCTGTCGCCTTCCAGAACCCAGCCATGGTAGCTCTGTTGGTTCTTGTCCCTGTTGGGTATTTCTTATCTTTGTGGCTAAAGAAATACCACTCATTCTGCTCCTCATACCCAATCCTGCATCTCTCTGCCAAACTCAAATCACTCACAACCATGTTCCAAATATTTCAAACAGAAAACAAAGATCTACCTTGTCAATATACACTTATGTTTGTTTTTCTTTAAAGAATCATTTTGCTACTCAAAACCCTAATTTGATTTGAAAAAAATAAGTGAACATAGAATTATAATAACAGTTTCTTTTTTAATTTTTCAGAAAGAACTTCATTTAGATTCTACAAAATTTCTTTGATAAAAATATTAATAGTTATTCTTTTATTTCTTTTTTAATTAAGGATATTTCTAACTGAAAGTCCAAACGTACTCTACATGATACATACTTAAAAATCATTAAAATAGATCTTATTCTTCTAAACAAAATCTGTTTTGAACTATTATTTCTTTTAAGTAAATATGTATTATATATCTTACGCATTATTAATGGGTAGGATACATAGGTAAACATAGCAGTAGCTATATGTAATATATATGTTTATGTGTATATTACCTTGGAGATCCCATGGTTCAATACGATATAGATCGACCTCTCTGATAACATCAAGATCAATCTTCTGAGAAGCTACCTTCTTTCTCAGATAATAACCAACCAACTCTTCATCCGTTGGGTGGAACCGAAACCCTGGTGGGACACATGACTCCATCATAGCAATTTACTGAAAAACTGCATCAAATTCACCACCACACCACTAGTACTTGACTTTGTCCATCATGTGTGAATTATAAGCAACGAAGAGATAAATCTGTGTGTGTATGAATATATGTATACAAGAGAGAGAGAGAGAGAGAGAGAGAGAGAGAGGATGGAGCTCCAGTGAAGTAAAAAGCTAAAAAGGTAAAGGGCGAGAAAAGGAAATAAGAGGGGTAGTCCTATTAGTGGAAAGGTGGCAAGTGTTATGAGAGATAAGCATGATCTCATTTGGTGGAGAGCAGTACTCGAGGGAATAGAATTGAAAAATAAGCGCGTGTTATAAACAAAAACCCATAAATTTGAAAGACAATGATTTTCTTGGCTGGGCCGAAAGAACCGAATCATGAGAGTTAGGTTTTTGTGAAAACCATGAGGAGGAGAAGTTGGAGCTTAAAGCCTTAAACCTCTCTGTTTGTGAAGGGTCTCTGCTCTGTAAGAAACGGACAGCTAGAGGCTTGTGCTAATCATGTTGTCTTGTGTTGGTGAATGGTGGTGGGAATGATTCATCAAGAACGGGGTTTCACTATCCACGTTGCCATTCATAATTGTACACTTCGCAAACAACCACAACTTCTATATATATTACATACATTCATTTCTTAATACCACTAGTCTATATATATATATATATCATATGAAAGAAAAGATATACGAATATTGGATTAAGAATTTAAAGAAATACTTTTTATATAATTTTTTAGAGGTTGCCCCTTGTTTTATGGAATATTACTAAAAACTTTGAGTCATGATACTTTTTAATTTTACATTATACTTTTATTCACTATATTGTTACACTTTTCTAGGAAGAAGGAAGAGAGAGAATTTTAAATGAGTTTCATCATTTTACCATAAAAGAATTTTAAATGAGTTTCATCTTTTTACCATAAAAGGTACATGTTTAAGAATCATGATATATATATATATATATACACACAACTTTTTTTTAATTGTTTTTACTTTTCAAAATAGTATCAAATTCTTATGAATTTTAATTCACAAACGAAAAATGAAGTGACAAGAAAGAAGTAGAAACTAGATACTACTATATAACAAGAAACTATGTTCAGAAATTAAAAATAAAAATAAATGTAAGGTAAATATATAAAAAAATATATAAAATCGTGATAAGGTAAAAAAGTAATTTGACACTTTATTAACAAAGAGATTGCATATATATATTTATTTATCTAAGAGAGAGAAACACAAATTAAAGGGAGAAGAAGTAATAAATATGATAAATAATATAATAATTATTAATAGGAAAATGTAGTAAATTAAGTAAGTATAAAACATGAAGTATGAAGACATTAATGATTTTGACTTTTACACCAAACAATGCTGACATTTTTAATATTTTTTTTTACTTTTTATCTATTTTTTACTTCTTGTATTATATATTTTATTTATTTGAATTTGGATTTAGGTAATTGAAAGTTCCAGTTAGAGAGAAAAAGGAAATAACATATATGTGGGATCTGTGTCTGAGAGAGAGGCAAAATACAGATTGAGATAATAAAGAAATTGATAAAACCACATTTGTCTCTTTTTTTTATCTCCAGTCAAATATTAAGGAAGATATATTTTTTAATTTTCAATCAATATATAGACTACATAGTTTTAAGCGATATTATATTTGTACAACAAGAAGAGATGGAAAAACCAAATATTCTTACATTAATCAAATTAGACGTGATTTTATATGAATTTTTACTTTTTATTTCCCTCTTCATCTATCACTTATTATTTTTCGCTTCTTGTTTTTAACTATCTCTCTTTAAACACAAAATACTGCTACTAAAAGTGGTGTATGACTTTTTAGAGAAAAATACATGAGATAAAATGAAAGATTTATCAAATATAATGATAGGCATTAAAAAACATTATATATACATATATTTGTTGTTAGATCAAGTATCACTATATGTAACCAAAAAAAAATCAAACTATCACTAATTTAAACTAATTCCTAGCAAAATGTTAATATATGTGTAACTAAAGAGTGAAGCTAAAGAAAGAGAATGTGAAAATGGTCACAAGGTGGATGGGATGACGTTATCACAAATTGGGCACGCGTTTCTCGAAAGGAAAAAGGTTGAGGGACAAAAAGAGAGGCACAGTTCTATTGGATCAAGGCCTGTCATAGGTGAGAGGGATAAAAAAAAGAAAAAGAAAAGTTGAGGATGCATGATATATTATTATTAAAATCAGATTCAATTGGTCAATTTGATTGATTAAATTATAAATTAGTTAAGTGATTAATTTGGATTAAATTTTTATTGTTGTTGATTTAAATATGAATTAATCATTAATTTATTTAAATTGATATCTTAACGGTTCAAATATCAAATTTTAAAAAATTGTATAGTTTTGAAGCATAGTATTGTTGTTTGAGTCATTAACCAAAGTCTGTCTCATTGTGGAAGCTGGGGCTCTGACTCCCTTGTCTCTTTGTCGAGAATTTTCATGGCACATTCCTTGACAGGACCATAAGAAAAGACTAACCCAAAACAATACTAACCTTTTGGTTTTTTGTTTTTTAGGGTACCCTACCCTTACCTTTTGCCTTATAATTTCTTTTTAACCTTCTGTGGTTTTTTACAAACTTCCAGTGAACAAAGACACTTCCATGTTTTGGTCCTCTTGTTGAGCTTGAATGAGCTCCATCATGAATAAATCAGTGTTTTAACTTTTAAATAGCCGTTCATAATCACATTTGTGGGTATAATATCAATTTCTTATCTCTGTAGTTGCATTGTATAGTAACTGCAATTATATATGGTTATATTAACTGTATTTATCTATAAGTTTGACAATATTAAAGATCATAATATAATCATAATTGTGTAAGTGAAAATTTAGACATAAATCAAATACTACACAGCGTGAAAGACTTTATTTAACACACTGTCGAAGTAGTGTTGAATGAACTTTAAACCTTGAAGGCAATTGACAAGCTATAATGCGCCGGAAAGAGCTAAAAAAGAGTTATGAAGACTAATTATAGCTAATTACGATGAAAATGAAACAGAGGATTATGTGAGATCATGTCAAATTTAAATATTTTGAGGAATAAATACCAAAAAAAATTATAAGCTGTCTTCTAGAATAGAATTATAATATGCACAGAAAAAGAGAAAATAATCAATCCTAGACAGTGTTAGAGAGAGCTCTAGAACGGTATTAATTATATAGATAGATGAACTAGTTGTTTTTGTTTAGTGTAAAATGTGTTTGGGTTCGGCATGCAGAGATGGTAATGAGCTCTCACATGATAATCAGTGTTTAGTGGTTAAGGACAAGTGCAATGAGGAAGAAGTGGACAAAATTAATGATGAGGATGAGGTTGAGGTCAAGGACAAAAAAAGACCCAAGAGTGAATATTGAACTAGGGAGAAGAGAACAACATGATGAGAGAGAGAGAGAGAGAGAGAGAGAGAGAGGAATCAACAACAATATAGTTAAAGAAGAGAGGAAGGACCGCTAAGTTTGCGCATGGCTTGTTGGCTGTTCCCCCCATAGGTGATGTCATTGCCTAGCTTCCATACCCCAATCCCTTTTTCACTTTTGATGATGTTTTTGTTTCTTTTCTTTGTTTTTTTCTCGTTGCCAATTGGAAAGTATCTAATAAGTGTTACTTATTTAAGAGTGGAGGTTTTGATGCACTTATATTTTTTTGATAGATGGGTTTTAATGATATCAACTATTGGATATATATATATATATATATATATATATATATATATATATATATATATATATATATATATATATATCAACGATTATTATTAAAATTGGATAACCAGTAGAATTGATAAATGGTAAATAACTATTAAAAAAGGAAAAGGAATACGGGCATGTGTGATTTGCTCTCTCACAAAATATCACGAAAGTTAGGTACACTACTAGAAAAATTCCTGATAGCTACTTCAAATTAGCGACCGCCAAACACCGTCATTAATTAGCGACAGAATTAGTGACCACAATGTAAATGGACTCTGAAAAGAAAATTAGTTACCACATCAACGACCAACATAATCCTGTCACTAAAACCTACAAAGAGTCCGTCGCTAACTCCGTCGCTACAACTAACCCCTTTGCTGAACCAGTCGCTATATTTATCTCCCTCCAAATTTTTGTTTCCCCTCTAAATTTTAATGTTAGCGCCAAACGTAGAGACAGTCTCCCGCCGTCACTAAATTTCTCTTATACCCTGTAGCGATGGCTACGTCGTTAATGTGTATTCAGTTTAGGGGTTGCTAACCTCGTTGTTATGTTTGCGAGTGGTCTTATTAATTGAGCGACGGGTGGACTACATCGCTAGTTATTTCACAATAGCGACGGGTATTTGGCGTCGCTGTGTGATATTCAACTTAGCGGTCGCTAACCCCGTCGCTATGTCTGCCAGGTGGCCTTATTAGTGACTTTACTAATGACGGGTTTAGTCGGTCGCTATGTTTTAAGTCTAATTCGAAACACGGCCTTTCCCCAATCATTTGCCCTAATCATTTCCCCAATCGTTCTCCATCCCTCATCCGTCTCCCTCCCCCTCATTCTCCGTCTCCCCCTTATTCTCCGGCTCCCTCCCTCCGTTCATCTCTGAAAGTCTCCCCCTGTCTCAGTCTCTGTCTCCCTCCCCCATCCATCTCCCTCTCCCTTTGTCTTTGTTTCCCCTCCTTCTCTGGCTCCCTCCCTCCGTTCGTGAGCTCTCGAAAGTCTCTGAAGCTCTCTCCCTGTGTCGTGCCTACATTGTGCCGAGGAGTTGCCTCTAAGTTCGTGAGCTCCTTCGAAGCTCCTTTTGTCTTTGTTTCCCCTCCGTAAATCTTTCTGTTTCCACTTGCACATTGTTTCTTATTTTTCGTATGTTGTTAGTTTTAGGTACTACTTTTTGTGTTTGATATTTTATTATTAGATAGGAAATGTAAATTTGTGCTTGATGGTTTGAGATTGTATACATTGTGTAAATTTTCATTTGGGACTTGGCAGTTGTCATTGTGTCTCCGAAACTCTCTCCCACAGAGTAGTTCAATGCTTGTGATATTTGTATTGTGTATATCCTTGAAATGCATTTTCAACAAGTGTTAATTATATTGACCTCTGCTAAAATTCACCTTAAATATACTGTGAACTGTTATCTTAAAAGATTCTAAATTGTTAGTTTAAGTTTAAGTTTAAGCTTATGTTATGAAATGATAACATATTTTTAAGTTTAAATTGTTAGTTTAAGTTTAACTACATAACTCCCCTATTTTTAAGTTTAAGTTTAAATTGTTAGTTTAAGTTTAACTGCACAACTCCCCTATTTTTAAATTGTTAGTTTACGTTATGAAATGATTTATATCCTCTATTTTCCAAATAAAAGGAACCAGGAATAGTTGATATGGTGAGAATCTGAAATGCACAATCTATGCAATAAAATTTTTGTTCAACACTGAATGACTACCTAGTAACTATCACTTGAGCACCAGAAAATTAAAAGATACAATTAAGACTTTATTTGGTAAGATAAATAACTTATGCATACAGTTTTAATTAAGATGTATATCATAACGCTCCCTAGAACTATTTGAAAAGACTTCCTTATGAAGTAGCACAATTGAATTAAAGGACTTAACATCTCATGTAATATTTTATAATTGTGTAAAGGAAAATGTTGTTTTTTGTTTAGGGTTTAAAACAGAAAAGGGTAAAAACAATAACTGAAATATTAGAAGTTTTTATTTTTCCTAATATTTTAGTCATTACTATTTCTGGGTACCTTGCATTTTAACTTGTTTCAGTCTACTGAGCTTGTTGCTCTTCAATTCTCAACACTTATAATGGGTCCTGCAATGATTATATAATAGAAGGAAAACCTTGTTTCTGCTTTAACTTGTTTGTTCTTCAAGTTCGTTGCTCTTCAATTTTAGCTCATGAAAAGTCTTTATATAAATTAACAAAAGAACCAGAAGACATCTTATTGTTGATAGTTCTTGTGTTTCGAAAATCACATCATTATTGTGTTTCGAGCATTGGGGTTTGTTGCTGACAAAGATATACTCGAATGTATATGCTATGATTTCTCGGATGTTCAAATGATGGAGTTGCTTCGTCCTTCCTTGGAAGAGGCATTTGTAATTCAAAATCAGCAGGTGGGTTGCACTCTTTTTATATGTTACTTGCTTACTGAAAAGGTGGTGCTTGCTGCCCTGTCTAGGATTTATAATAATTTCTAGTGAGATCATTGAAAAGTCCTGCCCATCTGATGTATTCCTCTTTTCTGGGCTCAGATAGTCTGTTTCATTCCTGTATTGCATATACTTCGTATCTAGCTTCCTCTTGACTGCATTTCTAATTTCAATTCTGTTTTTGTCCATATTGAAACACAAGTTCTCCTCCTTTCTCATTCCCCTTACATATGGTGTTATCTGATTTTGCAAGTTGCGGAGCTAGGTATTTTTATTTTATTGGGATGGCCAAATAGATAAATTATGTTTTGAATAAGTAATTAAATTAAAAATAAATCTAATTTTTTTTGTCCTACTATGATCAAGGTGTGATTTTTGTCCTTCAATGCGTTTTTGTTCAATTTTAGTCTTCTAATCTTTTAATATGTAACAATAACAATGACAATTAGATTTTCCTTCAAATTTTGTTTACTTAAACTCTTATTTCCTTATTTTCATTTGAGATATAAAATAATATGATAAGTTTTAAAGTTAAAAATTTAGACGATTTTGTGGGATGTGTAAAGTTAAGGTTTTGAAGAAAATAAACATTTGTAATTTATAATTTAGTGTAAAATATAATATTTTGATTGATGAGTTGTGAGTTGAAGAGATTTTAAATTAATTAGTTTAATTCACGATAATTAGAGAGAGAACATTTGAGAGCTTTAAAGAAAGAAAAACCAATGAAAGAAGTTGAGTTATAGATTTTAAAAAAAATGTAATCAAAGTTATAGTTTTAAAGACATTTTATTTTCCCTGCTATGTTCAAAATCCTTGATCAGCTTTAGAGAACCATTCATATTAGATATAGTCCCCTCTTATCCTTTAACTTTATAAGAATCAGGCTTATTACCAGTCTTTTGAGAGTATTTCATATTCTGATCTTTACTTGAGTCATGTAGTCCTTATTAGGCTAATATGTTTCCCTTTTGACTTAGACACCTATTTTGATTTTAACTCTTAATTGGTCATTATTTATCTCTTTTTTTTTTGTACAATAGTGTTTAAAAATAATAAATATAATATTATATTTATTAACACATATCATTTTAATTAACTTAACTTATAATATTTTCATGGCTATTGAGAGGTGTGTAAGGGTCAAATCGAATAGTATAATAAATTAAATATTATGGCAGAATGATCAAATTAATATGGTGTTCTTCATATGCAAAACACTATATAAAAAGGGGAAGAAAATAACTTGTCCTATTTATAGGTAATTATATAAAAATGTTGTATCCCATTATTTTTTAGCTGTAGCTTGAGCACTTCCCCCTTGAAGGTAAAAAAATTGGGTTGGGAACTTAGTCATTCTATACCTTAGTTTACATTGTGCTATAACTTTGCTATGTATGGATCTTAAACGTGCCTCGAAAGATTATGTGAAGACATTTTCTGATCAAGTTTGTAAATTTAGATTTACAACTATTTACTACTTTCCTAGGTAAGTTAAACATTTTAAGGGATCATAAACAGAATCTAAAGTTTTGGTACCGAATGCAAATTCTGTCTCTGCCTTGTTTCTCCCATGCTCTATTACTCCTTCATATCCAGTAGTGAACACGAATTGCAAATTCTTGTTTGGGCTATAGAAGCGGTTACAAATATGATTCTTTTTTGTTACTTTACCAATGTCTTAGAGGATAGGTTTCTTAATTGATTAGGAGGTTGCAAAAATTTGTTCCCCTAAACAGCCTTGTAGATTTCTTGTTCCTTATTTTAGGCAGGAAACTTTAGATGCAAATTACAAAACCTCCTAATTGGACTTTCTAATTTTAAGGGCAAGCGTCAATATCCACGCAGTGGCGACTGATGTCTGTTGCATTCTTGTGTTCAATCTTATTAACTCCAGATATAAAAAAGGCTACTTAATCTAGTATGATTATTATACCTATTCTTAATATAAGAAACTCGGTGACTGGGCAAAACTTGTATGATTATAGGGAATACTTCTAGTTGGTTTAAACATTATCACTGATTAACTTAGTCACACTTCTGAGAAACTAGTTCTCTTAGGTCTTAGGCAGTGAATTATTTTCTAGAATGGTATTAGGTTAGTTCCGACAATCAATGTTTAAGACTACACAGTATAAGGATTTAAGACTTTAATAGTTCATTCTAAAAGTGGTACTTTTTCATAATCATGACAAGGTTGTTGTAGTTAACTTAGTGAAATAAGTATAAAGAATTTCCATTTAGTAATTCAAGCTTCACTGTTTGTCAGTTTCTGACGCTGCTTCTCACCCCCCCCCCCCCCCCCCCAGTTTCCGACGCAAATCGTGGAGAGCAGAGCTTTCCGACGCTGCTTCTCACTCTCAAGGTGAGTTTCTTCTTCTCGAACTGTGGATTGGCTACAGTAAAATATTTACGCATATTAGAACATTGAATAGGCAACAAATTATTAAAGTGCATATTAATTAAAGTGTATATTAATCTGGGAAGTGCATATTAATTAAACTATAAGAAAATTAAAAATAATATTCACAGTTAACATTAGATACTATTTCTTGCCTACAAATGTTTATGATATAATTTTTGGATCATGAAATTTTTGGAACCATGGATCGCTATTTGGTTCATTGTGCAACACCCTTGTATTGTCGTTATTGTATACCACATGTTTTTCCCCCTTTGTGATGCAACGTGGGTAATCTGTCTCATTCACTTTGTGCACTGATTCTGTTTATGGGTTTGTTGAACCCGAGCTTCAAGATTTGAGAATATTACCTTTGTCCTGAATTACATTTTTTTTCTTTTCATGTTCCAGAATTTATCATGCAGGTGACAAACTCTTCTCTCTTTAATTTTGTAGAAAATTGAGCTCAAAAACATTTTTAGTGTATTAGAAATCGTGATAATAACCCTACACTATCTTATAATGACGCTTTTTTATATTGTCAATGTATTCTGATTAAATTAACATAAAATGAAATCATTGTGTTTTAATGATATTTCATTTATTAAAATGTTTTTAAATTTAATTCATCCCACCATATGCATCTATACACATGATATTTAATATAAATAAATGAAATCATTGTTTATTCTATTTGATACCCTTCATGCATATGAGTGAGGGCTGAAATTTCTGCTTCTCTCTCATTATGTTTCTCCATTAACTGAGTAGATTCGGCTTTAAACCGTCCATGATTAGCAGTCTGAAATTTCTCAGTTTTGTTTTTTTAATGTTAATCAAATGAGCTTGGTGACTGCTTCTATTTATTGTCATTGTGTTTCATAAGATGAAAGTTAGAATAGCAATGACAAGGGTTTCTGTCATTGATTAATAAGTTGAATTATGCTGTGTATGTTAAAAATTTTAGCATCTTGTTTATCGTGCCAAACTGACAACTCTGAGTTCCATGGTGCCCTCAACAACTTCATAAAATTAGAAATAAAAATTATAATTACAAAAATAAAATTAATAGATAATTACTAAAGTGGGTTGGCCCACTACACAAGACTTAATTTATAAAACTATATTATTTTCCTATTCTCCTATACTCCCTTGCAAGCTCAAGTGGGGAGAGCAACAGTGAGATTCCCAACCCTGAGCTTGGTCTTAAATTCTTGAAACCTTGTAGGAGAGAGCGGTTTTGTAAGGGCGTCAGCCAGTTGATCCATGGCAGGGCTGTGATAACCTAGAAGTTACTGAGCAAGAACCTTTTCACTCGGGAAGAAAACATCTAATTCAAGATGCTTTGTTCTGGCATAGGGAGTAGGATTGAGAGAGAGCCACTTCACTCTAATTATCACAGAGAATGGTGGGAGTAGGCAGAGACAAGCCTAATTCATTCATGAGGGAGTGAATCCTCCTAAGTAATGAGAGGCATATTGTGATGTTCAGCTTCTGTAGTAATTTGGTCACTATTGTTGATTGCTTTTTAGACCACCAAGATATTAGATTAGGACCAAGGAAAATGCAGGCCCCCAAGGTAGACCTTCTATCATCAGGATCAGCTACCGAGTCAGCATCAAAGAAGATAGAGAAAGTGAGCTGTGAGAAGAAAGGGGCAACAAAGAGATACAGGCCATGATTGAGTGTACTTTTGAGGGTTTAGAGTATTCTTTTCACTACTATCCAGGGAGAATCAAGAGAAGATGACATGAACTAGCAGACTTTGTTTGACTGAGTAGCTGAGTTTTGGCCTTGTAATGGTTAGATATTGGAGTGCATCAAGCACTGATTGATACAAGAAAGGATTAAAGAATAAATCTAAACGAGCTTTGGACAGCTTACAATTGCTAATCATGGGAGAAGATATGGGATTTGCATCAGTCATATTTGTTTTATTTAGAAGATCCCTAATATACATTGTTATTAATTCCTTATTCTCATTTCATTTTACAGTGTGATTATCAGTGGACTAAGGGTGAGATTGGGAGGGTCTTTGCCACAAAGACCTCCAAAATCATCAAGAGTACCCTTTGGAAGGTTAGGGTCAAGGGCGAGCACCCTCGTTGGATCCCCGAGGACCATTGGGATGGGATGGTCCAGAAGTGCGGGGTGTTTTGTTCCAGCAGGTGAGTCTGCGGAACAAGGCAAACAGGGTTGCTGATGCTGCAGCCTTCGTCTACATTGGGGATAGCATTTCAACCCTCGAGCATAAAAAGAGATTTATAAGTATATTTATGTTAAACATTTCTTTTATGAATGACCAAACATGTTTTCTAATAATAATTTCAATACATTGTGAACTACAGGAGCTGAGGGAGCACCCCGAGCCTTCCCTGTTTGAGGTTATACAAATGACCAAGAAGAACAAAGTCAGTGCATGGGTTAACCAAAAGACAACGGATCTGGTGATATTTTATTTTAACTTACACATGCTTATAATTTACAAATCAGCTTATTAACCCTATCACTATTTTACATTTACAGAAGATGTATCAGGCCATGAGGGCCGAGAAGGAGGCGGAGTTGGTGGCTTCCACTCCTAAGGGAGAGGTACCTCTCACCTTGTCTTGTTCCGATGACAATGTCATCTACATGGAGGCTGTTGGCGGCGTGAACAAGAAAGGGGGGTGTTCGGGTTGGGCAACGTGGGCACGTAAATCGTGAAGAGGGGAAGACCTCTTTCTCTTCCTCCTCTGGCCTTCCGGCGGATGTTGTTCAGGTCATTCAAAACTTGAACAATGAGCTACAGGAGAAGCGATACCAAAGGAAGCTTTTAGAGGAGCGGACCGACGACGAGCAGCGAATCAGCACGTAGAGACTCGTCGACAGCTTGCTGCGCAGCAGGAGCTATTGATGCAGTTGATGGCGAGGCTCCCTCCTCTACTTTTGAGCCACCACTACCACCACCACCACAAGATCCCCATCTATCATGATTTTACTTTTTTAGCATTTGTTTATATTTTGTATACATTGATTTATACTTTCTATATATACCTTATTTCAGTCTTTGTTAATGTCATTATCCTTTTTTGTTTTATGTCATTCAATATTCGATATTTAAGGTTCACTCGGTCAACGAAGAATCACAATATTCTTAATCGATTCAATTAAAAATAATAAACCCTAAAAATTAAATTTAATTAAAAAGTAATAAACAAAAGTTAAATTTAAGAAAAAATAAAAAAATATGATAGCGATGGAACGACCATGGTCGCTAAGTACCAGTATTAGCGACGGCATGAAGTAGTCGCTACACTGCCAAGAATAGCGACGGTCCACGTAGTCGCTACTTAGCCAGTCATAGCGACGAAGTTCGGGGGTCGCTAAAATACCAGTAGTAGCGACAAGATTCGGTGGTCGCTAGGAAGCCAGTAATAGCGACGGAATTCCGAGGTCGCTATAATGCCAGTATTAGCGATGGGATATGGTGGTCGCTATAATGCCAGTAATAGCGACAGGATAAGGTGGTCACTAGTAAGCCAGTAATAACGATGGGATTTGGTAGTCGCTAGTAAGCTAGTAATAGCGACGACATGCGTCACCACCAAAGGGACCTGTTTAGCGACAGCGTGACACCGTCGAAAATTTTGTGACGATGTCAAGTGTCGTCGTTATAATGTCAGTGACGATGTAGATAGCGACGAAGTCTTGTCCGTCATAAGTTCTGTCGCTAATAGCTTTAGCGATGGAAAAATCACGATTTAGCGACGGGTTTTGGTGGTCGCTAATAGGTTTTTTTTTGTTGTGGTAATGGTGGTTAATGAATTTGTGACAACCTTGTTTCAAATAGCTCTGGCAATAAGTGAAGGAGCACAGTTGTGGTAGTGGAAGAGTTTATTGCTACGCGGTGAGGGATGATGCTGGCAATTGCAAATTATTACTTTATCAGAGACTAAACACAACGGACCGAGGGAAATACAGGTGGTGCATGGATACACGATGGTGGCCCAAGAAGTTTGTCTTGGTTGTTAGTAGAAAGGAAATGGTAAATGGTCGACACGTACAGGGTCGTCGAAACAATTCAATAATGATGCTTTGAGTAGTGCAACAGTCTTGCTTATCTCAACGGCGACTGGTTCGGTGATGCGATTAAAGCATCTTTGTTCAAATTTAGATAACAGAGCATCCCCACAACTGTCACTATGTTGTCTTTCTCCAATCCTACACAAGTACATTGTCGTCATTTTTGTTTTCACCTTCTTTATAACCTTACTTTTCACTCTTTCAAATTTGGTTTTTTTGTGTTCATGATAAACATGTTAAAACTTTAAAATAATCTATCTTATTAACTCAAAACATGTAATCAATAAGAGGTTTATACTAACCAAAAATAGCAACAGCAGTTATGGCTTCCTTATTTAGTTATAAAGCTCTATCAAAATATTCTTTACAATCATAGAAGAATCATTTATAAAATTCTTTAGAATGGTGACAAGGAAACAAATTGTAGAATGGTTTTTAGAAAGTTTTTTTGCAAAAATATTGATTCCAAGTTTCCAACCATATTATTCTTGGAAATGGGAGGGGAAGAAGGAATGGTTTGGATTTATTATACACCTAAAGAAATCATCTTAATTTAAATGATTTTCTCCAAGTCTAAATATGTCCTTAGTTCTTGAAATTTTACCATAATTTAATTTTAGTTCTTGATTCCTCAAAAAATTACAATTGTGGTATTTTAAAAGATAATAATAAATTAGAAAAGTCATGTCATCCTCCACCACCATCCTTATTCTCCTTATCATTACTTTGTCTCTCCCTCAATCATTTTTCTCCACCCTGCCCCTCACCTCCCGCCTCCCCTTCTTTTTCAAACCCCATGACACCCATCACCTACACCTTTATCCACCTTAACCTCATTGCCGCTTACCACTGACTATATCAAAAGTACCACAATCATAACATTATTGCCTACCTAGAATCACCACATCCACAATAGCATGCTGCCTACCCTAAGACCACCTATGACCTTCACTTAAAAATAAAAAAAAATCAAAATCTGAACGCACAAATCACCATTTCCATTGCAATTGCAATGATCCCGAATCAAGCATCCCCAAACACTAATACCACAAGGGATCTCCTAGATCATAGAAATTATTAGCAAAAATGATGCTAAAAAATAGAAAATAACAATGGCCATTAAAGCAAATAAAATAATGGAAATCTACCCTTTCTTATGGTTCCTTTCCTTTCTCTCCATCCCTGCCACACAAAACAAATAACCAAACAAATAAAATGCTCATCAATAACTTCAATATTTTAATGTAATTTTTCAATGCGACATTATCAACATAGAACCATAACATAACAAGTTAAATTTACACCAAGTACATAACAAACACAAAGAGACAAAAATGGCATTGACAGTAAAGATGGTTAAGGCGATTACCGATAAGTAAGGAAACGTGTTTTAATAGTTAGGGTTAAGGTACGTAGTACAATAAGGATTAGGAGTTTAGTAAGGTTTCATAGCAATTCAACACAGAGAGGGAGTTTGATGTAGAGTTTGGGCTTAGAATGATGGTTTTTCACCATGGAGTCATGAGGAGTAAGAAAGGAAACATAGTTGGCATTTATATTGGCGACATTTCACGGCGGCTTCGCAAGGAATGAGAAAACAAAATTAGAGCTTACATGGAACTGTTTCATAACGACTTCGGAAATAAAAAAAGAGCAAAATGAATTGGTGATTATAGTGGTAGTGTTCATAGTGGCTTCATGAAGAGAGTGAAAGGAAGGAGAGATAAATAGAGAAAGATGGTCGATAATTAATGCTTTTGTAATGGTGAAGAAGGTAGCTTTGTAGAAAGCCATGGGATGTTTGAAATGAATCTAAGAGAAAAATATAGGGTTTAGATTAGAAGAATGAAGGTGTTTGGCTAGGTATATGGGAAAAGAAAAAGAAAGATAGTGGTGAGTAGGGGTGACAACTAAGACAAAGGCATAAAAATGAGGGTGGATAGGGAAGAAAGGCAAAAAAAGAAATTAGGGCTAATATGGTTTTTAATTAATTGTTTTTTTTTTTAAAAGTTGCAAATGTAAGTGATGAAGTGAACTCCTATTTGTTAAATCTTGAAAGAACATATAATGTTTTTTAAGACCCCTAAAAAATTTTGATTATGATAAAAATATTATATTATTTATTGAACTAATGTTTCAAGTTGTCAAAGGATAAGATGTAGTAAGTACAAGCCATAAGCCAAGAAACAAGAAGTCTTAAGAAGTTGTCTGAAGGTTCATAGAACTCTACCCTAGAAATTTAATTCAGACATCATGCATGGAAGATAGTAAATACAAGCCATAAGCCAAAACTCATGTTACGATGTTGATTATAATTGTACTGACCTGAAGCAAGACTATCCATCTAACCGAAGCATCAAAAGGACTATCTAAGCAATAGGAGCGTCCTACTTATGTATCAAAAAGGAAAGTCAGACAACCAAAGTATCACAAACAAACAAAAGGAAAAAAATATGTTACAATACATCTTAAAAGGCTTTGTCCAAATGTTATATTGCCCTTAGATAAAGGTTATTTGTCTTTCAACATCTTTCTCCAAGAAGCCTTTATAAATAAGCTCATTTGAAAAATGAAAAGTTCCCTAAAAACTTCATATATCTCTTCCCCTCTATGCATTCTATAAGTTGTGTAAAATTCTTTGGTTCTCTCTAGTAAAACTACTTAAAGCTTTTTCATTGCTTTATATCCTGAAGAATTAGTTCTAAGCTCAAATAACCTTAAGGTCTTTGTAAAGACTTAGGAAATCTTGATATGCTCTTTGAAGTTGGTTGAGCCTGAATTAAAAAAGAATACTTCGATCATTAGCCTGGAAAGGTTAAGCTAAGAAATAATACTTAGGTTTTAGCCTAAAAAGGCTAAGTTGTGAAAGAAAACTTGGGATGGTTATAAGTAAGTGTGAGTTACACTTAGCTTCTTGATTATTTGATCAAAAATCCTGTTGTGCTTATATAAGAGTGGACATAGCCTTAATTGAGAGGTAAACTAGTATAAAAGTTGCTTGTGTGCTATTCTTTTTTATTATCTTTAACGTTTCTCTTGTGCTTCTCTTTATCCTTAAGTTTTGTGAAAACACAGACAAGTGTTTGAATACTCAGTGTCCTGTTTTCGTGTTTTATTTAAGTCTTTAAGAAAAACTCATATAGGTGTTTGAATATTTGTTTTGCGAAAAGAATTCGCCAAAAAATTTTAATTACATTATTCAACTCTTATTAGCCACCTTGACACGTAACAATATGTAGTTAACTATATGGACCAAAACTAACCATTATAAATACTTTAAGGACTAAAACATAAAAAAAAATATTTAGTATTGATATTTAAGCCTTTTAGTATTGATATTTTTTAGGTACTTTTCATTACTAGAAAAATTCCTTTTAGTAATAGGGTTTTGGTGACGCCCAAGATATTTGTTGCCAATTGCCATAGAATTAGTGATGACATGTGGGTAGCAACCAAAATAGGTTTAGTATTGGAACTAGTGACGAACTTAGCGATGACTTTTGAGACAGGTGAGGTTAACGAAGGTAAGCTTGTTGATTTTGTCACAAAATCCTTCCTATCAATGTGTAGCGACAAAAGGTAAAAGGTTGATGCCAACAAGAAACTAATCAATGGTGTATCAATAGACAATCGCCATTTATTGACCCCACGAGCCTTTTTGAGGTGCGGAATTGGTGCCAAAATTTTTAAATATAGCGACAAAAGGCATATGGCGTCACCAAAAGTGAGATCTAAAAGGTTTCTCTGAAAAGATTATCTTTAACATTTTGGCTACGGGAATTTATTGTTGTCGTCGAATTTAAAGTAAATCGACCACTTAATAGTTAGTAGTTGGATTTAAATTGTAATTAATAGTTGATAGTTCATAACTGGAAAGCTAGATTACATTTGAATCATTTATAAACTATATTGGGGAGTTTTTTGGTTATTTAGTAGGGTTATAAACATTTTGAAATATCCTATTTAAAAGGGAGGCTGTCCATTTTCTTAAAAGAATTAGGACTTAGAATTATTTTTTATTTTTTGTATACTTAATTCGAGTGATTACCCAAGCACCAACAAATGATAGAGGTTATCTTACCCATAAAACATCAAATAACATCATAAATGCACTAAACAAGTACAAAAACAACCTGGACAAGGGTCATTGGATTCCACCGAAGGTCCTAGAGAGGGTGAAAAAAAAAGTGGGATGATGAGAATAGAAAGATAAAAGCAAGAAAGGAAAGAGGAACCAAGCATCAAATAATGATGCAACCCCTTTGTACACTGATGGCTTGGTTTTTGTTGTGTCACAGGGAGAGATTGATAATTTCACAACTATTACATCATGGTTGTATACAAAATAACAATATTGATTGAATTGTAATAATAATTCTTTCATTTTTCTTTGTAGGTTGTTGAGCTTAGTGGGACCCCTACCCTCTTTGACATCATGTAGAGGACCAAGAAGACCAAGAGTAGAGCTTGGGCTAGTGACCAAGTAAGGAAGATTGTTATGAATATGTATTTATTAGGACATCCATTATTTGTTTATTTCAAGTTTACTAATATTTTTAAGTTCAATTTGCAAGAAGATTTTAAGTGTCAAAAGGCTGAGGTTGCCTTTAGTACTGTGGATGTGGAGAAGGAAAAGGCGCAAGGTGAGGAGTCTACCGCCTCTAGAAATGCCTTGTTCGTCGAGGTTGTTAGAGATGTTAACAAGAAGGGGTATATGTTCATATTAGGTAGTTAGTTGCATAGTTTGGGCCCTAATCATCGCCATCTAGCACATCATTTATGCCAGAGTATGTTCAAATCATTCAGAATCTGAACAAGGAGTTAGCCACTTAGGACAACGTCATCCATAAGCTGAGGAGTGATTTGGCTAAGACTAGGGAGATCCAAAGTTTAAAGACTAGTTATGCAGATCACAATGACGTTCTTTCAACACTTGTTTCTCATCTCAGGATCCCCTTAACAATTTCTTTCGCGAGATCTTTACGCCACAGTAACAGCCATAACCATAGCCTTAACAACCATTATAGGAGCAGCAACCTTAGGTTGACCAAGGTGTTAAGTCCTAAAAAAACATATGAGGTCCTTAAGACCCCTCGAATATTTTGATCATGATAAAAATATTACACTAGTTAATGTATTAACATCTCAAGGCTATTTAAGGCTTATTTGAAGATAAATACAAGCCAAAGTACAAGACTCTTGAAGTAGCTATTAGAAGATTCATAGAACTCAAATGCCCAATCTCTCAAGTAGTTGTCTGATGGATGACAAAACTCAAACAACTGGACTCAACTCAGACGACTTACTTGAAGATGGTAAATACAAGCCATAAGCCAAAGCCTATACTTCCATATTGACATATAATCATTCTGACCTGAAGCAGACTATAAACCTAATTAGAATAGCTATAAAAGGACTGTTTGAATAAAGAAACGTTCATCCTATGTACCAAAATAGAAAGTCAAACAACCAAGATTAATGTAGGCAAAGGATCTAGCTTTGAGGATTCTTGATCTACAAGTAACCTTGTAATGTTAAATTCAACTTCCTCCTTCAAGTATAAGTATGAGCCAAAATAGCATTAAGTCATGGCTATGGAAAATTTGGTCAAAATACACTACAATCTAGGAGAGAAAATGGAAAGATGGGAGAGGATTTGAGGTGCCACTCATTAGAAAGATAAGTCAAGTGATGTTCACCACTTTGGAAGGATCCAAAGATTAAAACTAGAGAGACTCCAAGAAATCTTGAAATTCCAGAGAGAGAAAGAAAGAAAACTCACAATCTCTTAGAAATTCACAAAATGACATAAGGAAACTAATTTGTGAAGGACACTAGCCTTATACAGGCTTCAACTAAAGTCATTTTCAGACTTAATTAGGTGAGCTTTTTAAAGCTTCACCCAAGGCCTAAAATCAAAAGCTACATGACCCAAAAGTGGCCTAAAGCAAGTATATGGTCATACAAGGCTCAAAACCCTATCTAAGGCTACTAATAAGCCTCTAAAATGAATTACAACACAAATCCTAAGTCCAACTAAAAGAAAATGTTCCTACACTAGAGTGGATCCTCATTAAAGATGTTCACATGCTGACAAAGATTAAATACTCTTCTCAAAAAGCACCCCAACATTCAAGTCTGTCCCGGATAAGTCTGATTCAAGATAATCTCTCAGGAAGAAAAATCTATCAAGTGTGTCTTTCCAGACTTTGGACTGTTGAGTCACGTTCCTCATTAAATTCTCACCTCTCAGACTCGGCACACACATCTCTTCAAGCTTTCAGACTTTAGACTTTTGGTACTTAAAGACGTTACTCTAACTTTGCATCAGTTTACACAAGGATATTTTTGAAGATGCCCCAGAGCTAGATTCTTTTAAGCTAAATTGCTCTTATCACTGAAAAAGGAAAAAAGACAAGCTCGTTCAAGAACCAATGCTTGCATGGAGAAGAAACTGAGGAAGCTACTCTACACAAACCAAAAGGCTAACAAAGATCAGTACTTGCGTCAGAAATCATCAGAAGTTCAACCATACCTATTTTTCACGAGTTCATGATAGAAGAAAGACTACAAAAGGACTTTTTCTTTGTAATACTCGGGGTATTTCATTTTAGTACAACTTCTAAAGATCCTCAATTCAGACCTTTTGTCTTCTTCTCATCTTTAGGGTCTGCATACTTCAAACGGCTATCTCTCTTCAATATATCAGTAACAACTATCTTTATTGGCCTATAAATACGAAAAGACTTCAAACCTTGAAGAAGTTCATGAGACATACACGCGAAAACAACAATCTAAAAAACACAAGTGATCAAGTCTAGCTTTCGTTTCAAAAACAAAGAATTTCTTTATATCTCTACTTCTTGCAGACTTAGTCTTTGTTTTTCTACTTAGTGTATCTGGTCTTTAAGATTCATTATCTTGTACACTAAGTTATAAAAACACAAACACTCTCTCAAATCACAACTTGTGTCAAAGTCTGATATGTTGCTAGTCTCAGTTTCATTTAGGAAACATTGTTTTGTGTGAAAAGACTTTTGAAAGAATACTTGGATTTGAGCCAAGAGTGACTTGTTGAACGAATACTTGGGTTTAAGCCATAAGTGATTGAAGTCAAGAATACTTGTGGCACTAGTTGTGCTGTGTTTGTAAAAAGACATTTTTACATAGTGAAAATCCTTCAAGTCTGAAGGTACTGGACATAGCTTTTGTGTTGGAAGTGAATCAGTATAAATTTGTTGTGCCTAATCTCTCTTTCCCTTATCTCTTTAGTCTGATTCGAAGTCTGCTACCTTTCTTGTTTGTAAAAGTTTTAATTCTGCAAAAAGAGTCTTAGACTTATTAAACTCATTCTTCTAAGTCTAACTTTAAACCATCAAAACTATTTGAACTGGTCTGAACCAGGGTCTAGGATCCGGTGTGGGACCAGCCACAAAAGTATAGGTGTTTTAGGGTTTGTACACCGGTACAGTGGGTATCCGGTATTGTAATCTGGCCTCTCAGTGGGAGAAACCGGTCTTGTTGTCCTGGAGATCCTTCACACCAGTGTTTCACGTTGAAGGGGGGCGAAAGGTGGTGCCACCTGCGAAGATTCTCTGACGCTCAAGTTAGAAGAGTATATGAAACTCAATGAATACTCAAGCAATACAATAGTAAAGGTGTGGGATAGAACAACGTAACCTTGCATGTGTATTGGAACATGCTATTTATAGTTGAACGTAGGAAATGAATCGTTGGATGTAAGTGGGCCCCTTGGTTCTGATAACGTGTAGAGTGTGTCAATCAATATGACTCAGTACTCAGAGTGTGTCAGGGAGGTAGGTCAATTATCAGAGTACGATCCTGTGACAGGGATGGAGGATAATCACCTTTCTGCATATTTCGCTAACAATTGTACTTACTCTCTGAGATAATTGACATAGACACATTCCGCTATGCAGGGTATCTTCGCTGATAAGTTATAATGAACTCTTATCTCATAGTGATCCTGAGGCAAACGGTTATACACGTCGTAGAAATGAGAACGGATGAAGCATCCATCATGGCTAGGACGGATGAAGCATTCAATGAAACGAGAACGGATAAAATGACATCGGATAACCGTTATGGCACTATATTCCAGTCACACCGGTTCACCCTCTAAGAGGTCACTTTGACGTCATATCTTTGGGGACCGGTATCCAGACCGGATCATTTGTCCCCTAGCTTATATAAGGGACTGTTAAGTCGCTCATATGAGCTATATAGTCTTTGAGAAGTCTGGATGCCGGTAAATCACTCCAGAAGTTCCTTCTAAGAACTTTTTGCTGAATGCGTGTTTGGTTTGTTATCGACGCATCCGCTCTGTAGATCAAGTAACCGTTCTTCTGATATCATTACAACGGATTCAGACAAGGATTCACAACGAGGGAAATCCCAAGAGTCTTTAGAAATCAAAACTCTTGGTATTCGAATAGTTGTTGAGGTGCATTAAATGCGTCTGAAATGATTGGACATTAAATGCCCCTTTTAACACGTGAACCATCATTACCCAAGAGTGTAACCGTCGATTGGGCTTATTGGGCTTGGATTTTAACTTCCACAGGCCCGTTTCATTTGAAACTTTCCTCGAAGCGTTACTATTTTCGCGCTTTAAGTGATGAAATGACGGAGTCGTTTGCATCTGAAAGGTTGCGTTTTGAAATAAACGTCGTGACTGTTGGCTAAACACTATGCTTCTTCGTTACCTATAAAAGGGTCACTTAACACGTTTTGGAATTTACTTTCGCCATCAAGCTTAGTGAACCTCTGCTTAAATTTCTGAAGATTCCATTGCTGCCTTCTCTCTTCACAAAGCTCTTCCTTCTTTAGGTAACCTCCCTATCCCTTACTTCCATATCATTTTTAGCTATTTCACTTCAACCATGCGCCCTAGGAAAAGCAGCGCTGGTACCTCAAACAGGGGGAGTCTGAGCTCTCATGCCCCCTCTAGCCACCGTGGTGGAAGGATTCCAATGAATCTTCCTGTGGTTGGGCCTCGTCGCTCAGAGAGGGTTGAAACTTCCTCTTCGTGAGTGCCAGTTGTTCGGCACCGCCCTGAGGATCCCCTTGACTTGAGGGCTACCAGCTGCTCTGACGATGGGTCAAGTGATGAAGCCTACCTCTCTGACGATGTTGCCTTCTACCACAGTACGCAGGCATTCCATCGCGCATCGGGTATCATGGAGATTCCGGGGTCTGGTAAAACTTTGATTCTACGAACTGCTGAAGGGTGTGTCAATGTCGTGGCACACCGACTGAACTGGGAAAAGCTGAACAGAGAGAAACGGTACTGCTGGGTCGAGGAGGAGTTCTTGAACATCCCCTCCCATCATGCAAATGAAGAGGGAAACTCAGTCACACTTTGCTGTAAAATCTACTCCGATAAGAGGTATAAGGGACGTTTCCTTATCCTTGCCCCCCGCCCAATGGAAAGGGTCTGCCACCGCGCCCAGACGAGAGGTCGGTCTACATGTACGACTTCGTCTTTCAAAACTCGGGAGTCCGTTTCCCCATGATGGAGTTTCAAATGGTCGTCCTCCGCTTCCTTGACTGCGCCCCTACACAGCTACATCCTAATGGCTGGGGCTTAGTGCGTGCTCTCAAAATTCTGGGAGAGCATTTCAACTTCACTGCCACTGTGGCCAAGGTGTTCTACTACTGCCAAGTGGTCCGCCGTGCCAACAAGAAGGGCGGCCTTGGGTTCATAACGCTCCGTTGTGACTCAAGGATAGTGAATTTCAAGTCCTACACCGAATCTGCTAAGGTGGATGGACGTTCTTTCAAACATTACTACACATGGGTTCGAGTTTAACCAAATAAGCCGGTCTTCTGGCTCAATAAGGAGGGGTTCACAAAATTCCCTACCAGTTGGTCGCACGAGCACTTCCTGCTGCTGAGCCATGCTTACTACACAGAGGAGAATGAACTTTCCTCTCACTTTGTAGAGGTGTTGAGTGCCATGCAATCGGCCTCAAAAGCCCTCAAGGGATTCTCCTGCAGGCTTCTCTTGGGAAGTACCGATGTCCGGGACACTTAACTCCGTAATAGCCGTTCTTAAACTGTGTTATGTTGCATATTCATTCTGTTCTTATTGTCTTTCCTTCAAAATACTAACTCCATTTTCTTTATTTTGCAGAGCAAATCGAGAAAGTTTCTCCCGACATGCTGTCACTAAAATCCATGCTGGCGGATGGTGATTCCTCTTCCGAGGAGAATGAAATCCAAGCCAAAAGGAACTCCTTCAAGGCGGCAGCTCCCATAATCCCCCTCACATCTGCTGTAGGAGATGATGTTCCCCTACTCAATGAGAAAGAGCTTGAAGGACAAACTGAGGCCGCAGGGGAAGGTCCGGAAGGAGCTGCACCAGAGAAGAAAAAGAAGAAGAGACACCTGGTCAAAGCAACGGATGCGGAAAAGCCTTCTACTGGTGACCCTATAAGGAAACGCCAGAAGACCCTCGAGGAGTCTAGACTGAAAAAAGATAAGGGGAAGAAGCCCATTCTCGTTTCCTCTGCCCCTCCTTCACACACCGGCTCCGAACCGGAATCTGAGAGCGAACCTCCGCTAGTAATTGATCCCCCCAGTGAATCTTTTCTCTCTCTTTACCTTTGGTTCCAGGGGTCCATGCCCCCCACTCTTCCGAAGGCAAGGTACTGTCTCCGCCCCACTCTCGATGCTGCCGAAGTTTGAGGAGCATGCAAGGCCGGTCGCTGGTAGCTGGATGAACTCTCCGGCCTTCTGGACTCCTTAAGCGACAAGGCAGACTACATGGAACAAGTTGAAAAACTTGAAGCCGACATCGCTATAAAGGAGGCCTGGGCGGCCAAGCAAGTGGAGACTCACAAAGGGGTGGAATCGGAACTGATTAAGGCCAAGGAGACGCTGTAGAAGAAAACTGAAGAAATAACCCAACTCCACTTCACCAACAAATCCTTGGAGCGGTAGGTTACTGAACTTCAGCAGCAGAATAAGTCCATTCCGCTCCTTGAAGAAGAGCTCTAATTGGAGAAGAAGAAATCCGCCAAGCTGGTTGACGATCTGGCAGCAATGGAGGCCGGCCATAATAAAAACTTAAGAGAGTGGGAGGTCCTTCGTAAAGAGATGCAGACTCAGATTGAAGAGCTGAAGAAGGGGAGTGTGAACACTGGGCTGTCAGAGGAGGATTTTACCAAGCTTCAAAAGAAATTGGCTGCTTCTAAGGCCAAAGCTACCAAGGCCTTGGAGATATGAAAGAAGGTAGCTTTTGAATCCTTCGGCCTGGCCCTTCGTCAATTCTTCTATCGCAACCCCGATGTGAAGCTTGATTTGTACGGACTGGATCCGTTCTATGAGTTCCACAGAGGGAAGCTTGTTGAAGTGAAGAGTGACGGCTCGTATCAGGATCCTCCTGATACTCTTTATGAACTGCCTCCACTTCTGGAGGGTTAAAGCATGGAACCTCCGATGGTTACTCCTGGCTCCGAAAATGTTATTCCAGAGAATGTGCAGACTGGCCAAGAGACCGGAGCTGAAGGAGCCAAGGAGGGAGAAACGGATGTGCCCACAGTGGAGGATCAAACATCTGCTCCTTAGTTTTTGCATCTTTGTTTCATAGCTGTGTACTGGGATCAGCTCCAGTTTTTATGAACCATACTTATAAAACTTTTCTTCTCATCAATAAAATTCGCCTTCATTTCTCTTCTATCATTTGTGACAAGTGTATGATTGCCAAATAACTTAGACATATACGCTATACTTTTACTTCTTCATTCGTTGTAAATCCGCTTTGTTTAACTGTATTGTCGTTTAAAGCGTAGTTTTCACCCCGGAGGAAGATAACAAAAATCGTAATAGATACACGATACTTACGTTAAAATATGCCCTGTCCCCAAGTATGAGTATTTTGGGAAGGAAATATCTGTTGTGAAGTGTTACCTTTAACTTCTCGGAGATTGAAAAGGTTCATCCGATCTCACAGATGTGGAATGGCAATATTCGCATTCAACCGCCCTGTGATAATTATTTCAGAGATGAGGATGGCGATTGTACTTGGAGTTCGGTTCAATCCTACAATCCAAGTCTTCATGTGAGATTCGATACAACCTTGAAAAAGGTTATGTCCTACGCCCGTCTTTTGAGGTTCGGTTTAATCCTATAACTATTTACCGACTGGATCATTATCCTGGGATACCGGTTGACTTCTAGGAAGGCTGAGTCGGCCTTTTTTGCTTAGAACCGGATATCCTTGGGGCAGGTATCCAGACCGGATTATTATATTATGTCCCCTAGCTTATATGAGGGACTTATGAAGTTGCTCATATGAGCTATACAACCTGCGAGAGGTCTGGATGCTGGTGTAACCTGCAAAAATACACGTTATGTTTTTACCTTAGTAATACTCGTTAATCGTCAAACATTGGCACCAAGCGTTATGAATTAAACGGCTCTGAGTGAGCGATTTCGAGTGGAGGTTTGACGTTGAATGAACAACTCTGAGTGACATTTGATTCTGAGTGATCGACTCCAAGTGAAATTGGTTCTAGTCGTGTTACCTGGGAAGTTTCGAGTGAGACTTTCGAGTGGGAGCTCTCAGATTGATCCTTCTGGGAGGAAGATTTCCGAGTGACCGTTCCCGTGTGAAGATTTCGGACTGGTGCTTCGACGACGCTCGGTTTAATTGCTCCAACCTCACTCGGAGTTAGGTTTAGTCCTACAATCCGAGTCTTCATTCGGGTTGGAGATTCCCGAGTGCAACTCTCCTGAGAAGGTGTCCCCAAGTGTGACATTTCTGAGCGGGATAAATACCGAGTGAGATATTTCTGATTCCTGGGTAGTATGGCACCGAGTGGAGCATTTTCCGGGCGAAACACTTCTGGACGTATAGACTTTGACTTCGAATGAGAATGTTTCGGGTAGAGACTTTCCCGAGTAACCAACTCCTGGTTGAAACTCCGAAGTGAGATATTCTTGACTTAAAGAATTCACGAGTCGGACTTCAGTGAGATATTGCCGACTGAAGAATTTAAGAATCCAGCATCGAATTTGAAGTGTTTCTGAGAAAGGAATTCCAAGGGAGAATATTTCCGAGTGAGGAATTCCCAGGAGTACTTCTGAGTGAATTGGATAACGATTGATTCTTCAATAGTAACCGGCCAAGTCTAGAAGTCGTACTCAGATTTCGGTTTAATGCTACAATCCGAGCCTTCAGTCGGTGTTGGATTTTACCCATTCACCATTTTTTCTTCAAACGGTGTTCAGCCAAACTTACTGACTGTACCCAGAGTTCGGTTTAATCCTACAATCTGGGCCTTCAAATGGGGTTCGGTTTGATCCTACTAACCATACTTGGAGTTCGGTTTAATTCCTACAATCCAAGTCTTCAAACGGTGTTCAGCCAAACTTACTAACCGTACCCAGGGTTCGGTTTAATCCTATAGCCTAGGCCTTCAAATGGGGTTCGGTTCGATCCTACTAACCATACTTGGAGTTCGGTTTAATTCCTACAATCCAAGCCTTCAAACGGTGTTCAGCCAAACTTACTAACCGTACCTAGGGTTCGGTTTAATCCTACAACTTGGGCCTTCAAATGGGGTTCGGTTTAATCCTATAACCCATTTCACCCCTCGAGGAGTTACATCGTCAATTCACAGAATAGGTGATTGAGATCATCCGTCCTGAGGGTCTTTATACGAGACAACTTATAGCTATAAGTCACAACATACAAATAAAAGGGTGAGAGTGATAGAGTCGTGAATTGCATTTTCATTAAACTGAATGTATATTACAAAGGAAGCGTAGTCGGGGCCATGCCTCGTTAAAACCTTCTTGAGAAAACCCAACGGGAAAAACTCAAGTAAGGAAAAAGAGTACATGTCGTCTTACCAACTAGCTGTAATAAATACGTAAATTCTGAATGTTCCACTTGTTGCAAATTGGGGTTCCATCGAGCTCCTCGAGCCGGTAGGATCCCTTTCCAGTCACTTCAGAAACTCTGTAAGGGCCTTCCCATGTCGATGCCAGTTTCCCTTGATAAGCGAATTTATTCCCCACACTTGCCTTCCTCAGAACAAGATCTCCAGTGTTAAACGCTCTATATTGGACACGCTTGTTGTACCAGAGAGTTGCCTTCGCCTTTATTGCTGATCTCTAATAAAAGCTCCTTCCCTTAGTTCATGGAGAACGTCCAGTTCTGATGCCAGATTGGCGTTATTGTCTTCAGCTGAAAAATATTCCACTCGAGCCGATCTGGTTTGGAGCTCTACCGGGATCATTGCCTCTACCCCATAAGTCAGCCGTTACGGGGATTCGTTAGTGGAAGAATGTGGTGTAGTACGATATGCCCACAAAACATGACATAATTGATCGGTCCATCCTCCCTTCGCTTCTCCAAGATGCTTCTTCAACCCCTTTAGCACCTCTCGATTGGCTACTTCCGCTTGGCCGTTTGTTTGGGGGTGCTCAACAGATGAAAATATTTGGACTATCCCCACTCCTTCGACCAAATCTGTGAACTTCTTATCTGTGAACTGGGTGCCATTATTAGTCACAATCCGTCCTGGGACACCGAATCGGGCTATGATGTTTTCATATACAAAACGCCTTGTTCTCACAGAGGTAATATGTACTACTGGCTCAGCCTCGATCCACTTGGTGAAGTAACCAACCCCCACGATCAAGTATTTAATGCCCCCTGGAGTGGTAGGGAACGTACCAGGATATCAAGGCCCCACTGGTAGAACGGACATGGCACAGCGGACGAAGAGAGTTCTTGGGCCGGTGTGTGATGGAGATTAGAAAATCTCTGGCAAGCATCACATTTCTTCACAAAATTAGCTGAGTCTTGCTTCACCATGGGCCACCAATATCCAGCCCTGAGGACTTTTCTCATTAAGCTTCTGCCCACAGCATGATGTCCACACTACCCCTCATGCACTTCCTCCATTACTCCTTGCACTTCATTTTCCTTCAAACGAAGAAGATATGGGACTGAGAATCCTCTCCTATACAAAACATCATCAACCATGGTGAAATATGGCAGTTCCCTTTTTACTCGTCTTCTTTCTTTATCATCAGTGGGAAGCTGTCCGTCTGCCAGATAACGGATGTAGGGGATGACCCAAGAATTCTCGTAAGGGTAATTGACCATTATAGCATTTAGAGATGGGAACAGAGGGATACTAGGTGACGCCAGCGTGCTCTGAACCACCGTCGTTGTGCTACCATGCTGTTTTGTACTTGCGAGCCTCGATAAAATGTCCACTCTGGTATTCTCCTCTCTTGGCACAAGCATAAATTCCAGCACGTCAAATCTCCCCTTCAACTCATTCACACAATTCAAGTACAGTTGAAGTTGTGGCTCACGGACCTGATATTCTCCCTGGATTTGCGAAATCACCAACTGTGAGTCGCTGCACAATGTACCCTCTGATGCTCCGATGTCGATCTCCGCTCGGAGGCCAGCCAAGCATGCCTCATACTCATCTTGATTGTTGGAAGTTTTGAAATTGAATCGCAGAGAGATTTTTAAGTGCACACCATCATCGCTCTCCACTACAACACCGGCTCTACAACCTTTACTGTTTGACGACCCATCAACGTAAATGGTCCAATGTGCTTGAGGTGTGGCTGGATCCGACCCCGTCATTTCCACCATGAAATCTGCCAAAACTTGGGCTTTAATAGCTCCTTGAGGTTCATAGGAAATTTCAAACTCAGAAAGCTTGATGGACCACTTAATCATCCTTCCAGCGAGGTCTGGCTTACTAAGTACTGAACGGAGGGGTAGATCCGTTCTCACAAGTACTGGATGCGCGTGAAAATACGGCCTCAACCGTGGTGAAGCCCACACGACTGCTAGGGCGGCCTTTTCTATCTTCTGATATCTGCCCTCTGCCCCCTGGAACGTCTTGCTGGTGAAGTACACTGGCCTCTGTCCCTCCAAAGCTTCTTTGACCAAAGCCACGCCTAAGGCTTCGTCAGAAATTGCCAAATACAGGACGAGAGTTTCACCGGGGTTAGGCTTTACCAGTATCGGTGGACTTGAAAGTACAGCTTTAAGCTGCTGGAAAGCTTGCTCTTGCTCCTCTTCCCACTCGAAGTTCTTGTGCTTCTTCAATGCCTTATACAAAGGAAGGGATCTATGTGCCATCTTAGGCATGAATCGGGCCAAAGCGGCCACTTTCCCATTCAACGATTGTACCTCCCTTAGGCTCTTGGGGCTTTGCATGTCTAGTATTGCCTGACATTTACCAGGGTTGGCCTCGATGCCCCGCTGGGTCAACATGAAACCCAAAAACTTCCCTGCTGGAATGGCAAAGGTGCACTTTAATGGGTTCAACCTCATGTTGTACTGTCGCAGCCGAGTGAACACTTGGCGTAAATCTTCAATATGGTCACCTCCAGCGGGAGTCTTCGCGATGATATTATCAATATACACCTCTACCAGCTTGGTGTGCATCCCTTCGAACACTTTATTGATCATGCGCTGATAAGTAGCACCAGCGTTCTTCAACCTAAACGGTATGACGGTGTAGCAAAAAACACCACGGTCATTGACAAAAGCCGTTTTTTCTTGATCTTCCTCCCACATCGGAATCTGATTATACCTAGAATAAGCATCCATGAAACTAAGGTATTGATAACCAGATGAGTCGTCAACCATACGATCAATGTTTGGGAGGGGATATGGATCCTTGGGGCAACATCGGTTAAAATCCACGTAATCCGTACACATCCTCCACTTGCCATTGGCCTTCTGCACCATCACTACGTTGGAAAGCCAAGATGAATAGCGAATCTCCTTTATAAAACCATCTTTCAACAACTCCTCTATTTGCTCACACGCTGCCTTCTGCTTCTCCGGTCCCAACCTCCTCTTCTTCTGGGCCACCGGTCTCGTTTCTGGGTAAACAGCTAGTTTATGGCAACAGAAATCAGGGTCCATCCCAAGCATGTCGGCAGCAGTCCATGCAAACAGGTCTTTAAACTCCTGCAGGAGAGCCAACAAGCGCTGCTCCATGCCTGACTCCAGATTATCATTAATGTATGTGACCTTTTCTGGGGAATCCCCTAAGATAACGTCCCTGGAACCACCATCCGGTGTGGCCTTTGAGGGGTTGAGAGGGTCGATCTTCAATTCCGCCCTGGGGTCTAAGTCAATCAGACTGACAGACCCAGCCGTTGTTCCTCCGTCATTCAGCTTCCTCTTCTTATTGAACGTTTCCAACTTGACCATGTTGAGGCTCAGGTTATAACAGTATCGTGCCATCTCTCGATCACCTCAGAGGGAAGATACACAATTATCCTTGTTAATGAACTTGATAAGGAGATGTGGAGTTGACACGATCGCTTCCATCGCGTTCAGGGTAGGGCGGCCTATGATCCCGTTGTAAGGGGACTCCACATCAATCACTAGAATTCTCGATTTTACTGTTCTCGCGCCAGGTTCACCTTCAAAAGAAATGAGGGTATCAAGATACCCTTTGGTAGGTTGCTTCACCCCATTAAACGCTGTGAGTTCTTGCGTATACGGCTGTAGATCTGCATCATTAAAACCCATTCTTTTGAAATAGTTATAAAAAATTACATCGCAAGAACTTCCCTGATCGACGAGGATCCTCTTCACATCTTTGTTAGCTATAATAGCGATGATCACCACTGCAATTGTCTCCTCCTGGAATCATTGGGCCGAAGTCATCATCAGTAAATGACACCGTGGATGCTGCCACACCGTCTCTAAAAGGGCGGTTATCTCTAGGTTTGCCCTGTACAGACAGGATCATCCGGTGGTGATTTTTCCTGGCTGTGATCGATGCTCCTCCTCCTGCAAATCCTCCAGCAATCATCTCAATCACTTCGCGTCTGCCTTGCCTCTGCTGCTGAGGCATGTTGTCTTGCTGGGCTCCTCTAGCGATCACCACTCCTTTTTGTTTTTCAGCGGCAGTAAGCCTTCTGATTGGGTTGCGACTATTGTCACCGTCATCATCTGGATCTCTCCCCCTCTTGTCGGTCCTGTCAGGCTCGTCTAGGGATTTTTCTCTGAACAAATACTGCTTTAGCTTTCCTTCTCTAATAAGGGTCTCCACAGTATTCTTCAACGCTTTACACTCGTCTGTGTGGTGACCTGCCTGTTCATGAAAGGCACAATATTTACGTGGGTTCCCAGGTCTTTTCACTGGGGGTGGCTTCCTTATCCCAAAGACACTGAGCGTTGGCCAACCAACTTCCCTCAAAATTTGGGAATGCCTGGCGTTCAAAGGAGCATAGTTGCTGAAAGATGAGACGCGCCTATCTCGTTGATGAGGTCGAGTGCTTGCAAAATCTTCCCTGAAGGTATGCTTTTCTGGTCTTACCCTCTCCTTATCTCTCCGTGGCTGCTGAGGGGGGCACCGGTGGCTTCATTCTAGCTGCTGTGGCCTCCAAGTGCATTTCTATACCAACGTATTTGGAAGCTTTCCTTTGAAACTCCTCGAAGGTTGTTGGGGGGCTTTTTGCCAAAGATAGGGCAAAAGCGGAACTAGGTTGCAAAGCTTCGACCACGATATGGAGCTGTATGGCCTCCGTGAGGTTAGGGACCAACGCAGCCTCCTTGTAGAATCTCTTCAGAAACTCCTTGAGAGTTTCAGTCTCTCCTTGCCTTATCTGAGCCAAGGTGTGAGAAGTCCTTGGGATGTCCCTAGAAATGATAAAGTGACTTTCGAACGCAGCTGCCATCTCTTCCCAGGAATCTATGGATCCTGAAGGCAGGCTCTTGAACCAGCTAAGAGCCTCCTCCGTCAGTGTTCTCGGGAACATTCTACACATGACGTCTTCATCAGCTCCCAGATACATAGCCTCATAAACATAGGCATCCAGGTGATTAGTGGGATCAATTTCTCCATTGTATTTTCCGATCGATAGTGGCTGAGTTGTCTGCAAGTGCTTGGGGATGACGACACTTATGAGTCTCCTCGAGAAAGGAGCATTTGTATTTGCATGTGATAACAGGTTTTGATAATGACAAGGAAACAAGCACTGCAAACTCTTTGTGAATCAAAAACAATTAAAGGTGTCATATAAATTCAAATGCAAGAAGAAAACGGTTTCATAAAAGTTCAAGAAATCAAGAAACCAATGAGCCAAGACACAGGAAAGCAACCATGAATCACTAAATACAAATAGATGACCAACAGGCATGGAGAAATGTCAAATTGCAAAGCCTGAATCGATTCAAGCACAAGTGAATCGATTCACAGCCCTGGAAGTCACAAAAACTGAAAACAGAATGGGTCGAATCGATTCACCATGACTCTGAATCGATTCGAACACCTGGGAGTCACTTTATTTGAAGACAGAATGCTTCGAATCGATTCAGACAATGCTCGAATCGATTCATACGAATCAGAAACTCCAAATTGTAGAAACAGAATGTTTCGAATCGATTCAGACAAAGCTTGAATCGATTCATACGAATCTGGAACTTAAATTTGCACAAATTAGAATGCTCTGAATCGATTCAAGGCACTACGAATTGATTCAAGAAGTGGGAAACACCACTAAAAAGACAGATTTAAGTGGGAAACAAGAACCCAATCTTATAATGCGCAAAGACAAGCTGGAGCCATCATCTTGCAACGGCTAGGAGACCTTGATGCTGCACAAATGACTCTATAAATTGAAGAGGAACACAAGCACAAAGAGACACCCAAGAAGCTACAATTCCTTTGCTCATTCTTGTGCTTTGTAAGCCCTATTCTTGTATATCTTGAATCTCATTTGTATATCCTCTCTTCTTGAGAGACTAGAAATTATGTGAGCTATCATTTTGCTTATCCACTCTATTGAGAGAGTTACTTGCTTGTAAACACTACATCAAAACACCAAAGTTCACTCTAGGTTGAGTGGTTACAAAGGTTGAGGCTCAACCTTTGGGATATTGTGAGATTGAGAGATTGGGTGGGTTGCCCTTATACTTGTGAGGATTGGGTTCTTGAGTGTGGGACACTAGGAAGCCGCAATTGCTCAAAGTTGTATCTCTAGTCTACAATAGTGGAAAATCCTCTAAGTGGGTTGCTTAGAGGCGAGACGTACACCGGATTGGTGGAACTCGTTAAATCGGTTTGCAAAGCTCTTCTCCCTTACTCTTTTACTTTCATATACTGCACTTAATTGGCTTGTGTTGATTGATTGTGGCTTGCATACTTGAACTTGTTTAAATTGGTAAATCTTGAAGACTGCACACCAAGTGTTTGTTTAATTGTCTCAGCTATATTTACCTTTGTTTTGCATTGCATATTTCACTAAACTTTATTTCACTCGCATAATCTTGTAAATTTGTATATAAGAATCAAGTTCAAAGGTATTCCAACTAAAAGTTTTAAAAACTCAATTCACCCCCCTCTTGAGTATTGAGGCCACTTGAATAACAAGTGGTATCAGAGCTTGACTCTTGGTAGATCAAGCTTAACAGCTTCAAGAGATAAAGATGGCCTCAAATTCTCTAAACCTTTTTCCTGAGGGTGGTGCTACAAATCGACCTCCCGCTTTCAATGGGGAAGGTTATACCTTTTGGAAAGAGAGAATGAAAATCTTCATTCAATCAGTTGACTTAAGAGTGTGGAATGCCATTGAAAATGGTCCTTTTATACCTATGCATACTGTTGATGATAAACTAGTTGAAAAACCTATGGATAATTGGACTAGTGAAGAAGAGAAGAAAGTACAATACAATTACAAGGCTAAAAATCTAATTACTCTTGCACTAGGACCAGATGAATTTTTCCGAGTAATCACTTATAAATCCGCCAAGGAAATGTGGGATACTCTTCAAGTAACCCATGAAGGTACAAATGATGTTAAAGACTCTAAGATTAGTACACTAACTAGTCAATATGAGTGCTTTAGATTAAACTCTCATGAATCAATTGTTGATATGCAAAAAAGATTCACTCTCATCATTAATCAACTCATTACACTTGGAAAGACTTACACTAACAAAGAGCTCATTCATAAAGTGTTGAAAAGTCTTAACAGAGAATGGCAACCGCTAGTTACCGCCATCAAACAATCTCCTAGCATAAACGAAATGTCTCTTGCCACACTATTTGGTAAGTTACAGGAACAGGAACAAGAGCTGAAAGAATTAAAGATGGCGGAAGAGGAAGAAAAATCTTCCAAGAAAAAGGGTCTCGCTCTCAAGGCCATTCCCATAAATGAAGAAGAATCCGGAAGTGAACTTGATGAAGAAGAAGAGTTTGGACTATTTGTGAAACGCTTCGGGAAATTCATGAAAGGCAAACGCTTCCAAAGAAGCTTCAAAAACCCAAGTAAGAAACCTATCACTAAAGAAAATTCTTCCTCACCCAATTGTTTTGAATGTGGCAAGGAAGGGCACTTCAAAGCGGATTGCCCAAATCTTAAGAAGAAGGGAAAAGAGAAAAGAGGAAGAAGGAGAGCATATATAGCATGGGATGAAAATGAGATAAGCAGCTCGGATGACTCAGAAAATGAAGAAGCAAACCTTTGCCTCATGGCCAACCACCAAGAAGAAGATGATGAGGTAAACTTCCATGACTTAGATAAGGATGAATTACTTGATGCTCTAGAGGAATTGTATGATAAATTTACAAAAGTCTCCAATAGACTTAAGGTGTCTAGAAAAACTAGTGACACTCTAGAGATGCACCTTATGGAGGTTTGCAAAGAGAATGAATGCTTAAAAGAAGAATTGAAAAACGCTCAAACATGCTCCAAAAGTAAACCTTGTGATTTTGCTAAGAAATGTGTTGATCTAGAAAATAAAGTCCTAGATCTAAACAAAACCTTAGAGAGGTTTACAAATGGTAGAGATAATCTGAATGTACTACTTAGAAATCAAAGATGCATGTTTGACAAAACTGGTTTAGGGTACAATTCTGTTAAAAAGGAAAAGCATTACAAAAACTTCTTTGTACCCCCTATGAGATCATCTTCACCCTTTATGAAATGCAATCATTGTGGATTCAAAGGTCATAACTCTTCAAATTGCAATGTTAGAAAATTAGGGCCAAAGGTTATAAGAAAGGTGTGGGTTCCCAAAGGGACATTACCACAAGCTAACCTTAAAGGACCCAACATAAAATGGGTACCTAGTTCTCTAAACTAATCTTGTTTTGTAGGTATGCTTCAAGGCAAGCAACACCCATTGGTACTTGGATAGTGGGTGTTCAAAGCATATGACGGGAGACATAAGCAAGTTTACATCATTCACTCCCAAGAGAAAAGGAAGTGTCACCTACGGAGACAACACCAAAGGAAGGATCCTAGGCATCGGAAATATAGGTAAGAATTCTTCCACATCCATAAGTGACGTGTTGTATATTGAAGGCCTCAAACATAATCTACTTAGCATAAGCCAATTATGTGACAAAGGATATAGAGTTTTGTTTGAATCAAATTGTTGCATAATTGAGCATAAGACTAATAAGGAAGTTAAGTTTATAGGCCAAAGAATTGATAATATTTACATGATTGATATGGATAGTTTGTCTACAAATGATGAACAATACTTCATTTCAAAAGAGGATGAAACTTGGCTATGGCATAGGAGAATAGCTCATATACATGTAGACCATTTGAACAAACTTGTTTCCAAAGAATTAGTAATTGGTTTACCAAAGCTTAAGTTTGAAAATAGATTTTGTGATGCATGTCAAAAGGGAAAACAAGTAAAGGCATCTTTTCAATCCAAAAACATTGTTTCCACACAAAGGCCTTTACAACTTTTGCACATGGACTTATTTGGACCATCCAAAATCAAAAGCTTTGGAGGCAATTACTATGGTCTAGTTATTGTAGATGACTATTCTAGATATACATGGACATTGTTTCTTGCTCATAAAAATGAAGCTTATCATGCATTCAAGAAACTTACAAAGATTATCCAAAATGAGCAAAATTCTAAAATTACATCCATTAGAACCGATCATGGGGAAGAATTTGAAAATCAATCTTTTGAAAAGTTTTGCGAAAAAACATGGTATTAATCACAATTTTTCAGCTCCTAGAACTCCACAACAAAATGGAGTAGTTGAAAGGAAAAATAGATCTTTAGTGGAGCTTGCTAGAACCATGCTAAATGAAAACCATATTGCAAAACATTTTTGGGCCGATACGGTAAACACCGCGTGTTATGTTATGAATAGGTGTTTAATAAGGCCTATTTTAAAGAAAACCCCCTATGAACTTTACAAGGGTAGAAAACCCAACATTGCACACTTTCATATTTTTGGATGTAAATGTTTTGTGCTCAATAATGGAAAGGATAATCTAGGAAAGTTTGATGCCAAATCTGATGAGGCAACCTTCCTAGGATACTCTCAATCTAGTAAATCTTATAGATTATTCAACAAACGCACGAATACCATAGAAGAATCCATTCATGTTAAATTTGATGAAAATAGCCATAACCCTCCGAGAAAGGAAGATGTTGATGATCTTGTAGGTACTCTTCAAGAATTGACCATTGATGACAAGGAAGGAGAAATCAAAGACACAAATAAAGCCAAACATGAGGAACCACAACATTGGATCACTTTGAAGGATCATCCTCTAGACAAAGTCATAGGTGAAATGACTCAAGGTGTAAGTACCATAAATGCAATTAGAAATACATGCAATCATTTAGCCTTTGTATCTCAAATAGAACCCAAGAACATAAATGAGGCTATTATTGATGAACATTGGATGTTGGCCATGCAAGAAGAGCTAAATCAATTTGAAAGAAATGAAGTTTGGGAGCTTGTGCCAAGACCCAATGATCACCAAATAATAGGAACTAAATGGGTATTTAGGAATAAAATGGATGAAAATGGTATAATTACTAGAAACAAAGCTAGGCTAGTAGCTAAAGGGTATAATCAAGAAGAAGGTATTGATTATGAAGAAACGTATGCACCCGTAGCTAGATTAGAAGCAATTAGACTACTATTAGCCTTCGCATGCTGTAGGGATTTCAAATTGTACCAAATAGATGTTAAAAGTGCTTTCTTGAATGGATACATTCAAGAGGAAGTATATGTTGATCAACCTCCAGGTTTTGAAAACCATCAATTTCCAAAACATGTTTTCAAATTGAAGAAAGCTTTGTATGGTTTGAAACAAGCTCCAAGAGCTTGGTATGAAAGGTTAAGTAAATTTCTTTTAGAAAATCACTTTGAAAAAGGAAAGGTTGATACAACCTTATTCATAAAGCACAAGAAAAATAACATACTATTGGTACAAGTCTATGTTGATGATATAATATTTGGTGCCACTAATGAGTCAATGTGCAAGGAGTTTGCTAAGCTAATGCAGGAAGAATTTGAAATGTCCATGATGGGGGAACTCACTTTCTTCCTTGGACTACAAATCAAGCAAACCCATGAAGGCACATTCATCAACCAATCCAAATATTGCAAAGAGCTACTAAGAAAATTCAATATGGACAAAGCAAATGATATTGCCACACCCATGGGCACTTCATGCTATTTGGACAAGGATGAGAAAGGTAAGGATGTTGAACTCACAAAATATAGAGGTATGATAGGATCCTTACTTTACTTATAACCGCTAGTAGACCAGATATTATGTTTGTTGTGTGTATGTGTGCTAGATACCAGGCTTGTCCTAAAGAATCTCATCTTACTGCAGTAAAAAGGATAATGAAATATTTGGTAGGAACTCAAAATGTTGGTTTATGGTACCCCAAAGGGGCTGAATGTATTTTAGTTGGTTACTCTGATTCAGACTTTGTAGGATGTAAACTTGACAGGAAAAGCACTAGCGGAACATGTCACTTGCTTGGTAGTTCTCTTGTTTCTTGGCATAGCAAGAAACAAGTAAGTGTTGCGCTATCAACAGCTGAGGCAGAATATGTTGCAGCTGGTAGCTGCTGTGCTTAAATCCTTTGGATGAGACAACAACTTCTAGATTTTGGAGTTGTATTAGACCATGTGCCTCTTAAATGTGATAATACTAGTGCTATTAACATCTCAAAGAATCCTGTAATGCATTCTAGAACCAAACATATTGAGATTAGGCATCATTTCATTAGAGACCATGTATTAAAAGGAGACTGTGTACTTGAGCATGTTGAAACTTCTAAGCAACTAGCAGATATCTTCACAAAACCCTTGGCTAGAGAACAATTCATCCACATTAGAAGAGAGTTAGGAATTCTTGACATGACCAATTATGTTTGAATGATCTCTTAATTTTGTGTATTGATTGCTTGATAACGGTTGTTGATTAATAAGAAGGCAAAAGATCTTCATGAAAATAAAGTCTTCATGATCCAAAATGAACCTCTTCATGCCTTGAATAAATTGGAATGGACAGAAATGTAATCTGGAGTAAATCAGTCATTCGAATCGATTCACCTTTCCTCGAATCGATTCAAGCTCCTGATGATTCAAAATCTCTCAAAACAGCAACGTTCGAATCGATTCAGCATATCCTCGAATCGATTCAAGCACCTTATGGGTCAAAAATTTCAAAACAGAATCACTCGAATCGATTCAACCCTCCTTCGAATCGATTCACGCACCTGACTGTCCCATTTTTCTCAAAACAGTGACGCTCGAATCGATTCAAGCAATCCCTCGAATCGATTCACGCGACAGTTTCTCCCCAGTAACGCTGATTTAAGGCACTCATTCACTCTTTCTCTCATTTCTCTTCCACTATCTCCCACTCTCCACCCCTAAAAACCTCCCAACCTCCTCTCTAAAACTTCCACTCAACTTCTCCACCTTCAATGGCATCTTCCTCCCAACCTCGCAAAAAGCAACGTGCCAACATTGCTGCTGCTTCATTGCCTCAACACTCCGATCTCTCAAGATTTTTCACTACCCAAAAGGAATTGGAAAGGTACCAATCCTCTTTCTCTGAAAAACATCTTATCTCCCCTCATTGGCTTGATGTTCCCTTCTTTGAGACCTCTGGACTTCCTCTTATCAACACCCTTCATCAACAAGAGCTTGTTGGATTTATGGCTCTTAAGGAAGTGACTATCTACCCCAAATTAATCCGTGTCTTTTATTCAACATTGCGCCTTCAAGATGCTCGGTACATTGCCAAAGTGAAAGGCAAGACTATAATTCTTGACAATGAAGTTATGAACCAGGTAGGCTTACTTCCTCTTAGCAATGCTTCATTCCATGGCAAGGAACCACCTCTTGCATGGAACTATAACCCCTTGGAGGCAAGAACTCTCTTCAATCTTGCAGGGCCTTCCAGTACCGTTAGAACTTTAAGCCTCAATCACCGTCTTCTGCACTTTGTCCTTGTAAAAATTCTCCTCCCTTCCGGTGGAAATTATGCAAGGCTAAATGAAGCACAAATTTTGCTACTCTGGGCCATTGTAAATGAGAAGGACATTAACTGGATTGACTTGGTAAGGCATCATATGATTGAAGCCCAAAATCTTGCTCATCTTCCATATGCCATCTTCATCACAAAATTGCTCCACCACTACAAAGTGGATTTGAAGAATGAAGTCAAAGAAATTGTTGGTCCTAAAGCACCAATTGGAAAAACTCATCTCACCAAGATGAATATTGTTGAATACCATGGACGGTGGCAATTTCTTAGACGTCCCCGTCACGATGCTGAAGATGATGCTCCTCCTCCTCCTCCACCCGCTCCTAGTGATGATCTGTTCACCAGACTCACTGCCCACTTGGATCAGCGCCTAGACTCTATGGAAGCCAACATCAATGCTCGCCTGAACAAGCTTGAAGCTAACATGGAAGAGCGATACACCGAGCTTGCCACTCAAATCTCAAGCATCCATTTTCCTCAGCCTTGATTGACTTTTTACTCTTCATGATTTCTATTATTTACTCTCATGTTCAGACTTGGTTGTTCTACTGCCACATTTCCTTTACTTACTTTGGTTTATTACAATAGCTACTTTGTTAACTGTTTGGATGATTAAATTTCTTACTTGAATAGTCTTACGTGGCCTGTGATTATTCCTCGATTGATTGCATACTCTCAAATTTTGTTTTTGATAATGACAAAGGGGGAGAGATATATGCTAATGGTTTAAAAGGAGAGATACATGTGTATTTTTTCAAACACTTGAAAGGGGGAGAGATAATGACTGAGATATAATGACAAAAGGCATGGTTTTATTGAAAAACAAAGGGGGAGACATATTTAAAAAAAAAAAAAAGGAAATAATTGTTTAACAAAGGGAGACATGATTTCTTATAACTTGTTAGCACTGCCTTTTTTAAAGTATTATTGGTTATTAAACACCCCAAGAGATGGCCATTGTTTGTCTTCATCAAAAAGGGGGAGAATGTATTTGCATGTGATAACAGGTTTTGATAATGACAAGGAAACAAGCACTGCAAACTCTTTGTGAATCAAAAACAATTAAAGGTATCATATAAATTCAAATGCAAGAAGAAAACGGTTTCACAAAAGTTCAAAAAATCAAGAAACCAATGAGCCAAGACACAGGAAAGCAACCATGAATCACTAAATACAAATAGATGACCAACAGGCATGGAGAAATGTCAAATTGCAAAGCCTGAATCGATTCAAGCACGAGTGAATCGATTCACAGCCCTGGAAGTCACAAAAACTGAAAACAGAATGGGTCGAATCGATTCACCATGACTCTGAATCGATTCGAACACCTGGGAGTCACTTTATTTGAAGACAGAATGCTTCGAATCGATTCAGACAATGCTCGAATCGATTCATACGAATCAGAAACTCCAAATTGCAGAAACAGAATGTTTCGAATCGATTCAGACAAAGCTCGAATCGATTCATACGAATCTGGAACTCAAATTTGCACAAATCAGAATGCTCTGAATCGATTCAAGGCACTACGAATCGATTCAAGAAGTGGGAAACACCACTAAAAAGACAGATTTAAGTGGGAAACAAGAACCCAATCTTATAATGCGCAAAGACAAGCTGGAGCCATCATCTTGCAACGGCTAGGAGACCTTGATGCTGCACAAATGACTCTATAAATTGAAGAGGAACACAAGCACAAAGAGACACCCAAGAAGCTACAATTCCTTTGCTCATTCTTGTGCTTTGTAAGCCCTATTCTTGTATATCTTGAATCTCATTTGTATATCCTCTCTTCTTGAGAGATTAGAAATTGTGTGAGCTATCATTTTGCTTATCTACTCTATTGAGAGAGTTACTTGCTTGTAAACACTACATCAAAACACCAAAGTTCACTCTAGGTTGAGTGGTTACAAAGGTTGAGGCTCAACCTTTGGGATATTGTGAGATTGAGAGATTGGGTGGGTTGCCCTTATACTTGTGAGGATTGGGTTCTTGAGTGTGGGACACTAGGAAGCCGCAATTGCTCAAAGTTGTATCTCTAGTCTACAATAGTGGAAAATCCTCTAAGTGGGTTGCTTAAAGGCGAGACGTACACCGGATTGGTGGAACTCGTTAAATCGGTTTGCAAAGCTCTTCTCCCTTACTCTTTTACTTTCATATACTGCACTTAATTGGCTTGTGTTGATTGATTGTGGCTTGCATACTTGAACTTGTTTAAATTGGTAAATCTTGAAGACTGCACACCAAGTGTTTGTTTAATTGTCTCAGCTATATTTACCTTTGTTTTGCATTGCATATTTCACTAAACTTTATTTCACTCGCATAATCTTGTAAATTTGTATATAAGAATCAAGTTCAAAGGTATTCCAACTAAAAGTTTTAAAAACTCAATTCACCCCCCCCCCCTCTTGAGTATTGAGGCCACTTGAATAACAGCATTGAGTCTATAAACTCCAGAGGTCACCACTGCTTGCTCCCTTCTCCTGGTACTGACTCTATCACCAGAGTCTTGGGTCTGTTCCCTCTCCTCGTACGTAGGGATTTTCGAGTACTGGAGGGTCGTAGATCTTTCCCTTACAGATGCATGGTGAGCCTCTTCTGCATGGGACGTCACCCTGTCCCCAGCTCATCTCTTCTCCCGCTTTAGCTCCATCAACTTCTCCCTGAGTTGCCTAATGACCTCATCCCGAGGGTCAGGGGTTGCCACTGGTACCATCCTTCTGGTGTTGGTGATAGGAGATTCGAAAACGAGTCTCCTTTCAGTTTGCTGGTGAGTCACGTCCTCCACATGACCATCAACAAAATCACGTCCATCGCCTTCCATTCTAACTACCAAACTTCTACGAAAAGTGGGAATAACTCTAACGAGTCCCACCGGGCGTGCCAATGAACTGGTCTGAACCGGGGTCTAGGATCCGGTGTGGGACCAGCCACAAAAGTATAAGTGTTTTAGGGTTTGTACACCGGTACAGTGGGTATCCGGTATTGTAATCCGGCCTCTCAGTGGGAGAAACCAGTCTTATTGTCCTGGAGATCCTTCACACCAGCGTTTCGCGTTGAAGGGGGGCGAAAGGTGGTGCCACCTGCGAAGATTCTCCGATGCTCAAGTTAGAAGAGCATATGAAACTCAATGAATACTCAAGCAATACAATAGTAAAGGTGTGGGATAGAACAACGTAACCTTGCATGTGTATTGGAACATGCTATTTATAGTTGAACATAGGAAATGAATCGTTGGATGCAAGTGGGCCCCTTGGTTCTGATAACGTGTAGAGTGTGTCAATCAATATGACTCAATACTCAGAGTGTGTCAGGGAGGTAGGTCAATTATCAGAGTACGATCCTGTGACAGGGATGAAGGATAATCACCTTTCCGCATATTTCGCTGACAATTGTACTTACTCTCTGAGATAATTGACATAGACACATTCCGCTATGCAGGGTATCTTTACTGATAAGTTATAATGAACTCTTATCTCATAGTGATCCTGAGGCAAACGGTTATACACGTCGTAGAAATGAGAACGGATGAAGCATCCATCATGGCTAGGACGGATGAAGCATTCAATGAAACGAGAACGGATAAAGTGACATCGGATATCCGTTATGGCACTGTATTCCAGTCACACCGGTTCATCCCTCTAAGAGGTCACTCTGACGTTATATCTTTGGGGACCGGTATCCAGACCGGATCACTATTCAACTCCCCTTCTAATATGAATTTGTGTTACCTTCACAAAGTGTATTCGACCCTCCTAACACACCTAGGATAGCTATTGATATTTTTTACTTTTTTTTTACTTTTTTTTTACATTTTGGCACATTTTTTAACATTATATAAATATAGATATGTAGAGATATATATTTGAGGTATTCCATTTATAGAAGCTTAAAATTTATTAATTTTACCGAACATGTGAAACCATAAAAAATGAATTACAATTAAGTAGAACATAATCAAGTTAAATGATAAATCAATAAATAATATGGTAATATAGAATAAATAAATAAATTTTAGCGATGGAATTAGTTACAAAAGTGCCTTAGTTTAAGTTAGTGACATATGTATATCCATCGCTAACTAAGACCTAAACATAAATATATGACAACCTTCAGCAACGAAATCATGGCGATAGTTACATGTCCCCTCGTTGTAAGTAATTGCTTCCTAAATACCTTTGACGACAAATATTCGCAACAAAAACACGTGCCACTTTATTTTCAAATTTCAAAAATTGAGATTCAAGTGATGAGTATAATGTCATCGCCAAATTGAAATTAATGAGCTTAGTGTGGTGTTTTAGTCACATATATAAGGTCATCACCAATCGGTTTAGAAACCAAGATCTTTACAAGACTAAGTCATTGCCAATCTCATCATAAACCTTATTGACGACAAAAAACTTCCGTTGTTACACGATTTTTCCTAATAGGGTTTATAATTATAGTTGTAAATGTAGGATGAGTTTATGGCAGACTTAACTTTTCTTGAGATTGTCATGGATCATTAAATATGACATTATTAATATTTTAATGAACTTGTTAATTTATCATGTTAGCCAATTTATATTGTGTTAATATTTTTTTTATTCCATATCCTATTCTTTAGTTTATTCCAATTGAATTTAGCTAAATTGTTAAATGTTTTAATAATTAATAGGAAGTAGGTAGCTAACTTCTTTGAATTGTATCATCTTTTAATTTGATTGTAATATATCATGTCGGATGCGATTCTCTATGGTTAGCATCCAAGGTTGAGGGTCCGTTTGGTTACCCAACTCGGTTGGTCAAATCGGGTTTGACTAATCCCAAAAATAGATCCTACGGTCAAATAGAACAGCATGAAGGATCAATATCAATCTTTAAATTTCTCCATTTCCCCAACTCCGTTTCCCCAACTAAAAACCAAACGGACCCTCTTTTCCATTTTTCTTGTGTGAAAGTATTATAGTAATATTTGAATAATTGAATCGTAATTAATAATGCTAGTTTAAAGATTCAGACAAGTGTTGTTGTACATATATTAAGGTAATGAAACCAAGATGCTATAGTTGTTAGGTGGTGTTTGGTATGAGATGTTTTTAAGAGAGATTCACGAGAATATATTTCCTGGGTAACTTATTTTTCTATGCTTGGTATTAAAAAAATTTACCCAGGGATCTTTTTAGTTTTTCCCATTTCCATGTTTGGTATTAAAAAGACTTACCCAGTAATTTTTTTTTTATGAGGATTTAGAAAGAAAATAGGGGCATTTTTGTCTTAAAATTTTTTATTTCCAGAAATGTATAGGATACCCACATGTTGAAATGAAAAAATAAAACTTTTAATTCCTTCATAATTAAGTTTTCTGGGAATCTCAATTCCTAAGAATATTTTTTTTTATCTCATACCAAACATGGGTAAAGAAATATTTTTAAGTAATATTCCTAGAAAAATTTAAAGATCCCCCACCAAATACTACCTTAAAGCGAATCAAAAGTTAGTAAATTACATTTTGAATGAGTTTGGGAAACACATGGATTGTAGGCTTGGTTGAATCTTATAATGTCTTTTTTTGAAGCCATTGATAATGTGAACTAATGCATCTCACTTTGTTTGGGTTTGCATTGTGAATATTCAGCCCTAAATTTACCTCCCTGTCATCGAAGATCAAATAGACTACAAACATTAATTAATTACAAATGTTTGGTTCTCAATATTCAGCATATAACAAGATTGGTCCAACCCTTAATGAGATTCCAACTCTAGAATTGAGTAGGTGAATAAATTTCAGAGACTGGTTATACTCTTCCACTCAGTATTGGAATGTCAGAAAAGCTGTAGACAAGGGAACTAAGAAAAAAAACAAACCATCCAAGTGAAAATCAATTTTCGCAGCACAAGCTAGAAGATCATGGCCCAAGGTTAGCATTGATGTCGTCACAAAGCCACATAGCACATACCTGGAAAACAATCAAACACATCTAAAAGGCATAAAAGAAGTTAAAACCCTTTTTTTTTACATTATCCAACACTAATAAACTTCTATTTGTTTTCACTGTAATTACACATGCTTTGCTCAAAAACAATGATCTAGTCTTCGCGTCTTCAAATGGTTATGATCTCCAGTGAGATTTCAAAAATCTGAAACATATGCCACAAACTTAACTGATTCCTTATACAACCAAGTGCCAACCAAAAGAAAACCAAACATTGTCCATAAGTAGGTTAGAATAATACACGGGTTGAAATAAATGAAATTAAATCCATTGAAGCTAAAGATGAAACAACAAAATAAGGGATGCTTAAAAGCCAGATAAAAAGCATAAAATAAAAATACTACAAACCAATAGTTTAAAAAACCAAACCAATCATCCAACTAGTCAAACCACTGGTTTAGGTACAATGGTCAACCCACGGTTGGATTAGTATTAGTAAAATATTTTTAATTAAAAATTATTATATCATACCATATCATATATTCATATATGAAATATGAAATAATATTAAAAATAGTTTTTAAAATAAAAAATTACATTGTATATGAAATAGCATTTTTAATAAAAATTATATTTATAAAAAATAATACCAATAAAGAATATATTGTAACTGTTTTGCAACACCAAAAACTAAAAATAATACATTTATAGATTTTTAAGATTCAAAACTATACACAAAAACCTAAAATATTACCTAAGTAAACAAAATACCAAAAAGACATTTTATTACAAACTGCTCAAAACTAATGAATCACCAGTTTATTATATCATATATGAAATAATATTAAAATATTATAATAATTTTTTTAAAATGAAAAATAACATTGCATATCAAATATTTTTAATAAAAAATAATTTATATAAAATAATATTAATAACAAAATATAATACAATTGTTTTGGAACACTAAAAACTAAAAATAATACACATTTATAGGTTTCTAACATTCAAAACTACACACAAAAACTCAACATTGGTTCAACATTGGTACTAGTTCGTTGATTTTAATGGACCAGATGAACTGGCTGGTGCAATCTAGTGTGATCTTTTAAATATGCTCCAAACAATTTTAAAAATAAAAATAGAAAGCAGCAACACAAGGCTACATAAACAAGAACAACCCAATAAAATCCTAGTAAATTCAAATTGAAAATGGAATATTTGAGACGTAAATCTTCAAGTCTTGCACCAGTGGTTCTAAACCTGAGCTTTAGGCTGTTAAGCATGAGACATTACATCTTGACGGCTTTAGATTATTACCATTAAGATTTCCAAACATGTACCTCATTACACCTTGAATGGATAGGTCTTAAACTCTTAATCTTTAAATAATCAAGAGATAGGAACTGGTCAATGCTACATCCAAAGTAGCATTCTTAACACTCTGCACCTACCACCTATTAACTATTAGAAAAATTCCAAAAAAACTACAGAAAGAGAAACAACCTAGTACTCTTCAATGCAAGATGAGCATTTTTCCACAATTCTATTTACACCGACAACGGAAACAGTAAAATTCGTCCTTAATTTGGGTATCATTGCCATTTTTCCACAATTCCATCTTCACTGACAACAGCAACAGTAAAGTACATCCTTAGATGCCCACATCATCAGTTGTTCACACTCTAAACCAACAGTGACTTTACTCTCAGTTCATGCCAATGATACCATCAGAAAGTTAAAAACATGGAGATCTCCTCAAGTATACCCAAATTAGTAATTACTTAGTACCATAAGGAACCAAATCAATCAAATAGATCATTTGCTCCATAACCATAACATTATCTATGAACATAATTTCACATGAAGGTTAACCCTGCTTAGTCCCTAGTCTCGGCATCCAGGAAATTCAACAAACAAAAATTTTCAATAAAAAGGCTGCTTCTATATCCCAATAAATATTAGAAGGATCCCACCCAACCAAAAGAACTCCAAGAGATAATAAAGCTTTCAGTTCAGATCAAAATTGGCTCCTACTATTGAAAATGAAACTGTCAGCAAACTCTCCAGAACCTTCCATAACAATCACAAGAGTCTTCATATGCACATTCAATATCAAACCTTGCCTATCACTTCAGAAAAAGATAAATCCATCACCTGAAAGTTTTGCTTCCAGTAATCCTTTAAACTTTCAGATCATCACAGATATATTTGATGAGTCAAAAGTTATACTGCACATTCAACAAAGTAACCTCAAATACAAGTCTCTGCTCTCATCATATACCTAAGTAAATGAAGAAAATCTAGCCCATTCCATATAGCTCTTATTAATACCTTACTCAAGGACCCGCTAGGCAACCTACCCAACCATCATTAAACACCTTAGTCTACACCAGCTATTATCTAACAGATATGTCAGAACAAACCAGGTGGAATTGGAATAAGAGAGAAGAGAAGTGTGTAAATGAATATGAACTTCAAATTGTATGCTCAAGCCGCGAGCTCATATTTGTAGATGTCCATCTCAAAATTCCAGATCCACCTAAAAATGAATTGAAGTCCACAAAATATTAGAAAAGGAAAATTCACTGCTGCAGCATATAAAGTTCAGAAAAATAATCCTTACCAAAAGGTTCAACTAATAATAGTATCCATGACCATGAGAGCCATCACCCCCATAATAAGATGAATATGGAGCTCTACCGTACTGTAATATGAATAGCATAATAACTCAATAAGAAATATTTCAATTAAATTATATGAAAAGTAAAATAGATTAAACAATGTTCACTCACATCAGAACCATAATAGTCAGGCGGGTAGTGTCTGCTGCCAGCCCCAAAAGAATCTAAAATATCAGGGGGGGGAAGAGTTATAAAAAATATAACCATGGTATTGAGTTCAAAAGGAGGAGAAAAGTAAAGATTAGACCATGTCCATGATGAGGAGTTCCATGAAATATAGGTGGATCTGCATAATCCAATCGGGGGCGAAGTCTATTAGGGCCCATGTAATCAGGTTCAGGATCCTAAAAGACAGGAGCACAAGCAAATTGAACTATTCAGTATTTTCTGGTCGCAAATTAACACAAAATTTGTGTGAAAAAACAAAACCACAGACAAGCAAAATTAAAATAAAGTAAAATCTTACTGTCATATAAAATGGACGTTTTATCCCATGCATATTATCATCATATACATATGGATCATCAAAACCCCTTCCCATAGAAGGCATGTCAAACTGTCCACCTGGGGAGTATGGCCTTCTCAGAGGAACGGGCTCACTACGGCCTCCATCAGGGACACTATACCAGGCTCTATCATAATAAGGTCTAGATGGACCAGCAAATGCAGCCCCTCGTCCACCAGCATAATGCCCACCCCTCACAGCTCCTGCTTTTCAATATGGTAAATATTAAAATCATGCTTTTTCCTTCACACCTATGCGAAAACATAGCAAGAAGCTCAACAAATAACCTTGTGGACCAAATTGCCTCTGATTGAAATCTGGATACATATTAAAATCACGGTCATCCCGGAAACCTGCTCTTCCAATTTGACTGTGTCCACCACGGTGGAAACTCCTTTCCCTGTTGAAATTTCCCCAGTTGTTGAAGGGTTGTCTTCCTCGCCCAAAACCTCGTCCTGTTGGGACAGTGATTAGTCCTAGAATGGCAGAGAGAAACCGAAAACGAAAAGAGAAAGAAGACATTGTGTAAATTCCGATTCTCAATTGATTGAATTGTATTTACAATAGATAGATGGGATAGGCATTTATATAGCACATTGCAGCTTGCACTAGAAGCTTCTATGTAACTGAATCAGTTAGGATTCAGTTACTGCTGACTGGTCACTTAGTGCCAGCTCAGCAATCCTAACTAACCGCAAGCATGGATTACATGCTGTACAGGCAGAGCTAACACATATACTCTAATAATTAGTATTCCAAAAGAATGGCATCAAAAATATAATTCAAGTTCCAAGTTAATTGAAGTAATTTACCTGGTCTTGAAGAGGCTCCACTCCTAGCATGACCTATTCGAAATCCACCACACATGCCACCCTTGACAGCCTGCGTTTTAGGTAAAGGATTTGATAGCCTAGCTCTCACTTTTATCTGAAAAGCACAATAATTTACACATCTTATTCATCAAATGAGAAGTGATGGACAATCAATTCAAAATTTGATGGGTAAACGTAGGATAATAATTAAGCCCAAAGTACTGATTCAATCATGAAAACTAAGCTTTTGAGAGACCTAATGGAGAGGGTGAGGAGAGTAGATTATTTAACACGGTTGTCAAATTCTCAATTCAACTCATAAAATCATACTGCTCTATGATTCCAGTAGTAAAATTGGTTTTACTCTATCAAACTCATTAGCCTATTATTCCTCTGGGGGAATTGGACAGACTCAATCAGACTGGCACAAACTTGCACACAATGAACTGAGGCTACAACAGTCAACAAGTCAGTTTTTTGAATTAATATCTGGCCAAGATTTCAAAAAAGTAACATATGCCTTGGCTGTCTTTTGTCTCTCAAACCATCGCTCTACATCAACTGAAAACAAAATACACAGATATAACACATACGCAAACCATTTCACCTTGTTATTCATGACCCAACAAGCTCATAGCCCAATCAAACCTGTGTTTATGACTAAGTATAGCTGCACATTTTTAACCCAGCAATTCAGCACGGTGTGCTGCAACCCTAGCAATTTGTTTATTATACTGATTTTCACCCAAAAAACCAAGCTCTGTAATCAGGTTTATCTACAAACCATTATATCATGCATGACTTGTATGTTCTGTTATGACCTCTGGTCTGCAATTCATTCTATGCATTTAGTTCAACTAATTTTATGGTTATTTTGTTTCATAATTATAAAGTGTCTAGAAGTTAGGGTATGGTCTGCTTATAAAAACTTGGCAAATGCACTACACAAAATATTGTTGTAGTCTATGTAAACACATCAGGTACAACATCCTCTTGTTTGAGTATTAATTCACACAATTAAGTTTTTTAATTAACTCTAATTTTTATATTATGCTAACAAATCTACAGTATACAGACATTCCAAGAGTTGAAAATAGTTTGGTTGACACTATTTTCAAAGAAATAGTTGCATATTTCTCAAAAACTCTACAGAAAATGATTAGTTCCCCAATATAAATTGAACCAAACATGCACATGAACTCTGAAGTTTGACTACCTCATTTAAGAGACATTTTCTTTCCTAATCTCCAGACTGCCCCTATATTGTTAAAAATGGACAGAAGGGAAGGAAAAGGAAAGAAAAGAATAACTCTGGACAAATGTAAAAACACTATTATCAAATAAAAATAAAAGATTATATTTACCTTTGATGTCCCATCACCCAATTCTGATTTATTTACACCCTCGACGCAGGCTAGAGCAGCATCATGGGTAGAAAAATCAACAAATCCATAATCCTTCCTCTTTGCTGTAGACATATTCCTTGCTAGTACAATTCTTACAATTTCACCATAAGATTTAAGCAGGTCCCTTACATGATCTTCCTCCCAGTGTGGAGGGAGACCATTAATAAACACAGACTTCACCTGTGCCATTATCTCTGGATTGGGTTCATGTATGGGTTCAGCAAAGGCTACCTTGGCAGTCCGCTCAGCATGACCGAAGATAACATCAGGTTTTTGAAGCCTCTTGTATGCAAGCATGGCATCAGCATGACAAGAGAACTCTAGGAATGCAAAGCCACGGCTCAAGCCTACATGTTGGACATCTGGAACAAGTGTAATGTTTTCAACTCCTTCAACACCGTAATCCTTCAACTTCTGTTTAATCTGCCACATATAATAAGAAATGAGTTAACAGAGCAGGGAAATAAATATATGAAACAGACAAAACTGCTAGACACTTACAGCTTCTTTTGTCCAACTGTTACAAATATTTCCCAAGAATAAGGTATCGTTATCCTCACTAGGTGCAGTACCACACCGTTTACCACATATCTGTAAACAATGAGAGGTAAAACAAAGCTCAAAAGAAACAGAATGAAGCATAATGTCAAAGAAATGAACAATCAATAGTAGAGAAACATACAACAGGGTTTTTCATTTCAGACAGGGCTTTCTTTGCATGTTCCTTATTAGCAAACTTCACAAAAGCATAGCCCTTATTTTTATTTGTTGAAGAATTTTTATGCAACCTAACTTCAACTATCTCCCCAATCCTCTGAAAAACCTTTCTCAGATCATCCTCTGTAGCATCACGATCTAGCCCACCAACAAAAATCTCATGTTCTTTCTTTATCTTCCGCTGCTTTGCAATAGCCTCCAGTTCCATATGCTCCTCCTCCAATGCTACATTTTCTTTTGGAGGTTCCTCGGGATCTTCCTCCGGGTCTTCTTCAACAAGCTCCTTCCTCCCTTTTTCTCCAAGACCCAACTTTTCACCACTCTTCAGCCCTTCACTGTCAACATTTTTAGGATCAGCATCTTCTTTTTGCAACTGGGCCTTCTCATCATGTCCAAATGGGCTTGTATTCTCTCCCTTGGCTCTCTCTGGCTCCTTCTCTTTCAACTCTTCCTTTCCTTTGTCCCCCTCCTCTTCTTTCAACTCTCCTTTCCCTTTCTGCTCTTCTTGTTCTTTAACATCTTCCTTACCTTTCTCCCCTTCTGGTTCTTTCACATTCTCCTCACCTTTCTCTCCTTCCCGCTCTTTCAACCCTTCCCTTTCTTTCTCCACCACCTCTTCTTTCAACTCTTCCTTTCCTTTCTCTATTTCCTGATCTTCCAACTCTTCCTTCCCTTTCTCTACTTCCTGTTCTTTCAACTCTTTCTCTCCTTCCATTTCTTTCAACTCTTCCTTTCCTCCCCCTCCAACCTGTTTTGACAAATCCTCCTCTCCCTCCTTTTCACCAACACAATCATCATTTTCTGCAGATATATTGAGGTCGACAGCAGCACATCCCTGCTGTTTAAAAGAATCAGAAGCATCCTGAGAAGCTGTTACTTCAACGTCCATTATGTTCTTTTTTCCCTTTTCTGTCTCAACAACAGGTTCATCCACTTCCATAGACTTCTTTTCCATTTCATCAGATAACCCGACACCTTGTTCCCTCTCTTTCTCACCCTCGACATTATCCCCATTCATTGCTTCAATATCCTCGGGTTCGTCCGCTTTCTCCACTGTCTCTTCAATCGGAGCATCATCAACTACTGCCTCACATCGTTCTTCCAAATTAGGAGTGCCAATTGCTTTAACTCTCGGTCTCCCGGGAGTCCTCTTCTTTGCAGATTTTCTAGTGCTAGCATTGCCTACCGATTTCTGCTCCGCTGTAAAATATTTCCAGAACAAATAAAGATTTTAATATTAAACAAAAATGTTAGTGCCCTCAAAATGAATCAACAGTTTCAAGCATGAACGACCTAAACAAGCAAAAAGAAATAACAATTACAATAAAATCATTAAAGAAAAGAAAAACCAATTACTCCGTCACAGTTGATGGGGGTAAAAGAATGAAAACTATTTTTCCCTCTAGCTAAACTTCGGAAAGGGATAAGAAGTAAATAACTAAACTTACGAGGAGTTTGATCGGGATTGGAATCTGATGCGGGTGAGAGTTCCTTATTTTTGTTGCTTCTGCTTTTGGTGGCAGGGGTGCGCTTCGCCGGGGCGGATTTCCTCGGTGTAGGTGTCTTCTTAGGGGTTGCGGATTTGGAAGACGAATCGGCGTTTCGAGTTCTCATGATTGAACGATAATCAACCAACCGTCGCTAGTCTAGCGAACGAGAATGAAAACTCTATCTGACGGAACCAAAGTTGACGGTTTCCAATGCTTTAGGACTTCTCAAATCGAAGCGAATCGAATCGAATCGAGCGAAATAATTGATTCGCGCAGCAGCGGTGTAGAAGTAGAAGGAGCAGATTGTCGCTCCCAGCTTCAGCAAAATCCGACTTGGAATTTGTTAGGTCAATTTTATAAATAAATAAAGGATAAATATATTAGTTCATCTTGTATTCTTAAGTTTGGTTCATTTTTGTCCCTGCATGTGTTTGTTTCATTTATGTCCTTTAATTTTAAAAAAAAACATGTGAACTTGGTCCTTCCGTCAAGTTATTAGTAACATCGTCTGTAGGAGTATTTGACGTGGGTAGCAATAGAGACGTTGGGGGTTGGTTTGTTATTGTTCCCATCAAACCTTTCCTCCATTCAGTTTCTAATTTTGGATTTAATTTGAGTTGAGGTGTAAAGCTAAGACAAAATTCATGAGCATTAAAGAAGGGTAAACACTAGAGCAATAGTTAAATTGTGGTATAACATACTCTAAACAAAGGTTTAGGCCTGATTAGGTTTTGTGTGACTTTTTGATATATGATTGTTATGTTGATGGAAAACACATTATAAATTTTAGTTGAATGATGATCCATTGAGAAGGGTGAAATCGAGGCAAAATATATAGAATCTCTTGAGGTTGAATTATCTGAATGAAAGGTTGGTTCTTGAAGTTGAAGGTGGTTTCTGAAGCCTGAAAATGTAGAAGTGTCTACATAAGTTATCCCTGAGATATAGTATAACATCTCGCCTAAATATTAGGTGCTAATCACGTGATTAAAGTTAATTAAACACACCATGTTATTCTAATCAATTAAAATACAGAGAAAATTTTTCGCTAAAGGAAAATACATCACCAACGAATGAAAATAATCAAGCATTTTCAATTTAAGGAGCCTAAATAATACATAATGAATGGAAATAAAATAAATAAATTAAATAATAAGAAAAAGATTGATTAAATGAAGCAAAAGGAGAAAATAAGATCAGGGGCTTCCCGCTTGAGCGAATCCCTGACTCGCTTAAGCGAAACCAATGAAGGTCACTTGAGTGAGTCCCTACTCGCTTGAGCGAGTTTCTCATTTCATTCCTGAGCAAACCCCGAACGCGCTTGAGCGAGGGAGTCAATGCGCACCAGGTCCCTATTTCGCTTGAGCGAGGTTGTTTCGCTCAGGCGAAATCACTCCAGTAACTAAACTCCAGTTATTCGCTTGGGCGAGTTACATTCGCTTGAGCGAAATAACCCCAATGACACCATCAACGTAATTCGCCTAAGCGAGAGGTCTAAACAACCAGCTCGCTATGGCGAAAACACTCCAGTAGCTAAATGCCTCTTTACTCGCCTGAGCGAGTATAACTCGCTTGAGCGAAACCGACCCAGAATCTATTCCTATGGCCCTCGCTCGAGCGAGACTTAACCCGCTTGAGCAAGAATCCTCCAGTAACCATATTCACCTGATATATATATATATCTCGCTCGAGCGAGAGTCATCCCCGTTTGAGAGAGACTTGGCCAGAGGCCACATTACTGACACAGATCACTCTCGCTTAAGCAAGAATTCACCTCGCCTGAGCAAGTTATGCAGTACAATTGAGGAAACTTGAAGCTTCCACCCAATCCATCATTTTCAAACCTTTTACATGCATTGATTGGCCTACTTTACCCATCAATCATACATTCAAGCAAGAAATTAAAATTGATTCCACTTACTTATGCACCTCAATTCAAATTTCAATTCATCAATTGCATCCCAATCAAACTTATCATCTAAACGTTAACAATTCATACACAGTTCACATGCAATTCACATTCTAATCATCAAGGCAATGAGCAATCTTCACAAGGATAAACAAGACCTGCCCATGTAATTCATCATCTACATACATATATAAGTTTCATGCCAACATATATATATATATATATATATATATATATATATCCAGTTCATGAGGTTTAACACAGCCATGAACCTCTCATTACCTGCTCATCATGAGTTCATCTTCTCCTCAACCAACATGCAAATTCTATTCATTACTTATCACAAACATTCATAACTCGTTGTATTGGTCCTACCATAACATAACTACTTTAGCTATATTCTAGATTAACCCCACACATATGAAAAACATATTATATCATCCCATACATACGATGCATTACACATATCGTTTAATTCATAATTCCCATCACTCCTTGGCATCAGTTCTCCGCTTGGCGCACCTCTGGGGCTTCGACCTCTTCCCTGTCACTGGTTACTAATTTAAAAGAAAACCACAGCAAGGGTGAGTGTTTGGTATCATAATTAATCTATAATGGTAATTTAATAACAAGATACATGTTTACTAACTCTACAATATGCAATTAGTCTCGCCTTTTATCATCAACCTATACTTACCAATTATAAACTCCATTCAATTTCATTATCCTCAAAATGCAAATCACATCCAACAAATATAATAGAGCACATGCACATCATCACACAATGCCAATAATTTCATCAATTATCACCACTGACTCTCACATAAAATCGACGCCAAGTATCCGGATACTAAAGGATCGGTCTTCAGCTGGGGGTCCTACTTGACACCCCATGAACCCTGCTTGGTCCACCGAGTCCTACTTGACTCTCCACCTCCACCACTGGGTCCTACTTGACCACTGGGTAGCTCAACTGGGCACAAAAACCACGAGAGCCAGAAAACAAGGGGCTATACATACCGTCGGCCATCCCATACCACATAATCATACATATACATCACATTCCTCATATCATATATCATGTGGCCATTAACAACAAATCATACTCATTATATGGGCGACCTACTTGTCAAGCCTGTCATCTCAACGCCACTATACACATCAATTGATCACAATGTAAAACACTTTAATCTCATAATCACCATAAACTAATTACACTTCACATTCACACATACATACACATACAATTATCATTCAATAACTATTCTCATTATTCTAATGTTTGATTAAATAATTCAATTCCATCATACGTACCTATTCTAATTAATTACAACCCAAACACCCCCTTACCTCGATTCCAAGCTTCGACGATTTATTCTTGATGTCGGTTGCGTCCTCTAGATGCTTGGTTCAAGGTCCTACTTCCGAATCCAGCACCCGCTTCACCACTCGATCCTCCGACGCCCGTTTCGCTACCTACGGAGGTGAACACAAAACCCATTAACGTTATACTACTCTAATTGTTCTAAATATCATTTTCAAACTCCCATGCACTGGAGAAGTAAAAAACGGAAGCTTCCCCCACCATGCATGGCCATCGGCTAAAGAGAGAAAGTGAAGAGGGAAGAGATAACTCAACTCTAATGGGTCCATTGTACTCACCTCGAAGCCACGATCTCAAAAACGTGGTTACTTCGATGTTTCGACGCTGAACAGACCTTCCCTTGGAAGCTCCAAGCTCACAGCAATGTGAAGGAGAAGAAAAAGAAGATGTTGGCGTGAAAATGAGGAAGAAGAAGATGAAATTTGTTATTATTTAAGATCCAAGGGTGAAATGGTCATTTCCTTATTTCTTTTATATTTTTCTTTTAAAGTTTTAATTAAAACTTTTACTTTTAACCCTTAGTGGTAACTTTTAAATTTACCCTCATCTAATTACACCTCATTTAACTTTATAAGTAATCAATCAAATAAGTTTATTTATTCCCATAATATTTAATTATTTATAATTGTATTAATAATAATAATTCCCAAAAATCTCAAATAAATTTGAGAATAATTATTAATATTTTCCGCCAATCATAGATTTTAACTTAATTATTAGGGATGTTACATCCACCCCCCTAAAAAAGGATTTCGTCCCCGAAATCAAAGTACCTTATTGGAAAAGATCGGGGTACAACCGCCTCATGTCTGATTCCAACTCCCATGTATAGGTTATCCCATTTAGATTTTGCCACTTCACTTTTACCAATGGTACCTCCTTATTTCTTAACCATTTAGTCAGGTATTCTTCAATGTAGATAGGTGCAACTTCCACCGTCAAGTTCTCCTTTAACTCGATAGAATCTTTCGACACAATCATGGAATCACAAGGAATGTACGCTCGAAGTTGTGACACATGAAACACATTGTGGATATTAGTCAATGATTGGGGAAGATCCAATTAGTAAGCGACATCACCAATCCTCTCCAAAATCTGATATGGCCCAATGTATCTCAGGTTAAGCTTATGAATCTTCAGTATCTGACCTACGCCTTTGGTAGGTGAAACCTTCAGAAATACCCAATCTCCCACCTGAAACTCAAGTGGTCTATGACGATTATCATAGTAACTTTTCTGTCGATCCTGGGCAATCTTCATTTTTTCTTGAATCAAGGCAACCTGTTCATTCATTTCTTGGATTAATTCGGGTCCCAAATGGATAGCATCACCACTCTACCGTACAAAGCTTCATATGGATCCATACCAATACTACTATGATAGCTGTTGTTATAAGCGAATTCCACCAATGGCAAGTATCTTTCCCATGAGCCACCTTGCTCCAATACACAGGCTCTAAGCATATCCTCTAAAGTCTGGATTGTACGCTCAGATTGGCCATCAGTTTGAGGATGATAGGCCGAACTTAATCTCAGCTCAGTACCCAATTCCTGTTGTAAACTTCCCCAGAATCTGGAAGTAAATCGGGGATCACGGTCTGAAATAATACTTGAGGGCACACCATGCAACCTTACTATTTCAGTAATGTACAATCTAACTAACCGGTCCAATGACCATTTCATGTTCATGGCCAAGAAGTGAGCACTCTTGGTCAATCTATCCACAATTACCCATATTGCATTACATCCAGAACGGGTCCGAGGTAACCCAGATACAAAATCCATCGTGATACTCTCCCACTTCCAAATTGGAATCTCAGGTGGTTGAAGCAATCTAGGAGGTCTCTGGTGTTCAACCTTACACTTCTGGCACACCACACAAGATCTCACATATTTAATTATTGCTTTCTTCATCCCCGGCCACCAGAATTCTTTCTTCAAATCGTGGTACATCTTAGTGATACCAGGATGAATACTTAAAGAACTTCTATGTGCTTCAGCTAACATGGCTTGTCTAAAATCACCTTTTACAGGCACCACAACTCAGTCTCTGAACCACCAAATTCCATCGTTGCCTCTGGTTAATTCCATATTTTTGCCTTTTGCTTGAGTGTCAAGCAAGTCCAGCAACTCTTCATCGTTCTTTTGGGCCACAGTTAAAGATTCCAGAAATTCATTGGAGATTTTCAGCACCCCAACTATCATTTGATCTGGGGTGTTCATAACAACCCCAATGTTCATATCACGGAAGCTTTCCAACAATTCTTGTTCTTTACCCATCAAGAAGGCTGCATGCAATACTTTCCTGCTCAAAGCATCAGCAACAACATTTACTTTGCCAGGGTGATATCTCAAATCAAAATCATAATCCTTCAGATACTCAACCCATCGCCTTTGTCTCATGTTTAATTCCTTCTGATCAAATAAGTATTTCAAGCTCTTGTGGTCACTAAATACCACGAAGCGAGAACCATACAAATAATGACGCCAAATCTTTAACGCAAACACCACCGCCGCAAGCTCAAGATCATGAGTAGGGTAATTCTGCTCATGCGGCCTCAATTGCCTTGAAGCATAGGCAATTACCCTATCATTCTGCATCAGTACACACCCTAAGCGAAATTTGGATGCATCACAATACACCCACAGTTAAAGATTCTAGAAATTCATTGGAGATTTTCAGCACCCCAACTATCATTTGATCTGGGGTGTTCATAACAACCCCAATGTTCATATCACGAAAGCTTTCCAACAAATCTTGTTCTTTGCCCATCAAGAAGGCTGCATGCAATACTTTCCTGCTCAAAGCATCAGCAACAACATTTGCTTTGCCAGGGTGATATCTCAGATCAAAATCATAATCCTTCAGATACTCAACCCATCGCCTTTGTCTCATGTTTAATTCCTTCTGATCAAATAAGTATTTCAAGCTCTTGTGGTCACTAAATACCACGAAGCGAGAACCATACAAATAATGACGCCAAATCTTTAACGCAAACACCACCGCCGCAAGCTCAAGATCATGAGTAGGGTAATTCTGCTCATGCGGCCTCAATTGCCTTGAAGCATAGGCAATCACCCTATCATTCTGCATCAGTACACACCCTAAGCCAAATTTGGATGCATCATAATACACCACAAATTCTTTGGTCACATCTGGTAGTGCGAGCATAAGTGCAGTAGTCAAACACTGCTTCAGAGTTTGAAAACTCAATTCACACTTTTCCGTCCACACGAATGGATTCTCCTTTCTCGTCAGTCGAGTCAAAGGAAGCGTAATACGAGAAAATCCTTCAATAAAGCGTCGATACTAACCAACCAATCCAAGGAAACTCCTAATTTTAGTCACCGACTTAGGCCTCTCCCAAGCCATAACTGCTTCAATCTTGGATGGATCAACAGACACGCCATCCCGAGAAATCACATGTCCCAAGAATTGTACACTTCCTTCCCAGAAATCACACTTTGACAATTTAGCATATAGCCGTTTTTCCCGCAACACCTACAAAACAATTTGGAGATGTTGTGCATGCTCCTCAATAGACTTCGAATACACCAATATATCATCGATGAACACTACTACAAATTGATCCAAGTATGGTTGGAAGATCCTGTTCATGTAATCCATAAAGATAGCAGGACCATTTGTCACTCCAAAAGGCATTACAACATACTCAAAGTGTCCATATCGAGTCTGGAACGCCGTCTTTGAAATATCTTCTGGCTTCACTCTTATTTGATGATATCCAGACCTCAAGTCAATCTTAGAAAATACTGCAACGCCTCGCAACTGATCCAATAAATCATCGATTCGAGGCAAAGGATATTTATTCTTAACAGTCAATTTATTCAACTGTCGATAATCAATACACATTCTCATGTTGCCATCTTTCTTTTTCACCAATAATACCGGAGCGCTCCACGGTGATGCACTCGGTCGAATAAATCCCTTATCCAGCAACTCATGGACCTATTTCTTAACCTCTGCTAACTCTAATGAAGACATCCTATAAGGTGCACGGGACACAGGTTCGGCCCCGGGAATCAAATCAATGGCAAAATTAATCTCCCGATTGGGAGGCAATCCCAGAATCTCTTCCTGAAATACATCAGGAAAATCGCACACCACCAGAATATCACTAGGCATAAGATTATATCGTCCTTCCGAAGTAAATAGAATAACATAAGTTACGGAGACATCACTCACCACATTCTTTGTGTCAAGTTCTTGGGAGAAGATAATAGTCTTTTGGTAACAGTCCACCATAACATGGTTAACAGCCAACCAATCGAGACCTAGAATAATGTCTAAGTTCTTTAATGGCATACAAATTAGATTCACCAGAAAGGTACGATCTTCAACTTGTATTGGCAATTCCCCACACATAGTGGTTGCACGGAAAGTGGAGCCAGTAGGAGTGGAGACACTAAGAGCATTCTCCATTAACACCACCGGCAAACTGAGCTGTCGTACACAACTTTCAAAAATAAACGAATGCTTATCACCAGAATCATACAGTACATTTACCAGATAGCCATGAATAATACACTTAACCTGCACCAAGTTATCAGTTCTTGCCACCTCAGAAGCATCAAAGGCAAATACTCACCCAGCCATAACATTTTGAGCACCACTGGATTGAGCATCAGACCTCCTCGAGTGTTGGCCTCCACGACCACCGCCGTTTCTACCTCCCCTCTGAAAATTAGCACCACGAGTTACAAAAGTATTGGCCCGATTGCCATGTCCACCCTGTTGCTGCCTCTGTGGGCAATCCGATCTAAGGTGCCCCGGTTGTCCACATTGGAAGCAAACAATTTGACTAGCCAGACAATGTTTCGCTATATGGCCCTCCTGGCCACAATTATAGCATGCACGACCACCCGAATGACTACTAGAACGGCCAGTAGAACCACGGCCGGAAGAGGAAGAAGATGTAGCGGAAGACTTGCCACCACGAAAAAACTGACCTATCTTCTTAAAGTTAAACCCTTTTGCCTTTAACGGTTTCTTGTCCTTTGGTTGAAATGTTATTTGCAATTGCACTTCTTTAGTCAATCTAGTTTTATTTACCAAAGTGGGATAATCTCGAATGCTAGTTGTGGGTTTTCATATACACTATAAAGCCCTTTATATCCCCCCTGGTGGCGCTCATCAGGGAATGACATGGGTGGGGATTAAGAATCATATGTTGTTTTTATCATTTTCGTAACAAAATCACTAATTTGACTATATACGTGCACCCAAATATGTATATAATATGTGTGCATGCGTGTGAGTTTGTAGACACATCAACAACAACAACAACAGAAGAGAACAATTATGTTGTCTTTTTAAATTGAATAATTTGTTTTATTTTATAATTTGATTATTGCAAATGTTATGACTGGCGTCATTGAAGGTATTATGGAGACATATCTTGGACTATAGTATTTATATGGCTATCATCTAGTGATTACTCATACACATACAGATCCATGCATGATTGCATAATATATGTAGGAGTTAGTGAAGGCATTTTTCTTTTGTCCTTTTGTTTGGGTATAGGTGAAGGTTGTCTTACGTGTAGATTTTCATGTAGAACATATGATAAAGTTGTAGTCATATTAGGTGTGTGAGCATCTATCGAATACTTTTATATTACTTTATAGTTCATTTTTTTAGGAGTTGTATCATTAGGATTCTGATCAAATTATGTAGGAATTGCAAAGCCAATTAAGAACAAAAAATGAAAATAAGTTGAAAGATGGAAGGATAAGATATAGGAAAAGATGGGTGAAAAGATTGGATTTCATGCCATTAATACATATAAATAATAATATCTTATCGAAACCATTGTATTTTTCTTCCTCTATCGTTTTTACATATGTTCACTCTAAGCGAATAAAATAATGATAAGTATGGATTTGACCTAGTTTATAGTATATTATTTATCTTAAAAATAGTCTTTTTCTTTGCAAGTTTAATAAATACTTATAAATAAATTAGTAAGATTTAGGTCCCAGTGATAGAAAGGTACTTTTGCTTAATCTGCATTATTTTGAAGAACAAAATAAATGTGTTAATAAAAAGTCTGGTAAAAAAAATTAATAAGCTTTAAGTCATGTTAAACCAGACCCCGGACTTTATAATCCCTGAATTTGTTTATACCACTTATCAAGTATTTTTGCTAAAAAAATAAAGTCTGAATAGTACATAACATTCTTGTTTAGTGTAGAAGTAATTTTAGGATATGAAGATCAAGTTGTAAAAATAAAGGGGGAGCATATGTTCCAAAAGTTTGGCAAAATAACAAAAGTCTTATAGAAGCATTTTGAATAAAGAACTCCTCATCAACATTCAAAAACTATTTTGGTGATGCTTCGGGAAAAATGATTATACCATATTTATGTGCTTATCATCAAAGAACAAAAAGAACAATATCAACTTGAGCAATAGCTGTCAATGTACCTACCTTTACGAACTCTAATCCCAAGTCAGAAAACTCATCAGGACATCTGATAGCAATTTTTCGCTTAATCAAGAATAAGTTCACGAAAGGATTTGTGCATGGAAATGCATGAGAAACTATTCTCATGAAAATTCTAAAATATGACTCAGACCTCTCTTAAGTCAAAAATCAACTCAAGGTCTGATCTCAAGAAGCCTATGGTAAAACACCTTCAAAGGATTTCTAACGTCTATATCTTCAATCTAGAAGTAATAACGGTTATATCTTTCAAGTCACTATATATCAAGAAAGTTTGAACATTCAACAGAGAGAAAAATCTAAGAAGAAAGCTTATCAAGCCATCATTAAATCTTAGTTCAATTCTTGTAAAAAGACAAAGACCCTTACTACTCTCTAGCTCTGCTCTCAGCAGACTCAGGTCTTGTGTCAAAGATACTTAGTGTTCGATCTCAAAATCTGTCTATCATTTTTGTACACTAAGTTCATAAAGCTCATTCATTCTTACTATTTGTATAAGTCTGGTGAAGTTACCAGGACTAGTTTATGTATTGGGAAACATTTTGGCTTGAAGAGACTTTTGAAAGAATACTTAGGTTAAGCTAGTAGTGGCTTGTTGAAACAATACTTGGGTTGAGCCAGAAGTGGCTTGTTAAAAGAATACTTGGAGCACAAGTCTGGTACTAATATTGTAAAGGAGATTTTATAATAGTGGAAATCCTTCAAATTTGAAGGGACTGGACGTAGCTTCTGTGTTGGAAGTGAACCAATATAAACTCTGTGTGTTTATTCTTTCCTTCTCCTTATCATTTGATTATCTGTATTTGTTTTGGTTTGCAATTTACTTAAAAAGAGCTTAAGACTTATTCAAGCCCCTTCTAAGTCTGACTCTGAACCATCAAAATGATATTTACATAAGAAATAGTTATAGACCTAGACTTTTTGATCATTATGTTTTCCAACAGCTAAGTCTTTATTTCACGATTGAAGATTCTAAAGGCCTTAAAGTCTGGAAGCACCAAGATTTAACGCATGAGCCAATAGAAACGCATACCAAACTTGACAGACTCGTATTGGCATCACTCTAATACCAGACCCTAGCATCTGAAGTTGAGCATACTCCCAAAAGCATGTTACATACTTGTCGCAACCTAAATCGCGACGGCGCGGCGAGAAGGAGAGAATGGGTGGAATGAAATAGGGAGTCGCCACCAACGTTTTTATCCATAGGAAAAACATTGGAAAAAACTAAGTTCAGTAAAGCACTGGTTAAAATTGAGATTCAAGTCTGGGAGTCGGTTACGAGTAGGGAAGGTATTAGCACCCTACATCGCCTGTCCAAAAACAGTACCAAGATTGAAAATGCGCAACATAAATAGCCTTACAAAAAATGGTTTGTTTCTTCCCTTTTATTGTTGTATTTTTTTTATTTTAAAAATGACAGAATGGAGTGAGAGAACTGTACAAACATAGAATGTCGAAGCGAGGTCAATGGGACGTTTCATCCGAATTAAACTCAACTTCGATATAAGACAGAGAAGGGAAGAGAATGCTAATAAGGCGTCACGCCTAAATTATACATCCTTGAATTAAAAAAAACCGGGATAGGAAAGAGATAATTAGGACGTCTCGTCCTAAGTATCTCTTCCCTATGAATTATGGCGAGGCTTGAGCAAAACTAGGGGGAAATCAACAAGACGTCACGTCCACGGAAGTGACCAAAAAAGAACATTTATGAAAGAAACATGAAAGTAAGGAAATAAATCAGCAAAAAGGAATAAGAAAGATGGGCCCGACAGGAATTGAGGTCCTGCTCCTACGTATTCTTGAATTATCAAGAAATCAGGGTTACGTAGTTCTGAGTGTTGTTCTTTTAGGAAAAGACTTGGGAGATGATGATGGATGTCATTGAGGTGGGGAACTCGTACAAGGCGAAGTTCTTCGCACGTGTACGAATCCTAAAGAGGTTGTGTAGACGGGAGTGCTCCCGTACGACACCGTTTAAAAAAGAGATTTTTAAACTAGAAAATATAACATGTGCAACGTTTATTACTTATTATTTATTATTATATGTATTTCTTAAGGGAAAAGGGGCAAAAATATTAACAGTTTAAACTATGCCACACAGACAAACATAACAAATAAATAGCAAACTGACAGGAAAATAAATGACTGAAAACACGAGAAACAAGGAACAGAATGGAACCGGTGTGGTGGGCTCAGGACCGATGTGGGAGTCAAGTGCAGCGACGGTGTCAAACCGGTTCTGGACTTACACGCTGACAGAAGCAATGGACCGGTATTGGGCTCAAATCCTGAAAATTGAAAGATGCGACCAGTGTTGTTGGAGGTTGATCCGAAGTGAGTAAATGACCGGATGCTGTTGAGAAGTAATGAAGACTGACAAAGTAATATGGTGTGGGAATTGGGACGGTGTGGGTTCTGTGCGAGGACGGTGTGCGTTCGGGGTAGGGACGGTGAAGGAACAGTGGCTTTGAGTATTGGAAAAACTTCAAGCTTCTTAAAGCTAAGGGGTCTTTTGTGGTGACTAAGGCAGGTCACTGGTTTCAAGTGGGGAGGTCAGTTGAGGATCTTGAGGAATCGGAGAGAAATTGAAGAGAGTCCTCTTGCCAAGAAAGGGAGTCCAAAAAAACCAACAACTTGAGCTTCCTTGGTTAGGGCATTTATAGGGCTTTGAGGTCATGGGCTGAGGGTTTGGGACAACCAGAATTCCCACTCACCCATACGTGTAGTGGTGTGCAACCCTGGCCACTATCCGTTCGTGGGGAGCAGGGTTTCAGTGGGGTATTTTTTTAATTGTCCACTTCCGCCTCCCTGTCTGCCATTTTTAGGGAGTGCGATTCCAGGTCATCACGCATAAACTTCCGACCTCGTCTTTTCGTTGTCAAGTTTGTAACATCGGTAAGCAAAACACCGGTTGGGACGGAGTCCCCACTGATCCGATGTGGCCTCTTAAGAACCTGGACCTGTGTCTTCACACCGGTTGAGCCTCTTCAAGGTAGTATCACAGGGGCAGTGTTCTTCTTCCTCCTAGTCTGGATCTACTGCCAGTCCGGTGTGCATGTTTCGATCTGAGATCCCTTGATTTTTACTTGGGCCGGACTGACCTGTTACTTCGTTGCCAGGTGTACGACATCGGTGGTCTGGTGTTACCACTTTTAGGACCTTGGTCCAGTGTTGTTTCAATTTAGGCCAGACCGAAAGAGGTGTTCACAGATGCCCCTCTTTACTCTTTTTTCACGAGAAATGCACATTTCCGAGGTGAAAAGGGAGTAAAGATATGAACACTGATGTAGGGGCTGAGTAGGACCCAGATCCGGTGTGGGACTTAATGACGTGGCCAATTAAACAACCGACGTGTCCTACACGTGGTCCACGTCAGGAGGTGACTGGAACATCCCATGTGTCATCAGCTAATTGGCTCTTTTCAAAATTTAAAATTCACGCCTTTGGGCCGGAATGCCAAAAGTCGGCCCCTTTTAATGGGCCTTGGGCCGGAATGCGGAAGGTTCTGGATCCTCGCCTCCCCTCTATAAAAGCAACTTCGGGGATCCATCATTTTCACTCCTTTCTTGATATTGAAGTGCTGCCTCTCCGACGTCCAAATCCTCCGGTGTTTAAAGTTATCCTCCGGTATTACAAATCTTCTCCGGTGTTACAACCTGGCCCGTACTAAGAGAACTGCACGCATCGCCTCAGCAGGTAGCCATCATCTCCATTTTAATTCGTAGATAAGTCATGGGGGACACCGGTTCGAGTAGTGACTCCATTGAGGTCCTATCAGGTCCTCCTTCAATTACATCCCAGCGTCAGCCGGGTGGAGTTTCGAGCCGAGGTCTAAGTCACCAAAGTGAGGCAACCTCAGGGGCTTCACATCGGTTCGTCTCATCGGGACACCGTTTCTCCACATTGCCTTTATGGGAAACAGAGGGGTTTGACACATCGTCAGACTCATCTTTTAACTTTGGCACTGCTAGTGAGGGGGGGAGCAGTGCCGATCTCTATCTTACTGACGATGTGGCTTTTTACAGCTATGTTCCCTTCCTTCGTCACACCGTCCGAATGGCTTCTGAAAACTCTTCTACCGACGTCGCTGTGATCACCGATCCTGTTGAGACAAACGTCTTGGCACACCGGATCAACTGGCTAGCTGAGAAGGCCAGGGATCCATACTTCTGGGTTCATGAAGACCCGAAGACCATCGTTTCCCGGTATGCTAAAGACGCTGCCGATGTCACCATTGAAGATGTTGTTGTCCACACCGGTGTGGAATATGAAAACGACTTCACCGTCTTCTGCCCCCTAACCTCGGATAGGATCTGCCATCAACCGGGGTCAAGGAATCTCTTCATGTATGAGATGGTCTTCTCCAAGATAGGCGTCCGCTTTCCATTGACGGAGTTCGAGATGGGGGTACTCCGGTTTTTGGACTGCTCTCCCAGCCAACTTTATCCCAATGGCTGGGGCTTGGTAAGGGCTTTGGAAGTACTTGGGGAGTACTTCCACTTCGTCCCCACAGTGGCCCTCTTTTTCACTTACTGCAGGGTGATGCGCCAGGGTAACTCTGGAGGGGGTCTAGGCTTCATCAATCTCCGCTGCGACTCAAAGGTGGTTAACTTCGAAAGTTACACCGAATCGGCCAAGACGGACGGGGTCAGTTTCAAACACTCCTACGTCAAAGTCGAGGTCAATGCTGGTAGGCCGGTGTTCTGGGAGAATTCTGATTTTTCCAGAAAGTTCTACACTGGTTGGACTCATGAGCACTTTCTCCTGACAAGCAACGCCTACATCGTCAGTGAGAGTACTTTGTCAACTGAGTCCAAGAAAGTCCTGGACGCTCTGAAGGGTTATTCCGTCATTGCTAGGTTCTCCTGCAAGAGGCTTCTGGGGACGGAGTCGGGCCGGGATGCTTACCTTGGTAGATATTGTTTAACTTCCTTCCTTTTTTATATCATCATATTTATTTTTGATATATTCATACTGGTTCTAACATCGTATCCTTTTGCTTTCAGGCGAGATGGCTCGGATAGACATCCTCAGGAAACTGAGGGAGGCTGCCGAAGCCCGGAATGCTGCTGCTGCTGCACAGGAGAATAGGGTGACTCCTCGTCGCACACCGGCCAAAATGGTGAGCATCCCGGCTGATAATGTTGGGGCTATGACTCTGGGGCCAGCCGAAAGGGTCCCAGTTAAAAGGAAGTCCAACCCCGGCACAACCTCTAAGCAGAAAAAGCACAAGGCTTCAAGGGTTGTGACCGAGGTAGAGGCACCACGGGAGGAGCAGGCCGGTCCTGTAAATACTTCTCCGGACCGGTCTCAACCAGAAGACATCGTCATTAACTCCCGTCTTTTGGATTTTTTAGAGTATGTTGGAGGGACACCGGCTCGGTTCAATATCCCCTTCAAGCTCAAAACCGATCTTCCTGCTCCTGAGGCTCAATCTGCTGCCGAAGCAGCTATTTTTAATTTGGTTGAGGCTGCCGGGGTCCTCAGCTCTTTGGGTCACTCCTACTATTCCGGTGTTGAGGCTAAGGAATGCCTAGATCGGATGAAGAAAGTTGAGGCTTTGAGAGTTGAGGCTCAGACCGCTTTGACCCAGAAGGAGCAGGAGCTGGCCAAGAACAAAGAAGACCTGTCCGAACTCACTGCTGCTTACACATCGGCTGCCAAGAGGGCAGATGCTGCTGAAGCTAAGGCTAAAGCTTCAGAGGACGCTCTCCAGGCTCTCCGGACCGAACTAGATGAAGCCAAGGCTGCGAAGGCCGAGGTGGACAAGAAAAACAAGGAGCTAGCCGAGAAGCTTGCCGATGTGCAGGAGGAGCAGGCGAAGGAGCGGATGGAAACAGAGGAGCAGCTGGCTGAATTTTCGGTATTGGCCGATGTCGCTTTCAGTTCCGTTGTTCATCAGGTTGTACACCGGAATTCCGCTGTACAACTTAACCTGAACGGTATAGGTGTCTACTATGAATTTCATGGTGGCCACTTATATGCTATGGACCGGGGTCAGGCTTCGGAACCTGAGGATATTCCTTATGAGCTGATGCCTCTCCCCGAAGGCCAAAGCATGGAGCTGAGGACGGTGTCGGAGGGATCCGAGAGGACAGCCTCTGCTAGACCGGACTCTCCAGCATCCAACTCTTAGGGTTTTTCTCTTTTTTTCTTAGCCTTGTTCCGGGATGGGCTCCGGAGTTTTAACTTTTGTAATGGCCTCAGTGCCCCCTATTAATACAATGCAATTTTCACACATCTGCTTGTCTTCTCTTTTTTCAAAATATTTCCAAGTATATCTCTCTTGTGACCGGTATAAGGTAACAACTTGAAGTAACACCGTCTGATCATCAATTTAGAATTAGGACTTCGTTTTTTTTAGTTTAATTCGAACATCGTCCTTTGCGAAGCATAGAACCTCGGATTAGTGTATCATGGCCACCCCGTCCACAACTTCGATCTTTTGAACCTTCGGTGTAATCGGCATGACATCGGCCTTAGCAACTTCAACCCTGAACCCAATTCTATCTGAGGTAGGTTTCATGATACCGTTTGTTACACCCCAAAGTAGTAACCGGTGTAACCATTGGGACACCGTTTCTTGCAACTTGACAGGGTCTACTTCATTTGATCTTGAGGGTCATGACACCGTCCTTTAGATCACCACTTGTCCTGGAATAGAGTGAACCCCTTCTACCTAGCGCCCATATCGGACCAACACCGTTTTTTTTTGAAGAATCAAGAGAATTGTTTTCCAAAAAAAACGGTGTACTGTCCCTTGGGTGATAGGAAGGTGAGAGTGGGGAATTGCCCCTTGGCTGAAGATAGAATATGGGGTGTGGCCCTTGATTTGTAGAAGAGTAAAAACTGGGGGATTGTCTCTTGAAGGACTGGGAAATAAAAAGCGGGATGTGGCCCTTGTCTTACAGAAGGGTAAAGGTGGGTAATTGCCCCTTGACTGTCAGGAAAACAAATGTGGGGCGTGGCCTTGGTTTGCAGAAAGGTAAAAGTGAGGGATTGCCCCTTGGCTGACAGGAAATAAATGTGGGGTGTGGCCCTTGATTTGTAGAAGAGTAAAAACTGGGGGATTGCCTCTTGAAGGACTGGGAAATAAAAAGCGGGATGTGGCCTTTGTCTTACAGAAGGGTAAAGGTGGGTAATTGCCCCTTGACTGTCAGGAAAACAAATGTGGGGTGTGGCCCTTGGTTTGCAGAAAGGTAAAAGTGAGGGATTGCCCCTTGGTTGACAGGAAATAAATGTGGGGTGTGGCCCTTGGTTTGCAGAAAGGTAAAGGTGAGGGATTGCCCCTTGGCTGACAGGAAATAAATGTGGGGTGTGGCCCTTGGTTTGCAGAAAGGTAAAGGTGGGGAATTATCCCTGGACTGAAAGGAAAATGAATGTAGGGTGTGGCCCTTGGTTTGCAGAAAAGTAAAAGGTGGGGAATTGCCCCTTGACTGACAGGAAAGTGAATGTGGGGTGTGGCCCTTGGTTTGCAGAAAAGTAAAAGTGGGGGATTGCCCCTTGACTGACAGGAAAATGAATGTAGGGTGTGGCCCTTGGTTTACAGAAAAGTAAAAGGTGGGGAATTGCCCCTTGACTGACAGGAAAGTGAATGTGGGGTGTGGCCCTTGGTTTGCAGAAAAGTAAAAGTGGGGGATTGCCCCTTGACTGACAGGAAAATGAATGTGGGGTGTGGCCCTTGGTTTGTAGAAAAGTAAAAGGCGGGGAATTGCCCCTTGACTGACAGGAAAATAAATGTGGGGTGTGGCCCTTGGTTTGCAGAAAAGTAAAAGGTGGGGAATTACCCCTTGACTAACAGGAAAGTGAATGTGGGGTGTGGCCCTTGGTTTGCAGAAAAGTAAAAGTGGGGGATTGCCCCTTGGCGGAGAGAGAATAGACCAGGGGAGATGCCCCAGTTTAGGATGGTTTGGAGGAATCTTGGAGGAACTGTCTCTTGACTGTAAGAGAATGGACCAGGGGGAGATGCCCCAGTTTGATTTGTTTGAGAAGTGTAGTTCCATTGGGGAAGAAACTTGGGGAAGTGCCAGTTTTGACGATTAGGGTTCCACTGGGAAAGAGAACTTGGGAAGTGCCAGCTTTGGCGATTGTGGTTTCACTGGGGATGCCAATCTACTGATTTCTCTTGGGGAAGACTTTTGGTCCGGATTTTTTTTCTGGTGTCAGGTTCTTCATTTCAGTGTGACGTAGTTCCATCACCCTTCAAAACAGATGGTTAGAAGCACGAGTAACAAAAGAATTAACATTTCGAGCGACCTTTCTTAAGAGATAGGCTTTCAAGATAACTCATGGATGAGATAGAGACAATTCTGTCTTCCAGGAACATAATTAGCAGAATTAGTTATGCTTTCTCACGGGCCGGGTCTGACGCCAGGATACATTTCGTTTCACCACGACTTTTCATTTCATCACTTTTCATTTCAAAAAATTTTCTTTTAAGAAAAACTTGTTCGTTTATAAGATTCAGCTGTGGACTCAGGGGAAGGAAAGGCAAAATTTATTTATTCTTGAACATAAGGTATGTACATTGGTAATGAAGGTAACGGTAACATAAACATATGTATAAATAATTCAAAAGGTGGGGGAGAAAGAAGGTCTTTTGAACCCTCCAGCGATTCCCTACGAGCGATGAGAATTCGGATCCTTTCTCACGACTTTGAGACCATCCTCTGACTTTGCTTCTGGGAAATGATTTGACAAAGACTCGCGTGCCTGATCAGTTTTCCTTCTTTGAAGAGTTTACGTCATTACGCCTGAACTCGTGGTTCTTATTCTGCCCGAGCCACCCTTCCGGGTTTTTGACTCATCAAGTAGCTCTAATTTTTGCCTAGGCTGCCCTTTGGGTTTTCAGCCTAGCGAGCATTTTCTTTCTTTTCTTTTTTTTCTTTTTCTTTTCTTTTCTCTTTTCTTCTTTTTTTTTAGGCAAAATATTTCTTCACCGCGTCGGCGTTTACAGGCATTGGCAGATCCTCTCCATCCATGTTGGTGAGAATTAGAGCTCCTCCAGAGAAAGCCTTCTTCACGACGTATGGTCCTTTGTAATTAGGCGTCCATTTCCCTCGGATGTCCTTTTGGATTGGCAAGATTTTCTTGAGGACTAGGTCTCTTTCTTGGAACCGTCGAGGCCGTACCCTCTTTTCAAATGCTCGTTTCATACGCCTCTGATACAACTGACCATGACAAAGGGCAGTCAATCTCTTCCCATCAATCAGATTTAACTGGTCATGTCGAGTTTAGACCCACTCAGCTTCTTTTAATTCTGCCCCATTATCACTCGAAGAGAAGGGATCTCTACTTCGAAAGGCAGGACTGCCTCCATACCATAAACCAAGGAGAATGGGGTCGCCCCGGTTGAGGTTCAGACTGAGGTACGATACCCATGTAAAGCAAAGGGGAGCATCTCACTCCAATCTCTGTAAGTTACAACCATTTTCTGTACAATCTTCTTGATGTTTTTATTGGCTGCCTCGACTGCCCCATTCATTTTAGGGCGATACGGGGAGGAATTATGATGGTGGATTTTGAAGCTTTCACAAAGTTCCTTCATCATTTTGTTGTTCAAATTCGTACCATTATCAGTGATGATCTGACTCGGCAGACCGTACCGGCATATCAGTTCATGCTTGACGAATTTAACCACAATATTCCTTGTCACATTGGTGTATGAAGCAGCTTCTACCCACTTTGTGAAATAGTCGATAGCGACCAAAATGAAACGATGACCATTTGAGGCTTTCGGCTCGATGGGCCCAATAACATCCATACCCCACATCGAAAAGGGCCATGGTGCTGACAAGATATTCAGAGAAGACGGGGAAGCGTGAATATGGTCCGCGTATATCTGACATTTGTGACACTTGCGAACATAGGCGAAACAGTCTGTCTCCATGGTCATCCAGTAGTAACCAGCCCTCAAGATCTTTCTTGACATGGCGTGCCCGTTAGTGTGAATTCCAAAACACCCCTCGTGAACATCCCTCATGATTTTATTTGCTTCATCGGTGTCAATGCAACGAAGAAGGACAGAGTCGTAGTTTCTCTTATAAAGCACATCACCGTTTAAGAAGAAACCCATGGCGAGCCATCGCAGGGTTCTCTTATCATTCTCTGTAGCGCCTTCGGGATATTCTTGACTTTGGACGTACCTCTTGATATCGTAGTACCAAGGTTTCCCATCTGACTCCTTTTCAATCACTTGGCAATATGCAGGCTCATGGTGCTGTTCTATTTCAATGAGAGGCATGTCGCAATCATTGCTTACCTTGAACATTGATGCTAGGGTGGCCAAAGCATCAGCCATTTGGTTATCCTCCCGGGGAACATGGTGAAAAGAAATGTCATCGAATTCCTTAATCAACTCTTTGATGTGAGCTTGATAGGGAATTAATTTGTTGTCTCTAGTCTCCCATTCTCCTTTTAGTTAGTGAATGACCAGGGCAGAATCCCCGTATACTTCCAATTTCTTCACCTTGGCATCCAATGCTGCTTGGATTCCCAGAGAACATGCCTCATACTCAGCGATGTTATTGGTACAATCAAAACATAGTCGAGCACAAACGGGGATGAGTTCTTTATCGGGTGAAATGAGGATTGCTCTGATTCCGTGTCCTAGTGCGTTAGAAGCACCATCAAACCTTAAGGTCCATTTGTCCTTTTGGGCCCCTTCTTCATTAAACAGGGCCAAGATATCTTCATCCGGGAAGTCAAACTGCATGGGCTGATAATCTCTTATGGGTTGATGAGCTAGGTAGTCAGCCAGAACACTTCCTTTTATAGCCTTCTGAGTGACATAAACTATATCGTACTCAGTTAGCAGGACCTGCCATCGAGCAATCCTTCCGGTTAAGGCAGGTTTTTCAAAGATATATTTGACAGGATCCAGTTTGGAAACCAGCCAAGTAGTGTGACTTATCATATATTGCCTTAAACGTCGGGCTGCCCATGCTAACGCGCAACAAGTCCTTTCCAGAGCAGAATACCTCATCTCACAGTCAGTGAACTTCTTGCTCAGATAATAAATGACATGTTCTTTCTTCCCAATCTCATCATGTTGCCCCAACACACAACCCATGGATTCTTCTAACACTGTAAGGTACAAAATGAGTGGTCTCCCCGGGATAGGTGGGATCAAAATTGGCGGATTCTGCAAGTACTGCTTTATCTTTTCAAAAGCCTTTTGACAATCCTCGTTCCATTGAACTGGTTGATTCTTACGGAGCAATTTGAAAATTGGCTCGCATGTTGCTGTCAACTGTGAGATGAAGCGAGCGATGTAATTTAATCTCCCCAAAAACCCTCTAACTTCCGTTTCTGTACAGGGAGGAGGCATTTCAAGAATGGCTTTAACTTTGTCAGGGTCGACCTCTATGCCCCTCTTGCTTACTATGAATCCCAGTAATTTCCCGGATCTCGCGCCGAAGGTACACTTAGCCGGGTTCAGCCTAAGCTTGAATTTCCTCAACCTTTCGAAAAGTTTTCTTAGGTCTACCAAATGTCCTTCATCCGTTTTAGACTTGGCAATAATATCATCCATGTAGACCTCTATCTCCTTGTGCATCATGTCATGGAAAAGGGTTACCATGGCCCTTTGGTAAGTTGCCCCGGCATCTTTTAGACCAAAAGACATCACTTTATAACAGAAAGTTCCCCACAAGGTGACAAATGTGGTTTTTTCCATGTCGTCAGGCGCCATTTTAATCTGGTTGTATCCGGAGAAACCATCCATGAATGAAAAGATCGTATGTTGCGCTGTATTGTCGACCAGAACATCAATCTGAGGCAGAGGAAAATCATCCTTGGGGCTAGCCCTGTTCAAATCGCGATAGTCCACGCATATTCGTACTTTGCCATCCTTTTTCGGGACCGGGACGATATTTGCCACCCATTGTGGGTATTTTGCCATGGCTAAGAATCCGGCATCAAATTGCTTCTTGACTTCTTCCTTGATTTTCAAAAGCATCTCGGGTTTCATATGTCGCAGTTTTTGCTTTACTGGCGGGCATTCGGGCTTTAATGGTAACCTATGTTCGACGATGCTATTGTCCAGTCCCGGCATATCTTGGTAAGACCAGGCAAAAACATCACTGAACTCTCTCAACAACCTAATCAGTTCCTGCCTCTGTTCTTTACTCAACGAGGTACCAATTTTGACTTCCTTTTTATCCCCTCCAACTCCCAAATCGATAACTTCGACTATCTCTAAGTAGGGTAGAATTTCCCTATCCTCTTGTTCCAATAACCGGGTTAACTCAGGCAAGGGATCACAGTCTTCATCATATTCCTCATTGGCACAATCAGTCAGACAATCAGAATCGTGAAGTAAGACCGGATTCTCACTACTCTCAGATGAATCACTTTTGGATCTGCATTTCAGTGTATTATAGCAAATGAAAAGGAAAGCAAGCAAGAGGAAGGTTTAAATAATAGGTTATTAAACAGATCAAGTTATTTGGAAACTGATGGCATTTATTAATCAAATAAGCGAACAAGTTTCTTTGTTACAAAATGAGACCCCAAAGCATAGCTAAGGGATCGAACAGAAAACATGATTACTTTGATGAAACGGTAAAAATCGCAGGGAACTCTATGATCTCCCAGTTATTCAGTTCCTGACCAGGCGAGCCAACATACACAAATCCGGGACCTTCATCAAGATCACTTTGGATCACGGCCACTTGATCTGGAAACATTACTCCGGCGCTCCTGAAGCTCTGGTAGAGGTCACAGATGGGGATTTTTGCAGTGTTGGATGCATGCCCGGCATGACGAGTAATCCTCTTCCCTCTCCTCTCTTCTTCTACCCTTTTTTGGTCTTCAGTGGTAGGTTGGTATCCCAGGCCGTATCTGTTTTTGTTCTCAGGGAGGCAGACAGGTTGAGTTCTTCCCTCCAGTTCTCTTCCGAGCCCTTTTCCTGGCCTATATCCTTCCCGTAGCATGGTCTTCGCCACTGCTAACGGTACATTTGGGAAAAATATACTTGTGGTGTTGGCTATCTCCAAAGCCTGGAACGATGTCTCGAGGGCTTCCTCGGCTGCCTCTACATAGGGGGTAGTAACTGGCTTACTGACCAGAAGGTCCTCTTCTCCGGAGACGATTACCAGTTTGTTATCAACGATGAACTTTAGTTTCTGGTGTAAAGTGGAAGGAACTACCCCTGCTGAATGGATCCATGGCCTTCCCAACAAGCAACTATAGGCGGGCATGATATCCATTACTTGGAAGAGAACTTGAAAAATACGGGGTCCAACTTGTATGGGTAGCTCAATTTCGCCTATGACCTCCCGTCGGGTCCTATCAAAAGCTCTTACTATCATGGAACTCGGTCTCATGCATGCCCCATCTATGGGCAACTTAGCCAGTGTAGACTTAGGCATCACATTCAAGGATGATCCGTTATCGACGAGCACTTTTGCCATGATATGGTCTTGATATTTCACAGAGATGTACAGAGCTTTGTTGTGTCTTTTCCCTTCCATCGGCACCTCGTCATCCGTGAAAGTCAGATAGTTACTGGCCACTATATGTCCGACGATACCTTCGAACTTATCAACAGGCAAGTCATGCTTTACGTGTGCCTCACTCAACACCTTCATCAGTGCGTTCCGATGTGATTCGGAACTTGTCAGCAGAGATAATAAGGAGATCTTGGCGGGGGTATAGTTCAACTGATCCAATACCTGGTAATCGCTATGGCGGATGAATTTTAAGAACTCCTTAGCCTCTTCCTCAACCACAACCTTCTTTGCCTCGCCGGCAATCCCAACCTTCCCAGTTTTAACTTCCCCGACAGCCTTGTCTTGCTTTGTCTCTGAAGGTGCATATACTCTCCCACTCCGGGTCATTCCGCCTACTCCGGCGATGTTGGTAACCGACGAAGCAGGCGCTGGATCAACTATCACAGGATTGGAAACAACTACGTCCGTGTTATACTTCCAAGGCACAGCGTGGGAGTCGTTATACGGGAATGGAGCAGGTGGCTGGGCCGTAATAGTAGTTTTGGCAGGGGTCTGCGTTAGCGACGTATTTTTACTATAAAATATTACCAGGGGTTTTGGGGCCCGAAGTCCAGTCTGTCCCTGTATCATATTCACATCATCTCTATGGCGCCTGCAGACTCGTACAGTGTGACTGTCCATAAGCCTTTGGAGGGTTTTTTGAAACCCTTGCTGCTTTGCCGACCGGGCATCATTGAAGTCCTCATCCCATTTGTCCTTTACTAACCCTACCTCCAACATAAGGGAGTGAATTTCCTTTAGAGGTATTTGAATGTCTTCAACATTAGATGTATACTCCACATCTTCCCCGATAGCATTGACCCCAGGCCCCTCATGATTAGGCAAAGGGTTTGTTGTTACATTCGGACTTCCTTCTCGGAAGCTTATCCAATCTGCCTGAATCAGGTCCCTTACCTTATATTTTAAAGCCAGGCAATTTTCAGTAGAGTGACCTGGTGCACCCGCATGGTAATCGCACCGGGCATTAGGGTCATACCCCCTGGGATAAGGTGGCTGTAATGGCCTCAAGGGACAAGGTACTACTAGGGTTTTTTCAATAAGGTGAGGCAAGAGTTCAGTATAGGACATTGGGATGGGATCGAACTGGGGTGGAGCGCGGTCATTGTTCCTTCTTTGGATATTTGGATTTGGCGGTGGGTTGGCTTGTGGTGTTTGGTGTGGTATCTGTGGTGGTGCAGGTGGTCGTACAATGGTTGGTCTGAATTGCGGTGGATTATGGTTTGGAATGGCTGCCACATACGGGTGTGTCATGCCGGGATATACTGGTGAAAGGCTAACGGGGGTAGGTGGTCCTGCCAGGTTCCTTCTCTGGTTGTGAGAGACTAAGTTGGTCTCCCCTTCTCTCCTCTTATTTTCACCAAGTGCAGGTCTCCTTACAGCTCCTGTCCCAGATGGACTTCGGACTATCCTGCCGGTCCTTAGTCCATTTTCTATTCTTTCTCCAATAGTGACAATATCGGAGAAGTGGGACGAGACACTTCCAATCATTTTTTCATAGAAAGGAGTTTGAAGCGTATCTATGAACATAGTAATCACCTCCTTTTCAGACAGAGGTGGGTCAACCTGTGCCGCCACTTCGCGCCACCTCTGGGCGTACTCCTTGAACGTCTCGTTATCTTTCTTGGTCATGTTCTGCAACTGTCCCCTATCCGGGGCCATGTCCAGGTTATATTTGTATTGTTGCATGAACGAGTCTGCTAGGTCTTTCCAGCAGCGTATACGAGAACGTTCCAATTGATTGTACCATGTCAGGTGAGCCCCAACCAGGCTGTCCTGGAAACAATGAATCAGCAGAGGGTCATTTGACGCATGCGAAGCCATCTTACGGCAATACATGGTTAGATGATTCTTCGGGCACGTTAACCCTCTGTACTTGTCAAAATCAGGCGTCTTGAATTTGGGAGGGATGACGACATCATGGATCAGGCAAAGTTCAGCAGCAGTGCCCGTCCCAAATTTGTTTGTCCCTTCCATCTCCCTTAATCGCCTTTCTAAGAATTCCAACCTTTCTTCCTGGGTGGTAGTAACAGCACTTGGACCGGCAGCGGTATGTTGACTAACCTTCCCATATTGTTGGTAGGAGTGAACCAAGTCAGTGTTTGGTATGAAGGTATCAGGTCTAGCAGTGGTTCGGGGTATATGGATGGTATGAGCAGGCTGTGCTTGGGCTGTTTGCGTTTGGGCGGCTTGAGCATGAGTGGGTGGTGCTTGGGTGGCTTGTGCTTGGGTAGGTGGGTTGTTTGGTTGATTAGTGTTGGGTTGGGCAGTGATGGGAATTTGGTCTTGGTAGCAAGGTTCTTCCTGGAGTGGTGGAAAATACCCGTGTGGCAAACCATACGGAGGAAAGGGAATAACATTTCCTTCCTCGTCCACAAAGGTGTGTTGTTGCGTGTCTGCGGGATTTGGTCTCCTTATGCGAATAACGAGGGGAGGCGCGGCGGTCCTGGGGTCAGACCCTGTAGCTGGATCCTGACCATGATGAGAGGTGGGTGGTTGTTGTCGGGCGTCTTCAACCCCTGCAGAAGATCCCCCTTCTGTGACCCTCCTTTCCAAGAGCTTGGCCATCTCGGCCATCTGTTCCTTGACTTGAGCGAGCTCGGCCTTCAAGTTCTCATTTTCTTGCTCTATGTCAGCCATGAGTTTCTTCCTAAGCCTGGTCTCGTAAGGATGTCTACCCGTAATGTCTAAAGAATCACGACAAATGGTTAGAAAAATAGAGGGAACAGTTAAAAAAGATAAAAGAAAAATAAAAAATAAATGGGCATTCGCGGGATACGATTCCGACTTTGACACGTATTCCTTGACCTTTCCCCAGAACGTCGCGTTCAAAAGTACTTAGTATAACAGTATATTGGAAATTAACATGAGACAACTGTGAAGGCACATTAATTCATCATTCCATTCATCTGTAAAGGTACAATGTTACTTGAAAGATACGGTTACAATATTCAGCCATTCCTAGCTTGGGTAATCATGACTTTCATTTTGCAAAGTCTTTCTTGACAATAGTTCAAAAATGATGATATCTCCTTTGGGGTGGATAGGGGATTGACCATGCCTTCGGCCTGCTTCAACATTGAGGGAAAATCTTCCAAGATTCCATTGGATAGGTATGCCAACTTGGCGAAACGGTCCATCCATAAATGAATGACTTCATTCCGTTGAGCTAACTCAGTCCCCAAAACTCGTGTGGCTTCTTGGCAGCGGCGTTCGGCATCAAGGGTTTTCTTCTGTTCAGCATGTATTTCTTGCTCATAAGCTCTCATCGTTTCATCAAGCTGTTGCTCCAATTTATGGACTTGGGTTTGTAGCATTTCTTTTTGCATCAAAGCCTCCTTTCCCTTCTCCTTGGATTGTACCAGCATGTCTTTTAAAATTTGTTTTTCGGCCAATACAGCATCGCTCTGCTGACCCTTCATCTTCAGCTGCAAATTGGCCGCCCGAAGGCATTGATCTTGTTTTATTTTGTAATCTTCGTCAATCTTTCTCTTTTTCCGCATTTCTTCCATAGTATGTCTTCCTTCGGAGTTCTCTTTCCTATGGAGGGCGCATTCTTGTTGGCATTTCAAGAGGTCTTCTTCCAGTCCTTGATTCCTTGCCTTCAGCTCTTCTATTTGGGCTCTTAGCGATATGGTAACCTTGTCCTCCATAATGCATGGCGGAGGAACTGTGTCCACAAGTTGGTATGAAGGGCCCTTGAAAGGCAATTTCACAATGGAGACTCTGTTCACCACCCAATCTAAGTATTCAATTCTCACGGCATGGCTTCGTGCTCCCAGTTCTTTGCCCATCCTATGGACCTTCTTCCAGGCATTGGCTATGTCCCGAATAGTGGAGGTGAAGTTCCCATTCGCATAGTACAGAACGAAAGGAGTAAGTAGTGCTTCGTCCGGCGGCCCAAGTAGAGGATAAGCCAACTCCCGCTTAGCAATAACAGGATTATAATTGATGCAACCTTGTGTCCCTATTAGAGGAACATTTGGATATCCCCCACAGCTATAAATGATGGACTCAACTTCTAGCCGTTGAGGACACCACCTCACCTTTTCTGCTGTAAGGCCCACAAGGTGATTAGCCCACTCACGCCCATTCTTAGTTGTCAGCTGACACAATTTCAAATCAGAGATGGGACACTCAGCTTTGCATAGTTGATGAAAAGCGTGGGATGTGAGCCACACATATAGAACAGGCAAATAACAAATAATCCTCTTTCCTCCTTGGGTATGGCAGAAATCCAAGGTGCAATAGACATTGGTCAATACCGCTGTGACGGGATTTTCCAGTCTGTGCTTGCGAGCGGTGAAGATACCTATAGCATCATAATCTATGTAGTTGTCTAAGTTAGGGAATAAGATAACTCCGTAAATAGTGAGAGCCAAGGTATCAATGAAAGCTTCCCATTCTTCCCTCTCTGCCAGGACATGCATGTGCTTCTCCAGAAATTCCCTAGTAAATCCGGGAATCTGGTTTCTGTTCATTTGTACTCCTTTTAACATTTCAGGATGGACCTTCAAAATACGAGCGACAGAAGTGACTGACACATGATGGTCCAAATGGCGATAAGGAATCTGTCCCTCCATTGGCATCCCCAATATTTGTTCAAATTCTTCTATGGAGGGTGCCAGTTGAAAGTCTTGAAAAGTGAAACAGCAGAGAGGTGGGTCATAGAACTGAGCCAGAGCTGTGATGGCTTCTGTTTGGACGTCTACTTCCAAAAGTTTCAAGATCTTCCCATACTTCCTTGCGAAAGTCATCTTTTGTGTCAAGCTCAGTTTTCTCCCTAGTGCTTGTAAACTGTCAGTATTGACCTTCCTAGCCTTGAGGTGCAATAACTTCTTTAATTCAGTCACCCCTATATCACAATTACTGTGTCCCATGTTAATTTCCATACTGTCTTAGAAATACCAACAAATTCAGAATCGTCCCCTGCGAACATCAAGACAAAGAATGGAATCAGTTATTATCAAGTCCTAAAGATCAATGTTCCTCCCAGGGATTTGATAAAGGTTAAAAAATGGGGGGAACATGGATTTCTAAAACTCATGCGAGCTCAAAAGTCGTAGGTTTTCCCAATCGTCATTGCCACTTCAACCAGAGGGAAATGAGGTATAATTTTTCTTGTGGATTTTTCCTTTGACGATTAGGAGAACCTATGACTTCAGACTCAGAGATACATGACAAAAAAGAGAGGATCATCTATTCACCCGAAGAATACTTGTGTGTTCCAAAAATTTTCCAAGACTAAGCGAATCTTTGAATGATAGATAATCCCTTTTTAATAACAGGAAAGTGAAAATGACATAAGGTAAAGTAAAGTTTGCCCTTTCGTGGCCTAAGTCAGGTTTTGTTGAAGGTTTTCTCTGGACCTTAGGGCTTGTCTAAAAGTGACTCTTCACACCGGGTGGCTTATACTAGACTTCTAGAAGGTTACCAGAGCCAAAATCCTACCCATGACAGGGACGCAACAGTGGGGAACCACTAGGTGCGTATGTCACAAGAGGCCGAACTCTAGTTGGGGTTCTCACAATCACCGGATAGGAAGTACATCCTATACGATTCCGTATACCAACCCCTCCTAACTTAAGTTTCATTTGGGGCCCGGGTATAGGGCGCCACTCATAAGTGTGTGCGAGTAATTTGTGAGTGTAGTGTGTGAAAGGGCATTCAATACCTTTTTTACCTTACACCATTCTGCACAGAGGACAAACACAGAACAAAATATACAAAGTCATCTATCCTAGGGTTCAATGATTGCAGAAAAGTAACATAGTCCTCTACCCTAGGGTTCAACAATCATACAGAACATGGACAATAAAACGAATAACAAGATGCAAATAATAACGAACATTCACAACAATTAACGGAAAATAAAAAACAAGGGGAAGAAATCCAAGCTAACAAAGGCTATATAAAAAAAACGCACTTTCAACCAAACTGGCCTGACTCTCTTAAGCGTTCCCCAGTGGAGTCGCCATCTGTCGCAACCTAAATCGCGATGGCGCGGCGAGAAGGAGAGAATGGGTGGAATGAAACAGGGAGTCGCCACCAACGTTTTTATCCATAGGAAAAATATTGGAAAAAACTAAGTTCAGTAAAGCACTGGTTAAAATTGAGATTCAAGTCCGGGAGTCGGTTACGAGTAGGGAAGGTATTAGCACCCTACATCGCCTATCCAAAAACAGTACCAAGATTGAAAATGCGCAACATAAATAGCCTTACAAAAAATGGTTTGTTTCTTCCCTTTTATTGTTGTATTTTTTTTATTTTAAAAATGACAGAATGGAGTGAGAGAACTGTACAAACATAGAATGTCAAAGCGAGGTCAATGGGATGTTTCATCCGAATTAAACTCAACTTCGATATAAGACAGAGAAGGGAAGAGAATGCTAATAAGGCGTCACGCCTAAATTATACATCCTTGAATAAAAAAAACTGGGATAGGAAAGAGATAAGCGGGACGTCCCGTCCTAAGTATCCCTTCCCTATAAATTATGGCGAGGCTTGAGCAAAACTAGGGGGAAATCAACAAGACGTCACGTCTAAATTGATTTTCACGGAAGTGACCAAAAAAGAACATTTATGAAAGAAACATGAAAGTAAGGAAATAAATCAGCAAAAAGGAATAAGAAAGATGGGCCCGACAGGAATTGAGGTCCTGCTCTTACGTATTCTTGAATTATCAAGAAATCAGGGTTACGTAGTTCTGAGTGTTGTTCTTTTAGGAAAAGACTTGGGAGATGATGATGGATGTCATTGAGGTGGGGAACTCGTACAAGGCGAAGTTCTTCGCACGTGTACGAATCCTAAAGAGGTTGTGTAGACGGGAGTGCTCCCGTACGACACCGTTTAAAAAAGAGATTTTTAAACTAGAAAATATAACATGTGCAACGTTTATTACTTATTATTTATTATTATATGTATTTCTTAAGGGAAAAGGGGCAAAAATATTAACAGTTTAAACTATGTCACATAGACAAACATAACAAATAAACAGCAAACTGATAGGAAAATAAATGACTGAAAACACGAGAAACAAGGAACAGAATGGAACCGGTGTGGTGGGCTCAGGACCGATGTGGGAGTCAAGTGCAGCGACGGTGTCAAACCGGTTCTGGACTTACACGCTGACAGAAGCAATGGACCGGTATTGGGCTCAAATCCTGAAAATTGAAAGATGCGACCGGTGTTGTCGGAGGTTGATCCGAAGTGAGTAAATGACCGGATGCTGTTGAGAAGTAATGAAGACTGACAAAGTAATGTGGTGTGGGAATTGGGACGGTGTGGGTTCTGTGCGAGGACGGTGTGCGTTCGGGGTAGGGATGGTGAAGGAACAGTGGCTTTGAGTATTGGAAAAACTTCAAGCTTCTTAAAGCTAAGGGGTCTTTTGTGGTGACTAAGGCAGGTCACTGGTTTCAAGTGGGGAGGTCAGTTGAGGATCTTGAGGAATCGGAGAGAAATTGAAGAGAGTCCTCTTGCCAAGAAAGGGAGTCCAAAAAAACCAACAACTTGAGCTTCCTTGGTTGGGGCATTTATAGGGCTTTGAGGTCATGGGCTGAGGGTTTGGGACAACCAGAATTCCCACTCACCCATACGTGTAGTGGTGTGCAACCCTGGCCACTATCCGTTCGTGGGGAGCAGGGTTTCAGTGGGGTATTTTTTTTAATTGTCCACTTCCGCCTCCCTGTCTGCCATTTTTAGGGAGTGCGATTCCAGGTCATCACGCATAAACTTCCGACCTCGTCTTTCCGTTGTCAAGTTTGTAACATCGGTCAGCAAAACACCGGTTGGGACGGAGTCCCCACTGATCCGATGTGGCCTCTTAAGAACCTGGACCTGTGTCTTTACACCGGTTGAGCCTCTTCAAGGTAGTATCACAGGGGCGGTGTTCTTCTTCCTCCTAGTCCGGATCTACTGCCAGTCCGGTGTGCATGTTTCGATCTGAGATCCCTTGATTTTTACTTGGGCCGGACTGACCTGTTACTTCGTTGCCAGGTGTACGACATCGGTGGTCCGGTGTTACCACTTTTAGGACCTTGGTCCGGTGTTGTTTCAATTTAGGCCGGACCGAAAGAGGTGTTCACAATACTTAATTTTTGTAATTGGGTCTGATGGACCCATAACCTTAAAAGCTTTTTAGATTTACATTTTAGGGTGAATAGAAACCTATAAATAAGACCTCGAGGGGACAAATTTTATCTTATCTTTTATCTTTAACCTATTCCTACTCAGGGCGGCAGGAAGAGATAACTTAGGAGAAGTTTTTACACGCAGAAAGGCAGACAAAAAGAGAATTACGATAGGAAGAAGATTGGCGAGAGCAATGTTCTCTCTTGAGTGGTTTAAATTTCTTTCTTGTGCTTTTTTGTGTATAACTTTGAACATCATTATGTGTAGCAAACTTTATTCGATGAGTGGCTAAGTTTGTTCATTGGGATTTAAAGGTGTTTTTATAATGTGTTAATTTTACATTATGTGTTTCTTGTTTATAAATCATTCATTCTTCTATGTTTTGGGCATTACGATTTTGAGACCTAGAGATAGGCTTAAACTGATTTCTAAATAAATTGGGAAGGATTAAGAGATGAACCTTTTTATTCAATAAACGTAAATTGAACCTAAGAGTTAATCAGGGAAGGACTGAGAGGTGAACCTTTTTAAATCTTTTGAAGGCTTTAAGAATTTTCACTAAACGCAATAAGTTTAATCTATGGGTCAAACATTGTTCTCCATAAATTAAGCACTTAGTGGAACGTTGAGAAGAGAAAGCTAATCAAATAAGAAAATTTGTCTTGAGAAGAAAGGTTTTGTAAATAAGAACACTCGTATAAATCAATGCTCAACAATTGAGTCCCTTAAATCCCAAGTTTTACTATATTGATTTACCTCATAAGTTACTTTTGCTAATGTCTGGGTCTGGTTTTCTGCTTTACGTTTGTTATTCTTGTGTTTACCCTAATTTCAAGTTTGTGAATTCCTATTACGGACTCAGCTTTAAAGTCTCGCTAGCCTGAATAATTAAGCATACAAATCATTAGTACTTGAGCACACAGTCCCTGAGAAGATTGATAAGTCTTTTATATTACATGACAAAACTTGTACGCTTATGGGCGTTGTCAAATACCAAATTCTAGAGAATTACTCTAGAAAAATAGAGTTTATTTCTCAAAATGTCACTTGAATTACAAATGGGACTATAGGTCCTTATTTATACACCAGAGAATGGCCTTGAGTTCAGCTCAACATCAAAATGATATGGATAATCTCTTAAAATAAGGGGATAAAGATTGATGAGATAGAGATAACCTTCTAAAATAAAGGGGATACAGGGGACCTTAGTCGATCTAGGGGGACATGAGCCCCCTAGTCACAAGCTCTTAATCATCAGACGATTCAAGTGACTATTTACCGGGTGGTTGTATGTTAAGTGATTGTGTGTTGAGTGGTCGTATGCCAAGTAATTGTATGCCAAAAATTAGGGGAAGTGATATGTCTCTAAAACACATAAATTTAAGATCCATTTGTTAGGTATTTTTAGGTCATATTGCATAATAATCCCCTAAATCCCTTATTTATTTCATCATTTCTCGCCTTTGCTATTGTTTTGTTAGTTTTACAGGATAAATAGGTTTTGAAGGCCTATTTTGAGATAACAATAGAAAAACAACTTGGAACAAGGTCCTTCATGCCAAAAAGAAGAAGAAAACGAGAGATTTTGGTGGCCCAGGCAGTGCACTACATGGGGCCATGGTTGGAACTATAACCATGCTTCAGGATTTTAAAAATTGAAACAGGGGCCTGGCAGAGCACTCTACGGCCAAGTCGTGGTTCACTCCACGGTCATGGATCGTGCTCTAACAGGAAACCTTGTCTTTTACGATTTACAACGTATATAAGCCAAAAAGGGTCCAGATCCAGGGGTTCTACGATTTTGAGGAACAAACACTCTGTAGAGGCAATGAGGGAGCTTTGGGGAAAGATTTTCTTGAAGGATTTTGAAGGGAAAACAAGGAAGAACAAATGAGGATTCGCAAAGACTTCGACATTATGGTGTATTTTGTATTCCCTTTTTGTTTTCTTAGTTTCCTTTTTGTAATCCTTATCTTGAGATTCATGAATTCAATTTCTTGTGTTGAAAATTCCCGATTCATGTGTGGCTAGGTAGTTTTCTTGGAATTTAGGGGTGGATTGCAATGTATTGATGTAACTTTTCTCTATTTTTATCAATAAAATTGTGTTTCTCTTCAATTACTTGATGTCTTTATGCACTCTTAAAATCTAGAGATAGTACTTGAGTATTTTCAATTAATTCAGAAGAGATTGAAAAGTGGACCTTGTTACTTAATTTAGGCAATTGAACCTAAGATTAAAATTGTTAAAGTAACTAAATCTTTTGAGGAGTCTAAGATTTTCACGAAACGTTAATGGCCCTGTTTTCAAATTAAATATGGTTATTTGAAAATAGAGTACTTTAGTGGAGCTTTAAGAAGACAAAACATATGAATTAGGAAAATTTATCCTAAGATACATGATATTTAGAGATAAAAAAATGATTTTTTTACACATCAGTAAAGAGCAATTGCACTATCTTAAATCCTAAGATACAATTAATTGAATCTTTTTCCTTATAGAATTTCTCCTTTGTAATTTTTATTTCATTGTCTTTTTATTTTTTTTAAAGCTTAAAGCAAATCACTTTTAAGCCTGCTATCTAGCTAATTGAAACTGAAATCACAAGTACTTGAGCACACAGTCCCTGTAAAGACGATATTTTTTTTTATATTATGCAACATACTCGTACGCTTACGAGCCCCTATCAGGAAGATGTTTCGTTCATCTGTCTGTGTCAATGAGTAGTCATATTATTTTCTGAGGAGGGACTTTGATAGGAGACATGTCTAATTGTGGGTAGTCATTGTTTTATTTTTCAAGGTAGTGTCTGAATGAGACAATTTCTACAATAATGGGAGCATGCATGTTGTTTTAGGTGTTGGTGGGCCTTTTGCCATGTGTCAAGGGCAGCTATTCATGTGAAGTCATCATGGAATTGTTGGTTCTTAGGTCCTTTCTGATTCTGTCACCTTCCTTTCGTCATTTCAAACTCTTTGGGTTACTTTTTCCTACTTAAAGGTTAGTCTTTCCTTCATTTTCTTCTTCATTTTATGTTGTTGGGCTGTAATGTGTTTTTATTCGTTTTCTTGGGTTAGGGAGAAGGTTTTATTTTTCAAGTCTTACCTCCGAGATAAGGAATCCATTTTTGTGTTATTGATAATGAATAACAAAGATTTAACAATGAGCAACCATGCTCTGATACCATCCGATGTGATGCTTTGATTCCCCATATTCAAATCCTGATGTAAACATGAATAATTAATAAAAGCATGAATAAATTTTTCATGGTCTAAGACTCCACAACAAACTACTTACATCAAGATCTAAATCACGTAAAACCGGAGGCCGCGTTTTAAAAAAAACAAGAAATGGATCGAGCCCACAATGTATACACAACGATATTTAAAACAATGGAAAAGAGATCCAAAGAAAACATAAGATAAATGCCAAAGATAATTTAGAACATGTTCATCAGGTTATATATTTAAGCCGTAGAGTAATGAGGTTAAATACGGTATCCAAAGGAATGCAAATAACCAAGGAACAACATAAAAACAAAAAAAAATTAAGGCACTGGGTAGATTGATCAACGACCTAGTCGTGGTTCACTCCATGGCCATGGTTCATTCTTCCTGACAACACACAGTTTGTATCTTGATGGCAGGGAGTTCCATGGCCTGGTCGTGGTTCCTTCTAAGGTCGTAGTTCTTTCTGCTAGAACCTCACTTTGGCACGGTTTTTCCATGCTTTTAGGATCATTTTCTTATGTACCTATTGGGATCTTTTTGGCACACAAAAACCACTCAAAATAAGGCATAAAACCATGGAAAAACATCGCACATTCATTAAGGCCATGATACCATAAATCATTCGTCAAAATTAATTATCAAAACCATGTCTAAATAATGCATCAACCATGGGTCTCAACTTTAGTATTCCAAGTCTCATCAAATCAAGCGTTTCCCATCAACATATACATTATTACCGTCACAATGGCTATTAGATTCTCATTGCCAAAAACCAACATGGTCATAAACAAAAGAATTGGCCAATGTAAACACTTATTTACTCAAAAGAATATGGTTTCATATACCAAAGGAATTAGGTCATTGCCATCAAATCAATATCAACATTATAGTCCCCAAAATACATACATTGCCTAGATTTTCAATATTGTCGGTCAAGACATTCCGTTATGACTATTTTACCTTCCATAAACGAAGTACATCTCACCCTATACAAGTCCTGAAATCACCATACTAAAACGAGACAACATGGGAGAGTGAGTATTACGTTCGAAATGATGAAATCGAATACATGGTGCTCATGTGTACATGTATATAAGCCATATTTGCTCTTTGCAACACAAATATCAATTATCATCAAGTTATCATCAATATATCATCATAGGCATACATAACACTTATCAACCATTTTATAACAAGCATATACACATTCACAACTTATCGCCTATCTTCGAATTAGGCCATCGCAAACATTATCATAATTTGACATATAATTTATCTTACACATTTCACTTTGTCAAGTGTTTTAGATTCTCAATTACACAATTCATCAATCACCCATCATCTTTCAACATCTCAATCTCATTTTTATCCTGGCATATCACTAGGCTATATGCATATAATCTTAGGCTAATGCATATGCAGAAAGAATTATACTCCACAATTATGGATCTGACTGTGGAAAATAAATCATCAGTGTAGGTTTATACTACAATATAAATAACAATGTATACACAAATATATCATTAATCAACATTTTATTAGTACCAAATCGAATCGTCCATAATGCAATATCAGTCATATCACAATGACAGCAACAACAACAACAACAACATAAATATCGTAAAATGGTGTTACGGGTTAACCATGATTTCTCACCATGATAGCTGTGATTCAAAAGAACCACCGAGGAAAACCTGCTCCTCAAAGAGGCACGTGTAATCCCCCGTGATTAAGCATGGGCAGCTTCATGATTCAACCATGGAATCACTAGGGTAATAGAAATGCTTGTGCATTATGCCGCCCTTCCACTGGGCCAACTGGAGGAACCCCTTGTTAGGAAATCCCTAAACATGAGCAGCGGAAAAAAAAAGGGATTCCAAAGGATTTGCAAGGTTCCGTGTTTCAAAGCACAAAACAAACACAAAAACGTTTTGGATTACCTCTTGAAGAACACCGAAGCAGTCGTAGCCTCGTCCTTTAGGAGTCCACACGAGCACTCCCACCAGAATCGCAACACTTGCCAACTGCTAGTTTGACGGCGTGTAGCTCTTGCAACTTTTGCGAATTTGTGTCTCACTTGAGTGAACGGCCTATGAGCATCTTATGCTCTATTTATAGGCTTAGGTTTGACCTAATTTGTTCTCTCTAAAATTGGGCTCCTTACTCATTCCAAATGAGTTAGGCCCAATAGCTTTATTTTAGTCCAACTAAAATAAGACAACATTTTCTGATGGGCTTACTCTATGTGTGTGACCCTACAGGTAAAATACTCGGTCATATTAATAATAAATTATTTTATTATTAATATAAAATAAGAGCGGCATCTAGCAATGCATCATTATGTCTGAATATTATCAACATAACCTATAAGTGATAATTATTTAATATGTTTGTTCCTTTTGTCACGATATCCTAATTGGGCCCAAGGGATGGTCGCGTCATCCTTGTACGGCCCAATTTATTTTACTTGATACCGGAGTAGACTGAATCTGAATAAATATCTAATATTTATTCTTTCTAGCATGGCCATGCGTTTTCTTAGTCTTACTCCATCAAGTGGCCTATAGATATCACTCATGTCACATAGGAGAGACAAATCCCATCTACATCACTCACATCCCTCTGCATAATTTGTTCATTGCCTGATCACAACCTTTATAGTCCTCTTGTTACAGAAGACGTTTAATTGTATTAAAACAATAAACTCCTCATGTAGGAATCGTAGTGACTTCAGGTCGAAGGACTACATATACCATTATCACATTGAGAATCGTTTATGACAATCATGTAACGATCCATGCAACGTTCTCATGGTGGGTCTGTCCAGTACATCATTACTCTTAATGTGTACCCGTGTGAAGACTTGATATCATCTATATCTATGATCTGTGAGATCAGGTCAGTACACTCACACACTAGTCTCAGTGTATTTACATGTCCCCATGTAAATACTTGACTAGGGACATTTTAGGAATAATTTTTATATGACCTATTACTCCAAGGATAAAGACATTTTAAAACAATTTTAAACTGAAATATTTATTTTATTGATAAGCATAAAAAAATGATACAAATGAAAAAGCATAAAAAGCTCATAGTGCATACACCAACACCCCTAACATCCCATACCGGAAGCTATGCAGATATGTCATTGATGTAATGCAGATTATATGCAATCTTATACTATGCATCCTACCATGCCATTCATCAATCACATATCATCATTCTTATCAATATCACCACCCTTTTTCTTAGTGGGTTTTAATTTTAATTAATCTTGCCATTGTTTTAAATTTAAGTATGGCATTTAGGTACTCATTTATCATCATAGTTTCCATTAATCATCATACACAAGCCTTAGATCAACATATCATCAATTCCAATCACCACTCAAGGGTAGGTCACACAACCCTAAATCATTCAATTTATTAACAATCATTATAGTCCAACAGTAGTGGTGAAACTCATATATTTTTCACATTATAGCATAGGCAAAAATTTGCCCAAAGTCATAGCATTACCATTCACCATAAAAGACATACTATATATATATATATATATATATATATATATATATATATATTCCAAATGCATTCAACACATTTGGCAAGCAAGGTACCACAACAATATCAATTGCCACAACAATTCAACACAACCATAGCAACGCAAACATGATTTACCATTATATACCACAATTATCAAGATATATCAATTCATGCATTTAGAATATAAGCCTCTCTCCTAGTTTAAGAGAAGAAGTTTGAATGATTTGACGGCCCCGCCTCATCAGCCAGATTTTGTCCTATAATTAATACACATATGATGCAATCAATTTCCAATTCAAGCATCATTCTCAATCCTTTAATTACACAATAAACAAATTCTTAACTTCCATCATGTCCTAAACATTTAATAAACATTAATTTCTTACGTTATTAGGTTTCAAGGATACTAATTCACACCAAACACCTTACCCATCATCCAAAATGGGTTCCCAATGTCTCTACATACTACATTCTCATTGTCTAAGCCAACCATAATAATAATACAATTTCTACCACATTTAACCACTTAAGGCATCACCATATTTCTTGATTTCTCAAGTTTCCAACACCAATAATTGTTATTATTTATTCTAAAAGTTTATTTCCATATATCTAAATCATTCTCATGGCAACAAAGCTTAATTTCACCATTTTTTCCAAAAGCCTTAAATTCCAAATTTTAGGGTTTTCACCAAAACACTCAAACAACAATTCCAATAATTTTCTTGTATCATTTCAAGCATAAATCATGCTGAAATTTTTTGTACCACCATCCAGGCACCAAAAATCAAATTTACTTATCACCTATCCTAGGATTCAATAGTCCCAGATGCATATCTCAACTCCAATACCACCATTATTAACCTCTAGCAACTCTAAAACAAGAAAATAAAGTGTTAATGGTTCATGAGCTTTTACCTTACTTCAAGGCTTAAAGGAAAACAAAAATGGGAAACAGAAAAAAATGATGGTCTAAGACTTGTCCTCAAATGCCTTTAATGCCTTATGAGTCCAAGAAATCCAATTGATTTTGAGTGGAAAAAGGGTTAAGAGATTGGATGGTTTTTATGCCAAGAGGGAAAGAAAGAAGAGGTAAAAATGTGAAAGAGAATGATGAGGGAGAAGATGCCAAAAATTAGAGAGTGAGAATGGGAGAAGAGGTATAAAATTGGGTATTCTCCAATGGTTAAAATATCACCTTTTTGCCATTGCCCATTGGTCCTTTATTCCCCATTAACCATTAGATAAAAGAAAGTATATAGAGAATGAAAGAGTGGATGACACAAAAGAGGGAAAAAATAGGAAATTTACATTTTTCTTTTGATCCGAGGTGGTAACCAAAGGCCCAACCGATGTCTGGAAACACCACGACACATCATTGAGAAAGTTGGCAAGTCCATGACCGAAGTCTGAAACCATTGTTTGACTATGGATTCTTCCCATGACCCCGGCTCATAGCTGACAATCAGACAGCGAGTCAGAGGAGGTATGGGCAATTTGACCTTGTAGATACTGTTTTAACAGTAAGGTAGGAAGATGGTCAAATCACTTCCAAAACTAAGGTAAACACTATAAATACAACTCATTTATTACTGAAGAGGGATCTGATCTAATTTCTGTAAGTTACCTTTGTAATACGATATTACCTTAGTGACTATACTGACTTAAGCATCGGAGAATCTTCTACAGGTACACCATGGTGCGGTCTTTAAACTCCAGTACGAATTAGACATCAATTGCCACTATTACTTGAAGAACCTCGGATTCCCACTGAACCTAGGTACATAATACCATACTCCACCGAGGCAGTGTAAAACTGAGAGTTAATGAGGTAACTGCAGTCAAGACACTAAGACCCAGACCCCGGTCAAGACAGTCAACCTTTGACTTCAGAATCCTGAACAGATCATCTTTATTTCTATTTTGTTCGTAACTTCGTTGTCTATTAATGTACATTGTGTCCGTAAAATTACTTCCTTAACTATAAAAATTATTTTGAATATACCACCATAACCACAATAAAATCCTTATTATTTTATGCCCATCAAATATCTAAAAAGATTTGACAGGACCCATACCATCAGTCAAATCATCCAATTTCACTAAATTTTATTTTATTGATAAATCATAATTAATTCTCCTACACGCCTGGGACGTCAAATAATTAATTATTATCATATTCTAATTTATTTTCTAAAATTTGGGATGTTACAATCCACCCCACCTAAAATGGAATTTCATCCTCGAACTACAACATACTTGATTCAAACACATTTGGATACTGCTTCCGCATATTGTCTTCACGTTCCCATGTGGTAGTCTCCACATTACCATGTCTCTAGGCCACCTTCATCAATGGCACCAACTTGTTCCTTGGCTTCTTGACAGAATATTCCACGATAATAACAGAGACAAGGGAAATAGACAAGTCCTCTCATACATCAACATCGTCAATAAGAAGTACATTCTGCGAAGGATTAGGAATGTGCTAGGAATCCTATTAGGGTCAGGCAGCGGAAACACAAAGGATTCCCAAGAAAGAATTGTAAACACGTATGTCTCAAAGCATTATGCTAAATTAAAATTTTAATTAGGGTTTACCTCTTATAGACGCAGAGCAAGATCCTCAATCGAAGCAATTGTAGCTTCGCCCTTAGGAGTCCACACGAGCACTCCCACCAGAAAACTAACGATCCGAATGCTAGTACGGAATTTTAGTGTAATCTAATTTCTGAGCACCAGCCTATGAGCATCTCATGCTCTATATATAGGCTTAGGTCTTGACCTGAGCTCTCATTAAACATTGGGCTCCTGACTCATTCTAAATGAGTTAGGCCCAAATAGTTTTATTTTCAGTCCAACTAAAATAAAACTATCCTCTGGTGGGCTTACTCTATGTGTGTGACCCTATAGGTAAAATATTCAGTTATATTAATAATAAACTATTTTATTATTAATATAAAATGAGAGTGGTATCTAGCAATACATCATTATGTCCGAATATTATTTATCATCGACATGACCTATAAGTGATAATTATTTTATATATCTATTCCTTTTGTCACGATATCTAATTGGGCCCAAGGCATGGTCGTCGTCATCCTTGTATGGCCCAATTCATTTTACTTGATACCAGAGTAGACTTTATAGAATAAATATCTAATATTTATTCATCCTAGCATGGTCATGCATTTCATTAGTCTCACTCTATCAAGTGGCCCATAGATATCACTCCTGTCACATAGGAGAGACAAATTCCATCTACATCACTCACATCCCTCTGCATAATTTATCTATTGCCTAATCATAATCTTTATGGTCATCTTATTACAGATAACGTTTGATTGTATTAAAACAATAAACTCCTTATATAGGAATCGTAGTGACTTCAGGTCGAAGGACTACATACCATTATCACATTGAGAACCGTTTATGACACTCATGTAACAATCCATGCAACGTTCTCATGGCGGGTCTGTCTAGTACAACATTACTCTTAATGTGTACCCGTGTAAAGACTTGATATCATATATCCATGATTTGTGAGATCAAATCATCAGTACATTCACACACTAATCTTAATGTATTTACATGTCCCCATGTAAATACTTGATTAGGGACGTTTTAGGAATAATTATCATATGACCTATTATTCCAGGATAAATAGCATTTGTCTAAAACTGAAAATACTAATTTTATTAATAAGTTAAAATTGATACATTAATAGCTCGTAGTGCATACACCAACAGAATGTACTTCCTCAACTACGACACATGAAATACATTATGTAGATTCACAAGATATAAAGGAAGTGTAATCTGATGTGCAACATCACCAATTCATTCTAGAATCTCATACGGTCCAATAAACTTAAGACTTAATTTTCTGCTCTTTAAAACTCTATCAATTCCTTTGTCACGTGAGACCTTTAGAAACACATGATCACCAACTTGAAACTCAAGTGATTTTCTCCTTTTATCATAGTAACTTTTCTATCAGTCTTGAGTAATCTTCATATTCTCTTGTATCTTTCTAATCTACTTAGTGGTTTCTTAAACAATTTATGGCCCTAAAGCTAAATTCTTACCAATTTCCAACCAACATAGAGACATTTTACATTTTCTACCATAAATTTCCTAATAGGGAGCCATATAGATAATATTATGGTAACTGTTATTATACGTGAATTCAATCAATGGAAGAAATCTTTCCCAATAACCACCATACTCGAGAACACCTTAACAAATCCTCTAGGCTTTGTACAGTCCTTTCGGATTATCCGTCGATTTGAGGATGATAAGCTGCATGAAGCTTAAGCTTAGAGCCTAACTCCTGATGTAAGCTTCCCTAAAATCGGAAAGTAAACTGAGGATCACGATCACATACAATGCTAGATGGCACACCGTGGCATCTAACGATCTACTTTATGTATAATTAGGCCAATTTCTCCAATGGACTCTTCATATTCATGGGTAAGAAATGAGCATACTTAGTTAACCGATTAACAATTACCCATATCACATCATTTCCAGTACAGGTTCTGGGGAAACTAGAAACAAAATTCATAGCAATACTATCCCAGTTCTATATTAGGATCTCAAGAGGTTTCAACAAACCAGATGGTTTCTGATGTTCAACCTTAGCTTTTGGACAAACAAGGCAAGATGCAACAATGTTTGCAACATCACGCTTCGTACTAGACCACCAAAATTCTTTCTTAAGTCTTGATACATCTTAGTCGTACTAGGATGATTGCTTAACACACTTTTATGAGCTTCCTCAAGCATATATTTTCTCAAATAACCACCAGATGGAATGTAGATTCGACCTTTAACATGCTAGATACCATCAAGACCTTCTGACAACATCAAATCCTTTCCACCAACTTGAGTTTCTTTCAACTCAATCAAATACTCATCATTCAATTGTTACTCTTTCACCGCCTCAAAGAATTCATTACAAATTTTCAAAACTGCCAAAGAAATTTTATTCGAGGTATGCACCTCCATACCAACATTCAAATTCTGAAATTGCTCAATCAATTCGATTTTCCTCACCATCATGACTGAAATATGCAAAGATTTTTGACTCAAGGCATTGGCTACAACATTTGCCCTTCTAGGATGGTACTTCAATTCAAAGTCATAATCTTTTAAGAATTTCATCCACCGTATTTAACACATATTCAATTCCTTTTGGTCAAGCAAATATTTAAGGCTCCTATGGTCATTATAGACCATAAACTTAGAACCATACCACTAATGTCACCACAACCTCAAAGCAAAGACCATCGGCGTCAATTCAAGATCATAAGTCGAATAATTAGCTTTATGCGGTCACAATTGTCTCGACGCATAAGCTATCACACACTCATTCTGCATTAACACATATCCAAGTCCAGGCTTAGAAGCATCACAATAAACAATAAATTCTTCCTGTAAATTGGGCAAAGCCAATACAGGTGTAGAAGCAAGTCGTAGCTTCAACTCTTGAAAACTTTTCTCGCATTCAGGTGTTCACACAAAGGTTGATTCTTACGAGTCAATTTGGTCATAGGCAAAGTAATACAGGAAAACCCCTCAATGAATCTTTTGTAGTATCCTGCTAGACCAAGAAAACTTTAGACTTCAGTCACAAATTTTGACTTTTCCCACACCATAACAACTTTAACCTTTGATGGATCAAAAGTAACTCCATCACAAGAAATCACATGTCCAAGAAATGAAATCTTATTCAACCAAAATTCACATTTGGAGAGTTTAGCATACAACTACTTTTCTCAGAGTATAATCAACACAAGGCGAAGATGCCTTTCATGCTCTTTATAGCTTTTAGAATACACCAGAATATTATCAATGAACACCACGATAAATTGACTAAGATAATCATAGAAAATGTGATTCATGTAATCCATAAAAATCGCAGGAGCATTTATCACACCACCACATACTAGTAGTGGCCATATCGCGTTCGGAAAGCTATTTTAGGAATCTCATCGGTCTTCACTGAAATTTAGTGATATCTGAAACGTAAGTCAATCTTAGAGAAAATAATAGCACCCTTCAATTGATCCAATAGATCATCAATTTGAAGAAGAGGGTATTTGTTCTTAATAGTTAATTTATTGAGTTGGTGATAGTTGACGCACAACCTCATGCTTCCATCTTTCTTTTTCACCAACAACACAGCTGCCCCCAAGGAGAAACACTTGGGCAAATAAACTCTCTTTCGAGTAATTCCTTAACTTGCTTCTTAAGTTCAAATAGTTCCATAAGAGACATCTTATAAGGATCTCTAGAAGCAGACTCACAACATGCACGTAAGTATTTTGGATATTTGTGTACATTTAATGGCTATATTTTTTTTGTCATGTTACTTATATCCTACATATGTATTTGGGTATGCTTTTTCATTTGTGTTATGATCATGATAAACCCTTATTAGATAATTGATTAGAAATGTTGGATGCTAATCCTATTCTATTTTTATTTAGGGCCATTATCACTTATAGGAAACAATGTGGTATTTTTGTTCAACGAGATACTTTATAAGTAATGGATTTTATTTAACTTTTGCTATGTAAACATGTATCCTTATAAAATAAATATTCAATACATTTAAAAAGAAATATAAAATAAATACATTTATATAAAAAATATCCGGTACAAAAGTTTAACAAAATACATGGAATGTTTCAACTTAAAAATTTATAATATGAATGTTTTTAATACTTTATAAAACGAAATACTACTATATTATGAAAACTAAAAGTAGTAGAAAATTAATGAGAATTAATAGAAAGATATATAATAATATTTCTCAATATAATTTATATATTAAATTAATTTAAATACAAAGCTATTTAAACCAAAATCACAAATATTTCGGTACATCGTATAATGTCTTTGGTTGCGGTCTATAAATGAAAATCCATAAAACAAAAGAAGAAATATAGAGGAACACGTTTTTGTGGTATAATTATTGAAAACAGAATATATAAAATAATTTGTTTATGAAAAAGATGATCCCGTGTTGAAGTGGAAGGGTTTTATTTTATAGATTTAATATAAAATTATTATATAGATTTTTGGATTATTAATTAATAATTTGAAATAAAAAACATGACGTGAGAAACTGAAACTAAAACTACAAGAGAATGAAAATTGTGAGAAGATCCCGGGATAGAAGTTGAAGGATTTTATTAGATAAAACAAGTATTAAAATAATCATATAATTGCATAGGTAAATAGGTCATAATAGATATTTATTTTATATTTTAAAAAGAGTATTGGTCATACCCGGTAGGCACCGTTGTTTTGTTTTTGGGTCCAAGGGTACCGACGCAACCAGATACACTCACACACACTCTCGTCAGTGTTGCATCTATGCGCTGTCACTGCCCACACCACCATCGCCCTCTTTTTAGATTTTCCTATTTTCACGCCGTTTTACCCTTTTCTCTTCTCATCCTCTTCACCGTCAAACCCTACATAACCTTAGCCACCTCACCCCTAACTCCACCACTCTCTTCTCTTCTAGGGTTTTCTTTTTCAATTTTCAAAATTTCTCTCCCCCATCTTCTACTTCTCTTCCTCTTTCTCTCTGTGATGCGTATAAAGAAATAACGAAGAAAAATCCCCTAGCATTTCTTGTGCTTAATTTTTGTTTTTGTTTTCTCAGATTAATCTTTCTCTGTTCCCATTCATCGTCGATTACGGTTTTCGAAAACCGTTCCCAAATCGATTGTGAATCCGAGCCTTTTTTTCTTCACTTTGATCCTGGATTTATCCGAGATTTAAAATGAAGCGTGCGAAGAAATCTAACAGGGTTTCGTGGGCTCCTGGAGGTAATCTATGTCAGGTATATCTGCAACGATCTTTTATCGCGAAAGTTTGTGTTTCGATTTGTTGTTCGTTTATTGGTCTTTTCTTCTAGCTTCTTCGACATCCCATGCGCTCATTATCCTATTTGTTTCGCATTTTGTTTTTCTGTAATTTTCTGCGTTGTTCCCTGACGTTTTATGCATTGGCAGCTATTGAAGAAACAGGACTCTGCTGTCAATAATAATAATAATAATAATAATAATAATAATAATAATAATAATAATAATAATAATAGCAGCAGCAGCAGTAATAATAACAATGATAACAGGAGAAGGAGGAGGAAGAATACAAATTGAGAACTTGGAAAATCTAAAATCCAGATGATTAGTTTGTATTCAAATTCCATTTAATCTAAACACGAAAATATTTGAATGAAGTTTTGTGCAGTTAAATCGGAAATTGAAAATAACCTAAAGAGCTAAAATGATGGGGTGAAATTTTTAAAGTCAAAGTTAAGTCCTAAATCTTAATTACTGATACTTGTGAATATGAAGGAAGATTGTTTCAGTGGAAAAATATTATCTTTGCTCCCCCATTCCTCTGGAGCAAACTAAAGTTTGGTTACAGTTGAATCAGAAATCGAAATTAACTTGACAAGTTTATTTGTTTGATTAATTTTTTTAAGAAAAGGAAGTTAAATCGTAAGTCTTAGTTACTTTTACCTGTGAATGTCAAAATTGATTCTTTTAAAAGCTGGACCGACCTGTGCTCCGGGGGCGGTTGGTGAGGGTGTAATGTGCTGTTGTTTTGGATACATTGACATTGGCATTGTTAATATGAAGCATGCAGAAGTTGGTGACTAACTCTGTAATTAACAGCTACTCCCTCTGTTCTAAATTATTAGATCCTTTTATAAAACTTTGAAATGTTTTTACTGATCATAAATTGGGAGGAAATGGTCCTTAACCATGAAAGTAGTCCTTTAACCTTTCTCTCAATTCCTAAACTGAATTTGAATATATGTGCATACTAATAAATAATCTTTGAAGTAACATTTTCTGCATTCGCATTATTGATGTCCTCAAGATTTCCTCAAAGTTTGTTGCAATTAAATGATTCACAAGGTTAATCTTGTACCACAGTGAAAAGTAGTAACCACCCCTAAAAAGTGTTATACTAATGATAAAAAAGTGTAATGCAATTGATTTGTATACACAGAATAATTATCAAAACTCAAATGGTACATTGAAATAATTTGACCGGGGGCGGGACATTTAATGATACTACCACTGAGAGTTAATACAATATTTTTTGATAAATTTCATCCACCAATTTATTGTACAAAACAAATAATGCAGTTAGTAATGGATTAAACTCATTAGTGTAATGGTGCGAAACCTTGTATACAAGGTTGAAAAACTAGAAAGTAATAAAGACATGCGATTATTGTCTGATGTCATATACAATTTTATTGTAATCTGTCAAAATGTTAATCCATGCATTTTGTCTTGTGTTTCCAGAAATAAATCATAGAAGCAGAAAAATAATGGCATACAAAATAATGCAAGTTTCAGAAATAATCATCAACATCACGCCTGTAATATTTCATTTGGGAAACAAAAATGGAGAATGAAAAAGATAGTAAGACTAGATAGTGCCCTAACCAGGCCACCAAAGTGTTTTAATAGTGTCCTTATAATCTGAAGATTTTGTTATGGCATGTTCAAGGCATTGTATCTTGTCAGAGGCTTTGATAGGTTCTTAATATCGTGGAAGTTCTTTTTGATGGGGAAATAATTATGAATGATTAATTACAGTAGTGGAACTGTTCTTTTTTTTGTTTGAAGTTTTAATCATTATCAAATTTTAAATGATAAACAGCTGAATTGTATTAGCCATGATAAACAGCAGGAAAACCATAGGTTTCCCTCTATTCTTTCCTGAACATGAATTGATTGATGTGTAGATTATTAACTCCATGAAAATGGAACCTTATATATATGCTCAATTATTTTGTATTTTATGCTATTCAATTTGTTTGTCACAATACTGATGCTTGCTTTTGTGTAACTTTATTAAGGTTATTAGTGTCTTGTGTAGAAAAAGTTGTGTATTTGTCATTACAAATACTGATTTCAACCTATATATCTTATAGTAGGCTAGAAGTACAAAGGCTTATATGCACATATATTTATCAGGGTCGTGAATTGTGTAGTTGAATCTGTATGTTTACGCAGGAAAAGAATGTTTACGTATTTATAAAAATAACAAAGATTTTTCAGGTAATTAGCCATGTATGCTGAAAGCATATTCCTGGTGAAATGATTGGGATAGTAAATCAGTAATCAAGCAAATGTTAATCACCCCCATCAACAAAAATTACCGGCCTATCTTATTTTTCTTTAATGAATCTGTCAACAAAAAATGTTAATCAAGAACATTTTTGTTAACACACTACACGGGTATGATTAAATAGATGGAGGGATCAGATTTTTGGTGACCGAGGTTAAAATGCAGTCAAAGGCGAAAGGTGCAGGGATAACCGATGTCAGTAGCAACTGATATTGTGGCATAGCATAGCAACTGTTGGCTGCTGCATAATGCTCATATTGTAGACGGTGGTCTGAAGGGGATTAATAGTGGGCAATGCAGTTGCTAGTAATTGTTATTATTACTTTCTGTCCCTGATGCCCTGCTCCCTATGAACACCCCAGCCAAACTCTAGTTAACTACATATATTAACTGGCTTCAACATCTAATATTCTTTATTTTGTTGTTTGTGCTTGATTGCTTTGTGTGTGGGATGTGATTCTCACTGTATTGGGTTTTGCTTTAGTTCTCATAATCTATTCTCTGTATTACTGTCCAATGTCTCTACGTTCAGGGTTTCATATCTAAGGATCTGTAGATGTAGTCTTAATATCCCATCATGTGTGCTTTCAGTCACTGCTTATGTATATGGGTGTTTTATTATCTTTGTTGTTGTACTTTCATTTCAATCTATTTGTGAGTTATACTCCATGTCTTGTAAATTGTAACAATTTAGTGTGACATTACAGGTAAAATTGTTCTTGTCTGAGGATTACCCTTCAAAAGTTGGCCAAAAATCACAAGATCATCTTCAGGCAAAGATGTCATCAATCTTTAATTCTAGTATTAATGAATCTAATGATTTACCTCCTGGTTTTGAAAGTGGTCATTTCCTGAACCAACCAAAGGTTGAATTCTTCCACATTCCCCAGATAAAATGGGAATGCCCTCCACTGGTAATTTGTAATTCTCCTCTGTAAAATATTTCGAGTTTCCCTCTGTTGTGGTATCTATTTTACGGCTGGTATGTTCCTTTATCACTATGTTGATTTCTTTATGTTTTGATTCAGTTTGTTCCCAGTTCTCATTGGCGTGTAGCTGCTGGTGAAGAAAGTAGGGAGAAAGAGGATCAGAAATTGAGAGAAAGGAGAGTGCTTGAAGCAGTTTATCCCCGTCTTTCAGCCATTCCTCCTAGGTAAAATTTCAGCTTAATTGGGAGACCTGTAGTTTTTTTTTTTTTTTTTGGTGTTAACTGATATTGTTGAGTTGCGCATTTGGTTGGGCAGCCCTTCTGTCTCTTTGGATGTAGAAGAAGAAGATTATGATGATAACATTACTGCTCTCATTCCTATCATTCCCATTGAGGAGGAAGAATCTATGGATATTTTACCTGAGTTGGAATCAGCAAACCATCTTCCCAATGTGTTGTTGCAGAATACTCCATCTCAGAAATATATATCAGCAACTCCCGTTAGTTCAGACTTCAATACCTCTCGTACTGTTTCCTCAGATGCCTGTATAAGACCCTTAGCTGGGGTATCTTCTGGTCAGGATGCAGATCTTGCGGCAGCTTCTGCTGTTGTAGCTACCATTATGAGCAGTAATGAGCAAGGAGGCTTGATTGACATGGACTTGTTGGTTAAAATATTTAATGATCCAAATATGATTGAGAAGTTGATTGATGAACATCGAAGTGCAGCCACTACTCTAAGTGCTTCCTCGAATAGTGCGGGCATACCCACTTCTGGTATGCAACCTGCCATTCCATCAGTTTTGTTGTCTGCATCTACACCTAATGTGCCAGCGTCAGGGACTACGCACACAAGTACAACGGGTTTATTGCCTTCTGGGATGAAGCCTGCTACACCATCAGTCTCATTGTTGACTGGCACATCTGATAAGCCAGCAACTCTGTCAGTGCCTGCAATTCCACCAGGTTCACAGTTGACTGCCATACATGATAAGCCAGCAACGGCATCAGTTCCATTGTCTAGGCCTGTATCTGGTAAACCAGCAACCCCTCAAGTTTTATTGCCTACTCATACAAATACTCCTGCACCTCTTTTGCGCAGGTCTGTCAATGAAAATATTCTCCGTATGTCAAGTGGAATCTCTCATGCTTTAAATACCCAATCTCAGCAAGATACCATTCTGGCAACTGGGCTAAAGCGAGCTGCATCATTGGCATCCATATCTTCTAGTGAACTAAGCTCCGTTCCATTGCCATCTGCCACTGGAAGCATGCATGCAGCTGTGAATCAGGCACAATCCCCTGCTACTACAATGCCTTATAAACTATGTACAGGTTCAGCACTTGCTGTAAAGGATGCCAACTATTATAAAAACCTCATCAGGCAACATGGTGCAGATAAGCAAGATATGCAGGACTCACATATAGGTATCCGTCATAGTAACTTCCAAGATTTGAAACCGGTACATAACATTAAACAAGGAGAGGTGAAACACAAAATCCAGAAACCATGCATATACTTTAAAAGTTCAAGGGGGTGCCGTAATGGCACGAATTGCCCCTATCAGCACGATGTTTCAGCTCAGTGGGGAGCTGGCAACGTCCTAGGGGCACAAAATGCAAAAAGATTGAAATTAGGATCTGAAATCTAGGGGAGAACTAAATCTTAAGAGGCAATATTCTAACGGTAAAAATTATAAGCACTTTGTTTCACAGTAGAAAACTTGCACACACAGAGAAAGGGGGTGGAAAGGGAGGGAAAGAGTGGGGCGTTGATTTAATTAAAAAGGTTTACTTAGTTTTTTGGTTGTGCTTGGAATTGGTGGCCGGATTTTACATGTTTTGGGATTGCAGTAATTTTTCATTCAATTAGTTGGGTTGAAGGTTTTATGGCTCTTTGACAGGGTTCGGATTGAGAAACTGGTTAGTGTCGTGGACAAAATGGTATTTTTTTTTTCTTTTTGTAGTTTGGGGAGATTTGTGCGGCCTTGGTCAAGTGATGGCCATCCGTGGAATTCATTGGTGGATGTCAACAAGTCATTCATTTTCATTGCATAATAAGACAATAGAAAACAACAGTAAAATAATGGGAAGATTTTAATTTAACGGAAGATCTGCGAATTTAACGATCAAATAATGGGAAGATTTTAATTTTAAAAAAGGTCTATAAATTTAACGATCAAATGATAAAAAATTAATCTGGGGTATGAATGTCATTACCACCAAAGCTTTCGGAAAGTTGCTTCATGATCAAAGAAGCTCGGCCAAAGGTAATCCAAGATTTGAATGTTATTCAATTGATGATATACATAAATATTAAGGGGTTCTTAGACACACCAAAAATGTAAAAGATAGAAATTTTTTATTTAAAGAATTGTTATAAAAAAGCTGTATAAAATTTTTTGTAATTTTAAGTTAACAGATTTTTTTATAAATAAATATTTTGATTTTGATTTTTCTAGGCTTAAATATAAAATTAATTTCTAGAAAAAATTAAAATTAAGATCAACCCTCCAAGAATACTTTTTTAGGCTTGGGTTTGATCTCTATTAAATACGGAAAGATAAAAAGTCTTAACTGTGATTAAGCCTTGAATAAGATTGCCTTTGCAGGAAAATACTTGTAGTTAATAAAAAAATATTTTTTAAGATTTAGCCTTTGAAATATATTTATGTTATTTTGTTAGTTAAGTGACAAGGTGATTGACATTGTAAATTTTTTTTATTTAAATATAAAATTAGTTTCTAAAAAAAGTTAAAAAGTAATATTAATTCCTTAAATTTTTTTTAGGATTAAGCCTTACATTTAATTTTTTGTCAATTAAGGATTGACATATGTATATGTTTAATTTTTTAAAAAAAATAGTCACTTAAGTTTTATGTATCATCTTCTATATTCTTTTTCGTGTCCTCTCTCTCTGTTGTGTTCTCTTTTTTCCCTCACTTGCCTCCTCATTTCCCCTTTTGCTTTCATGTGATGGTGCCATTAACTACACATGGGTGATGTAACATAGAATTAGCCAAAATCAATCTTCATATTTTCTATCATGTTCTTCTTCTCTAGGGTTGCAACGAACTTGTGTTGGCATCACCTATACCGCATCATTGATGCCACCAAATGAACCATGAGGTAAAGAGTGAAAAGGGAGGCGAGTGGGGGAAGAAGAAAAAGGAGAATGTGACAAAGAGAGATGACAAAAAGAAAAAAGAGAAAGTAATTTAAAGGGGGGAGAAGAAAAGGATCATGAATAGTTCTTAAGTGATATTTTTAGAAAATAAATTAGATAAATATGTATGTTATTTAATGCCAGGGTATAATCCTAACAAAAAAAAAAAATTTCAAGGGCTAAATCCATAAAAAAATGAAATAAAATCTTAGGGGCTTGATCCTAATTTTAAAGTTTTTTAGGGATTAATTATATATTTAAGTCAAAAAACAATTATATATGTCAGTGTTGAGGTTAGCTTATGCCCAACAATTTTTTTAAGGGTTAAATTCTAATTTTAAACCTTTTTAAAACAATTTTATATTTAAGTTTCTTTTTATGTTGTGTGCATGCCAAAAATCAAAATTCTTGTGTGAAAATCAATGTTTTAAAAATCGAATTGGTGATTGAACCGGTAAAAGTACTGGTTTATGATTTATTGGTTTAATTATGGTTGAACCGCGGTTGAATTATAATATATATATATATATATATATAGTCTATTTTATGATATATTAATAATAAGTTGTATACAAATTAAGTTAAGTGAAAATTGAAAGTTGTATAAAAAGATCATATTATGTTTTTTAAGATAAAACATTCATAATAAATATAAAATAGTAAAAATTGATTGTAAATATTCTTATATTAGCCTTTTATTTATTTAAAAATATTTTATAACAAACATTTTAAACAAACAAAAAATGAATTTTTTTTTTCTTAACATAGACGTTCAACTTCGGTTTTGTGCATTGGTTTTTAACCGGTTTTGATCGGTTCTAAACTTGGTCAGTTTTCTCATTTGTTTGGATTTTAATCTTTGGCCGGTTTCTGATGCAATTGGTCGGTTCAATCTGATGTTTACAAGCATAATAAAAATAACTTAATTTGAAACTTGACTTTGTTTGGCCAAAAAGGTTGATTTTTTTTATAAATGGTTTTGCGTCAACTATAACACTAGGGTTTAGGTTTGAAAATAAATTGTTGAGTAATTAATTTAATTCATCTTCCGGAAAAAATTGTTTTTAATTTTAGACATCGTAGAGGAGTAATATAAATAGGTTATTTATATTAATTTCTAATAAATTTTATAAAAATAAATAATAAAAAATAAAGAATATATACATCCTATCATCAATCAATGAATAAGATTAAAATGTAGAACTTTATAAACAAAAGTTGTGATATTTTTAAATGGTTAATTTAAAATCATCTTATAATATTGATGATATACTTATATGATTTTTGTTATTTTTATTTCGTAACTCTCTTTCTCCTTCTCTCTCTATATAATGTTATTTTTATTTCATAAATTATGTGTTCTGGTAACCTATTTTATAACTCAATCAATTGTTCTATTGTTAAAAAATTTATATATAAGGTAATTTTTATCCATCAAATGAAATTATAACTTTCTATAACATCGATCATTTGTGCGAAATTTCAATCAAATAACTATAGATACATTAACAAAGTGCTTATTTATATATTTTAAAAAATAAATATAAATGTTATATAGAATACTGATAACGGTAAATTTGGAACATATAATTTTATGAGAATAATTAAAATTAAAATTAAAATTAAAATTAAAATTAAAATTAAAACTTAAACGCAACCACTTAAAAATTTCATTTGCATATATGTTGTATTAAACTTATGTATGTTATATTAAACTTTTAAATAAAGTTTATTATTATAGCACATTCAAGAACTTTGTAGAAAGTATAATGTTTGTCAATTCAAAACCGTTCAATTGGCATACATTTAATCTTTTATTGTTTGTGTTATATTTTATCAAAATAAAGTAATTATAATAATATAATTAAAAATGCTTATTTTTATATAAGTATTAAAAAATTTTGGATCAATATAAAACCATATATATGATTAGAACTTTTAATCCAATAATAAATTTCAAGATAAAATTAGTTAATAAAAATATATATTAGATATCGTAACACATAATATAAGTTATATTTATGTAATTCGATCTCGTGTATCAGTGAGGGATTAATTTACACTAACAATAACTCTTAGAAAGTTAGTTTCTCAATAAGTTCTTATAGGATACGAAATTAATAAATCAAATTATTGAATAATATGATATTGGTATAATTAATCATCGTGCACAATAAATTTTAGAAAATTTTGAAATTCATAGATATGTTATGTTGTAGTCAAAATTTACGGATATTTTAAACCATGTCTTATTCATTAAATCAATGTTATTTGATAAAGTTTACCAAATAACTTCCAAAATTTATGGAACTTTGCAGCATTCATTTATATAGTAAGAACTTTGATTTTGATGGTTATATTGATGAAATTCAATATCTATATGAAGTTATTTAGAGGTGTAACTTTTGCAACATTACTCGACTCAATAACTAGTGATAGAATGTGAATTTGACAAATGTGACTAATGAATGATGTGATATTAGTATAATCATCATGCACGATAAAGTTAATTTAGAAAATTTAAACATTTTATTTTATAGTAAAAAATTTACATATATTTAAAAAGCATCTTATGCGTCAATTTGGCATCGAATGATCTTCAAACATTTCAAAGCTTTTTAATCTACGAAAAAGACTTCATAGTTGAATTGATAGATTTAGGATCCGTTTGTTTAAAAGTTAAAGTAAGGTTTGTGAAACGGGGTTTGAAAAATTAGGGTTTATAAAAAGTGGTTGGGAAAATCGGGGTTTTGAAAATAATGATTTGTGTTTGGATAGTTTGTGGTAAAAGTGGGTTGAAAAATAGTAATTGTGTTTGGATGGAAAAAGTTTTGGTAACCTTGGGTTAGAAAAATAGAATTTAAGGATAAAATTACCAAAAAGGGTATTAGTTAAAAAGAGTAGTAATATACTATATTTTTTGGAAATAATATTAACAATTAAATATTAAAATATTCCATTTATAATTTGATCAACAAAATAAAAAATATTTATTAGTAATAATAAATAATAAATATATATTACTATAAATATATATTGCAACTAAAATTTAATATTATTAAATATATATTTTAATTATTTATTAATAATAATAATAATTGCATTCAGATTAGTAATATTAAATATATTATTATTAACAATTTATATTATACATACTAATTGGTAAATTGTGTTAGCACAATCGCATCCCTAATCGAGTCACGAACATTGTTCATACTCGAGGATAAGATTGTGTCAATTTCATAGTTTGCTATATGAAAAAAGTCATGTCACGAACATTGTTCATTTTATTGTTATTAATAATATTAATAACCCTAACTAATATCCTAATTAACATTAAAATCCTCTATTTAGGTATAAATTATATTCATTTAACTTGTTATTAACAATATTAATAACTCTAATTATTCTCCTAATTAATATTAAAATACCCTAATTATTCTCCTAATTGATATTAATATTAATAATCATATTTATTCTCCTAATTGATATTAAAATACCTTATTTAGATATTAAAATACCCTATTTACTATTATATTTACTACAGAGTTCAAAAAACAAAGTAACATGTTCGTATTAAATTGCTAAAAAATCTGTAATCTTATCTTTACTGAAAAGGATATTTGGAATGAAATGTTGAATATGTTCAAAGTTCTAACTACAAAGTTTAGCAAATACTTAGGCCGTGTAAAATCACCTCTAGTTTCAATCAAAAGTTAGAAAAGTTCTTTTCAAGTGGCTCTGAAGTTTATGTTTTCATTTTTACAAAAGTAGACTGAAGCAGATGGAACAAAATTCATTGATTATTACCATTCAAGATCATATAACAAATGAAACCTCATAGAAGGGAGAACAATCTAATAGCACTACCCACCAGAAACACTCAACACCACCCACAATCACCATCCACTCCACCACCCACGACCATCACTAGAAACACCTACCACAACCCACGACCACCACCACAAACCCTCATCCACCCACGACAGAACCTCGTCACCCATCACTGATGGCCAAACCACAATCCAACAACAGTCCAGAAAACCAAAAAAACTACAAAAAAAGGAGAAATGAGGGTTACCTTTAACAACAATGGAGGCCAAGCGAAAAAGCAGGAGAGCAATGGATCACAGAGGGCAAAATGGTCACAAGGGGATATAGCAGTTCACCTGATCAAACAGAGGTAGCCAAGTGGGTATCCAATGAGGCCACCAAGAAACGTCGTTAAGAACCCTACCAACGAAGAACGCCCAACGTCGACGGAGAATCAGGGACTGAGCCAAACGGAGCAGAAAACCAACAAAAATGGCAAACGGAGCTTCGCAAATGTAAATGGAGAACCAACGCGTAAGCAAACAGGCACTTAGTTTTTTTTAAGAAGCTAACTAGTTTTAGATCCTGTGTGTTGCACGGTAACTTTTTTTGACTTATATAAAAATAATTGTTGTAAAAATATTTAAGTTAACCATTTAGTTTAGACAATATATTGTTTGATTCATTAAAGGAATATAAAACATTAATAAGTTATTGTGATAATGAAACAATTTAAGTAAAAAAGAAATTTTGAAAAAACAATGAGCATGAAGTTACACATTATCCAATACAGGAGAATAAGCATGTAAATATTTTGTATTATGAGTTCAATTATACAAAGACAAAAATAGATATGGGAAGAAATTCTGAAATTTGTTCAAATAGGTGATGGAAATGTAAAATCATTCTGAAAAAAGAACTCGTGTGTTGTACGGTTAATTTTTTTGATACAGATAAAAATAGTTGCTTTAGAAATATTTAAGTTAATCATTCAGTTTAGATGATATAAAGTTCGTAGATGATAATCCGATCAATAGATTAACATGTTGATAAAAAACTGAAATGAAACAGAACTCTTATAAGATTTTATACATAGTTTTAGAAAAAAAAATTGATAAGTTGAGTTATCAATTACAATGCAAAAAATACATACCTAAGACAACTTAGAGAATATTTACCTATACACGATGTTAATGGTGTTGTTTGGAGAAATATCATCATGGTTTTCAAGTAGGATCCTTAGACCCTTTTTTGATTACACTCTTGACAATACAATATAATATTTGCCATGTAAAAAGATTGGTTGTGGTATATACAACCTAACATTTAAAAGAATTTGTCCTTGAGACTTATTTATTGTCATTGTAAATGACACTATCATGAGAAATGTTTCCTTTGAAATTTAACGGGAGAGTTTCTGAGGAAGGTATCATGCTCATTCTTGAAATGTTTCCTGTGTTGCGTACGATATTATACATTACTTATAAAATGAGTGTGAATATGCAAAGGGATTATATATCATTTATAAGATGATATATAATTTATTCATGTAGCAATAAGAACTTTGTCATAGAGTCATACTATGACATACATCTCCAATCTAAAAGCATTAAAAGTTACTTTGCATTGATGGAAAAATAAAACAAAATCATTGGAAAGATTAGAATCCAAACAGATATTCTTAAATGTTAAATATTAACATAAAAATAATAAATCTTAAATTAAATTAAATTAAAAATATTACTACTATTAAATATTACTATAATTAAATATTAAATGTTACGAATATAAATACTTGGGAATTGTCCCAAATTGACTTAAAAAAATATGTAACAACTATTTTAAGCTATTAAGAATGTCCCTTCAACTTATATGTTAAATTTGTTCACTATACATATTTATCTACTGCTATTGGGAATGGCCTTTTGGTTTATAAGAAATAGGTATATAAGTGAAACACTATGGTAACTAACAATGTAAACCATATTATTAGAGGCATTGCATTTGTTTGATGTTTCAATTCCCAAGACAGTAACTAACAATGTAAACCATATTATTAGAGGTATTGCATTTGTTTGGTGTTTCAGTTCCCAAGACAACTACATAGTCATGCTAATTAATGAAGGGTATATACAATAGTTGGCTAGTTAATGAGAGAACCTAGAGTGATGTTTAAGTTCCTAAATGCAATTTGTAATTACATTCAAGCATGCAAACTAATCACTCAAATTTTCTTTACAATGAATATACATCTACATGCATAATTGGAAATGATGCATTTTCCAAAATCTGTTTGATTAGGTTAATAAATAAAGAAATGAATATCTGCAATGTCCCAAAATTGACTTCCTTAAGTATGTACTCTTAAAAGCGATTATATTGATCTTATCTAAAACGGGAAGGGGAGAAAGTTGATAGCATTTCATGCTGTTAAGTTGAATTAACTAAATAACCATACACTTTCAACTATGTTTGGATTGCTATTATTTATTTAATCTAAGAATGTGCATTTGACCTTGAGATACTTGAAACTACAGTAAATATAATTATAACTTGCAAGTATATATATAATTTGCAAACATAAGAAGTATAACCCATAAAGTGTCATCATGCACAACACAAAAAAAAACACTGTCTTCCATGTATCATTCATTTATAAAATCCAACAAAAGACCATCTACGTTTAAACAAAAAATCTCCTACTAAGATGAAAAACGTAATCCGCTAAAAGGTCTAGATAGAAAAATATTTATTTTGAAAGCTTAAAGTATAGAACATGAGTACTGACAAAAGGCTTCCCAATCAATATCCTACCTCCATTCTTGAAATTGTGGTTGACACAGAACTCATGCTAGCCTATATCAAGATGAACTTCCCATAGCCTTCTACCAATCCAACAAACTTCAATGGACCACACATGAAAACCTCTTTCCATCCTCACATGAATGATTCGAGGCTTTCCTTTGAGAACGACAAAAGCAAAATTTGAAGGTAAGTCTTGCAAAAGAGACAACAAAGCCAATGGACATTTTCAAAGCTTCAAAGTCAAAGCAACTACAAAAATAAAAGGTGACTTTACTATGAAGATGAGAAATACAACTAAGATAGTAGGAGAAAATCAAAATACTTACATAATGGTGAAGGGTTAAGAGAAGTGAAGGGTTTCAAATAAGATTCAACTTAAATAGTTAATGAAATTCAAAATTAAATATCAAATAATAGTGATTCCTATTTTGTATTTAACTTGAATAAACTTAAATATTTTATTAAATTAGAAATTAAATATTAAATAATGATAAATATTAAATATAATGTTAAATACTAAATAATGTTGATTTTTGACCCCTTAGTTCACAGATAGTAAGAATTATAAGGGTAATCCAACAATTAAAAGACATTGCATTAATTTACGCTAAATTCCAACGACACTCATTCATAAAATGTAAAACCCTTCAATTTTTTGTTAATGCTATCGAATATATTTGACTAACATAAAACATAAATAATATACATATATATATATATATAGTTTGAGTAGATCATTTGAGGTTTATAATTTAGATCTTGACTATTTTTTTTTGTAAATCAAAGGGTATATTAGTTTTTAAATTTGATATATTTGCTAAACTATTTTGATGTGATGATTTAACCTTGGAACAGTAGAGTGATGCAATCCCAATGTATTTTTCCTTGTCATGTACCTGGTACAAATTTTGTATTTGTGATGCTTCAATTGTAAAATGTGTGACAATATAATGAAAGGTAAAGCATCATTTTCTATTATATAAAATGTTGGAGGAAAACTTTTGTATCATATTTAAAAATATAACAACTGAGTTACCATAACAATTTACATGATGATATGTGTACGAAACAATATATGATAAATCCATATATGCATCAACCATTCATATACTAAAAAAAATTATTTGTATTTTTCATATAAAAAAGATGATAATATCAACATACCTTGAATGATATCCGATCGATGGATTAACATGTTGGTAGAAAACTGAAATGAAACAAAACTATTATAAGATTTTATACATGAAGTTGATTTTACTTTTACAAAAGATTTATTTACTACCATATTCTTACAGTGCATCTGCATCTGGCGAAATCTCACAGTATCATGATCATCAGAACATATCTTTCTAATACAAAATGTTAATAGGAGTTTAGATACTTTAGATGGCCGGATGAAAACTTTGAAGATAAAAAGCTTGTCCATCATATCAATTAATAATTTGGGATACACTACACTATAAATTTCACCGTAATTATTAATTAATAACACATAATATCTCATTAATTAATAATACACATAATATCTAATATATATAAAATTTGAGTAAAGCCCAAAAAATAGAATTTTAACCTTTTCTTTCAAAGCAAATAGTAGTCTCATTCATCTATGGGGAATTGTAGAAAGTAGACCAAAGCATATCACTATTCATGTGTTGGTTACATCCTTATATACATGCTATGTGGGATGTCATTATAATGATTTTCTACACTATCAAATATATATTTACAAAATAAAAAAATATATAAGAAAGTTAATGACATGATAAACACAGTTGCCTCATGGGTGTAAGCATTCTCGTAAAACGCAAGGCACATGTGCCTTGATATATGTCCCTTGCTCTGTGTATATGCCTATATATGAATTAAAAATGGAATATCAGGAAATCTCATCAATAACTTGGTAGGAAAACTGTGATAAGCATAAGATAAACAATGCAAAATTTTCCAGTTTGAAAGGGAAAGGAAAATTAGAAGCTAGTTAATGGCAAAAGGTGTACACCTATAGTTTTATCAACCATTCCAACTTGGAGTATGGTGCTAAGAAGGTCCCCATTTTCAAATGGGACCAAAGCTTCCACCCAGACCATGGAATTCTATGGAAGAATAACAGAATCCTGATAAGAAAATGTAAAAATTTCTAACAAAGTGGACAACATGATACCGATATCAAAACCTAGAAAAGTATATTTAAATCTGTTTAGATATGTTTCAACTATGTACCTTTAGCCTGTCTTGAACGACATTACAGAATTCTGGCAAGCCATCACCAGTTAAAGCAGATATGCATACAACATCCTTTTTTTTTCAGCTTCTTGCCTTTTTCTGTGGATCGCTAGCTTGATCAACCTGCCAGAATTCATGCTTAGCTTGATTTAATACATAAATAAACTTGCCTCTTTATATCGAATCAACATAATTAAGCTTGTCACTACATTCCAAACAACAATAAAGGATATACATCAGACCATATGACACTGAACTAGATTAGAAATAAGATTTAAAGCATACACACATATATTCTGGAATTTTAAATACAAAGAAATGAGAAAGTATCTCATGCAACAGATCATGAATATTAAATTCAGCCACAAAATGATGTGCTGTTGTGTAAAGAAACTATAGTATTCTACTATATAAACTAAATAAAGCAACTAATAAAAGGAAAGTGATTTTCAAGCTCAAAGATGTAACGCTTCATCGTTTCATATTCAGGAGCACATTCTTCCATCGGCTTCTCTTTCCCAAGGACAACATCACTCACTTTGGATTGCATATCTTGTCAAAACTCACATACACAGTTATGAAACTTATATAAAACCTAGATGGACAACACATTTGAGGAAGATTTCACTCAGATATTTCAAGTTAAATGTATTCATATTCAATAGAGGGTAAGATGGAACCAGAAAAGACATGCAACTGAAATTTTTTCAAATGAAGCATTAAGCATTATTAAAAACACAAACAATCTTAAATAAAAAATATTAAAAAGCTGAATATATGAAGATGAGTTTTAGATAGGAAAAAAGGATTTGTGAGACCAAAAGGATATAGACATGAAGATACCAAGACTGAACCAAGAGGGCAGATTGTGATATTGACATAACTCATATGAGTAGATAAAATTAGAAGACTACCCATTGTAATTTACCATTTCTTTAAATATCGAAAACTTCCAAATGAAACCATGACAACGAAAATATTTCAAATCATGGTATATTATTATATTATATTATAAACAGCGCGTGTAAAATGAACATCTAGCAAACTTTTATAAAATTAGCCACGGTTTTGTAAACCCTGCTAATTATATAACATGTTTTAGGAATTAATTAAATTAATCCATTTAAAATAAAATATTACTTTTTCGTAACCTTAAAATATTTACTTTGTAGCGTCAATCTAGCAAGTAGATATTTTCCTCAAATATATCGCAAAAAATATCCAAATTAAACCACTATAATAATAATTGTTCAAATAATGCTATATCATTAATTTATAAACACATATAAAATGAACATCCATGGATAATTAAAAGTAACAAATGAATCAGTAATTTTTTTTATAGTATGATTCAGTAATTAAATTGAATTGAATACATGTTTAAAGTGTAATAAAATTTAACCTTATTGTAAATCCAGAATGGTTCATACATTCTCAAATAAACTTAACAATTAATTGACACGCGACAAAACCTTTAACTTGAAGCGAACAACCTTACAACTACAATTAAATCCATATTTGTTGAAGGCCTCAGGAATGATGAATCCAACAATAGTAAAGAGACCTTTTTGCTCAAAGATCTTTTGTTAAGACCTGCCACCAAATGAAACCATAATTTAACAAATTATTTGTGTACCCATCAATAATATGATTTCTAACATAACTTACCTATAATATGATTTCTAAAAAATAAAAGTATCATGCCCATCAATAAAATCAAAAGAGCTCTTGAATTCATTTATTAAATTGAGAAGGGAGAAGTCGTTGAATGCATGTTTACCCTGTAACACCCCTATTTTTATTTTTATATTAAAATTTTGAAGGAATTAAATTATGATTTTTTAGAACTTTTTAATCTACGTATTATTTATGATTTTTTAATTTTTTTTGGAAATTTTGAATTATTTTAATAAAATAATATATTTTAAATAATTTTAAATTCATATAAAGTGACTTAAAATTAAAAATATTTATAAGAAAGTGAATTTAAATTATAAATTTTTTTTCTAAAATCCATTTCAAGTAGACTTATCTAAAAATTATCGGTTTGAGAAAAATCTTGATTTTTTCCAATTGTTAAAAAATTAGAAACGTATCAATAAATTTTTATTAACAGAAAATTTTAGATTTTTAAAATTTAAACTTTATATTACTTATTATAAAATTAGTGAGGATTGATATAATATCGCTAAATTTTAAAAAGGACTCATTTTGAATATTTAAAATATACCGAGTGAAAGATTACTATTTGGCTTAATAATTCAGCCGACAATTAGTATGTAAAATACTGTGTATGTACGAAATTTTCAAAAGATGTACAGTAACCAGAATTTAAATTTCAGAAAATGCACAGTACTTTTATATTAAAATAATGAAATGCATAGTAATTTTGTTTCCTATAAATACCGAATGAATTCTTCTTTAAAATTTACAATTTCAGATTAAGTTTTCTTAATATAGTAGTGCTAGTGAGATAGTGGTGGAAGTAAGAGAGAAATAAATATTTTTGGAAGAAGGTTCTGCTAAAATTCTAAGATAAGAATACGTCTCTCTTATATTTTTTAGAGTTATTTTCATATCGTTTTTAGAAATCTATTATTATACTGAATAGTAAAATACTATTTCAATAGTAAATTACTATTTAAATAGTAAATTACTATTTACTCTTACTATTTACCTTTACTATTCATGTTTTACTATTTACTGTTACTATTTACGATTTACTATTTACTGTTATTATTCACGATTTACTATTTACTGTTACTATTCACGATTTACTATTTACCGTTACCATTCACGTTTTACTATTTACTGTTACTATTCACTATTCAAAATTTATCATTTTTGCTTTAAGTAGTAATCTTAATTTTCATCTTATGCTTATACTGAAATAAGATTGGTATTAATATTTCTAGAAATCAGAGGCGTAAAATAAACTCTCTTTTGGTAACAATTCAAGGTAAGAGGGAGTGAGATAAGAATATAATATGAAAAGACATAAGAATAATGGGAGGAGTCCCCTACTCCTTTTAAATTTAATAATATTATTATTTTAAAATATTAACTCTTTAACTTAAAATTTATAATAAATTTTAAATTAAATATCTGATGTAAGTAACTCTAACATACCTATACAAGGACCTGTACTTTTATAACCTATATGAACTGGACTATACCTATGCAAGGACTTGGACCACTATGCCCATATGGACTAAACTATACCTATGCAAGGACTAGATTATATGGACTTACATAGACCTATGCGAGGAATTGACCAAAAAGACTCAAATTGACTATATTATTAACCATTAGACTTTGAATTATAATATTTATAAATGATGCTTTATTGACTTGATTTTGATTGATTATTTTTGTGATTGTTAATTATTTATGATTGTTAATTGTGATGGATGATCTTGTAATGTGGAGTTTGAGCATATAGCAAGCATGACGGAAAGCTAAAACTCAGTAAAAATTTTCTTACCTTACTCCTTAAATTCTAAGAAAAAGTATTATTTTATTTTTTTAGTCTTTTATTTCTTTTTAGAAATTATTTTCATTGATTTTACTTTTAATCTTTAAAAATCTAGTATTTATTTCAAAAGAAGTCATTTTATAAAAATTAATTAATTCTTGAAAACTTTTATAATTTTAAGTATTTTTTTTAATTTAAGAATTATTATCTTTAAGTAAAATAAAATTTTTAAAAGTAAATTATTTTGTTTCAACCTAATAACTAAAGATATTTGGAAAAAATTGAGATTTCTAAATACGATATTGTTAAGATTCAATTTTAAAAAAATATATATGTAAAGTTTTCTATGATAAGTATTGAGATATTTAAGGCTTGGAAACTCAATTTTGGTAAGAATTAAAAACTGTACCAAATTTATTTCTGTGGGACAGAAATTCAGAGAATTGAGAAAATGTACAGTTTATTGAAATGATGTTGTAAACCTTTAAGGTATTTAATAATTGAGTTTTTAAAAGCCTTAACCAACTAAATACGCGAGTAGTTCATGTATCATGAATCATTAAAGTGAAAATAAATGATATTGTTTAGGGACGGATTATAGAAACCGAGGATACATTAGAGGAGGCTTAATTTTGAGCCTTGGGATGAGAGGGTGTGAAAGGGTGCTTCAGGGGACCTGGGGTAACTCCCTAGTGTCGGGTACTTTCACATAAAAACTTTCTCAATCTGACTAGTCTCTAAGTGTTTCCATGCCAGTTGAGCTATTCATATTATTATTATCCAGACTTATGGAACAGTGTAAACTCCTGGTTGGCCCAGTACAAATTAAAATTTAAGGGCCCACATATATAGGTAAGTTATGATGAAGATATTGCATAACATTCACGCATTCATAATTGATTGTGTATGTGATTGTGATTGTGATTGATATTATTATATATTAGTTTGTGAAAACTCTTTGTTCCTTATGTCTTATTCAAGAATATTATATTCTGTTTCTCACTCATTTCTCTATGTTTTTGTTTCATATATTCTAAATTGATGGTTCAGAGGGAAGGATCGAAGAATCTCGGCAGTAAATATAGCACGTTCTAGAAAGGGAGCTCGGTATGAATACCGTGGTCCAATGAATAAATAATGTTAATAAGTAACTGCTTCTGGGCCATGGAGTTTCCTCTCTTTCTTATAATGTTTAATGCTTATTTTCTTCGGATGAATGTACAATTACTTTATAAAGTTTTAATAATATTTATGAGGTATTTCAGAAATAATATATGTAATTTATTCCGATAGTTTCTTTTTAACAATCATATTTTAAAAAAAATTTACAAATGTTTCTATAATTTATTAAAGTGTAATAGAGGGTGTTACATACCCTGGTAAGCTATGTTATGGATACAAAACGCAACCTGCCATGATTGTTGACCAGGTGAAGTCAGCTTCCCTAAAATGATGAAGTTAAATAGGTAAAACTGAATTTAGATACCCAACTAACGAGTAAATCCTCACCTTAACGGTTTTGTAAATCCCCCCGGGCTGGTACATTGATTTCAAGTAGCATGGAAGAAGAGCAGTGTGCCAGTCATTGGCAATAAAGACAACATCTTCCCCTGCCAGAAGACAGAAAAAGCTTGTAATATATATATTTTTTTCTTTATCTTAACTGAAGATTTGGGATCAAGGAATAAACCAGAGAGCCATAACATATGGTCCTAAGAAATATTTGTTGTTGTTTAAGTTCAAAATTCTTAGTGCCTCAAGTGTAGTCTGGAAATTGTTCAACACATTAATAATGTCATGTCAACAGTTAATATAAAGGAGTTGCAATTCACAGCTATCAGGTCCCAAATGCGTACTTCTCTCAATAAACATCGAAATTAATACAAATCCAAGTTCACATAAATATTTCCAACAACCATAAACCAAACCAGAAAATGGCTGTTAAAGTGATTCATTAATGTACTTTACCATCAACAAATATTTATGTAGGGTAAACTAAAGTGAGAAAGTTCAAAGATTAAAATGCTACTTGGCACAATAAGCTGAATCTGAGTTGGTTATCATCATAATCCTCTCCAGCCATTGGTCCATAGAGTTTTGATCCGGTCTTGCCCCATACCTTTCAAAAATCAAAATACAAAAAAAGATTAAAAAAATCAATTTTACCTGTCACAGTATTTAACATTCTTATAATATACCATATTTACTACATTTTGTGAATGGTTGATGACAAAAACAGTTACCTTTTCAAGGAAAATTGGGTGATCCATGAAAACACGATCAACTCCTCATTTGTAGCAGTGAAAGAAACGCACAGTTTCTATTTTATCCCTGACTCTAACCTACCAACACCCAAAAAAATTGAAACAATTAAATCATTAACCAGGAATAGCTCCTAGATTTACACACACATATCCATGACGATATCAAAAGAGTTACCTCCGCCACCACACCAGTGTTCCATGCATCCTTGTACTCCTTGTAATGGTGTTAAAAATAGTGTTAACATCCTCATCATCAATTACCAAGCTAACTAACAAACTGCTATTTTGCATAATAAACTGTTAAAAGAGTGACAAAGTTTCTGCCATAAATTCATTCTCTGGGAAACCAATACCATTTGCAGGTGACAAATTAAAAGAAAATTTGGGACCCTCAAATAAGTAAATAAAGTGTCTTTTAATGAACACTAAATAACACTAGTGTATTTTGTAATTTTCTCTGCTCCATACTTGGAAGAGCACACTAAGATATTGTAAGGAATCAATCTGAAAACAACAAGGAAATACATTGATAATTAAGTTAGAAAAGGTGTAAAGGTACATAGATATTTAACATCAAAGATAGAATGATAATTCATTAATACCAACCTTTGGTGAAGGTAGTGAAGAAGAAAGTTTCTCAAGAAGCATAGGATTGACAAATGGCTCAAAAAGAGTCGTAGAAAAGATTGCAGATTGTAGAAAAGTAATCAAATCATATAATAAAGCAGGGCTAAAATAAGATAGACTCACATTTTTACATGCAACATATACAACACTATCATAGATTACAATTGCATTTGAGAAATATCAGAGATGATGCTTTATTTTAGGATGACAGTAAGCCATAATTGCATGAAATGAATGCTCTATGCACATACACATACATAAAAAGATGTAACTTTGTACTTCATTTCCTTTATTAGGTAAAAGAAACAGGGTAGAAGGACACTATATTCTTAAAAGGAGACAAAAATAAGAAACAAAGCATTCAACCAAGCAGGGCTATCTAATTCTAAAATATGTTGCTCCACAAAGTACAAACACAGAAAAATGAAATCAAAGAGAAGAACCACTACTAAAGATCAATATCAAAGAGAAAGAGGAAATGAAGATCAAATTGCAAAAATCTGTCCTTTAAGAAAGCAGCATAACTGCATGTAGACTTTAGTAATCATTGATAAATCTCTTTTAAGGCCTCTAACTCTTAATTCGGGACATTTTCCTATAAAAATAAAAGAAGCATTTAGCTTGAACCGATGCAATATCTAATGTTTATCTACAGAGGTTTATAGCAAAACAGCTGTCTGTATTCATAAAGAAAGAAAGAGCAATTAAAATCATAAAACTATTTTACACACGTCCAGTTTTATAATCCTGAACTCTTGGCAAAAAATCCAAAATTTTTTTAATTAAAAAATGTGAAAGTGAAAATACAAAAAGAGTAGCAAATTTTTAAATTCCAGAGGTTCACATCAAATACTAAATGGCTAATTATAAAAAAATGCAACCACTAAAAGCAAATCGTCACAAAATTTGAATGGTGAATGAAAGTTCAACATACCATCAAAGACCTTGATAGGTCATCTCTTTGCACATTAGTATCTCCATTGCCTGGCTGATAAAGAAACACAAAAAAATTACAGATAAATAACACAAAAGAAATACATTGATAATTAAGTTAGAAAAAGTGTAAAGGTACATAGATATTTAACATCAAAGATAGAATGATAATTCATTAATACCAACCTTTGGTGAAGGTAGTGAAGAAGAAAGTTTCTCAAGAAGTAGAGGAATGACAAATGGCTCAAAAAGAGTCGTAAAAGAGAATGCAGACGTAGAAAAGTAATCAATTCATATTATAAAGCAGGGATCAAATAAGATAGACTCACATTTTTACATGCAACATATACAACGCTGTCACAATATTATATATGATGTGATGTTCCACTTACCAAAAGAAGATCAAGACTAGCTGGCTCAAGATTTGGAACCACAGTTTTCAGATCCTGCAAAGTACAATATAAGATTAAACTCTTGGCATTTCCTATAAACAAGATTTAGCAGAGGGTGACACCTGTGTTTGTATCTATTCACTCTCTAATCAAAATCTCTATAAGCAATCAGACAAAAGCATTGTGTTTAAAAGAAATGTCAAATGCTTCCTAATTGGATTATTTATCTCCCTGTTCTTAATGACAAGTGAAAAAGGTTATAGGAAATACTTGACAATAGATTATTGATGCAAATAAACTTTAAACATACCAGCAGTTCCTGGTATGTAGCATAATACTGTGGATATCTTGCCCTTGACCCTCCAAAGGCCTCTTGCCAGCTATCAATAAGAATTAGTATCTTTTGTCTGACTTGATAATCAGGCTATAATTGGCATAATAAATATCATAACCATAAACATAAACACGTTTTACAAGATGAAAGTGGGTTGAAAAAGGAAGATTATTAAAACATCTAAGAAGTGACGATACCTTCTTCTTTGCAATTTTCACCATCTCGTGAAGAACATCTCTTTCTACAACATGCATGTGGACTATGCCCCCACAATTGAACATTGATGCAACTATTTGAACCCTTTCTTTAAAACACATTAAACAAAATACTAAAACAAAATAATTAATAAATTATAAAAGCCTGCATATATGAAATAAATATTAGTGTATCATCATATCATATGTATTCAATAAGCCGAGGAACTAAAATTCAAATAAACTCCTGATGCTACAAATATGCATAGCAATAACAATTATCAAGATATATTGCTAGTATTAAATATCTTTACCTAACAATGAGGAAGAATGCTTAAAGCTGCTTTGACATTCTATCCGTTGTATACCTTCAAACTAATTAAATCTTGGGGGCAATGCTCAAAAAGTTCTACAACAAAATAGTCTTAAAGGCTAATTTAAGCCCTACATGCCTACAACTTTTATATATCATGAACTCATAGAATGAATAACCTCAATGATGTAGAGAGAACAAAATTTCAAGTATTTTAAGCTTGTGTTCTACATGAAGTGCACACAAGCTGGGCCAATCAGGGCCTGAAGGTAGAGAATGCCACCACAAAGTTGTAACACCCCTATTTTTATTTTTATTTATTACAGAAAATTTTATATTAAAATCTTGATGGAATTTGATCATAGACCTTTAGAAGTTTTTGATCAGTATATTTTTTCAGAATTTATTAAAAAAATATTTAAATTTTTTTAAAAAAAATGAAATTACTATTCAAACCTCCTAAATTTCTATTTGCACCACCCCTTAATAATTGCACTTTTGAAATTTTCAAACTTTAGACAGTAATTCATATGAAAATTTTGATTCTTGCACAGTATTTTTATAATAAAAATTCAAACGCACAGTGAAAATTTTTAGTATAAATAGGGAGGCGGGGAACAAAGTTTTCCGTCAAAAATTAAGAACTTAGTAGTGTTGGGAAGAGAGTGCTAAGTGAAGGGAGGAAGATATTCTCCAAAGGAAAAAGGTTCTGCCAAAATAATAAGATAAGAATACCTCTCTTTTATATTTTTTAGGATTATTTTCATATCGTTTTAGAAATCTATTAGTATACTGGATACAATATTATTTTAAGTTACTATTCTGAATAGTAAATCACTATGTCAACAGTAAAATACTATTCTAAATAGTAAATTACTATTTAAATAGTAAATTACTATTACGAATAGTAAATTACTATTTACTATTACTATTTACTATTACTATTCATGATTTACTATTTACTATTACTATTTACGATTTACTATTTACCATTATTATTCATGATTTACTATTTACTATTCACTATTCAAAATTTACCGTTTCTATTTTAAGTAGTAATCTTAATTTTCACTTTTTGCCTTTAATGAAATAGATTGGTATTAATATTTCTAGAAATCGGAGGCGCAAAGCAAACTCTCTTGTAGTAACAATCCAAGGCAAGGGGGAGTGAGATAAAAATATAATATGAAAATACATAAGAATAATGGGAGGAGTCCCCTACTTCTTTTAAATTTAATAATATCATTATTTTAAAATATTAACTTTTTAACCTAAAATTTATAATAAATTTTAAATTAAATATCTAATGTAACTAACTCTGACATACCTATGTAAGGACCTGGACTTTCATACGACCTGAACTGAACCTATGTAAGGACTTAGACTAGTTTGACCTATAAGGACTAAACTATACCTATGCAAGGATTGGATTATATGAACTTATATAGACCTTTGCAAGGAATGGACTATAAAGACTCAAAATCAATTTTGATAATTTAAATAACCATTAAAATTTGAATTATATTTAATTGATTTGATTATAATTATTAGTATTTGATTATTATTGATGATATTTAATTTCGATCGATATTTTTTGATTGTGATTGATGATATTGTGATTGATAATATTTGATTATGATTGATGATCTTGTGATATGAAGTTGAGCATATAGCAAGCATGACAAAAAGCTAAAACCCAGTAAGAATTTTCTTACCTTACTCTTTAAATTTTTATTATTTTAAATCTTTTAATTCTTCTTAGAGATTATTTTTATTAACTTTACTTTTAATATTTAGAATAAAAAAATTAGTATTTATTTAAAAAGAAGTCATTTTATGAAAATTAATTTATAAAAAGGTTGAGATAATTAAATATTGAATTAAAGAAAAATTTTATAATTTTAAGTATTTTTGGTTAATGATTTAAAGATTATTCTCTTTTAAGAAAATAAAAATTTTCAAAAGAAAATTATTTTCTTTTTCTAACTTAATGACTAAAGATATTTGGAAATGATTGAGATTTCTAAATTCGATCTTGTTAAGATTCAATTTGAGAAATATTATGTAAAGTTTTATATGAGAAAGTTTTGAGATATTTAAGGCTTCAAAACTCAATTTCAGTGAGATTCGAAAACTGTACCAAATTTATGTCTGTGGGACAGAAATTCAGAGAATTGAGAAAATATACAGTTTATTGAAATGATGTTGTAAACCTTTAAGGTATTTAATAATTGAGTTTCTAAAAGCCTTAACCAATTAAATACGCGAGTAGTTCATGCATCATAAATCATTAAAGTGAAACAAAATGATATTATCTGGGGACGAATTATAGAAACCGAGGATACATTAGAGGAGGCTTAATTACGAGCCTTGGGATGAGAGGGTATGAAAGGGTGCTTCAGGGGACCTGGGGTAGCTCCCTATTGTCGGGTACTTTCACTATAAATTTTTTTCAATCTCACTAGTCTCTAAGTGTTTCCATGCCAGTTGAGCTATTCATATTATTATTATCCGGACTTATGGAACAGTGTAAACTCCTGATTGGCCCAGTGTAAATTAAAATTTAAGGGCCCACATATATAGGTAAGTTATGATGAGGATATTGCATAACATTCATGCATTCATAATTGATTGTGTATGTGATTGTGATTGATATTATTGTATATTAGTTTGTGAAAACCCTTTATTACTTATGCCCTATTTGGGAATATTATATTCTGTTGCTCACTCCTTTCTCTGTGTTTTTGTATCATATGTTTTAAATTGATGGTTCAGAGGGAAGGATCGAAGAATCTCGGCAGTGAATATAGCACGTTCTAGAAAGGGAGCTCGGTATGAATATTGTGGTTCAATGAATAAATAATGTTATTAGGTAACTGCTTCTGGGCCATGAAGTTTCTTCTCTTTCTTATAATATTTAATATTTATTTTTTGGATGAATGTAAAATTACTTTATAAAGTTTTAATAATATTTATAAGGTATTTCAGAAATGATGTATGTAATTTATTCCGATAGTTTCATTTCAACAATCATATCTTTTTTTTAAAAAAAATTACGAATTTTTATAGAATTTGTTAAGGTGTAACAGAGGGTGTTACAAGAGTAGTGTCCACCAAATCCGCATGAATTTGAAATGGCTGAAATTAAGAAAAACACTCATTAGGTGTCCAAGTTATGGCATGTGAAAATGCAAAAAAAACATGGTTATTTAATTATTTAGGATCTTACCAACATTAACTTCATGTTGTTGCTTGGCATTTGCCATTGTGTCAAAATCAGTTACGGGTTCTGGATTCTACACTTAAGACCAAGTACATAATGTAACTATATCACAACATTTTAATTAAAAACATTGGAGTAAAAAAATTAAACTGAATAATTCTACATAGTTCTCAAAGGAAAAATGGGACAATTAAAGCCACAACCATTTTGTCCTCTTCATTCACTCAGCAACGAAACACAACACTACTTAATAATAAGATGACAATCAACATTATCACAATCTTCATTGTGGTCTGGCTTGAACAAGCCAAGGTACAATAATATTTTCAGAAACAATTTTTTCCAAAGCAAGAAATAGAACCCGCATATAACTAAAGAAAGGAAAAAAAATATGGACATTGATAAGTAAAAATTTACAATCTCAAAAAAGCCCATGCAATCAGTTAAAAATAATCCTGATCTGGTCTCAATACCAGTATCCGTTCTACAAGACATGTTTCAACATCTTTGACAGTTTGCCAACGTGCAACTGGTGTCATCGGTATACATCCGGACTCTAATTCCGTATCAGGCGCTCTCCCTATACCGGTTGTCCAGGATAACACCATGACACCGGATAACATACACGTCACCATACAGAAGACAAAGGGCATTGCTACAGGGACCGATCAATAATTCCCCACACTACGAGCCAAAATCTGCTCACGTGAATGATCAACTTGTCCCCTAAGACCAGCCTACACTCCCTACACTCAATATAAAATAGCCACTTGACCCAATCATACAGGTAAGTGCACAATAAAATAATAATTTATAATATTATTAGAGGTTAGTGGTTCCCCACTAACGAATCCTCGAATATCGAGCCAATCAGGTATATGAACTCTCTTCATCAATGGAGAGGGGGATCTTCGACTATTTTTAAAAACTTACAATTACTCTCTGAAAACATTCCTCACTTGGAATATTATCACTGACTTGAGCGTCGGAGAATCTTTGCAGGTGACACCACTTTTCGCCCACTTCAAAGCGTGAGGACGGTGTGAAGGACCTCCAGGACGCCCAATCCGCCCTCTTCATACAGAGACATCGGATATTTAGACCGGATACTCACATAACCGGTTCTCAGAGACGTAATCCTTTCACTATTTGTGACTGCCCCGACACCGGATCTCTTGACCCCGATTCAGGATAGATCATTGGCACGCCCGGTGGGACACAGTAGAGTTATTCCCATATCCTACGAAAGGACAAGTGATTATCCATGGAAGGTGAAGCATATGACTTTGTGGAGAATCAACCTGAAGGCAGAACCAACACGAACGCCTTCAGAAAGCTTAACTTCGATTCTCAAGGGGCAGCTCAAAGATGGTGGTACCAGTGTCTAGCCCCGATCCTCATGATGAGTTGATTAGTCAACTCCAGAAAGAACTCACAGAATTACGAAGAGAGAAAAGGCAGAGTGAGGACAAGGAGTCATCTCGCACAAGAGACACTCCCCATACAATCGATGGAGAAAAATCCACAACTCTCCAATACTCAAACATCCCCACGTTTGAGGGGAGAGAACAGACCCACGATTTTGATGATGGAGCTCCTCGAGGGAAGAGGGAGCTAATTACAGCACCCCCAGTAATTTACAAACTCAAAGTTCCTTTTTCAAGGAGGCTTATGAGTATCCACATCCCCAAACATCTGCAAACCACTCAGCCACTCTCCATTGGAAAGTATAATGGCGAAACTGATCCTACTAAGCATCTTGATGCTTACGTATTTGAAGCCATGTACTTAAGGGCTGATGAAGACATGATGTGTCGGATGTTCCCATGAACATTGTTAGAAGAGGCCCTCGGCTGGTTCAAAGGTTTACCCTTAGGATCTATAGATTCCTGGGCTGAAATGGCGGTTATTTTTGAAAATCACTTTGTCATCTCTAGAGATGTTCCCAGGACATCTCATACTTTAGCCCAAATCAAGCAGGGCGAAAATGAAACCTTAAAGGATTTCCTGAAGAGGTTCTACAAGGAAGCATCCCTGGTTCCTAACCTCACAGAATCCATTAAGCTGCATATCGTTATTGAGGCGTTGCAGCCAGGATCAGCCTTCACTCTCTCACTAGCAAAAAGCCCGCCAACAACATTTGAGGAGTTTAGGAAAAAAGCCTCAAAATATGTGGGTATAGAGATGCACCTAGAGGCTATGGCTGCAAAGAAAAATCCACCAACGCCACCTTTACAGCCGCAGAGAGATAAGGAGAAAATGAGGTCAGAACGCATGGAGAGGCCGTTGAACAACCCCAAAGTTAACAACTCCTCTCCTCGACCTCGAGAAAGATGTGTCAATTCCTTCAGCCATTATGCACCTCTAACAGCCAGGCCATCTCAGATTTTGAGAGAGGTAGGATGGCCAGCATTCAGCATCTATGGCATTAGGAGACCAGCCCCTGTGAAGAGACCAGGGAATCCCTGTAAGTACTGTGATTTCATGAACAGACGGGTCATTCTACTGATGAATGCCAAGCTCTAAAGAACGCAGTCGAAACGTTAATTAGAGAAGGCAAACTAAAGTAGTACCTGTTCAAAGAAAAATCCTTTGACAGGGTAGATCGGAATGAGAAAAGAGAAAGAGATCCAGACGATGGGGATGACAATAACCGTAATCCGGTTAGAAAGTTCTCTGCTGTGGAGAAATAGAAAGGTGCAATGACTGATGATATAGCACACAGAGATGACATGCCTCAGCAACAGCGTCAAGGCCGACGTGAAGTCATTGATATGATCGCTGGAGGGTTCGCTAGGGGAGGAGCTTCAATTACAGCCCGTAAGAATCATCATAGAATGATTCTGTCTGTACAAGGAAAAGTTAAAGACAATCGTCCTTACAGAGGAGGGGTTGAAGCTCCAATAATTTCATTCTATGATGAGGATTTTGGTCCTACCATTCTTGGTGGAGACGATGCTGTAGTCATCATTGCAGTGATAGCCAACAAGGACGTCCGAAGAATCCTTGTTGACCACGGAAGTTCCTGTGATATTATTTTTTATAATTGCTTTAAAAGAATGGGTTTTAATGACTCAGACTTACAGCCTTACACACAGGAACTAACAGCTTTTAATGGTGCAAAGCAACCAACAAAGGGGTATCTTGACACCCTCATCTCTTTTGAAGGTGAGCCAGGGGCCAAAACGGTTAAATCCAGAGTGTTGGTGATTGATGTTGAGTCACCATTTAATGGCATCATAGGCCGCCCCACCTTGAATGCTATGGAGGCAGTCGTGTCAACTCTACACCTCCTTATCATGTTTATCGATAAGGACAATGTTGTTTCGTCCATCCGAGGTGACCAAGAGATGGTCAGGTACTGCTACAACCTGAGCCTAAATATGACAAAGTTGGAAGCCTCCAATAAAAAGAGGAAACTCAACGATTCTGGAACAGCTGCTGGTTCTGTGAGACTTGTCGACCTGGACCCTAGGGCGGATTTGAACATTGATCCGTCCAACCCATCAAAGCCCACACCGAATGGAAGTTCCAGGGACATCGTATTGGGAGATTCTCCAAAAAAGGTCACCCATATTAATGACAAGCTAGATACAGAAATGGAGCAGCGACTGTTGATGCTCCTACAGGAGTTCAAAGACCTCTTTGCATGGACCGCAACCGATATGCCTGGCATAGATCCTGCTTTCTGCTGTCATAAATTATCCGTCTACCCAGAGACGAGACCAGTTGCCCAAAAGAAGAGAAGATTGGGACCAGAGAAACAGAAAGCAGCTTGCCAACAAATTGAGGAATTGCTGAAGGCTGGATTTATCAAGGAAATCCGTTATTCCTTTTGGCTCTCAAATGTAGTAATGGTCTGAAAATCCGTCATACATGTATATTGACCTTTCATCCGGTGTATGACATATCCGTTCTGATGGAAGTGGAGCCAACACCATAAAACGCTCCTTGTATTTTTCATTTTTGAAGACTGTAAAGCGAGGCTCCAACCTTGCTCCGTCCTCCCTAGCGTGGATGGACGGTGTGTCACGAAATTCATCAGCCACCCAGCTATATGGACGCTTCTGTTGGAACTTTACCCAGTCAATCCGGTGTGCAACTACATTACACAGTCCGGAAGCTGTCTTCAAGATATACTGTTGAGAAGGTGCTCCACCACTAGAAGTGTTTTCTCCGGTCATCTGCTTTACAGCTAATTTAAAAGCCTTCGTGCTGCGGTAAAAACTCACATCATCAGAGAGGTATAAATCAGCGCTCTCCTCACTCTCGCTAGAAGAGGATTCTGAAGATGGTATTATCACCCTTCGCCTTGAGTAGGCCGACGCCTCCCTCTCCGAATGAAGTGGCTTTGAGTGGAAGATCACAGGGATCCTCCCACCACGACTTAAGGAAGTTCGAGACAAGGCTCTTCCTCCTCTTCCCCTAGGGCCAACGCGGCTCGAACCAGCAAAACCTCTCCCAGACATTTAGAAAAACTAAAAGAAAATACGAGAAGACGAAGGAAAAGGGTTACCTAAGAATGAAGGAGGATGGTGAATCAAATTTCACAGGGGCAAACAGAAATGTCTTCTCAAAATTTTTGCAGAGTTTCGTCAAGGAAGCAAGATTGAGTGATTTCTGAATTCACTAAATACTCCTTTTATAGGGGACGAAGAGTTTGAATTATCGACTCAAAGATTATGTCGTTTACCACCGAATGACACCTTTTTGGTAAATACAAGGCTGTCGTTTCAAACCCCGAGGCGCAAAAATGCCATCGATTCGTCAAAAGGCCTTCTAAATGGGCCTTAAAATTCCAATTTTAGGCCCATTAAGCTCTCGAGTGACGGTTATAAAGACATGCGCATTTAAGGCAATAATGGCTCGCCCACGTGATTAAAGGCATTAAATGTCCAATCATGAGAAACGATTCAACTGTAACTCGAATACCAAGGGATGCAAGTTTCAAAAACTTTTGGGATTCTCGCACAAATAATCTTTGTCCGAATCCGTCCCAAGAAGCGGTACGACAACGGAACCTTCGTTCCAAGAACGGATATCTACGTGACAACGTATATCATCCGGCATCCAGACTTCTTATAAACGATGTAGCTTATATGAGCCACTTTACTAGTCCCTCACACAAGCTAGGGGACAAATAGAGTGATGACCCCGTCTCGATACAAGATTTGATAACGAAATTGAAAACGCAAATTGAAACGTACTTCCCCAGGACGGATAATCTCAATCACCTAGTCTGTGACTTGACGATGTAACTCCTGGCGTGGTGTACTTCCCCAGAACGGATAATCTCAATCACCTAGTCTGTGACTTGACGATGTAACTCCTGGCGTGGTGTACTTCCCCAGGACGGATAATCTCAATCACCTATTCTGTGATTTGACGATGTAACTCCTGGCGTGGTGTACTTTCCCAGGACGGATGATCTCAATCACCTATTCTGTGATTTGATGATGTAACTCCTGGCGTTGACAATTACTCCTACGATTAAAATATCTTTACCCAGGACGGATGATCTCAATCACCTAGTCTGTGATTTGATGATGTAACTCCTGGCATAGACAATTCCCATCATTATCCTTATAATGGAAGCTTTTGAAGACTCAGTCCGTACTCATATGATTGAGATGTATTTTCCCAGGACGGATGTTCTCTATCACTTATTCTATGATGTGATGATGTGACTCCTGACATAGACAAATTCCCATCATCATCCTTATGATGGAATACCCAACCATCATCTTTATGTATCTTTGCAGTTCCCCAAGCTCGGAACAATACTCTCACATTGGACAACGTTTTTATCTCTAGAGAGAATAATACGAATTAATACTAGTCATCCGTCCTGTGACACCGCTTTTATGAACAACAGATCGACTCCTTTTCTCCCCAAAAGTATTAAAAGTTAATGCCCTATGATAGGTACCTATTCCTTAACATACTTATACTTGGGGACAGTATTCATGTATATACCTCTCCGTTCTAAATTTATCTACCTTAAATGATCTAATTTTCTGAGGCAATTATTTCAATCCGACCTCAATGTTAGTCATACAGAACGGATTATCAATGACTGAAACGATATATACATCTAAGTTATACATGAAGTATTGAAGACAAATGTCTGAATGGAATTTTATTCATTCATAAAAAGCAAGATTACATATAATTGATCAAAACCGGAGTTGATCCCGGTACACAACTTTACATATGAAAAATAACAAGACTACGGAAGGGAAGCCTGCTCCTCAGTCTCTTTCTGCCCTTCTCCTTCTCCAAAGTCTTGTGTCCCTTCTTTAGGGATTTCCTCTGGAGTCTTCTCTTCTGGTGCCTTCGCACCTCCTGTAGACGAGACGACCCCCGACATAGGAAAAACGAAATCCTGGCCCATACTTTGACCCTTGGGAAGAGGGGGCAAACCGTACAATGACTCCGGAGGATCTTCATGTTGACCATCAACCACTGCGACTAACCTCCCTCCATGGAATTCATAGAACGGATCCATACCATAGAGGTTAAGCGACACAGTGGGGTTACGGTAGAAAACTTGGCGTATAGCTAGGTGAAGGATTCTTCAACTGATTGGGTGCATATATCAATAGCTTCCTTCGCCTCAGCTTTAGCCACAGCTAATTCTTCCCACAACCTTAGAAGTTCTCCACCCGATCCCTGAGGTTCCGTACTCCTAGCCTTTAGTCTCTCAATCTCAAGGAGGAACTTCTTCTCCTTTTAGGACCATTCCTCTGCTTGTTTAAAATAATCCTCCGTAGCAGCTTTGCTTTTATCTTCAAGATCAGCTTGTTTAGCTTGACTGCTACGGAGTTCTTCTTGTGATTTACCAAGCATCTCCTCCTTCTCTGCCAGTTTACCCTCCAAGTCTTTAAGCATGGTTTTGAGCTTGAGATTTTCCTTGTTCATAAGATCTCTGAACTCTTTAGACTTGGTGAGGCGATCTTCAGCTAATCTTAGGGCAGCTTTATCCTTCTCTATCGAGAGGTTGAGCTGTTCTACTTTATCACTCAGCTCATCAACCTTATCAGCATCATCAGCTAACAGGATGAGCAAGTTAAGCATCCCAGTAAGTTCTACTAACTGCCATTTTCCGGCCTCACATGCCTCTTTGATTTCTTTAGGTTTAAGCGTGGGTCGGAGTTCGTATAGTGGCTGAGGAAGGATCGCTGGAGTTGTCCCCCGGTATGAGAGGAAGGGAGTAAGGAATGAAGCAGTTGGGTAAGAGATCGGACTTGATCCAAAGACCCTGGAAAGAATATCCTTATGGAGTCCGGACGCAACTCTAGCTATATCTGAGGTCTCTACAGCTTTACCTTTGGAGGCCTTTGCTTTCTCCGGACTCATTGAAGGTTTGTATTTCTTCGATGACTTTCCTGAAGGGTCATTCTTGATCTTCTTCCTCTTCTCCGTTATTCTGGGACGATCCGCATTTGCACCAGCTAAATCTCCCTCCACCAGTAGGATCTCTCCTTCTACATTCGAGGTCAGAATAATCAATTCAGGCTGATATTTCTTAGAATTCTCCTTTGGCAGGATTTCATTCTCACCAGCTACGGATTTACCTCCTGCTTTCAAGGATTTCAGCTTGTCCATGTCTGGAGATTTTTGTTCTATTTCACCTGCATGCATAAATAAAACGTATTAGCAACAAAGAAATGCTCAATACAATCAACAAAGGAGGAAAAAAGGAATAAAACAGGAATTACGTAGATATTCATCCCGGACTTCGCTTGAACTACTTAAAAGACGTCTACACAAAAATGCTTTAAAGCGTGTAGAATATGCTTCAAGGGCGAAGAGCACTGTCGCCGTTTCTGTAGACAGCTCGGATTGATGAGTATAGTATGCTGAAGAGGTCAGAAGAAAGTGCTCATGGGTCCAGCTCAGAGGAAATTTGTTAAGACCCTCTTCATTCTTCTAGAAGATGGGCTTATTCTTTTTAATTGAAATTCGGGTAAAGAAAGACTTGAAAGACTTCCCGTCAACCTTAGCCGAATCAGTATAAGATTCGAAGTTCACAAAGGAACATAGAGTCTGGAGTGTGACTAAACCTACACCACCTTGCTTGTTAGCCCTCCGAACTACCTGAGTGTAGTAGAACAGCATCGCCACGGTAGGTGTGAAATTGAAGTAGTCACCTAATACTTCCAGAGAATGGATCAATCCCCATCCGTTGGGATAAAGTTTAGAGGGTGCGCAATTTAAGAACCTTAATACACTCATCTGAAACTCAGATAGGGGGAAACGAACTCCGAGATAATGAAATACAAAATCGTGCATGTATACAGAACGCTCATCTGGAACAACGTGGCAAATCTGTTCTGTAGGGAGCGTTACGAACACCCTGAACCATTTTTTCATTTTCTCCTCTGCGTGAACTGTGAACCTTGGCTGAATCTGATATCCGTCCTCGTTCACGTGATGAGAAGCCAAATTTTTAAACTCATCAGCTACACAGCAAAAGGGCCACTTAGCCTAAAGTTCTTCCCAGTTTAGCTGAGAGGCAACAACACTGTACAGACCTTCTGCTATTTTCAGAACAGTTTGATCTCCAGAGGTTCCTTCTCCAGTCATTATTTGAGTCGCGTGGACAAAAATCTTTGCTCTACGATAAAAAGTCACATCGTCAGAAGGGTAACAGTCATTACTCATCTCACTTTTCGAAGAGCGACTACAATCAGAGGACGACTCTGAGAAGGGAAAGGTCACTCTCTGTGGTGAGTAAGATCCCCTTTCTGAGCGACATGACTCAGCCCTCGGAAGAATCATAGGGATTCTCCCCCCACGGTAATTAGGGTTGCGAGGAGCTATTCTCCCCCTCTTAAGGTACATTCTTTTCAAGCAAAAATAGCAGAACAAAAGAAGACAAAAATAACAGAGGGAAGAAAAAGATTACCTAGGGCAATAAGGAAGGTCGAAACAGAGAAGAGCTTCGAAAAATAAGCAGCAAGCGTCTTTACAAAATTTCTGCAGAGTTTTGTTAAGGAATCAAAAGTAAGTGGTTCCCAGAATCCACTAAGTGCTTCTTTTATAAGAGTCGAAGAGGTTCAATTACCAACTCTTGGGGTTGTGTCATCCACGACTAAACGTGTCGATTTACATGTCAAATGACACAGTCGTTTTAAATTCGTGGGCGCCAAAACAATGTCGATTTGCCAAAAGGCCTCTCCATTGGGCCCAGAAGTTTTAAAAGATTGTAAGCCCATTAGGGCCTAAGCGACGGTTACTGAGATATACGCCTCAGACGCAATAATTGCTCGCGCACGTGACTAAAGGCATTTAATGCCTAATCATGTGACGCAATTTATGCTTTACAGCCATTACTCGAATTTCAAGAGTCTTCAGTTTCAAAAAACTTTTGAAATTCTCATACAGCGAATCTTTGTCTGAATCCGTTATAACAACATTACGACATCGGAGCTTTCATTTAAAGAACAGTTCTTCACGATATAATAATACATGTGTAAGAAAACATTTTCCGCATAAGTATACCGGCATCTAGACCTCTCGCAAGTCGGATAGCTCATGTGAACAACTACATAGTCCCTCACAAGAGCTAGGGGACATATGATCCGGTCTCAATACCGGTATCCGTTCTACAAGACATATTTCAACTATCTTTGACAGTTTGTCAACGTGCAACCGGTGTCATCGGTATACATCCAGACTCTAATTCCGTATCAGGCGCTCTCCCTATACCGATTGTCTAGGATAACACCATGACACCGGATAACATACACGTCACCATACAGAAGACAAAGGGCATTGCTATAGGGACCGATCAATAATTCCCCACACTACGAGCCAAAATCTGCTCACGGGAATGATCAACTTGTCTCCTAAGACCAGCCTACACTCCCTACGCTTAATATAAAATAGCCACTTGACCCAATCATACAGGCAAGTGCGCAATAAAATAATAATTTATAATATTATTGGAGGTTATTGGTTCCTCACTAACGAATCCTCGAATATCGAGCCAATCAGGTATATGAACTCTCTTCATCAATGGAGAGGGGGATCTTCGACTATTTTTAAAAACTTACAATTACTCTCTGAAAGCATTCCTCACTTGGAATATTATCACTGACTTGAGCGTCGGAGAATCTTTGCAGGTGACACCACCTTTCGCCCACTTCAACGCGTGAGGACGGTGTGAAGGACCTCCAGGACGCCCAATCCGCCCTCTTCATACAGAGACATCGGATATTTAGACCGGATACTCACATAACCGGTTCTTAGAGATGTAATCCTTTCAATATTTGTGACTGCCCCGACACCGGATCTCTTGACCCCGGTTCAGGACAGATCAAATCCTAATACTAAAAAGAGTATGAAATAGTGACATGGGCTATTCAAATAACATAGGAAAATGACATGATAACAAATAGTCTTGAAAGCCTTTCATAATGCACATAATGACAAACATTGACCAGCTGGCAGTGGAAGAATTTTAATTGCTTCAATTCAAATATAACAAATGACGCCAACACAAGAAAACTCAACCACTTTCTACCTAGAACCAAAGAATTGTAATAAAAGCCAATATTTTAAATTTTTTTACAATGAAATCCACAAACACAATTTATTTATCCTATAAACCAATCTTCCTCAAATAACAGTGCAGTAACATAACACAATATAGAAGCGTTAAGAACAAAAAGAGTATCAAAGTGCATTGAACATAACAAAGCAAAAATGAAGCCAAAAGTATGAAGTCTGTAACGAAAATTCTCTGTAATAACAAACCAAAGGTGAAGCCCAAATGCAATTTTGAATGGTACAACATTTCAACCAAAAGTCAAGGAGTCGTCTTCAAAATCGTCGTCAAGAAAGGGAAGGTCTCTTGAAAGAGGGATACAACAAATAAAGAAACGTGGTATAAGAAGAAACAAGAAAAATCATTGAAAGGGTTTATGAGGACATACCAACGGGTATAAACTAAAGACAATTTAAAATCAAATATACAACTGAAAATAAACAATATATCACACGCAAACACAAATGGTAACATGCAAAAAATTTACCTCATTCGAAATAGAAAAATAAACAATATATCACATGCAAACAAAAAATGTCATTTGAAACAATAACATGCAAAAAAATAAAAAAGGTTAAAAGAATATCACTTTCTTCACATCAGCTTCATCATAAAGAATCTCAATACCCTTCGTCATCTTGAAAACCAACAAAGACTTCGGGGTTTAGGGTTCTCAAATTCACTGAAACCTTGTGGTCAACAAACTTGCAACACTCTTGAAAGAGGGATACAACAATTAAGCAAAGGGGGGATATGAAAAGGAGACGAAAAAGGTATATGAAGAAAGGGGAAAAACCATCAAAGAAATTTTTAAACTAGGTACCTTGCAATCAGGAGTATAAAAAGGGAGACGACGAACGAATGTCTTTATGAACACAACATCACACGATCAGGAGGGATGCGAGTTGGGAAACAAAAAGACTCAACGGGAGGGATACATTTGTTTATGAAGCGGTAGAAAAGAGAGGGAAAGAAAGCAACGGAAGAGGTTATAATCATGGTATAAGGGAAAGAGACTGAAGCAGTGGAAGAGAGAAGGAGAGAAAGCAGTGGAAAAGACATGCAACCCAAAATTTTCAAATAAAGCATTCACCATTATTAAAAACACAATCAATTTTAATTAAAAAATTAAAAAGGTAAAGATATAAAGAGAAGTTTTAAGCGGGAAAACAGGATTCACCGGAGGGTGACACCTGTGAAATTCCACTATCAACTTCTATCAAGTGGGCCTCATAAACTGTTAAATATATATAATTAAGATTAAGATTAGTATAGCAACTCAAGCTTCTTCGATGATGTAACATCATACTCGTCTGCATATGATAATCACCCCATTTAGCTGGAGGGTAATTGATAATTTGTTGAATAGATTGGTGTTTTATTATCATTATACAAATAAGTGTGCTACATGTGTAAGTTCTGTGTGAAAATAGTGAAAATGCGAGGTAAAAAAAGTCCAATTGAGAAAACTGTAGTGTCAGAGTAATATATATATACATTAAGTTACACATCCTAAATTTTGGGGTTCATAGACGCCCATACAATTTTGTTTTTTTATATAGAACTAAACAATGAGAAATAAAAATAAATCGTAATAATTTTTCTATTAAATCAATGGATAAAATTAATTTAAATTAAAATAATATTATATATCATTCTCTGTCTTATCTAATTTGATATTATATCTATAATTTAATTTAATATTTATTTTCTATAAAAAAATCATGCATAATTAAAATAATACTAGTACCATTCTTTTACCTTATCTAATTTGATATCATATCATTTACTTCTAATTAAATACACTTTAGATAAGATTAATTTAAATTAAAAATAATATCACGTACCCTTCCCTACTTGATCTAATTTAATATCACATTTGTTATCTAGTTTAATATTCATTGTCAACACCAAAAAAATTAAATTGTGCCCAATTAAAATAACGACACGTGCCGAAATTAAATTTTACCTTTAAGATTCAACCTTTTATTTCTTTTGAGATTACCATAGTTATAGAAAATCTATTTCCTTCTCCTATGAAAGTGAAAAATCTACTATGGAAAAAATGAATTCATCAATGTCACTAGCCTGTGAAAACGAATTAGATAACATCATTTAATTCAGATCTAGTTCATGTTTTCTATCGGATAAGAGAAAACAAAGAACATCAGATAAAAGGGAATATGAAACTAATAATAAGAAGGTATATCTTACATTAAAATTTAGAGGAAGTTTAATATGATCAAATTGATTATATCAAATATAGCTTAAGGTAAAGTTATTAAATTCTTTTTGATATGTGAAAATATTAAGACATGAAAATGTAACGTGTCTAAAATTTTAAATTAGGATTAATTTAATTAAATCTCACTTGGAATGACATCTCATTCGGAATGACATCTCACTCGGAATGACATATCACTCGGAACATTTCTCTTACCTACTTAACGATAATCAGCTTAGGAATACTTCAACCTGACACCTAGTCACTTTGCTCGGCTTTACGTCTGGGGCTCGTGACCGAGGTGGCTCTTGTTCAAGGGGGCCCACAGTACCCTCTCTTTCCCTTATTTTTAGGCAATAATAAAAGGGATTCTGATTATCCCTTGATATTAACAAAATATGGTTACATGCACATCACTATGAGCCTGGATCGAAGCCCCTTTCCCCCCAATTTTTATTTTTACCATTGTATAAAAACAACCTCAAACCCCCCTTTGTAATTCAAGTGACACATTATTGAGTGAAATATAACTCTAATTTTCCTATAGTAATTCTCTAGGGGTTTTATGCGTTACAAAGCTCTCATTGTGAATAGAATTGATTTGGCCAAACATACCTTGCCTGTACGGTTGAGGAGTTTAGACTTCTAGGAAGCAATGCACGAGCTAACCCTCTCAAGCAGAGGCTTAAAAATAAACTTTGTAACTCTTTTTTTCATCACAGGGAATCCAAGATAGTGACCGAAATCATTCACAACCCTTACAGAAGATACTCCTGAAAACATTAATCTTCGTTAGGCATGAACACCTTTAGAGAACATGGCACTTGATTTTTCAAAATTTATTCTAAGACATGAAGCCTCTGAAAAATTTTGCAAATTTCCTAGGAACATTACCACTTGATTCTTGTTTGCTTGCGAAAATAGAATAACATCATTAGCAAAGAAAATGTAAGAGAGTGGTGGACCTCCTTTTGATAGAAACACTAGCTTGAGATTTAAAAATTCAATCTCACGTTGTAATAAAATAGCCAAATGCTCCATACACAAAACAAACTAGGATTCATGTATTGAACATGTTTGATAATGACAAACCTAAGACAAACTAAGTAAGGTAAACAAGCTAAGGCAAACTGACTAAGGAATATGAGCTAAGGCAAGTGGACTTAAAGCAAATGGACCTATGGCAAGAGGACCTTGCGTGGACCTATAAAACGAAGAGTGGTCAAGCTTTGAAATAGAAGAGTGTCCTCTATCTTAAGAGCTTATCTTTATGTTTTTACTATGTTGAGTTAGTTAAGTCTTAAGTGAGCTAAGTGAGAGAAAGCCTTCTCTAGAAAGACCTCTAAGACCTTGTTGATCCTGTTGGGATAGAAATCGAATTGTGAAGTAGCGGTAAGCTTTGCATAGGTAGCTAAGAGTTGTAATTAAAAACCTTATAATCGATTTGACATAATGGAAAAATTCTAGGCCTTTGTGCTGGGAGACTGGACTAGATCACAATGATAATCATCAAACCAAGATATATTGTAATTTGCTTTTCTTTCCCTTATCTCATTACTTTACTCTGCTTATCTTTTATTCTTGTTTATGCACTTTATTTCTTCATCAATTACAAAGGTTTATTTTAAAACAAGGGATTCTTTTAAAATAACATTTCCTTAAAACACTTCCAAAAAAGTTTGAGTTTTTTTCCAAACTCAATTGACCACCCTCTAGTCTGAGGCCACTTTCCAACACAAATAAGTAAGGAAACATGGGATTTCTTTGACGAAGGCCATATCCTAGATCGAAACCATCCAGCCTCTCGTCATTCTAAAGCACCGAGAGATGTGAAGAGAACATACACCACACTATTAAGGAAATCAACCTCCCTAGGGAGCCATAAAGGCATAACATTTCCTCTAAGAAATCCTAACTCACCAAATCATATTCTCTATACAATGAATGGCCTCATGTACCGAGATAGCATTATCAATTGTACATCTCTTTAGGATGAAGCCATTTTAGTGGGGTCCTACTACATCATCCAAGAAAGGACGGAGTCTGTCAACTATGACCTTAGTAATAATTTTGTAAAAAACATTACAAAGACTAATTGACTCAAATCCTTAAAAGATGAAGGTTCTCAACTTTCAAGATGAACACAAGAAGAGTATCTCTAATAGCTTGGTCAGAGAAACCCTTTTAGAAAGCATCTGCCACCAATCTCTAGAAATCGTCACCAACTACATGCCAATACTTGTTGTAAAACTAGGGTTGGAATTTGTCCAGGCTAGGTACTTTAAAGAAGCCCATGGCCAATACTACTCATCTCGCATCATCTTTAGTAACACTAGCTCCTACTACATCATATAAAAAAACATTTATCTATATTTAAACTACAAATTAAATTCAATTTGATGCGATCATTGATGTATGTGGTGTACTTAAACACCATTTTTTTATATTAATGTTTTTATTTTTATTTTTTTTTGCATAATTCAATACATATTCTTAGTTTGATAAGCTGGCTCAGATAACAACACATTAGAATCAAATGAATTTACTTTAATATAAAAAATAGGTTTCATTTTATTTATAAAAAACATTGAGAATAAAGGAATTCTATTTTTTTTTGGAAGATAAAGGAATTCTATTGAAAATTGGTTTATATATATATAAAAAAATCAAATTCTCATTTTGGACCAACAACCTTCTAAAAATTCTAGTACAATTAAGTATAATTTTAAACACTAATTATAACTATGGGCTTCATATAAAATATTGAGCATTTACTAAAAGATAGTTAGGCCAAAACCCTACCATACTTAACCATCCATGAACCTAATTTCACTAAACTCGACTTACTGCTTGTTTAGTACATCGTTTCCTCAACAGAACGGAGCTTCTAAAAAGTTAAAATTTTAATCATACGATCAAACAGAGTTTTAACTATCTCGAACAACATGAAGGATCAATATCAATCTTTAAATTTTTCTATTTCCTCAACTACAAACCAAACATCCCCTTACACTAAGGCCCAAATCAGATTAAATCGCCCAAGGTATTGGTTAAGATGGGAAGGGTCATTTCTAGGCTGAATCTGTCCGAACCTCTCCAAGGGCCACCCTAAACCAAATGAGGAACATGGTCCCCACAGTCACCAACAACAAACGTCAAAGAAACCTACATTAACATCATCATAAACTGCATTCGTAAAAGAAAATATAGAATTAGACGTGGATACACACTTCTCACATGACTTGCACCACGCTCACCTGGAGCTCACTTGGTCACACAGTGAGGAGGACCTCCCACGCGTGTATGTCAGAGTGATGGACAAGCATACCAGTGAAGGGGTGAAACTCTTCACTCAGTTATAACATGGTTTTTTCACAAGCATATGATTCCAAACTATTCAACAGCTATAACAGTCCATCTATATGTATAGGTATCCTCTCTAGTCAATGGATGTGAAACAATGACACAATGATTGTATATATATATATATATATATATATATATATATATATATATATATATATATAAAGGGAGAAAAAAATAAAATAAAATAAAATAAAGAAGTTAGACTCCTCATCCACACCTAAAACAGCAACCTGCATGGAATTATTCCGTAAACTTGACTATTCTACACTTCACAAAAGCACATGATAAATTAATGTCCAACCAGGTGATGCAAGACACTAGTTTGAATCTTATTTATATTGTCAAATCGTATTCATACAGCATAATGATTATATTCAAGTAGAAGACAAAAACATACTCCAGCCAAAGACAATAAAATCCAAACGTTATGAGAATGTCTTTCAAGATTACAAGCACACCACAAGTTTTTAATTGTCGTAAAAATAATCATAATCCAAAAAACATGGCTCTGCCATGCTAAATCATCAATATATCAACAGATCTTGAGATGAACAAGAATTCAGGGAATCTTCTACAAATGTTAATTTCTCTCCTTAGGAGGAGATACTGCGTGTAATGATCATTTTGTTCTCTTGATTATGTGGACCCCACTGTCAGTATCCACAATGTCACTAATTTCACCAACTTTAAGAGCAAAAGTTGCTTCTTCGAAAGGCTTCTGCATCTGGCCACGACCAAAAGGCCCTGCACCCAAGAATGTTATTTCAGATTAATCTATAAAGTTACAGAATTTTGGTAAATAATTCTCTTCATATATGGATGTAGATCCTATCCTTTACAAGTATAGGATAAGCATGAGCAAGTTTGAATATTAGTTACACAGATTGGTAAATAACTTGTATTATAACCCCCACAATCAGATAAAACATACTTAACAGTTACACAGATTGAAAGATCAGTTATCTTATCAGACATTTGATACATAGCCCTTTAAATTCCACTCTAGCTATATTTGATTTGTTTATAACTAGCAAATACTAACTGCCATGCTTTGCAGCACGGAAACGCCGGCCAGCCATCATACCCCGTACCGGTAACGTCCCGGAAACGGGAAACGGCTGAAAACGGCAAGGAAATGTGGCGGAAACGTTTCCCCCTTCGTCTCTTTTTTGGGCCTGTGAGGAAATGGCCTGGAAACGCCAGGGCCCATGTTTCCTAGGCGTTTACGCCTTAAAAAACCCTCCAAGCTATTGTTTCCCTCTTGCTGCCCCAGACCCGAGCCGCCCAATCTTTCCCAGGCGTCTGCCTTGCCAATTCCCCCTTCGTCTCCACCATCTCGCCGTGCCGGCCGTTTTGCGACTCCTGCAACACTCCATCTTCATCCCCGACAGCTCCAAGCCTCCAATGAGCTTCAACCTTCATCAAGCATCTTCTCCGAGCAGTGAGTGGCAATGGTCCTCCATCCGAGCTGCTTCTTCACTTCATCTTCTGATTCTTCTCTGACCAGCGGCACAACTTACCTCAGATTGCATTGCTACTGATTCTTCATCCTCTGAGCTGCTTCATCCTCTGATTCTTCTCTGAGCAGTGAGCCTCCTATTCTTCTGCTTTTATTGCATTGTTTTTATTAGCTTGTTTTTCTTCTGAGTCTTAATTCTCCAAGTAGTGAGCCTCCTACTGGTTTCATCAATATGATTATAATTTTTTTTACTGTTTATGGATCATTTTCACATCTTATTCACTTAGTATTTAAATTGGCTTGTGTCTAGAAGGGTGTTTATGAAATGAAAATGCATGGGGAACTTCTGAAATTAGGTGTATTTTATTCTACTTTATTTTATTTTATTTTATTCTATTTTATTTTGTGTCTAGAAGGGTTTTTATGTATTTTGGTATGTACAAATTTATTTAGTAGTAAAATTATATGTAAAATTTTTATAATTTTTTTCGGCGTTTCTACACCGTACCCCTTTCTTGATTTTTTGGGATTGATGTCCCCGTATCCGTTTCCATACCCGTGCTACATAACTGCCATGAGACCAAAGCAATACCACTAAGCCAAACAAGTATATACCTTTACTGGGTCAGATATTAACTCTGAAATCAGTTTGTTTATATAAGCCTGGCACATATAAAGTGCTTCTCATACAAGCAACATGCACTTTCAGTTAACCAATTTATATTAAACACGGTGGCAGGAAATGTGGACTATCTAAATATCCTTTGTAGAGAAGGGAGGAATAACGGTGTTCAGTTTTGGGTGTAAAATATATTCTTTTATGAGTTTTATATCTTAAAACAAAAACAAACCTGAGGGATACTTTAGAAACACCTGGGATTATATACAGTTTCACTCCCTATTCATAGTGGAGACACCAGACCAAATTACTTTGACAAACCTTATACCAGATTTAGAACAGATATCTAATATGCATGATACAAATTCGGTAAATTAAGTGTGGTATGGAGATATTTTCTCAGGAAATACAAAAAGAAAACACAAAAACATGATTTTCATGCAGTACTAATGCACAAAAAGAGGGAGAGGAAACACAAATAAAGTGCTCTTTGATGTAATATGGAGAATTCCTACCAAAAAACAACACCGACATTGTAACATTCAAGAATGTCATTGATAAAAATATAAGAAACGCCATAGCATAATAACTGCCTTCATTATTTTTGTTCTGTTTTGTCACATTAGAGAAATCTTCAAGCAAGTCCTCCCCCAATTAAAAAAGAAAAGATAACACCTGCACTATTATTTACTTGTTTGCTGATCACAATGGTTAATTCACTTGACTATCCCCTAGGGTTCAAATCTCTCGTCTCAAAACTGTCCTATAATTCAAATCACGATACAGCTATTGAATCCATAGAGAGATCAATCCTGAAGAAGAACGCAACTCTTAGTTATCAAATATTTGAAATCTATCAAACATTACTTTAAAAACCCTATACACTAGACTCCATAAAGACATGATTTCTTTATATTTTTTTTGTTTCATAATGACATAAAAATAAATAAATTATATAAAAAAGGATAATGGTGAGAACTGACCGAGATCGCCGCCACGTTTAGCAGAGCTACAATCGGAGAAGCGAGCGGCGATATCCTCAAAAGTAGCCTTGCCAGCAATGATGTCTTCACGAAAGGCTTTGAGCTGAGAAACAGCGGTGTCCCTGGTTGTGTTTTTGATGACCTGGCCTTCTGGATCCTTCCACGAAGCCTTCCTTCTAGAACCTTCATGCTTTATCAATACGTGCGAAGCCCTAACCTCGCCACCTTGACCGTTGGAAGATGACATCTTTCCCTTCTTCTTCCGAATTTCCTTCGCCGACGTCGACAGCGACGCTTTCTTCCTCTTCCGATCTGACTCTATCTTCGCAGTTCCCTAACTCCAGATATGTAAATAAACAAGGGAGGACTGTGTGAACCCACCAAGCTTCCAAATTTATGCACCTGTTTCTCTATATCTCCTACGCTCGCTCAACCTACATCGTGGGGTTCAGATCCATTCCTGTTTGAAACACCAAAAGCCTTTACTCTGTTTTCACCACGTGTCACCATCCAGTTGGTCTCTTCTATTAAATCTAAAGGCAGAAAAGAGAATGTTATTTTTTTTTTTACCTTTTTTTTCTAAATATATAAACATTCCACGATAAGTAAACTGCGACTTAAAATGATAAATCTGTAACTATTAATCAAGGGAATTCACTTGTTTACATTTATCTATAACCTAAAGTGTAAGTGTTTCTTTAAGGTTATTTTGTATATTGTATTTGCTTGTTTGTATAATTTATACAGTATAATTTCTATGCTAAATTTTTATTTACATGTGATCTGAAAATTTATTGTTATATCAAGATCTTTTTTTTAATTGATATATGTTTGAATTTTTCATAATGTGGTGAAGTTTTTATTTTATATTTGTATATAATTTTATATGTAATTTTTGTTAAGAATGAAAATGTTTATTTATATAATTATAAATTGATTTTTATATATTTCATATTAATATATGTTTAAAATTATCATAATATGATGAATTTTTCATTTTTTATTTGTATATAATTTTTATGTACATTTTTAATAGTAAAAATATTTATTCATATAATTATAAATTAATTTTTATACTTAAATATTAAAAATAAAAAAATATAACAACATTTAAAGTGAATTGTAAGGGTCTTCTCCATATTTTTTGAACTCGGGTACTTTTGTTCTAGAATGGTATCCTTTCCTTCAATAAAACTCTTATCACAAGTTTATCCACCCAAATTTTATAGTACATATATAACATTTAAAGTGTGAGTGGAAATGAGTTAGGTGAGGAGTTAAAACGATGTGAATGAGATAATTTTTAAATTGAATGTACTGAAGGATTTGGATTCTCTAACTCTAAGTACTTTTAATATTACTTATTTATTAATCAGTGTAAAAATATAATAATATATAATTTTTACATTGAATTTTTAAAATAACCGTTGTAGAATATTAATTTTATAGGATTTTTATATTGATTTTTCAATAACTGATTTAAAATGTATTTTTACACTAATTATTTTTAAAACATGTGTATAAAAGATATCTTTTTTTACACATCAGTTATTGAAAAGTGAATATTATTTATTTTTATTGAAAACACTTGTTAATGATTTGGTTATAAACTTTAATGTTACCATTTAAATATAAATTAATATACTGTTAAAATCAAATCTGGTTTATAAAAGGATTTCAAATTATTGATTATCATTTATTAGACCCCAAGATTTATTAATAACACAAATCAATGTATTTAATTAAATAAAGTCTACCTACAAGTTATCTAACATGTTCAATTAAATGTTTTAAGATACAAACTAAAGATGCACAGGTTACAAATAAAAGGGGGAGTCCACTAATCAAAAAGTCTGCATTGAGCCATGCAAGTTAATTCAGACAAGTCTACCCAAGATCAAAAATAGTTGCATACAAGTTTATACCAAGAAAAGTATGATCCTAGACCAACGCTCAAGAAGAGTCTGATTCAAGTGCACTCATTTAGACTTTTGAAATGCTAAGTGATACGCTTTCTGTTCTCTGATCTTAGCACGCATACTTGCTTCATCAATTAGACCCTAGACTTTTGAAGCAATAAAAACGTTACTCCAAAGCTTGCATCAAACAAAGATCAAGGTTTATTTTTGAAGATGCTCTGAACCAAGTTCTTATCAAGAGAAATTACTCTTATCATCAAAAGAGGAAAGAAGACAAACCAATGCAAGAACCAAAGCTCGCATGGGAAGAAACCAATGTTGCTGCTTTGTGCATTTCAGAAGAGTTGATGAAGACCAGTACTTATGTCAGAAAGCTTTTAGAAGATCTACCCTATATGCTCTGCATGTTTTAGTTAAAAGAAGAAAGCCAACAGAAGGTCTTTTGCTCTGAAGCACTCAAGGAACACTATTTCAGTGCAAGCTCTGATATTCCTTGTTCCAAACCTTTTATCCCCATCTCATCTTCAAGGCTAAATGCCCTCAATGGCTACATCCCTTCAATGGACTCACAACGACTATCTCAAAGGCTTACATATATGAAGGGATCTCAGAACTTGAAGAAGTTAACAACTCTGAAAATCAAAATCACGAAGCTTCTCCCTGTTCTTTCAAGCTCTTTATCTAAGTTTTCTTCTCTAAAGCAAAGACTTTCTTTATTGTTCTGCTTCTAGTAGACCTTAGTCTTTGTTTTCTATACTTAGTGTATCAACTCTTTATCCTATATCTTTTGTATACATTAAGTTCTCAGAAACTCAAACACAAACACTCTTTCAAATTCTTATTTGTGTAAAGTCGGGTGTATTGCTAGTCTTAGTTTCTGTTGGGAAATAGCTATTGGCTTGAAGAGGCTTTAGAAACAATACCTGGGATTGAGCCAAGAGTGGCTTGTTGAAACAATACTTGGGTATAAGCCAGGAGTGGCTGGAATCAACAATACTTGTGGCAAAGTCTGGGCTGTTGTGTTAAAGGTGTTTTTATATAGTGGAAATCCTTTAAGTTTCAAGTTTGAAGGGACTGGACGTAGCTTCTAAGTAGAAAGTGAACCAGTATAAATCATTTGTGTTAAACCTCTCTATCCATGATCTTTTAAAGTTTGATTTAAAAGTCTACTAGATTCACGTTCTCAAAGTTTTTAATTCCATGCGAAAAGAGTCTAAGACTTATTTAACTTCCTCTTCTAAGTCTGTATCTGAATCATCAATTGGTATTAGAGCTTGTTCTTTTGGGTTGATCACTCTCACGGGTGAAAAGGATAAAGATCCATGGCAGCTCCTCAGGATGACCAGCTAATAGCAGAAGGGTCCTCAATAAATAGACCACCAACCTTCTTTGGTGAAGACTACCCATATTGGAAGAACATAATGGAAATGTTTATTAAGTCTACATAATACAATCTATGGGGAATTATCACCAATGGGGATAAACCTATTCCTGTTGATGGAGATGGGAAGCCTAAATCTAAGAGCCAATGGATTATGCTTGAAATAAAGAAGATTAAGGCCAACGCCAAAGCCAGTGTCTTCGTATTTGGGCTCTAGGTAAATCTGAGTACAATAAGGTCTTTAGGTACAAGACAATTAAGGAAGTTTGTGTTGGTGTATGCACTATAAACTATTAATGTATCAATATTAACTTATCAATAAAATAAGTATTTTCAGTTTTAAGATTGTTTTAAAACTATTTATCATTGGAATAATAGGTCATATGAGAATTGTTCCTAAAATGTCCCTCATCAAATATTTAAATAGGGACATGTAAATACATTAAGACTAGTGTGTGAATGTACTGATAATTTGATCTCGCAGATCATGGATATAGATGATATCAATGTTGTTCAAGTGGCCTCAATACTCAAGAGGGGGGGTGAATTGAGTTATAAAACTTTTGCTTGGAATGCCTTTGAAATTGATTTCTATAACCAAGTTTATGAGATTATGCAAGTGAAAGCAAGTAACAATGATATGCAATGCACTACAAGAGGTAAGTATTGTTGAGGCAATTTAGCAAACACTTGGTGTGCAATATCTAAAGTATAGCAAATTAAGCAAGTTCAAGTATGTTCTTCTCAACCAAACAATACCAATCAACAAATATGCAATGTATGGAAGTAAAAGAGTAAGGAAGAGAAGCTTGCAAACCGATGTAACGAGTTCCACCCAATCCGGTGTACGTCTCGCCTCTAAGCAACCCACTTAGAGGATTTTCCACTATTGTAGACTAGAGATACAACTTTGAGCAATTGCGGCTTCCTAGTGTCCCACACTCAAGAACCCAATCCTCACAAGTATAAGGGCAACCCACCCAATCTCTCAATCTCACAATATCCCAAAGGTTGAGTCCACAACCTTTGTAACCACTCAACCTAGAGTGAACAACCACTCAACCTAGAGTGAATAACTTTGTGTGTTTGGAGTTTGTTTGCAATCAATACACTCTCTCAATAGAGCAAATATACAAATGAAAGCTCTAACCAATTCTAACTCTCAAGATGAGAGGATATACAATTGAAAGTACAAAATGCAAGAGATAGGCTTACAAAGCACAAAATAGAGCTATGAATTGTTGCTACTTGGTTGTGTGTTTGTGCTTGTCTTCCTCTTCAATTTATAGACCCAAGATAGCTGTTGAGGAGTGCCCTAGTCCTTCATAGCCGTTGCAGTTAGTGGAAATTTGAAGAATGGTGGAGACATGACCTGGTTTCCCACTTAAATCTGTTTTTCCACTAGCGTAATCGATTACACCCTCGCGTTGTAATCGATTAGCTTCAAGTCAGAGAGTCACTAATCGATTATTTCACTTCCTCTAATCGATTAGCATCTGTACCTGATGCATTTAATTTGTTTTCGCAGCATCCTAATCGATTAGCATGTCTTGCAATCGATTACCTTAAATTCCAGTGGCTTCCTAATCGATTGTATTGCTTCCATAATCGATTAGCCATCGTACCTGATGCACTTAGTTCCATTTTTGATTGTTGTAATCGATTAGTCTCTGGTGTATAATCGATTACCTTAAATTCCAGTGGCTTCCTAATCGATTGGTCAGCTCCTTAATCGATTAGCTTTCATACCTGATGCAATTTCTTCCAAGACAGAAAGCTCCTAATCGATTAGCATCTATGGTCTAATCGATTAGCTTCGCTGTTACTTCAATTCTGATTTCATGTCTTTGTTTTTGCATTGTTTCTTCAAGAGTATTTGTCATTATCAAAATCCTTGCACATCTTTTGGACCTGTTAACATATTCAAACACAATCAAGTTTTCACACGGGTATACATTAAAATGTTGTGCTAGACAGACCCACCATGAGAACGTTGTATGGATCGTAACATGAGTGTCATAAACAGTTCTCAATATGATAATGGTTGATAGTTCAGAGTCAGACTTAGAAGGGGTGGTTGAATAAGTCTTAGACTCTTTTTGTGAAAATATGAACCTTTTGAGTACGCAAGTAATCAGACTTGATAAGAACTACAAAGAAGAAGAAGAAGAAGAAGAAACACACCAGATATTTATACTAGTTCACTTCCAACACAGAAGCTACCTCCAGTCCATTCTAACTTGAAGGATTTCCACTATTGTAAAATCTCCTTTACAATTACAGCACCGAACTTGTGCCACAACTATTCTTGACTCCAGCCACTCCTGGCTTAAACCCAAGTATTCTTTCAACAAGCCACTCCTGGCTTAAACCTAAGTATTCTTTCAAAAGCCTCTTTAGGCCGCAACTGTTTCCCAATGAAACTAAGGCTAACAACATACCAGAGTTTTACATAATAAATGAATTGTAAGAATAGAGTCTAAGGTGTTTCATAGAAGTTAGTGTATGAAGGATGTACAAAGATGAACGAATATACTAAGTAAAGAAAGACAAAAGGATCAAGGTCTGCCAGAGGCAAAACAACAAAGAAGGTCTTTGTCTAAGAAAAGCTAAGAAAAGATTAAGAGAACTTTGATCACAGAGAATGATGCTTCTTGATAAGCTTATCCTTCTACTAAAAATGAATCTCTTTAAATATATAGGTCACTCAAGATGACCGTTTGACAGTCTAGTGAGGAGATACAACCGTTGGAAATCTTTTGAAGGAGTTTTGCTTGACTGTAAGCACCAAACTTTTGATAAATTGATGAGATGCCAAAAGGTCTGGTGTCAAGGAACTTTGACTAGCATGAAATTAGAGTTCCCTAAGATCTTTAGAGCATAAAACCATTTGTTAGCTTTCTTCTTCTAGCAAACATGGTGAGAGCAATGTTGTTATCCTTTTGTAACTATGATACATAAACTGACTTTATTTAGCTTTCTGAAATGATCTAATTAGCTACATTGATTTCTTTGAAAATGTGCTTTGGTTAATCCACAGATTTGTGTTAAAGAAAAGTCTGATTTGGAAAGAAACTTTAAGTCATGACTTAGTTAGACCCCAAAATTATATGCTATTATTAGACTTTGAATTTGTTAATAACAAAAATCATTAACTGATCAAAAGAAGTCTACTCTCATGAAATCTGATCTGTTTATCTAAGTGTTTCAAAAATGACACAGGTAACAAAACATAGGGGGTTTTTGTATCAAAAAAAGTCTAATACACACTCAACTACGTGTTCTGATGAAAATGAAGATTTTGAAAAATTTTGTAATGAATCTGGCATAACTCAGTTTTTTTTCTCCAAGAACACCTCAACAAACTGGTATTTTAGAAAGGAAAAACAGATCTCTGCAAGAAATGGTCAGAACCATACTTTGTGAATATAATCTTCCAAAATATTTCTGGGCAGTGGCTGTGAGCACTTCTTGTTATATTCAAAATAGGATCGTTATCAGACCAATGCTGAACAAAACTCCCTATGAATTATGGAAGGGAAGAAGACCCAATATATTATATTTTCAACCCTTCAAGTGCACATGTTATATCCTTAACACAAAGGACCATCTTGGAAAATTTGGATCTAAGTGTGATAAAGGGCTATTCATGGGGTACTCAATCACCATAAAATCTTAAAGAGTTTTTAACACATGAACTCAGACCATTGAGGAATCAATGCATGTAAGATTTGATGATCTTCAAAAGATTGACAAGAAACTAGTATATCTAGATATTGATGATGCAGGTACTTAACAACAAGCGTCTAATCCTGCTCAGACAAAATTAACAGAAGATGGAAATAAAGAATCTGAACAACTACTATCAGTGTCTGAACCTAAGAAACCTAGAGACTGGAAGTTCAAGGCCCATCATCCTTTAGACCTCATCATTGGAGATTAAGCAGTTAGAATAAAGCCTAGATCTAAACTTCTTAACTAATCAACTATAGCTCTTTGATGACATATCTTTTTACCTTTAATTACTTACTCTGTTTGTCTGTTTTATCTACTGTTAAATTATAATAACTGTGTTTTAGCGTAATTTGTCAGTAATCTCCGTTTTTAATTTTTATCTCACTACTTGTTAGTGATCACTGTTTTCTTATTTTTACTGTTACTATTGAGTGTTGAATTTTATGATTTCTATTTTCTTTTACTTTTACTGTTTACTAGTGATTGTTGTTTCCAATTTCTACTGTTTCTGTTTAGTTTGTGTTAATTAGTATGTTTAAAATAAATTAAGCTTTCATCCTAAAATAAAATCTATTGAATTAACTAAGTTTAATTTGATTTTATTTTATTTTACAGGTTATCAAATTATTAGAAGCTTTCTCATTATTTTACAAATAAATTACACTCCTCCAAGTACAAATTCACATTAATTACTTTTTCTTGACAAGTATATTAATGTGAAATTGTTTAAGCCTTATCTACGCTTCTAAAATTAACAAAATAAATTTCCTACATGCTATAACTATACCAAAGTGAATTCTTGAAGCTGTTGGGAATTTATTCACGTTGGAAGCTCTCTAAAAGCAAAGTTCTTTGCCTAATATTTTTCTACAAGAAGCCAAGAAGTCCACACGGCCCACAATAGTCCCATTTGGAGAATTTTTGCAAGCAAAATGCATTCAATAAGACTCCACTCACGCCTGCACCAAAGTAAGGCTCCCATTGCCAATTATTCAATGCAAACAAAGGCAAAAGGCACACATGGGTCCACGTTAATTGTTGCTGAAAGTGGACAGCAAAACAACAAGATTTTAAAATTAAAAGCTGCTGCAAAATAAAAGAAAAATGGGACAGCAATAAAATGCTAATTTCCAACGTGAAACATAGCTGATGGGCAGCAAATGGAATAATACAAACAACAAGAAAAGTGGACAATAATTCACGTTGATTGCTGTTGATTTTGGACAGCAATTGAATAAAATAAATTGGTATTATTGGACAAGCAATTAACGTGTAATATGGCTGTTGGGTAGTAGAAAATTTGACACCAAACAACAAGAAATCAAGTGACCATGCTGCTGGAAAATGGGCAGAATAAAGTGGAGCTGAACAGCAAGCAAAACTCACACCCATGGACTAGAATATGGCATGTTCCCTTAGTGCAAGAAATGGCAACGTGAAGGCATATGGGCAAAGGTGATGGGCTGAATTAATTTGTTTAAAATTCAGCCATGGAAATCTCTATAAATTAGAGTCAGAGAGAAGGAGGAGAGAGGAGAGTCATAGGGAATTTTTGAAGCAGTGGACAGCAGGAGAAAGGGAGGAAGAATTCCGAAGGAGCTTCATTCCGGGTTTGGTTTTCATTTTGTTTTAATTATGGAGGGCTAAAACCCTTAGATTGATTTTCTTGGAGAATATTGTAATAATGATTTTGAGGTTCTTGTTTATAAAATAATATACTTTCATTATTGTTGATTTCTTCATAATCTTACTCTGCTTGTTTAATTCCATTCTGTTTAATTAAATTTGTATGCTTAATTGGTTTAATTATACAAATGGAATAAAATGAGATTTAAATTAAAATTGGTTAAGGAAATATACATGCTTAATGAATATTTTCATAATCACTTTTAGTTATTATGGTTTGCTTAATTCCATAATTTAAGAATAGATTATGTATGTAGGCGATGTTCTTATGTATGCTCAATAATTCTTAGATTTTACGATCTTGACTCCTTTTGCTTAATTAGGATGCTTGATTAAAATACTCATTTTTTAAATGAAAGTAAAGGAATTGTGAATTGAAAAAGACGCTTAGTTGATTAATTCAAATTGAGCTAAGAAATCGACATAATGAAAGTGTATAAACCACCTTTTGTGAACCAAGGATAAATTTAATTACAATACTCCAAGAAAATCAATCGTTCGTTATTTATTTGTTTTACACTTATTCTGTATTCTTGTATTCTGTATTAAATTTATTGTGACAATCAAACAAATCCCCCCAGTGTATGTTTGTTGAACTTCTGTTTAAAAAAATAAAATAAAATTTGTTTGTTAAATTTTAGTTTGTTAAAATTAGTTTAAGACTTGATTTTCCTAAATTTTTATGTTGATCTTCGAGAGAACGACCTAGGTTGACACCCTAGTACTACATTAATTAATTTTAATGTACTAATTTGACGGGACCACGACAACCAACGTCAAATTTAGGCGCCGCAGCCGGGGATCAACGATCTTTAGGAAAACTCTTGTTTTAGATTATTTTTTTTGTATAAATTGAAAAAAATAATTTGTTTGTTTGTTTTATTTTATTTCTTTTGCATAATTTAGGATTCTTATGATATATTGCTCATGATCATCAAATATCTTGTTGTATACTATGTATGACTAGAAGAACTTTTGAGCATTTATATTCATTTGATCCTGAAATTGATAGAACTTTTCATAGGTTAATTAAAGAAGCTAGATTTAATAATAACTTTGTTGATATTGATAGTGATAGTATCTTTTCTGAATCTGCTAAAAGTACTACTGCTAGTTTTTCTGATATGGCTGAACCTCGTGAAAGAACTCTTAGAGAATTAGCTGCTCCCGAATTCACATACGAAAGTTTGTGTATTCAATATCTTGAAGAGGATGTTCCTTTTATTCTTAAGACCGGACTTATACACTTGTTGCCTAAGTTTCATGGTCTTGCGGGTGAAGATCCGCACAAACACCTCAAAGAATTTCCACATTGTGTGCTCCACAATGAAACCCCAAAACGTTCAAGAAGACCATGTCTATCTTAAAGCGTTTCCTCATTCTTTAGAGGGTGTTGCTAAGGATTGGTTGTACTACCTTGGTCCAAGATCAATCACAAGTTTGAATGACTTAAAGAAAATGTTCTTGGAAAAGTTCTTTCCTGCCTCTAGAACAACTACAATCCGTAAAGACATATCTGGCATTAGGCAACTCTCTGGAGAAAGTCTTTATGAGTATTTTGAGAGATTCAAGAAACTTTGTGCAAGTTGCCCTCACCACCAAATTTCAGAACAACTTCTTCTTCAGTACTTTTATGAAGGTCTGCACCACATTGATTGCAACATGATAGATGCGGCAAGTGGAGGAGCTTTAGGAGATATGACTGCTGCTGAAGCAAGAAACCTGATTGAAAAGATGGCATCTAACTCTCAGCAATTTGGTGTGAGAAATGATTCTTTCAAACCCATGTTTGATTCCAATTCTAGTTCATCTGGAATTAAATTGGAGAGAAAACTTGATGCTCTCACCACTCTGGTCACACAATTAGTAGTAAATCAAAAATCCATGACTGCTAAAGTATGTGGCATCTGCTCTTCACAAGAGCACCCCACTGATTGTTGTCCTTCTCTACAAGAAAAGGATAATAATAGTCCCCAAGCCTATGCAGCTAACATCTACCATGATAGACCTCCACCACAACAGCAACAAAACCATGACCTTTCCACCAATAGATACAACCCAGGTTGGAGGAACCATCCAAATTTGAGATGGGGTAACCAATAACAAAATCCCCAACCCCCATTTCAAAGCAATGCACCAACCTTCCAAACACATACACCTTAACCATCCACAAGTGGCCCTTCTTTGGAAGAGCTGGTGAGACAAATGGCTGCACAAAACTTAGAGTATCAACAGAGGAATGATGCCATCATCCAGAGTTTAAGCAACCAAATTGGGCAATTGGCTTCATCATTAAGCCAGTTACAATCTCAAAACTCTGACAAATTACTATCTCAACCAGCTACAAATCCAAGAAATGTGAGTGCAATTCAGTTAAGATCAGGTAAGAACCTTGAAGTACCCATACCCAAGGAACCTGAGAAACAAACAGATATGCCCATAACAGTTAAGAATGATGTACCCTCTTCAAGCACAAGTAAGTCTGAGATGCAACCACCCCAAATCCCATCTCATATCCCTCTTCCTTTCCCACCTAAAACAATTCCAAGCAAGAAGATGGAAGAAGTGGATAAGGAAATTCTGGATACTTTTAGGAAAGTGGAAGTAAATATACCTCTTCTTGATGCAATCAAACAAGTCCCCAAGTATGCCAAGTTTCTGAAGGAACTGTGTACTCACAAGAGGAGACTCAAGGGTAATGAAAGGATAAGTATGGGAAGAAATGTATCTGCACTTCTCAGTAAAGAAGTTTCAAATATTCCTGAGAAATGCAAGGATCCAGGTACGTTCACTATACCTTGTATCATAGGCAATAACAAATTTGAAAATTGCATGTTAGATTTAGGAGCTTCAATAAATGTTATGCCTATGTCTGTCTTTAAATCTCTATCTATTGGAACTTTACAACCAACTGGTGTAGTAATTCAGCTAGCCAATAGAAGTACTGCTTACCCTGCTGGAGTCATAGAGGATGTTCTGGTTCAAGTAAATCAACTTGTTTTTCCAGCTGATTTTTACGTGCTTGATATGGAAGAAGGTAGGTCTGATATCCCTGTTCCTATAATTTTAGGAAGGCCATTTTTGAAAACAGCCCGAACTATAATTGATGTCCATGTTGGAACCCTCTCTATGGAATTTGGTGACACTAAGGTAAGATTTAACATTCTAGATTCCATGAAACATTCATCTGAAAATCATTCTGTTTTCCAAATTGACATTATTGATGAACCAATTTTTGAACATTTCTCTGATGTTGATTTGGAATGCATTGATGATTCAAGCAATTGTTTTACGTGCAATGATTCTAAGAATTGTGATATTTGTGCTGAAATTGACAAATACATATATGCTGATTTAGAGTCTATAGAAATACCTGACCTGAATGCAGAATTTCAAGAAGACTCTAACAAAAATTTTAAGTTGCACGTAGCAAAACCCAAGTCTGCTTTGTTAGTTTCATCTATTTTGCAGGCACCCAATCTGGAGCTGAATCTCTTACCTGAAAACCTCAAGTATGTATACTTGGGAAATGATGAGGAGCTCCCAGTGATAATCTTTACTTCTCTTGATGAAAATCAAGAAGAAAAATTGCTGCAAGATTTAGGAAGGCACAAGAAGGCTAGACCACTATCCAATCTGCTTCAAAAGGATGTGGTATTTGAGTTTGATCCACCTTGAGGGAGTTTTTCTTACCCATCTCTTTACTTTTGATCCGGTCTCAATACCGGTATCCGATCTTCTATACATATTTCAACGTCTTTGATAAGACATCTACGTGTAACCGGTGTCATCGGTATACATCCGGACTGTAATTCCGTATCAGGCGTTCTCCCTATACCGGTTATCCAGGATAACACCATGACATCGGATAATACACACGTCACTGTGCAAAAGACAAGGATTGCTACTACAGGGATCGATCAATAATTCCCTGCACTACGAGCCAAATTCTGCTCACGGGAATGGTCAACTTGTTCCCTAATCCTAGTCTACATTCTCTATGCTCAATATAAAATAGCCACTTGACCCAATCATGCAGGTAAGTGCGCAATATAATAATGCTAATGGGAGTTGGTGGTTCCCCACCAACGAGTCCTCGTTAATCGAGCCAATCAGGTATATGAACTAACTTCATGATTGAAGTTAGGGATCTTCTTCTTCAGCTCTTTACGACTGATTCCTCTCTAAATACATTCCTGACTTGGAATATAATCACTGACTTGAGCGTCGGAGAATCTTTGCAGGTGACACCACCATTCGCCCACTTCAACGCATTAGGTCGGTGTGAAGGATCTCCAGAACGCCCAATCCGCTCTCCTCATTCAAGGACAACGGATACCTACATCGGATACATACACATCCGGTCTACTAGACGGTATTGACATACTATTCGTGACTGGCTTGAGATCGGATCTCTTGACCCCGGTCCAGGACAGATCATTGGCACGCCCAGTGGGACTCGATAAAGTTATTCCCATATCCTTTGACAGAGCAGGTAATCCACCATGGAAGGCGAAGCACAAGACTACATGGAGAATCAAGCTGAAGGCAGAACCAATCCTAATGCCTACAGAAAACTCAACCTTGATTCTCATGGGGGCAACTCAAAGAAGATAGTAACAGTGTCTGATCCTGATCCTCGTGATGAGTTGATCAAACAACTTCAGAGGGAACTCGCTGAATTGCGAAGAGAAAAAAGGCAAAGTGAGGATAAAGAGTCATCTCGCACGCGAAACACTCCCCACACAACTGATGGTGAAAAGTCCACCACTCTTCAGTACTCAAAGATCCCAACCTTTGAGGAGGGAGAACAAATTCGCGATTCTGAGGATGCAGCTTCCCGAAGGAAGAGAGATTCAATAACAGCACCCCCATTGTCTTACAATCTTAAGGTTCCTTTTTCAAGGAGACTTATGGGCATCAGCATCCCCAAGCACCTTCAAACCACTCAACCACTTTCCATCGGAAAGTATAATGGTGAAACTGATCCAACTAAGCACCTTGATGCTTATGTGTTTGAAGCCATGTACTTGGGGGCTGATGAAGACGTGATGTGCCGAATGTTCCCTCGAACATTGTCTGAGGAAGCCCTCGGGTGGTTTAAAGGCCTGCCTTCTGGATCCATAGATTCTTGGACGGAAATGGCAGCTGCCTTTGAAACCCACTTTGTCATCTCCAGAGACGTACCCAAGACGTCTCACACCTTGGCTCAGATTAAGCAAGGTGAAACAGAGGGCTTAAAAGATTTTCTGAAGAGGTTTTATAAGGAAGCAGCCCTGGTTCCTAACCTCACAGAATCTATCAAGCTGCATATCGTGATTGAGGCATTGCAGCCAGGATCAGCTTTCGCTCTTTCATTAGCAAAGAGCCCCCCGACAACTTTTGAGGAGTTCAGGAAAAAAGCCTCAAAGTATGTGAGCATAGAGATGCATTTGGAGGCAATGGCTGCAAAGAAAAAGCCACCAACACCATCTCCCCAAACCCAGAAGGGTAAGGAGAAGACGAGGTCAGAACGCATGGAGAGGCCATTCACCAATCCTAAGGTGGATAACCGCCCTCCTCGACCTCGAGAAAGGCATGTCAATTCTTTCAGCCATTATGCACAGTTATCTGCCAGACCATCTCAGATTTTGAGAGAGGTCGGATGGCCAGTTTTCAGCACATATGGCATCAGGAGACCAGCCCCTATGAAAAGACCAGGAAATTCACGAAAGTACTGTGATTTTCATGAACAAAATGGTCATTCCACTGATGAATGCCAAGCTCTAAAGAACGCGGTTGAGACGCTAATTAGAGAAGGCAAATTGAAGCAATACCTGTTCAAAGAAAAATCCTTTGACAGGGCAGAACGGAATGAGAAAAGAGAAAGAGATCCCGACGATGGGGATGATAACAATCCCAGTCCGGTTCGAAAGTTCTCTGCTGCAGAGAAGCAAAAAGGTGTAATGACCGATAATGCAGCACAGAAAGACAGCATGCCCCAGCAACAACATCAGGGCCGACGTGAAGTCATTGACATGATTGCTGGAGGGTTCGCTGGAGGAGGAGCTTCAATTACAGCCCGTAAGAATCATCACAGAATGATTCTATCTGTGCAAGGGAAAGTCAAAGACAATCGCCCTTACAGAGGAGGAATTGAGGCTCCCATAATCTCTTTCTCTGACGAGGATTTTAGCCCAACCGTTCCTGGTGGTGACGATGCTGTAGTCATCACTGCTGTGATCGCCAACAAGGACGTCCGAAGAATCCTTGTTGACCAGGGAAGTTCCTGCGATGTTATTTTTTATAATTGCTTTGAAAGAATGGGTTTTAAAGACTCAGACTTACAGCCTTACACGCAGGAACTAACAGCTTTCAATGGCGCAAAGCAACTAACTAGAGGGTATCTTGATACCCTTATCTCGTTTGAAGGCGAGCCAGGAGCCAGGACGGTTAGGTCTCGGGTGCTAGTGATTGATGTCAAATCACCATTCAATGGCATCATAGGCCGTCCTACTCTGAATGCAATGGAGGCAGTTGTATCAACCCCACATCTCCTTATCAAGTTCATTGACAAGGATAATGCTGTGTCATCTATCCGGGGTGATCAAGAGATGGCTAGGTACTGCTACAACCTTAGCCTCAACATGACAAAGCTGGATGCCTCCAATAAAAAGAGGAAACTTAATGATGCTGGAACATCGGCTGGATCTGTAAGTCTTGTCGACCTGGATCCTAGAGCGGATTTGAACATTGATCCGTTCAACCCATCAAAGCCCACACCGGATGGAAGTTCCAGGGACATTGTCTTGGGAGATTCTCCAGAAAAGATCACCCATATCAATGACAAGCTAGATGCTGAAATAGAGCAGCGACTGCTGGCTCTCTTACAAGAGTTTAAAGACCTCTTTGCATGGACTGCAGCCGATATGCCAGGCATAGACCCTGAATTCTGCTGTCATAAACTTTCCGTCTATCCAGAGACGAAACCTGTGGCCCAAAAGAAAAGACGATTGGGCCCAGAGAAACAGAAGGCAGCTTGCCAGCAAACTGAGGAATTGCTGAAGGCCGGATTCATCAGGGAAATCCGATATTCCTCTTGGCTTTCGAATGTGGTGATGGTCCCTAAATCCAATGGTAAGTGGAGAATGTGCATTGACTACGTGGACCTCAACCGCTGCTATCCAAAAGATCCTTATCCTCTTCCTAATATAGATCGGATGGTGGATGATTCCTCTGGTTATCAATACCTGAGCTTCATGGACGCTTATTCTGGTTACAACCAAATTCCGATGTGCGAAGAGGATCAAGAGAAGACAGCTTTCATAAATGATCGTGGTGTCTTTTGCTATACAGTCATGCCCTTCGGCCTGAAAAACGCTGGGGCGACATATCAGCGTATGATCAACAAGGTTTTCGAAGGTATGCACACCAAACTTGTTGAAGTATATATCGACGACATAATAGCAAAGACACCGGTTGGTGGCGATCATATTGACGACCTGCGCCAAGTATTCACCCGTTTGAGACAATTTAACATGAGGCTGAACCCAATGAAGTGCACATTTGCTGTCCCTGCTGGGAAGTTTTTGGGTTTCATGTTAACTCAACGTGGTATAGAAGCCAATCCAGGGAAGTGCCAAACGATTCTAGACATGCAAAGTCCTAAGAATCTCAAAGAAGTCCAATCCCTGAATGGCAAGGTAGCAGCTTTGGCACGATTCATGCCGAAAATGGCTCACAGGTCGCTCCCTCTGTACAAAATACTGAAAAAGTCCAAGAAATTCGAGTGGGGACAGGAACAAGAAAAAGCTTTCCAAGAGCTTAAGGAGGTGTTGTCCAAACCTCCCATTCTCACAAAGCCTGACCCCGAAGACACACTCATTCTGTACTTGGCTATTTCAGATGAAGCTTTGGGCGTTGCCTTGATAAAAGAAATTCCTGATGGACAAAGACCGGTCTATTTCACTAGCAAGACCTTGCAAGGTGCTGAGATCCGGTATCAGAAAATTGAAAAGGCCGCCCTCGCTGTTGTTTGGGCCTCACGACGGTTGCGTCCGTACTTTCACGCCCATCCAATCATAGTGAGAACGGATTTGCCACTCCGTTCTGTCTTAATCAAGCCCGATCTTGCTGGGAGGATGATCAAATGGTCTATTGAACTCTCTGAGTTTGATATATCCTACGAACCCCGCAGCGCTATTAAAGCTCAAGTCCTGGCTGACTTTATTGTGGAAATGACAGGGACTGATCCAGACTACCCTCGAGTCCATTGGACCATTTACGTTGATGGTTCATCAAACCAAAGAGGCTCTGGAGCAGGTGTAGTTCTCGAAAGTGACGATGGAGTACACCTGGAAATCTCCCTCCGTTTCAATTTCAAAACATCTAACAACCAAGCTGAGTACGAAGCTTGCTTAGCCGGGCTAAGAGCTGCAATTGATATCGGAGCTTCTGAGGCGACACTCTGTAGCGATTCACAGCTGGTGATTTCGCAGATCTTAGGAGATTATCAAGCTCGCGAACCTCAACTCCAATTATACTTGAACTGTGTCAAGGAGTTGACTGAGAAATTCTCAAAAGTGGAGTTCAAGCATGTTCCACGTGAAGAGAATACGAGAGCGGATATACTCTCCAGGTTAGCAAGCACTAAACGACCGGGTAGCACCACTACTCTGGTTCAAAGCACGCTAACGTCGCCCAGCATCCCTCTTTTCCCTTCTCTAAACGCCATAATGACTGACTCCCTTTACGGAGATACATGGATGGCTCCTTACATCCGTTATTTGGCCGATGGACAGCTACCAACAGATGAGAAGGAAAAGACGAGGTTAAGGAGAGAATTACCGTATTTCACTATGATTGATGGTAATCTCTACAGAAGGGCACTCTCTGTGCCCTATTTAATTTGTCTCAAAGAGAATGAGGTGCAAGGTGTAATGGAGGAAGTGCATGGAGGACAAAGTGGACACCATGCTGGAGGAAGAAGCTTAATGCGAAAAATCCTCAGAGCTGGATACTGGTGGCCCACAATGAAGCAGGACTCCATTGACTTCGTCAAAAAATGCGACGCTTGCCAAAAATTCTCTAACCTACACCACACACCGGCGGAAGAACTCTTCACATCCGCTGTTCCATGGCCCTTCTATCAATGGGGATTGGATATTCTGGGCCCCTTTCCAACTGCTCCCGGGGGCATCAAATATCTCATTGTAGGGGTCGATTATTTCACTAAGTGGATAGAAGCAGAGCCGGTGGTGCATATTACTTCAGCCCGAACTCGCCGTTTCATGTATGAAAACATCATAACACGGTTCGGGGTCCCAGCACGGATTGTCACAGACAATGGCACCCAGTTCACGGATAGAAAATTCACAGATTTGCTTGAAGGGTTAGGAATAACCCAAATATTCTCATCCGTCGAACATCCCCAAACTAACGGTCAAGCTGAAGTGGCCAACAGGGAGGTGCTTAAGGGACTAAAGAAGCGCCTTGGTGAAGCCAAGGGCGGATGGACAGACCAGCTGTGTCATGTCCTATGGGCATATCGGACAACGCCTCATTCATCCACCAATGAATCCCCATATCGCCTAACATACGGGGTCGAGGCAATGATACCTGTGGAACTGCAAATTGCTTCCACAAGGGTTAAGTACTTCTCTGAAGAAACCAACAATGCTAACTTGGCATCCGAAATAGATGTCATACAAGAACTCAGAGAAGACGCTTTCATCAGAGATCAAGCCATCAAAGCCAAAGTTGCTCTCCGATACAACAAACGAGTCCAATCAAGGACTTTCAACGTTGGAGATTTGGTTTTGAGGAAAGCAAGTATAGGGAACAAATTCGCCCATCAAGGCAAACTAGCCCCAAACTGGGAAGGCCCATACAGAGTATCCGAGGTCACTGGCAAAGGCTCTTATCGCCTTGAAAACCTTGATGGCACTCCAATCCGAAACAAATGGAACACCCAAAACTTGCGCATCTACTATAGCTAGCTGTTTCTACACTCTCCTATCCTTATTTTGGATTGAATACTGGGGAATTTATTTTCACAGCTACGCTCTCCTTGTAATTCTTATTTTTGATTTAATAAGAATCTCTCATAACGATTTAACTCTTTCGAGTTTTTCTTATGCTGTGATTTTCAGTATACTCAGGACGGATGATCTCAATTACCCATTCTGTAATTGACGATGTAACTCCTCGAGTGTGTAAATATTGAAGGCCCAGATTGTAGGATTAAACCGAACTCTGGGTACGGTTAGTAAGTTTGGCTGAACACCGGTGAAGGCTCAGATTGTAGGATTAAACCGAACTCTGAGTACGACTAGTAGGATTAAACCGAACGTCGGTGAAGACCTGAGTTGTAGGATTAAACCGAACCTCAGGATATGGGTTGTAGGGCTGGTCCTTCTTCAAGGCCACAAACCGAACCCCATTCGAAGACTACATGGGTTGTAGGGCTGGTCCTTCTTTAAGGCCACAAACCGAACCCCATTCGAAGACTACATGGGTCGTAGGGCTGGTCCTCTTTCGAGGCCACAAACCGAACCCCATGCGAAGGCTTGGGCGCAGTAAGCTGGTTTTTCTTCAAGACCACGCTGAACCCCAAGTGACGGGCGCAGTAGGTTCAGGATTAGCCCTGATCTGAACCCCGTATCAAAGGCTCGGATTGTAGGATTAAACCGAACTCTGAGTACGACTAGTAGGATTAACCGAACGTCGGTGAAGCATTGTCATTGGATAAAACCAAAGACCAATTGAAGAACGGCTGGTAGGATTAAACCGAACGCCAAATATTACATGGACAGTAGGATCAAACCGAACTCCAAACACAACAAGTAAGTTATACTGAACTCCAAATTAATACTCTCATGAAGTTCATTATTTGGAAGTTTTATAGCTTATAGTTTTGAGTCATCAATTCTTCAATTGAGACCTGACTCGTAAACTCCGACACAAACAATTCACTCGGGTACGCCACAATCTAAGGCATATTCACCTGAAATCTCTCAGTCGGAAATATTTGAGGAGGAATGTCTATTTTAAATCCTCACTCTTAAAAACTCTCACGAGAAAATTTTACTCAGAGTTTATTCAAAGTGATAATCACCCAATGATACTGGGGGACAACATCAACGGTTTAACGAATATCTTGAGGAATGAACTCTCGTCTAAACGATCTCACAATCATTCCCCTTAAGCCGTCCTTGTGGCGATGATGTGTTCCCTCATCAGCAGTGATCTTATTATGAAATTCATTTCGCATGTATATGTCCGGTATGGAGATTTTGTTTTACAATCCGATCTTCATTACTTAAATCCGGAATAATACAATACACATGCAATCCTTCTATCAAAGTTGTTTTTCACTAAACAAGAATGGAGGTAAAAAATTCTTTTATTGATTCAATAAGAATTACAATTCGTGTAATAATCCGGAGCTGATCCCGGAACACAGCGAATTCAAATCAATAAAACGAAAAAGCAAATAAGGAAGGCGCTACTCTTTTTGGCTTGAGTCTCCCTCCTTCCCCTTGCCTTTGTCTCCGGTCTTGCCTCCTTCAGTGCGAGAGCTCGATCCTGTACTCATGGGTTTCAGGAGGGAAGGTCTCATTGATTGACCTTTAGGTAAAGGAGCAAACTTATAAGGAGTTCTGGGCGGACTCTCTTGACGATTGTCAACGATGGCCACCAGTTTCCCTTGGTGAAACTCATAGAACGGATCAATACCGTTCAAATTAAGTGACACCTTGGGATTCCGGTATAACACTTGACGAATTGCTAACCCGAAAGCCTCCTTGACTGCCTGGTCACACATGTTTACAGCATCGTCCAGGTCTGCTTTCAGGGTCTTGACTTCGCCATTCGAATCCGCCAGCTTTGATAGCAGCTCCTTTTCCCTACGTGACCAATCATCCGCTCCTTGGGAATAGACGACCTTAGCCTCCTTCAACCCCTCTTCCAGCTTTGAAGAGCGTTCCTTCTCCACACAAAAAGTGGCATGGAGGTCAGCATTGATTTTCTTCTGATCAGAAACTTGACCCTCCAGCTCCTTGGCAAGCTTCTTCAACTTGGCAATTTCTTCATCCTTCTTCTGAGTTTCTTCTTTGGAAGTTTTTAATTTTCCTTCTAATTGGAGGATGATTGCCTTGTCCTTGCCAACCACCGAGGTGAGCCTCTCATTTTCTTCTGTGAGCTCGCGAACCGACTTGAGGAGCTCGGATAAATCAGCCAAGTGCTTCTGTCCGTCGTCGCAAGCTCTGATCAGTTCTTCATTCTTTAACGAGGGCTTCACCTTGGGTGAGGATTCAGGAACGCCCTCTGGAACAGAGCCCTCGTACACCGGATGTTGAACAAGACCGGAATTACCTTCAAGAGAGCAGGGGGCTTTGGGCGCGAAGTAAGTCGTTATTGGCTTCGCCCCACAAGTGATTACACTACCGGGGGCATCCGGAGTGGGTTCTTCCGCTCTCTTCTCTTTAGAGGGCACAAGCTCAGCAGCCCCTCTTGAAGTTTTTGGTTTTTTGGGCGAGGATTGACGGTCTGAGGCCTTCGAAGGATCACGCTTGGTCCTCTTCTTTTTCTCGACCACCTTCTCAGGTCCGCCCTCGACCAGAGGAATATCGTCACCAGCAGATGAAGTTAATATTATCGTCTCAGCAGTAGCCTTCTTCGAGTTCCGCTTTGCCTGAATGTCATTTTCAGCCGCAACGGAAGTCTCTCCGGCCTTGAGACCTTTTAGTCTATTCATCTCTGGTGACTCGCCCTGAATTTCACCTGCACAATCAAAAGACATAATCAGAGACGTAAAATTTTCAAGGCAAATGACATAATAACGCATGAAGAATGGCAGGGAAATTACGTAAATACTCCTCGCGAGTAGACTTTGGTCCTAACAAACGCCTGCAGGAGAAAAATTGGTGTGAGGCTGTGTAGGACTGCAGAGCCGAAAGAACTGAGATCGAAGTTGGGCTCAGTTCGTCCTCCTCGGTATAGTACGCTTGGGAGGTCAATAAAAAATGTTCGTGCGTCCAAGTCAGTGGGAACCTCGGAATCCCATCTTCGGTTAACCAAAAAATTGATTCACTCGGATGGACGCTAATCCTTGTGAAATAGGACTTGAATGAACGCCCATCAACTTTGGCGGAGTCAGTATACGCCTCGAAGTTGATGATCTTGGAGATAGTCCGGAGGGATATCAGGCTCACTCCCCCTTTCTCCTTATTCGCACGACGGACCACTTGAGTGAAGTAGAAAAGCATGGCCACCGTCGGTTTAAAGTTGAAGTGCTCCCCAAGCACTTCAAGAGAGCGGACCAATCCCCATCCGTTAGGGTGAAGTTGCGAGGGGGCGCAGTCCAAGAATCTCAGGACTCCCATCTCAAACTTCGTCAAGGGGAAACGCACACCCAAGTTCAGAAATAGAAAATCATACATGAATAAGGACCTCTCGTCCGGTGTGTGGCATATCCGTACTGATGGAAGGGGAGCAAATACTTTAAAACACCATTTATATTTGTCCTTCTTCCATAAGGTAAACCGCGGCTCCAACTCCCCTTCATCCTCCCGAGCGTGGACGGACGGTGTCTCACGAAATTCCTCAGCCACCCAGCTGAAAGGGCGTTTCTGTTGGAATTTCACCCAGTCTATCCGGTGTGCAACCACATTACAGAGGCCGGATTGGGTCTTCAAGATATATTTCTCGGAAGAAGATCCCCCTTCGGATGATTTCCTCCCTGTCGCTTTCTTCACCACCATTGTGAAAGCTTTTACACTGCGGTAAAAATCCACATCGTCAGATACATACAGGTCACCGCTCTCAGCACTCTCACTAGAGGAGGATTCTGAAGAGGGTATAATCGCCTTTCGCCTCTGATACGGCGACGCCTCCCTTTCTGAGCTTAGTGGCTTCGATTGAAAGACCACTGGAATCCTCCCACCACGAACTGTGGGGTTTTGATTGAAGGCCCTTCCTCCTCTTCCTCTAGGGCTGATACCACTAAAACTAACACCTTTCCTAGACATTTTCAGAAATTGAAACAAGACACAAAGTATGGAAAGAAAGTGGTTACCTAAGGATGGATGAGGATAGTGAATTAAGATTCACAGAGGCAGACACGATAATCTTCTCGAAACTTTTGCAGAAGTTCGTCAAGAGAATTAGGAGAAATGGTAACTGAGATTGCCAAATATGCCTATATCAGGGCACCAAAATTTTTCAAATACCCACTAAACATAACCTGTCGTTTACCCCCAAACGACTCCCCGTTTAGTGGACCAAAATTGTCGTTTAGTACATCAAGGCGCGAAAATGCCATCGTTTCGTCACAGAGCTTTCTAAATGGGCCTACTAAATCCAAATTTTAGGCCCAACAAGCCCCTACGTGACGGTTATTAAGACATGCGCATTTAACGCAATAATGGCGCACCCACGTGAATTAAGGCATTAAATGTCCAATCATTAGAAACGTGGCCACCATTACTCGAATACCAAGGGTTGCGAAATTCGATAAACTTCTGATATTCTCATTGTCGAATCCGCCTTTAAAATTTCGTCACTCCGGAACATGGTTCCCACAGCGGATATTTACACTTCGGTACAAACCCGAAATCCAGACGTACTACGATCAATATAGCTCATATAAGCAAGTCAACTGCTTCCTCACATCAGCTAGGGGGCTAGTAGAGGTAAAACTCGGATTTCGGATGGAGCGAAAATTGCCAATTGAATCCGCACTCCCTTGATTGGAAAAATTCATCAGGACGGATGATCTCAATCACTTATTCAGTGATTCGATGATGTAACTCCTGGTACGAAGAGCTCCACTAATCATTCCAGGACGGATGATCTCAATCACATATTTTGTGATTCGATGGTGTAACTCCTGGTGTGAATCATTCCAGGACGGATGATCTCAATCACTTATTTCAGTGATTCGACGATGTAACTCCTGGTATGAACAATTCTCATCATCATTCTTACGATGAAGGTATTCACTCAATCCGTATTCCTACGATTGAAAAATGTCTACAGGATGGATTATCTAAATCACTTAATCTGTGATCTGACGATGTAACTCTTGACGATGTGTACTTTTCCAGAACGGATAACCTCAGTCACCCATTATGTGATATGACGATGTAACTCCTAACGCGGTGTACCTGCCCAGGACGGATGATCTCAATCACCCATGCTGTGATCTGACGATGTAACTCCTGGCGCAATACACACCCAAAGGACGGATGATCTCAATCACCTAATATGCGACCTGATGATGTAGTTCCTGGTATCGTACACATCAACAAGACGGATGATCTCAATCACTTATGAAGTGATTTAATGATAAAACACCTGGCATGATCAATACTCATAATCATCTTTATGATGGAAAATTCCGAAAGTCAGTCCGCACTTTCGCTTTCCAGTGGTATTCTCCCAGGACGGATACTCTTTATCACCTATTCTGTGATACAACGACATAACTCCTGGTGTAGAAAAAACTCCCATCATCATTCCTATGATAAAGGGCTCAAACACCACTTCCTTGCAGTTCCCTAAACTTGCATCTCCTGTAAGAATATTACGGATTAGAAGCAGTCGTCCGTCCTGTTACACTACTTTGCTAAACAGCGGATCGACTCATCTTTCCCCAAAAGAATTAAGGATCATGCCCCAGAGACAGGCACCTTCTTCTTAATACGCACTTGGGGACATGTATATATTTATCCGTTCTAAATTTTATTTGTTATTTAATCTTCCTAGGCTATTATTTCAATCCGGCCTTAAGATTAATTACACTGAACGGATTAGTAACGATTTATATATACATGAAACAATGAAGACAAATTTCTTCAACCAAAATTCATTCATTGAAATGAAATTACATACAATAGTTCAGAATCCGGAGTTGATCCCGGTACACAACTATACATATAAATGAAAACAAAATTACAGAGGAGGAATCTGTTCTTCAGTTTTTTGCGCCTCCTCAGCACCAGGCTCTTGTCCCCCTTCCTTTGGAACCTCCGCAGGAGTCTCACCTCCAGGAGCCTCAGCCCTTTCCTCAGAAGAGGGAACCTCGGGCATAGGAAAGACATAATCCGGTCCCATGGTTTGACCCTCAGGAAGAGGAGGCAAACCATACAGGGACGTCGGTGGATCTTCGTGACGACCATCCACCACTGCGACTAACTTTCCCCCATGGAATTCATAGAACGGATCCATTCCATAAAGGTTAAGTTTCACAGTGGGGTTGCGGTAGAAGACTTGGCGTATGGCTAGGCCGAAGGACTCTTCAACAGCCCGGCTGCATATGTCAACAGCTTCTTCTCTCTCAGCTTTCGCTGTAGCCAATTCTCCCCGCAACTTGGACAGCTCCTCACTAGACACCTCGGACTCCGCATTCCTAGCCTTCAATCCCTCTATCTCAAGAAGGAGCTTCTTCTCCCTTTGAGACCACTCCTCAGCATCAGCTTTATGTTTATCCTGGCTGCTACGGAGTTCTTCCTCCTTCTCTGCCACCTTGCCTTCCAAGTTTTTAAGATCGACTTTGAGTTTGAGATTCTCTTTAGTGATGAGATCCCCAAACTCCTTAGACTTGTGAAGACGATCTTCCATTAACTTCACGGCGGCTTTGTCCTTTTCCGAGGAAAGCTTGAGTTCTTTCAATTCGTCGCTCAATTCCTCAACTTTGTCGGCGTTGCTAGCCAACTCGCTGATTGAAGAAAGCACTCCAGCAAGTTCGGCTAGCTGCCACCTTCCGGCCTCACACGCTTCCGTAATTTCTTTAGGACTGAGTGTAGGCCGGAGTTTGTACATCGGAGGAGGAAGAGTGGCTGGAGTAGAACCTTCATAAGAGAGGAAGGGGTGAGAAACGAGGTAGTTGGGAAGGAGGTCGGCTCTGATCCAGAAACCCCGGCAGCAGGATCCTCCGAAACTCTTTGCTTTTTGGACTGACGCCTTGCAGGATCATTCTGGATCTTTCTTCTCCTCTCAGTAACGGGAGGCTGACCCGAGATTACACCAACATCGGACGTACGGCCCTCAACCAGTGGGATGTCCCCTTCAACATCCGAGGTCAAGATGATTACCTCAGGACGATCCTTAGTTGAGGGCCTGGGCTTTACTTCATTCTCACGAGCAACGGATTTACCAGCCGCCTTGAATTTTTTCAGTTTATCCATTTCCGGAGTTTGCTGTTCTATTTCACCTACATGAACAAACACAAGATGTCAGCAACTGCAAATATTCTATATATATTTGATAAAGGAGGAAAGATGAAATAAAACGAGAAGTACGCAAATATTCCTCCCGGACTCCGCTTGAGCTACTTAGCAGACGCCTACACGAAAAGACGTGACGACCTGTAGTGTGCGATTCAAGCGCGAACAACACTCTCGATGTCTCACGAGACAGATCGGATTGATCAGTGTAGTACGCGTGAGAGCTCAAGAGGAAATGCTCGTGTGTCCAGCTCAAGGGAAATTTGTCAACGTCCTCTTCATCCTTCCAAAATTTTGGTTTGCCCTTCTTGATGGAGATGCGAGTGAAGTAAGTCTTGAAGGACTTCCTGTCAACCTTGGCCGAATCTGTGTAAGACTCAAAGTTCACAAAGGAACAGAGAGTCCGGAGTGTCACCAGACCAACTCCACCCTGCTTATTCGCCCTTCTAACTACCTGGGTGTAGTAGAACAGCATCGCTACTGTTGGCGTGAAATTGAAGTGCTCCCCAAGCACTTCAAGAGCTCGGATGAGGCCCCAACCGTTGGGATGAAGTTGAGAGGGTGCACAGTTCAGAAACCTCAAAACACCCATCTGGAGTTCGGTTAAAGGGAAACGAACTCCCAAATAATGAAAGATGAAGTCATACATATATACTGAGCGGTCATTAGGGACGAGATGGCATATCCGCTCTGTCGGAAGTGGTGCGTAAACCCTGTACCACTTTTTCGTCTCTTCATCCGAACTCAGCGTGAACCTCGGTTGAATCCGAGATCCCTCCTCATCCGCATGACGAGAGGCAAGGTCCTTAAACTCGCTGGACACCCAACAGAAAGACCATTTAGCCTGAACCTCCTCCCAGTTTAGCCTCGAAGCAACTACGCTATAGAGACCTTCAGTTGTCCTCGAAATAGCGCTATTTCCAGAGGTTCCTTCTCCAGTGGCCATTTGGAAATATCTAGACCGAACTCCTTAATCTACGATAAGGAATAAAATGTCGTCAGAAAGTTGCAATCATTACTCACTGCATTTTTAAAGCAATTACAATCAGAGGGCGACTCTGAGAAGGGAAAGGTCACTTCCCGCAGTGAATAAGATCCCCTTTCTGAGCGACGCGGTTCAGTCTTAGGAAGAATCACAAGGATTCTTCCCCACGACTGTTAGGGTTGAGGGAAACTGATTCCCCCCCCTTAGATGAAGCCTACTTTCTATAACTACGAATAGCAACTCAAAACGAAACTAAAGCGACAAGGAAAAAATAGTTACCTCAGATGACAGTGATGAATTTGAGGAACGAAGAAACCCTCGCAATGTAGGCGATGAACTTCCTTGCAAAATTTCTGCAGAGTTTCGTTGAGAAAGCAAAAGCAAGTGGAACTCAGAATCCACTAAGTATTCCTTTTATAGGAAACAAAGAGGATCGGTTACCTCCTCTTGAAGTTGTGTCGTTCTCGATAAAACGCACCCGTTCACAAGCGAAACGACACAACCGTTCCAAATTCTTGGGCGCCAAAACGATAGCGACTCAGCAAAGGGCTATCCATTAGGCCCAAAAGTTTCGAAAATTTCAGGCCCATTAAGCCCAAAACGACGGTTAATGAGATTTTCATCTCAGGCGCAATAATTGCTTGCCCACGTGATTAAAAGCATTAATGTCTAATCATGCAACGCAATTTACGCTTTACAGCCGTTACACGAACTTCAAGAGCTTTCAATTCCAAATAAACTCTTGAAATTCTCACACAACGAATCTTTGTCTGAATCCGTTGTGGCAGTACCGAAAGGTCTTTTCTATTAAATTCAGAGCGGTTCTTTACGAATGACAAAAGATGCTAAGGAACTGTTACACACGTAAGCTTACCGATATTAAGACCTCTCGCAGGTTGAGTAGCTTATGTGAACAACCATTCAGTCCCTCACACAAGCTAGGGGACATATGATCCGGTCTCAATACCGGTATCCGATCTTCTATACATATTTCAACGTCTTTGATAAGACATCTACGTGTAACCGGTGTCATCGGTATACATCCGGACTGTAATTCCGTATCAGGCGTTCTCCCTATACCGGTTATCCAGGATAACACCATGACATCGGATAATACACACGTCACTGTGCAAAAGACAAGGATTGCTACTACAGGGATCGATCAATAATTCCCTGCACTACGAGCCAAATTCTGCTCACGGGAATGGTCAACTTGTTCCCTAATCCTAGTCTACATTCTCTATGCTCAATATAAAATAGCCACTTGACCCAATCATGCAGGTAAGTGCGCAATATAATAATGCTAATGGGAGTTGGTGGTTCCCCACCAACGAGTCCTCGTTAATCGAGCCAATCAGGTATATGAACTAACTTCATGATTGAAGTTAGGGATCTTCTTCTTCAGCTCTTTACGACTGATTCCTCTCTAAATACATTCCTGACTTGGAATATAATCACTGACTTGAGCGTCGGAGAATCTTTGCAGGTGACACCACCATTCGCCCACTTCAACGCATTAGGTCGGTGTGAAGGATCTCCAGAACGCCCAATCCGCTCTCCTCATTCAAGGACAACGGATACCTACATCGGATACATACACATCCGGTCTACTAGACGGTATTGACATACTATTCGTGACTGGCTTGAGATCGGATCTCTTGACCCCGGTCCAGGACAGATCAACTTTTTCATTATATTGTCTATTTTGTATGCTCTGTCTTACATTAAGGACAATGTATGATTTAAGTGTGGGGGTGGAAATATCCTTGTATGTTGTTGTGTGTTGTTTTCATTGTGTGAATTTGTGATTAATTTTGTGTGACTATTTTTCAATAAAAATAAAAATAAAATTTGAATTTTTTTTTTTAAAAAATTATATGTTTTTGTTTTAAAAAGGCATGTTTTATTGGAATTTTAGGATATGCATGAGTAACAGGTAAATTCTTTCATGTCTGATATAAGCTTAATGATGTGTTATAATTTGAACTCAAGCAATTTTGGTATGATGAGAATGACATGATAATTGAGAGATGATCATATATGATAGAATTATACCTTGTGAGATTTTTGAGCCTTAAAATTTGATGGATCAGTTTAAACCATCTTAATCCTTTCATGTGTGATTAATTCCTGAATGCTTACATCCTAATTTTTGTCTTGTTTCTTGATGATACTTGAAACTCATATGAATGTATTTGAAATGACACAGGCATTTTGTTCAATTGAGCCACTAGCCATATAAGCCTACCATGAATAAATTATCCTTTGCTAGCCACTTTGAGCCTATTTAACCAATTCTTTATTGCAGCTCAAATAAGCCACAATGAAAAACCAAAAATATACCTACCTTAAGGAATATATTGGAGCTTTGAAATCAAGTTAAAAACAGGCATTCAAATAAGTGTGGGGGTGCACAAAAAGGAGTCGCAACTTTTGTTTCAAAGTGTTATGCAATCGCATAAAAAGAAAAAAAGAAAAAGAAAATATTGATGAATAAATAAAAAAATAAAATAAAATTTCTTGATGATTGCGACCAAATATGATACAGTAAATGTTTTACCCTCACTGTTTGCAAGTTAAATTAATTGCTCCATCATTCTTTTTGGTATCTAAACTTATTTTCCAAAAAAAAATTTCACCTACTTTAACCTTGGCCACATTATAACCTTGGAAAGCCCTGTTGATCTATACATGCATTTGTGTTGATTGTGGAATTGAGAAACTTGCCAAATTTTTGGACTGTCTATTTTTTAGGAAATGTTTTGAGAATATACACAAACCCAAAACACTTGAGAGTTGAGAGTATGTCTTATGAGGTTCTGTCACTTATGATTTTCCTTTCAGTTTGATTTAATTCTCACATGTCGAAGTGATTGGATGATTTTTATACATATCTTGATGCTCTGTATCTTACATGTTGAAAACTCTTGTTTCTCTGTGTATTCCTAAGATTTCATGACAAGCATGCCAGTTCTGTGTATTTACTGTATTTCAATTTTTGATGTTTTCAATAAATTGTAAAACTTGTTTTTATTCTGATTTTGCCCAGGAGTGCAAAAGAGTAAGTGTGGGGGTATTTGATGACATATCTTTTTACCTTTAATTACTTACTCTGTTTGTCTGTTTTATTTACTGTTAAATTATAATAACTGTGTTTTAGCGTAATTTGTCAGTAATCTCCGTTTTTAATTTTTATCTCACTACTTGTTAGTGATCACTGTTTTCTTATTTTTACTGTTACTATTGAGTGTTGAATTTTATGATTTCTATTTTCTTTTACTTTTACTGTTTACTAGTGATTGTTGTTTCCAATTTCTACTGTTTCTGTTTAGTTTGTGTTAATTAGTATGTTTAAAATAAATTAAGCTTTCATCCTAAAATAAAATCTATTGAATTAACTAAGTTTAATTTGATTTTATTTTATTTTACAGGTTATCAAGTTATTAGAAGCTTTCTCATTATTTTACAAATAAATTACACTCCTCCAAGTACAAATTCACATTAATTACTTTTTCTTGACAAGTATATTAATGTGAAATTGTTTAAGCCTTATCTACGCTTCTAAAATTAACAAAATAAATTTCCTACATGCTATAACTATACCAACGTGAATTCTTGAAGCTGTTGGGAATTTATTCACGTTGGAAGCTCTCTAAAAGCAAGGTTCTTTGCCTAATATTTTTCTACAAGAAGCCAAGAAGTCCACACGGCCCACAATAGTCCCATTTGGAGAATTTTTGCAAGCAAAATGCATTCAATAAGACTCCACTCACGCCTGCACCAAAGCAAGGCTCCCATTGTCAATTATTCAATGCAAACAAAGGCAAAAGGCACACATGGGTCCACGTTAATTGTTTCTGAAAGTGGACAGCAAAACAACAAGATTTTAAAATTAAAAGCTGCTGCAAAATAAAAGAAAAATGGGACAGCAATAAAATGCTAATTTCCAACGTGAAACATAGCTGATGGGCAGCAAATGGAATAATACAAACAACAAGAAAAGTGGACAATGATTCACGTTGATTGCTGTTGATTTTGGACAACAATTGAATAAAATAAATTGGTATTATTGGACAAGCAATTAACGTGTAATATGGTTGTTGGGCAGTAGAAAATTTGACACCAAACAACAAGAAATCAAGTGACCATGCTGCTGGAAAATGGGCAGAATACAGTGGAGCTGAACAGCAAGAAAAACTCACACCCATGGACTAGAATATGGCATGTTCCCTTAGTGCAAGAAATGGCAACGTGAAGGCATATGGGCAAAGGTGATGGGCTGAATTAATTTGTTTAAAATTCAGCCATGGAAAGCTCTATAAATTAGAGTCAGAGAGAAGGAGGAGAGAGGAGAGTCATAGGGAATTTTTGAAGCAGTGGACAGCAGGAGAAAGGGAGGAAGAATTCCGAAGGAGCTTCATTCCGGGTTCGGTTTTTGTTTTGTTTTAATTATGGAGGGCTAAAACCCTTAGATTGATTTTCTTGGAGAATATTGTAATAATGATTTTGAGGTTCTTGTTTCTAAAATAATATACTTTCATTATTGTTGATTTCTTCATAATCTTACTCTGCTTGTTTAATTCCATTCTGTTTAATTAAATTTGTATGCTTAATTGGTTTAATTATACAAATGGAATAAAATGAGATTTAAATTAAAATTGGTTAAGGAAATATACATGCTTAATGAATATTTTCATAATCACTTTTAGTTATTATGGTTTGCTTAATTCCATAATTTAAGAATATATTATGTATGTAGGCGATGTTCTTATGTATGCTCAATAATTCTTAGATTTTACGATCTTGACTCCTTTTGCTTAATTAGGATGCTTGATTAAAATACTCATTTTTTAAATGAAAGTAAAGGAATTGTGAATTGAAAAAGACGCTTAGTTGATTAATTCAAATTGAGCTAAGAAATCGACATAATGAAAGTGTATAAACCACCTTTTGTGAACCAAGGATAAATTTAATTACAATACTCCAAGAAAATCAATCGTTCGTTATTTATTTGTTTTACACTTATTCTGTATTCTTGTATTCTGTATTAAATTTATTGTGACAATCAAACAAATCCCCCCAGTGTATGTTTGTTGAACTTCTGTTTAAAAAAATAAAATAAAATTTGTTTGTTAAATTTTAGTTTGTTAAAATTAGTTTAAGACTTGATTTTCCTAAATTTTTATGTTGATCTTCGAGAGAACGACCTAGGTTGACACCCTAGTACTACATTAATTAATTTTAATGTACTAATTTGACGGGACCACGACAGCCAACGTCACTCTTGTCTCAAAATTAGAACCTAAGTCTATGGTAGAAGCCTTGGAAGATATATACAAACTGGATCATTTCCATGCAAGAGGATTTGAACTAGTTTGAGAGAAATAAAGTCTGGACCCTTATCCCAAGACCCAAGAACAAAGGCATAATTGTAACCAAGTAGGTCTACAAAAATAAGCTTGATGAACATAGAAAAGTTGTCAGAAATAAAGCCAGACTTGTAGCATAAGGCTACAATTAGTATGAAGGTATTAATTTCACTGAAACTTTTGCTCGTGTAGCCAGACTTGAGGCTATAAGGATTCTTCTTGCCTTTGCTGCTTTTAAAGGAATCAAATTATATCAAATGGATGTTAAGCGTGTTGTTTTAAATGGTTTCATTGAAGAGGAAGTCTTCGTGAAACATCCTCCAGGATTTGAAGATAAATCTTTTCCAAACCATGTCTTCAAACTTAGTAAAGCATTGTATGATCTTAAACAAGCCCCTAGAGCTTGGTATAACAGACTCAGTAGCCTCTTAATATCAAAAGGCTTTATAAGAGGCAATGTTAACTAGAGAGTATGATGGGAGAACTCAAATTCTTCCTAAGTCTGTAAATCAAACAGATTGATGATGATATTTTTATCCATCAGCACAAGTACACTAGAGAGTTGCTTAAAAAGTTTTAAATGAGTGATGTCAAGCCAATAAGCACTCCTATGCATCCAAGTTACATAATTAGTAAAGATGAGTCTGGTACATCAGTGGATCAAACCTTGTACAGAGGAATGATTAGTTCACTTTTGTACTTAACATCTAACAGACCTAATATAATGTTTAGTGTTTGCATGTGTGCAAGATATCAAATAATATTAATAAATAAAATTAGTAAAATCCTAAATCTTTAAAATATGATAAATTAGTAAATAAAATTAATAAATTTGGATTGAGTGAGATAATAGAAATAATATTGGAATGCATCAAATAATAAATTAAAATGATTGAGTTAGATTAAATTTTTACTAGCTAGAATTTAGTCACCTGATTTAAATTAATTAAACAAGATTAATTAATACCTAATTTTAATTTTATTTCCCTAAAAATTAATTTTTCTGATTCTCAAAACTCACTTTTCCCCCCTTTTTCACGTACAGTCCTCTTCCTCTTTTCTCTTTGTTTTGCGTCACCCTCTTACACCACCATGCACCATTTTTCCTTCATCCTCTTCATCTTCGTTGTTGATTCATTATTATTGTAGCTTGCCATCATCAATTCACAACAAGGGTAAGCTAATAAGAGCTCAAATTTTCGCTTTCCCTTTAAGTTTCTTTTGATGCATGTGAATGAATGGGTTTCTTTTCTTCTCCTAAGGCTATAGCTGTGGATACCCATGGTTGGAGTTGGAAGTTACCAAGCTTGAATCTTGATTTTGGAAGCTTAAAAGGTATGCACATGGCTTTCCTTTTTCTCCTTGACATTCGGCAAAGGCTTGGCCAATACCCATAGTGTTGATTCCTTTCCTCTTTGTTTGTGGGTTTTGTGGAAACACCTTGGATGACCATTTGGAACATTCCGGTTTAATTTAGAGGTATTGAAGGTTGTTGGATTCAAATTAGAAGGCATATTAACACTTTGGTAATTTGTTATTCACTTAAACATTGATTTCACTTCTAATCAAGCTTCATGTCACGCTTAAAATCACCTAAAATAGTTATTCGCTATTTTTAGGAATTGTCATTGGAATCGATCATTGCCCGGAAAATTAATTTGGAAGCCAAAACTATGTTTTAACATATGATGGGGAGTTCAATTTAAGCATTAGATAGAAATCCTTATCCTATAAATGTTTTTTTTATAATTTATTTGGGTTTACGATAGGTCTTAGTGTGTTAGTGAAGTGAACTTCATGATTACTTTATGAAGAATAAGCGTTATTAGTTTGATGAGTATATTATATTGTTGACTAAAAGAAAAATGTAGTGGATATGCTTGGATGATGACGATCTCTATAATAATGGATTTTTGGAATGTGGTGAGTTAAAGTATTTAAACTTAATGCAATAAAGTCTTATTTCAATGAGTGTTATATCCCACTTTTCAAGAATGGTGGCAATTGGTATGTGAGACTATGTATTGATATAGTTTGTTGCTGAAATATGATAAATCCTTATGATAATTATATTTATGTGATGGTTTAATGAAGATAATGATGTTACCGGTAGTTATGAATAGCTCCCCTACTTGTTTGAAAGTCATTTTGATGAGAATCTTGCTTGATTGAGTTTGTGAGGATGTGTATGGAGCTAAGCTATGGTGTAAATGTATACTTGTGCGTTATGATTCATATTTTAAATAGGGATTGCATATCATTACATCATATGCATTGTATGGCGCTACAATTTGCCTAACACTTTGATTTGCTAATGAGACTATCGTTTATACGTTATGATTCATGCGAAGTTCTCAAGGTGCCACCCTTTATAGCGCTACGATTTGTTGGTGGTTACCTGGTACCCACCACTATAGTGCTAGGATTCACTAGCTAGGTTACCATGGCATTATGATTTGTCTTGTAATTGACTCAGATCCGTATTGTATTTTATGCATGATATACAATTGGTTAATTCATGAGTCTATGATGTTGATACAATAAATCATGATTAAGATTCATATTGTTGATTGAAAATGAGTGAAGGATTTGGTATAATGTGTTTTGCTAGGAATGCAACAAATGAAATTATTAAATATTGATTGTGTTAATCACTTTATGTAAATTTATAGATATAAACTCTTATTTATTGTTTTGAATTATTCTTACCCCTTTAATTATGGCTTCAATGATTGATCAAGGATGTGGTGTTGCTGATTAAAGGATTCAAGGAGGCAAAAATTAGTGAAGATGCCATATGGATACCTTTGTTTATATATATGTTGTGCATTTATATATATAAGACTATATTTTGAGTGATGGTTACTAAGTTTTAACTTTTTGGATTATAAATATAAGGTTATGGATGACTAGTATGTTTTGAAGATTAAGTATGTTTATATGTATAGTATTATAAGTAGCTATCTTGAGATAGAATTGGACATGGTGTTGCCTTACTTTTGATAGGTATAGTATAAATATAGGTGACTTGGTGTGTGAGTATGGATTGATGAACATGGTGTGTTGTGCACATGTACAATTGTGAAATTAAAGATGGAATATGATATTGTGTATGTTGAGGTGAAATTTGTATGAAATTTAGTATGCATTAATGAACTAAGTGGTAGTAATATGAGTATATATGTGTTTACCGTGAAATAGGCATGATGCCTTATGTTGTTCCACTGAGGGATGGTTTAATTTAGAAAGCTAGTTTTGAACGAATTGAGCGGGAAGTTTTGTTGGAATTTATTTTTTAAATAAAAGAGGGAGTTTTGTGAAATGAGAATATAACTTTGACAAGTAACAAACAATAAATAGTAATGACAAAAATCAAATATAAGAAACTAGGATTGGGTTTCATCTATCTCACCCTTGTATCTCCTGTATATATTCATAAGAGTGGCATTCGAAATAATGATTTTTATGTCACAGTCATAAATCATTCGCATTGATTCCTCAACTATGAAATCTATAAGAATATTTTCAAACCGTTGATTCCTCAATCACTTTGCCAATATTCCAGCATTAAGAATGATTGTTTTGACGTTCGTTACATTAAATATCATTTCTAATAGCTAACGCAACGAGCGTTCCATCCGAATCAATTTTTAAAAGTTATTTTCCAATAACAAAAGAAAACTAGGATCGAGAGACTATTGGTCAGATAGAATCAAAGCATTAAACATAGAATGGAATACAAAAATCATTAAATCTCATTACCAAACATATGAATATATAACATAAGTACGTCAGGTTCGAATCGATTTACATCCAATCCTAAAGAAAAGCTAGGCCACTCATGGTGGCCATTACAACATCAAGAAATGAAGAAAAGAAGAAAAGGAAATGTCGCCAATGATGTACGAGTGTGTGCTAGGGCTTCGACCTTCCGATCTAATCTTCTCTTTTAAATTTTTTTTTCTAAGTTCCTCTTTTATATAGCCTAACTCGCTCAGGCAAGCTTAAATCCGCTCAAGTGAGTTGGCTTCCTTCATTTTGAAGAAACCTCTTGTAATGTTGAAGTGCCCGCGCAAACCCCTGTTTCTTTTACTTCCCTGCCTCATATTCACTTGAGCTAATAGATCCTCGCTCAAGTGAATTCAAAATTAGTTGCCTCTAGATGATTTTTGCTTGAGTGAGATAGAGGCTCGCTCAAGTAAATTCTTCAATTTACTCAATGTCCATGTTTCACTTAGGCCGAGGTGAACTCGCTCAAGTGAGCATAACAATGCTTGCATCTTCCAGCCTAGAAGCGCACCCGCTCAAGCAAATCCCTGGCTCGCTTAAACGAATTGGCTTGAACTTGAAATCTTCAGCTTTTTCTCTAAGTTATTTCCTGCATCTTCTTCCTTCTTCTTTTTCTCATCCTTCTTTACCTATATTAACATAAAATTTTTGGGATTAATTACCCTATATACATCAAACATGATGAGTTCATCAGGAATTAATTTTTTTTACACTTTAACACATGTAAACTCATCCAGCTATAACACATTCATGCCAAAACTATCCCAAAAGCACCTTAAATTTACATATTTTGGATGTTTATCACAATGATGGATAGGTCTTATGCAGTTATTATGACTCCAAATGACACCTAGTTACTATTTGTAACCATATTTGAATGGGTAGGTAATTGTTATATATGATGTATTGAAATTAGGATAGTTCTACCAAGTTTTCTTATGCATAAATAGGTGAATTCATGGAACTTAGATGGCTATATTTTGAGTTAGGAAGCTTTTGGACCTTTGGATTGGTGTTATAGGTCATATACTATATTTAAAACATGTAAGCAATGGTTTTGGCTCAAGGCAATGGAGTTTGATAAGTCTTAGAAGGCCATTTGGCCTTAAATTGCCCAAAATGCATTTTATCACATAAATCCTTCATTTTATGGAATTTTGAGGTGAAACCACTTGCATTAGATCATAATTATGTTTTATATACTGTATATAAAATTTGGTGATGTTTGGATTCCATTTGGGGAAGTTAATGGACCTAGAAGTCCAATTTCAAGGCTTTTGCTGTAGAAATTCTACACTTTGTTCTACTAATAATTGATTACCAACTATGTTGTAATAGATTACCAGAGAGCATTTGTGCAAGAAATGGCATTTGCTCTCGGATGTAATTGATTACCCATGTGAGGTAATTGATTACCAGAGAGTAAATTATGTAGGAAATGTTGTTTACTCTCGAGTGTAATCGATTACTCATGTTTGGTAATCAATTACCAGAGACAAAAATCAGTACATGCTTAATTGTAAAGGATTGTAATTGCTTACAGGATACTATAATAGATTACTAAACCTTTAAAACCCATGTTTTCACACTTAAGTCCATGGCAACTCACCTATTTTCTTTCCTTTGTTCCTTAAGCTGTTTATTTAGTATAAAAACATTGTTTTTAATGATTAGATAGTATTAACTTAATAATATGGATTAAATGCTTATAAGTCAATTTATTTTATTTACAAACTGAGTATTAGTTGGGAGTTACATTCGATGTAGAATGATATGGGAATGACTTTTTGAAGTGTACTACAACACTAAAACTTGAAAAATTTACTTGAAAATTTATTAAATTAGGAAAGGATTTTACGCACCACTAACCTTGAACTGTTCTATAAAAGGATAGGCTCATTTTCCTTGTCTAGATTTTGTGATGCAGATTTTACAGGAGATGGAATGGATAGAAAAAGCACAAGTGATAGATGTTATTTTCTGGGCCGAAGTCTGATCCCTTAGGGAAGCAAGAAGCAAAACTCAATTTCCCTCTCAACAGCTGCCTGCAACAAGTTGTTGTTCTCAACTTCTTTAGATAAAGTACTAGCTAAAGGACTACTTCATCAAAGAAGAAGAGATCCCAGTCTTCTGTGATAACACAAGCGCAATAAACTTGTCAAAGATCCAACATTCAAAAGCTAAGCACATAGAAATGAAACATCACTTCATCAGAGACTGTGCAAAAGGGAATTCTTGACATGAAGTTTGCGGACATAGACCACCAATGGGTAGACATCTTCACAAAGCCTTTGGCTGAGGCCAGGTTTGCATTTATCAAGCATAATTTAAATTCAAGAAATATTACTTGAATAAGTCTACTTCATATGTGAATATGTTTATTTTAAAAAGTTTGTGTGTTTGCATGATAAGTCTAGGTCTGGGTATGTGTGTTTATTTGGTTTATATATGTCTAAACCCATAAGAGTCTGCTTTTATTAATGCTGAGAGATTAAATTAGCTAAATTTTTTTGTAAACCGAATTGTTTCACGTTTTATTGTCATTTACTTTAAAACGTCTCATGTGGTAGAAGTTAATGTTTTTGTCTAACTGCCATCTGAACTGTTTCTTCTCTGTCTATTCAGTTGAACAGTTGTTGCCTTTTTAAATGAGTGTTCTTTCACATCATTTCTCTTATTTATGCAACCTTTCAGTTTCTACCTCTCTCTTTGCCCCTTCTCTCTATTTGTGAAAAAACCTTTTCTTCTCCAAACCCCTAAAATCCTTCATCTTCTTCAACCTCTGAACCTCACCATGGCCCTCAAGTTCAAAGTATCTGACATTGTGGAGTCTGTTTTCTTCCACCTAGAGCAACACAAGCTTGATGGCAGAGATATCACTGCTAAAATTAATGGGATTGGTTGGACACAGTTCTGTGTTGATAGGGAACCCTTATCTCCCTCTCTAGTTCTGGAATTCTGGAAGACGGTTACAGTAGATAAGTGTAGATTTATCATCATCAGAAGCCTTAATGGGCAGGGTGATTGTGATCTCAGAGGATGTGATTGTAACCGTTTATAGGTGTGCACTAGGTGAAAATGTATATGCTAATGATTTTAAGGTCACTAAAGTCTCCTCCTTGGAGATTAATGAGTTATTGTATAGTAAAAGCCATCTTAGAAAGCTGACCTCTGAGAATCTGCTACCTAAAGTGAAAATGCTTCACCTTCTAATGAAGCAAGTTTTTTGCCCAAGGAAGAGCGTAGAAGACACAGTATCAAAGTTGGATTGAATCTACATGTACCACATGGTGATGAAGCATAAGGTAAGTTTGGCCAACATCATAATGACTTACTTGATTTCTTTAGTAAGGAAGAAGCAGAAGAAAATCCCCTACCCTGCTGTGTTAATAAAGATCTTTTCTCTAGAGAACGTTCCAACCCAGACCGTTGAGGATATGACTCAGAGTACATCATTGGTGAGTAAGCTACCCGCATTCCCTCCCTTTCTAGACCAGACCTTGGAAAGGTCTACTGAAACACCTGCTACAAAGAAGAAGACTGCCCTTACAGAGGTGAAACAGAAGAAGTCTACTCAAGTTCCTGTAGTGGCCAAGCCCAAGAAGAAGTCTACTAAAGAACCTCATTTTTTGAAGCCAGCAGTCAAGAAGGAAAAGATTGCCAAGAAAGCTTAGGCTGAGCGTAAGAAGTCTGCTTCTCCTCTCAAGAAAAAGCCTAAGCATGTTGCTTCTCCCCCTTCTCTAGTAAAGGAATCAGTGCTAGACCCCATGGTCACTGATGTTCCTCGCAAGTCTCTAGACCCTGATGACCAAGTCCCCATTGGTTAGTTGAAGAAACAAAGAATAACACCTCCTCCTCTTCTTCAGAAACGTAAGTCTCTATCTCCTCCTCATTCTCAGATCAACAAATTCTCACCTAAGCAAAGTAAATGTTTTATCAAAGTTTATATAGTTATAAATCCCTCTATTGATTTCAAGGATTGGTCTACTCAGGATTGGCTTGAAAAGTACCATGAGATGTGCTTTTTCTACTTGAAGGAAACACAAGAAAAGAAGGAAGTTTTGAAAAATATGAAGTCTACTGCTTGTCCTAACTTCACTAAGATAATTGTTTTCTTCGTAATTCATCTTAAAAATGGTCACACGAGGATTAGTTTGACTGGTTCAATGAGTTGTACAAGGGGTACAAGGAAGATGAAGAAGAACTTCGACGAAGGGCTCAAGAAAAGAAAAGGAAAAGGAAGGAAGAGCTGAAGGAGAAAGCAAGACATGACCACGAGCAATCTGAACCCGTAAGTCATCCTGACCCTTCTTCACATTCTGAGCCTAAAATCATCCAACATGAAAATCAAACACCTGAATCCATAGACCAGACCCTCACACCTGAACCCCCTTATCATTTACCTTCGTGTTATCTTCACCCTAGACGTGTCTTCTCCATCTACCCTCGTCCCAAATAAACCAGCAATATCCCTCTTGCCCTGGTAACCCCTGGCTTAAAACCTTTTACCATTACCAAACTTGTTCTAGACAAAGATGACATAGGTTATCTACACACCTCCAACCTAGCCATCATAAACTCTGCTAGTTTTAACCCATATAAAATCACAACGTTTCCCACATCCCCTCACTTTCCATCACAAATTCCCTTTGAACAAATCATGTTAAACGCCTATTTGACCTCTCCATCAGACTAGGCAATGTTTCATGTCTTGAAATCTGAAAAAAGGAAAGTTCTTGATGTTATAAAACAAGGCCAGCGTCCTCAAGAACGTCATCGTTGCTTAATCACACCTGGAAAGTAAATTCTTCTTGCCCCAGATCGCCTTAACCCTAAGTTTGTGATCATTAAAAATGAAAGATTAAAGAAGCCAGTCCCACCAAGGTCTGACTACTTTAAGGCTTCTTGGGATGACCCTAGACCAAAGGAGTTATCACAGGCTTCTCTGAAAAGTATCACAATTGCTCCTAATCCTAATGAAGATCATGCCAGCGCTTTCTAGAATCATTATCTCTAGCAAATTAGACAGCAGGGCTCTTTCTCTAATACCAACCCTAAATCTAAGAATTGCTTTCATCTAGGTTTCTTTTGGGGGCGTCATGGCCCTGTATTCATGTAACATCCCTGATGTTAAATAATGGAAAAATAAATAAAAATATGTTTTGGGTTTAAGATAATAATAAATAAAGGAAAGAAATGGAAAATACAATTTTAAATGGAATTTCAAGGAAAATAGAATCAGGGGGCCCTGACGCGTAGCGTGGATGTGACGCGTAACGTTGGGTACGATTTAATAAGCTGACGCGTAGCGCCAGGCAGACATACAGAATAGAACCCACGAGCTTCTCTATCAGTTTTATAACAGGGACATACAGAACAGAACCCACGAGCTTCTCTATCAGTTTTCTCTTTTCTCTGAGGTGATTTGGCTAGGGTTTTGAGGGAAACTTAGATTCTTGGTGGTTTTAGGCAATTGGAACCAAGGTAAGGCATCTAGGACCTTTAATCTCTAGTTTCTTCCTTCTCCCTTCATGAAATCCGAATTTGCATGTGGTGATTAGGGTTTTGATTCTGAGTTTTAGTGGCTTGTGAAGCTTGGGTAATGAGTTTGGAAGTGTAAGGAAGGCAATATACTAATTAAATTGATGTTTCGGTGACCGTAGGTACCGGAATGAGAGTTAGGCAAGCGATCGATAAAGTGGACGTCGGAAGCGGAAAAGGAACGGTGAATCCAGTTGTTGTAGGAAGCAATCGACCCCTTGAGCAAACTGTCGGAGCTCAGAATAGAGGTAAGGGGGTGTGTTGGGTTAAGGTTAATTTAGAAATTTGTCTGCGTCATTGGCGACTAGAAAACTGATATATTATAGCTATTGTGAATATGTTAATTGAGTTTAGAAGATACCTATGTGAAAGGTTGGAGAACAAAAAGATAAGGACACATATTATAATCATTGTAAGTGAAGAATAAGTGGATAAGTGAACATATAAAGTGAATGTGTCGATACGTAATAATTAAGGGAGTTTTAGAATATAATAGCTTACATGGAATAAGAAAGTGAATGAAATGAAATAATATGATATAAGATGTATGTATATGTAGGGTAAGTATGTGAGAATTAAATAATGTGAAATATGACAAATGGGGAATTGAGAATTGATGTTGAGAGCTATGATAGGAGTGATGATTAAATAAAAGAAACTGGTAATGGTGACAAACAGTAGGATTGTATAGATATAATATGCTGAATGAAATTGAATTCTATGATGCTTGTGAGTTAAGATGTCTGTTATGAGTAGTATAACATTGATGTTGATTGTATCATTATTATATTTGCCGGTTAGGAATTATGACTATTTTATGATGAATTATGGATAAGATGAGTATATAGGTATTAAACATGATTTAGGAAGGTTGGATTGTGTGACCGCCCCGTGAGGTGAGTATATGTCAACTTTTGATATTATACTTGAGATTAAGGATGTTTAACTGTATTGAGATAAGTTGTGTTAGTATGTTGATCATGTGATATGTATTGTATGATGTGGCATAGTCGGTAATCAAGATAATGGGATATTGCATTGTATGTGTGATGAGTTGATTTATGAGTATGAATTATGATAAGTATTTGTTATGTGCAACATGGCTTGTATTGATAGGCTTGGCAAATAGGCCGCCCGAGTGGTGATCACATGTCAGTTTCTGACATTTGTGTATGTGATTGATGATGTTTGTTTATATTGAGTTACATATTATGGATGAGGTACCCTAGACACTGTTAAGGGCGGGGAGTGGTCGCCGGTGCACTACACGAGCAAGGAGCGGCTCCTGACAGGCTTCCAGTAAAGGGATTGTATGTTTATGCTATATGATTGATTATGTGAGATGGCATTATATTGATGGGCTTAACAAGTCGGTCGCACTATGTTGTGAGCACATGTCAGTTTCTGACAGTTGCATATGATGCTTGTAATAGTATACCATGATGTATGATACATGATATGTGATTATGTGATAGAGGGCGACCGACGGTATGTGTTACCCTCGTTTTTGGCTTCCATGGTCAAGTCAGACCCAATTGAGCTACCCAGAGGTCTATGACCCAGTGGTTGAGGGGGAGCCAAGTTAGGCTCGGTGAACCAAGTCGGGTTCACGGGATGTCAAGTCGGACTCCCAGCTGAAGGTCGATCCTTTTAGTATCCGGATACTAGGAGTCTATTATATATGAGAGTCAGTGGTGTATATGTAATATAATATTGATGTCATGATCTTTATAATGATTTTAATGTTTAATGATGTTGATTACTTAAGGATAATTAGTATAGAGACTTGAGGCTAACTTATATAAGGAATTGTATATGATAGTATTGCATAATGAATCAGAAAAGGAATGACTTGGCTGAGTAAGTATGTTTGACTGTGGATAATCCCAATATGTTTAAAATAGTGCTAATTTGGATAATCAATGTGGTTATGAGAAAATGATGATTAGAAAAGGAAGTAAAGAGAAAAGGTTTGATGAATGATCATAATGGAAATTCGTGATTAAGAGGGTAGCTATATTATACCGTTTCTAGTTTTAATATCTATTTCTGTATTAATTCTGAATTCTAGTCACTCACCCCCTGGATTGTGGTTTTAGTGACTGTGGCAGGCTATGGATGCGCACCGCGAAGGCGAGAGCTAAATGAGGCCAGGGCGATATGGGAACTAGAAGAGGAAATACATAATTATGTACTTGTTTGTTGATTTATAAAATGTTAAGTAGTATTGCTAGGTGAGCATGAATGTATATCTATGTGGTATCATAGTATTTTATCATGTTGAGTGTTTTAAAGAATTGTGGCATGGAGCCAATGATGTGTGATTGTGGAATGCTATTAGCAGGTTCTGTTATGATGCATGAATGTCGCGTGTGAAATGGAATATAAGATAATGATAGATGGATGAATTGATTGAATTAGGAAGTTATGCATATAGTGAATAATTATGGATTTAAGGAACCGAGTAGGTGATTTTGAGATCCAGTGGGTTTCGGGACCCCCAGTGGGTGCCAATAAGTCCTTTAAGACATTTAGAAGTTGCATATATTGGCCTTGACCCCTTTGGGACCCATTTAGGGTGTTTGGTGCAAGGGTTTTGCACCTAAATGACTTAAACGGTGTTTTACACATAACTTGTGCATACGTCGGAATTTTGGCGAACAGACAGCGCCAACAGTTCCGGAATGGGGAAAACCTATGGCCCGTGAAGTTTCGTGGTAATCGGATCTAAAACGGGCCAATTGGGTAGGTTAGAAGTTGGTTAAGTAGTTTAAAATGTGTAACAGCATCAGGTACTGTTACTGTCATGCCTACGCTACGCGTGAGGCTGACGCGTAGCGGAGGTGCGCAGCAGAGGGCTGACGCTACACATGGGGCTGGCGCGCAGCGTCAGACCCCTGTTTCAGGTTTTTGATTTCTTTCAAATTTAATTGCATTTTAAAGTTTTAAGATGCCATATAATTATCATTTTGAATCTGTTTAATGAAAATAAATGTTATTTTAAATTGAGACATAATTAAATTAATTAATTATGAAAAATTTATTGTGAAATTAATTAAAATGGTAGAAATAAATATAAATTGACGTAGGACGTCACAATTCAAGTCAAGTGTCTTTTCCTCTCAAGACCTTCCTATCTTTCCGTGTCATCCCTCTATTATTTTCATTTACTCTTCTAAAATCATGTGTATTCAATGTGGCTATTTGCCCATTGTTTCACAGTCTGCCTCCGCCCTATTTCTTAATAGCTCAGCCTGTGGTCTCCGGTTGACTCTATGATGTCCCTCTTATTTATTGATATCAAAAGGGGAGTAGAGTATAGTCATTTATGGTTTTAAGTCATAGTCATATCTGTTTAAGGGGAGTAGAATAGTTTAAAGGGAGTAGTGTAAAAATAAATGGTTTGTAATTTTTCTTTCATTAAGAGTTCTATACAAATTATTTGTGATTAATGAAAAATCTATTTTTGGCTTATATTTGATCTGAAAATGTTTTAGATAAAGATGTTGTAGTTTCTATGACCAGATCCATGCTTTGATAATCGTTATGTGCTATATAACTTTGATCATATAGTTGCTCTAATTATCTATTCTTTTTGCTTAAAAAGAAAAGTTTTCTTTTATCATTAAAAGTCTAGTTTGCATAACTGATCTATTTTTGATAAGTCAAAGTTTGCTCTAATCATATATCTATTTTGGCTATCTATTTAAAAGCATAAGCTATATAAGCTCTGATCTTGTCTGAAATTTGATTTAACATCAATGCATATAATAACTTTCTAAATAAATGCTTTAATGTTTTGACTTGATCTGATTAATGAGAATATGGTGCTCTGTCTCTGGCATGCTTTGCTTATCATAGAGTCTATTTAATAAAAGATTTAATGTTTGCTATCAACAAATAAGGGGTGATTGTTAGAACCAAGTATGGTTTGTAAAGGATTTCAAATTATCGATTATCATTTACCAGACCCTAAGATTTGTTAATAACACACATCAGGATATTTAATTAAATAAATCTGCGTACGTGTTATCTAACCTGTTCAATTAAGTGTTTTGGGATATAAATATAAGATGCACAAGTTACAAATGAAAGAGGGAGTCCACCAATCAAAAGTCTGCCTTGAGCCATGCAAGTTAATTCAGAACAAGTCTGCCCGGGATCAAAAATAATTGCGTACAAGTTTATACTAAGAAAAATCTGGTCCTAGAACAACGCTCAAGAAGAGTCTGATTCAAGTGCGCTCGTCTAGACTTTTGAACTAATAAGTGATATGCTTTCTGTTCTCTGAACTTAGCACACGTACTTGCTTCATCAATCCGACTCCCAGACTTTTGAAGCAACAAGAATGTTACTCCAAAGTTTGCATCAAACAAAGATCAAGGTTTATTTTTAAAGATGCTCTGAACCAAGTTCTTATCAAGAGAAACTGCTTTTATCATCAAAAGAGGAAAGAAGACCAACCAATGCAAGAACCAAAGCTCGCATGGGAAGAAACCAATGTAGCTACTCTACGTATTTTAGAAAAGCTAGTGAAGATCAATATTTGTGTTAGAAAGCTTTCAGAAGGTCAACCTTATACGCTCTGCACATTTTAGTTGAAAGAAGAAAGCCAACAAAAGGTCTTTTGCTTTGAAGCACTCAACGAACACCATTTCAATGCAAGCTCTAATGTTCATCATTCTAGACATTTTGTCATCATCTCATCTTCAAGGCCCAATGCCCTCAACGGCTATATCCCTTCAACGGATTCATAGCAGCTATCTTAAAGGCCTATATATATATGAAGGGATCTCAGAACTTGAAGAAGTTAATGACTTTGAAAATCATAATCATGAAAGCTTATCCCTGCTCTTTTAAGCTCTTTGTTTAAGCTTTCTTCTCTAAAGCAAAGACTTTCTTTGTTGTTCTACTTCTAGCAGACCTTAGTCTTTGTTTTCTATACTTAGTGTATCATCTCTTTATCCTGTATCTTTTGTATGCATTAAGTTCTTAGAAACTCAAACACAAACGCTCTTTCAAATTCTTATTTGTGTAAAGTTTGATGTGTTATCAGTCTTAGTTTCTGTTGGGAAACAATTGTTGGCCTGAGGAAACTTTAGAAAGAATACTTAGGATTGAGTCAGGAGTAACTTGTTGAAACAATACTTGAGTATAAGCCAGTAGTGGCTGAAATCAACAATACTTATGACACGATCTGTATTGTTGTGTAAAAGATGTTTTTACATAGTGAAATCCTTCAAATTTGAAGAGACTAGACGTAGCTTCTGACTTGAAAATGAACCAGTATAAATCATCTATGTTAACTCTCTCTAATCTTGATCTTTTAAAGTTTGATTCAAAAGTCTACTAGATTCACGTTCTCAAAGTTTTAAGTTCCGCACGAAAAGAGTCTAAGATTTATTCAACCATCTTCTAAGTCCGACTCTGAATCATCATATACATATATTTAAAACATTAAGTACGAAAATAACAAATGCTATCACATTTAACTCAAATTTCCTCATACTAATTAGATTTTTTAAACATATATCTTTAAAAATTTTATTTATATGAAAATAAAAATAAATAATTTTATTTTAAAGAAATAAATTAGCTAAACACCTCAAATTTTAACTAACCCAATTAACAAATATCCAACATATTTATAGGGATTCATAAGGATTCATAAAGGGAGATGAGTTGTCGCTCCCTAAAATTTGTTCCATGTGAGATTCATAAAAGGTTTCAACTAAAATAACATAAACTAGATATTTCAATTATGTTTTACAAATTTGAAAATTTTAAATTTCTCTTTAAGAAAATGGCTAACTAACTTGGCACTTTTGTTTTCCATTTGGTGTGTCATCACCTCCGGTTGTACCACTAATCAACAGTGCATCAATTTTCGACAGAATATGTAACATAATTAGGAAATGACGAGGATAAAATTTAAGCGAGGGCATCAGGGAATAATCAAATAGCTCTGAAAAAAATTAAGATTCTCACGCACGAAGGCAATCATCCTCCATTTGACGAATAGCCACTTAGAAGGATGAATGATGTACGTGATGGAGATGGAGACATACAAAGAAAAATTAGTATCATAAAAAAAAAATAGTATGCATATTAGTATAACTAGGGAAAGAGGAAAAAATGGAGATGGAGATGGAGACGTACAAAGAAAAATTAGCATCATAAAAAAATAGTATGAATATTAGTATAACTAGGGAAAGAGGAAAAATGTAAGAATAAAGGTAGAAGTTTCTTTTCCAAGGGATAAGGGACACTCAAGACTAGAATTACAAATACAATAATTACAACACAATGGTTTGATTGGCGAGCACCATATGGTAGCTCCTCGTTTGTATTGAACTTCTGCGACTGGTACAAAAGCTATTAAGCCAAATCTGTAGTAGGTGGTGTTGAAGCAAAGCAAGTTAGCTGAAGAATGGCAAATTGACAATGTGAGCAAACTTCCCCTAAGGCCAACTACAATTCCCTCAAAATGGGCCACCCCTTCTTTATAATCTCATTGATCTTGGCATCAATCTGCTTTTGGATATTTGGAGGGCAAAGTTCTGCTACATATCCATTCAATTTTGTTGCCAGGCTCGACCTCTCAAGCTCCTCTGCAGGCAGGTTGCCAATTAACTGAAGAAGGAAGGTATTTTGCTTGAGTTCAAACTTCTGCATATCAAGAACAAAACTGGCAATTTTAGTTGGTGATTTAATTTAATTTAATGGAACCTGAAGACTTCAACCCCCCCCCCCCCACAACACTGTTGAAATGCACAGGATAACCAGGCAGTTCCAGTTCTTTAAAAAGTGTATAAATGAAGAAAGAGTAGTGATATCCAACTAAATTTTCTTCCTGAAACAAGAAAAATATTACATCTTTGTGATGCATGTTTATTCCAAAATTGATGGTGTATTCATATTATATCCTATCCAAAATTCGTAATGATACTAAACTGCTACATCCATATTTTGGCCATATCCTTATATTTTTTGGTGTGAATACCCACTGCCCATAAAGTACCATTCATAAAAACTCTGACGCATCGAAATCCCATTCTCACCATTACCTCCATCAAAGCATATTCTCACTTTTGCAATCTTGTGCTGCTCAAAATCACCATCACACAAAATAGCAGGTTTTCATTTTTATCTTTTTCACATGTACATGTATATAATTTATTATATATAAATTGCTGACAATACTGTACCTGATTCTTATTTTTGTACAATGAAAATAATTGAATTTGTGTATCCAATCATATTGGATACTTAAACTTTTTGGTAACAAAAAATTGCAGGATGGATATGACATGCTTGTTGAGTTAAATGTTGGCCAATCCAAACCAAAGTTGAGCCAACCAAAATGCACCCAAACCAGGATTACACAAACTGGGTTTTTGTTTGGGTTGTTTTTCATCATCAAACCCAACTTGGTTTGGTTGGGAAAATGGGGGGTGAAAGTGGTGGGAGTGCTACTTTCCCCCAACCAAGTTAGCTCAATGGGCATTTTATAATATTAAATAGACAGAACACCCCAGTTAGTCCCTGTCTCCAATAGAGTCGGGCATTTAGGTCCTCGACTTAGTTAGTTAGACCCATAAATCCCCCACATCCATACCGTCGGACACATAGGTCCCTACCGTTAGACGTCCGTTGGAAGTGGGTGACGTGGGTCGTTAAGTGCCAAGTGGGACTGCTAGGTATGCATCAAACGACGTCGTTTCCATTAGAAACAACACGACGTCGCTTAGGCTTAAACAGTGGACGACGCCTTTTCCATTAGAAGGTCAGATTCTCCCCTTATTGAAACCTAATTCCCCAATTCTCTCTATTCTCTGTCTCATATGATACCTAAATCCCTAATTCTCTCAATTTCCTCTCTCGTGTCCTTAACGTAATCTCCTCAATTCCGCCAAATTTTTCATTTTAGTCTGGTATCCCAGAACCCTAAGGCCCTCAAGGCTTGGAAGTCAAGGCTTGGAAGTCTCTCTTGTAACCCCAGACCCCCAATTAGTCGATGTCGTAGTCATCCCCACATTCTCATTTTCACTGTCAAAGGAATACAACCTAAAATCAGGATTCCCATTACAAAACCTTGGACATATTCTTGAGTTATACAACCCTAAGAACCAGGAACCATAACCAAAACCAAAATCAAAACCAAAATCAAAATTGCGACACTCTGTGCAACCAAAACCATCCTTAACTTATTCAATTCCTGATGGATTTCAATGCAACCTTTCTTCACCGACGATTCCATTTGCATCTGCCATTTACCTTCTTCCTTACGTATAAATTCACTCATAGCTTCACAGACATCCCTATGCACATCATATTTATGCCCTTGAATCACTTCCTTCATCTCTGCTAGCTTGCAAAACACTGTATTCCTCATTTCTTCCTCGTGAAGTACATTGTCCCCATCCTGGACCCAAGCAAAAAAATCACATTGTCCTCCCTGGAGTTGTGCGCATCTCCAAAATTGTCGATTTGGGTTGGTCACTGTATGAGATACACGCAAGGCTGGTGGGTCGCCACAATGGTAACGGAGCCGCCATCGACCTTAGCTGGATGAAGAGGATGAGGATCCCTGGCTTGGGTTCTGACTCATGGTGGATTCGCTGAAGCCTCGAGAATTCACAGATGGTGAGATAATAGATAATGTGACACTAAAGTGGAGAAGAAAATGGGATACTGATCAGGGTTATGGGAGAAGAGACACGAGCATGGTGATTCACATATGGCTTGGCATATTCGGGCTACGAAGATGGGAAATCAATTTTGTTAGGTTTTACACCCAAAACGGCGTCGTTTAATTACAATGTACAAGCTCTGATGTGAGTAAGCAAAACGACGTCATTTGATGCATACCTGGCAGTCCTACTTGGCACTTAACGATCCACGTCACCCACTTCCAACGGACGTCTAACGGTAGGGACCTATGTGTCCGACGGTTATGGATGTGGGGGATTTATGGGTCTAACTAACTAAGTCGAGGACCTAAGTGCCCGACTCTGTTGGAGACAGGGACTAACTGGGGTGTTCTGTCATATTAAATATAAATATAAAATGTTAAACATTAAATATTACATATTTACCTAACCAAATTTACCAAACCTTATGTTAACCAAACACAAATTAATATTTCTCAACCAACTTCTCACTAACATATTCAAATTCCATACACAAATCATACTTATCAAAACTAATTTTACTCAACCAAGTGTTCCAAACCCTATTTTCCGCAATCAAGTTTGCTCAACTTTTAACCAAATGGACATGACATCTCTAATTCTATTGGACAAGAGGCCAATGGTATGTTGGAGCTGCCAGCAGAGGCCTACCTCAGAGGATTCCTGCACATGCCTAAACTGCAAGCAGTTTTACCCAGTTGTAGCTATTCAACTAAGCCTGGGTGCAAGGAGATCTCCCTGAGGAGAGGTGCCCACTAGAAGGGATTTGAATGGCATCAGGGGAATTTGAAAAACATATTATCAATAGCAGGGTTGAACCCGTATACTTGTAGCTAAATATGTCTCATCGACTGTTAGGTAGAACATATCAACAATGTTACTTGTACTTGGATCTGTGCGACATAGCAGAAAGTGAATTGCCTAGAAAAATAAATTATATAATAAGCATTATGCTAGAACAAACCTGGTGTTCTGGCTCTGCAGGGTAAAATGTTCCAAGTTGAAGAATTTGAGTAGTCACAATGCTGCTTCTTGACCTAGTTTGTTCCTGTTCTTTGCTGACAGCAGCCATTCTCGATTCTTCAGTTCCGTTAACAAAAATAATAGATCTGCCAGAATATAGCTATAGTTCAGTACTACTTAGCAGTTAGCACTAAGCATGAGGCTGGATATGGAAGAAGATTTTAAGAAACTGTGGTTGGCACCAAAACTCCTCCTACCTGTACTGATTACCCACATCAGGACCTTGGCCATAAACTTGCCGAGGATCATGGCTTGACCAAAAGACATCCAGGAGTTCCCTAAAACTAATTAGATGTGGATCATACACAACCTGCATTAAATGGAAATTTCAATATAATTAACCCATTTCAACTCATTATATTAATAAATCAATGAAGATATACTCGGATTTCTAGATGTAGGATGGGTTGAAGATTTCAGTTTTTCCATGGAATAAAAGAAAAGTTACATAACACCATCTGTTCAATGTTATGAAAAATTATCAATATAGTAATGAATTCCAGAATTGAGACAACCACACTTAGGAAAAGCATGTTAGATGTACACTGTTATCGTTAAATGATGCAATAAAACCTGGACTTTTCATGGATGTATGATTCCAATCCAAATCATTCAACAAATATAGTAGTCCCTGTAAATCTGCAACTTAAACAGAAAACTGCTAGGAAACTCTTCCAGAGACTTAACTATTCTAGTATTTCATAAAAGCATAAGGATCAGTACATTTCTAGCCAAGTAATGAAAGACCCTAGTTTAGTCATGGTTTTGGAGACTTATAAGAAGGGTTCAAAATTTTTCTCAAGCATTAGTTTGGCACCCATCCAAAAGTGACCATCATCCATGGAACCTTTACTACAGTAACAACACATTGACGGGACTTGGCATTTCTTTGGTAACAACAGAGGACGAGTAACCCACTAGGGCCGGTCAAGTTGTAGGGGGCAAGGTAGTTAACTTAAGGTCCCAAGTTTAAACTTGCAGCTGCAAACTTCTCCTTTAACGGAATCTAACACAATTGCATTCCTAAATATATTAAAAAATGATGAGTCTAACTCTACCCAAAGGCTAGCTCATTAAGAGTTATCTGAAGTCTTATAAGGTGTATATTAGTTATATTCCCAGCCCATATAGAACTTATCTTTAACATCTTAACAAAATTGGAACTAAAACTTAAAACACACCAAAGAGGAAAACTTAACATTAGAGTAACTAGTTAACTACTAACTAACCTCAGAAATAATTAAGAGACGGTAACGTGTAACAAATAAATAAACGAGCTCCGAAATTAAAACATGAGAAAATTCAATTGCCAATATTTTACTTTTTTGGTTCCAAAGAAGAACTATGCAAAGAACAAAAGTTGTGATATATATAAGCAATGGGAAATTGAGAACCTGAACGGACTCAGCGTGGTCGCCCAAGCTTCGATATTCGGGGTTGGACTTGGATCCGCCAGCGTAGCCAACAGTGGTACGAACAACGCCGGGCAAGCAGCCGAAAACGGCTTCGGATCTCCAGAAGCTTCCGAGAGCGAAGACGGCAACCTGCAGACGGTGTTGGTCGGGTGGGTCACGGGGGACCCGATCCGGGAGTCTGATGCAGAGAGCATTGTGGAGGAAGAGGAAGAGGAGGATGAAGAGTGATACAACATGATTGATATGCTTCCTCTTTGGAACTGCCATTTTGCCACTCCCGGCCGAGCCGTTGCTTTTTGTCTTCGCTACCAAGTTAAAAACGCCCCGATACAAACGAGTTTCGGTTGTCGTTTTTAGGAGGTGTACGTGCGAATCGCCGAACACGGCACGCCACCCTCCACCAATATGTCGTTTTAACTTTTAAATTAGGCAATAAATAAATTTGGGTCCTTCATGCTTTATTGATTTTTTATACCATTTTTTTAAAGGTTTAGATATATTTTTGGAGCCTCTAAAATAAGGTGTTTAGTAGGGATATTCATAAACCAGTTCAATTTAATGCAAACCTAAAACCGATCTAAAAAATACGGAGATTCAAAAAATCAAGAATCATAAAAATCAAAATAAAAATATTATAAATAACTAAAAATATTAAAAGCCAAATCTAATCTAATCCAAATTACATTTTATCAAATCGAATCAAATTTAAAAAATTATTCCAACATTCTAATTCAAACCACATTAAAATTTTGTGATTTGATCAAATTACTTTTTACTCTAAAATCAATTCTATCTAATCTGCAAACAATATTACTAGTTTTTAGTTTCGGTTCCAATAAATAATTTTTCTTTTACACTCTTTTATATTAAATATTTTACTTAAAATCTTTATTTTAAGAATGTATTCGTTAATTATTGATTAGTGATATCTTCCTTGTTAACTTGAAATGTAAACCGCAACTCAATATGATAAATGTATAACTATTAATAATGGCAATTTACGTGTTTATATTTATATATAATGTAAAGTGTAACTATTTATATAAGGTTATTTTGTACATTTTGTTTGCTTGTTTGTATAATTTATATATTTAGCAAGTCTACGCTAATTTTTTATTTACATGTAATCTGAAAATTTATTTTATAAATTTATTTTTATACCAATTTTTTAATTAATATATGTTTGAATTTTTCATAATGTGATGAAATTTTTATTTTATATTTTCATATAGTTTTATATGTAAATTTTTTTAAGAGTGAAAATGTTTATTCATATAATTATAAATTGATTTTTATATATTTCATATTAATATATGTTTAAAATTTTCATAATGTAATGGATTTTTTATTTTATATTTGCATATAATTTTTTATGTACATTTTTAATAGTAAAAACGTTTAAATTATAAATTAACTTTTATACTTAAATATTCAAAATAAAAGAATTATAAAAACATTTAAAGTAAATTGTAAGGGCCTTTTCCATATTTTTTGAACTTAGAGGTATTTTTGGTCTAGAATGGTATATCCTTCATGGTTCTCTTTAGAAGACTTAAGGCCTTAGGCAAAATACATAAAGATAGCTAATATATTCTATAAATAAATAATTTTAAGGTTAAATATGTTTTTGGTCTTTGTATTTTGATCAACATTTTGTTTTGGTCCCTTAATTTTTTTTTATTGGTGAACTATCCGACATAAAGGGGATAAGTATTTTGGTTAAGGCCCGGTCTCTTCTCTCTCACACACAATTTTACACCAGTCCTATGAGATCTAGTATTATATCTCTAAGTTCAGTGGGAACAAAAAGTTTTCAAGTCCAACCCCAATATCCACACCGGAATTCATGTTATAGAGCAAATTTGGATGTCACCTATGAAAACACTCTTGAAGTTTAAGTTGGCATAATGTCCAAGTTAATGCGGGTTTTAAATGCCTTATAGTGTGTGTTATTAATGCATGTATTTATAGACATTGGTTGAGGACCAACTTTGATATGATGTGTGTCAGTACCTATCTTTTCACTATGGAAATGGTTGTTATAGGTACAGTCCTAGCTGACTCATTTGCAGGCACTAGGTCTGGTAAGCCCCCTAGCTTTTTCATTGTTCTCCTTTAGACTTCGGTCTTAGGTGACCTAGATGCAAAGAACCAGATACAATATGATTTTGGGTAGCATACTGGTTACTATTGTAGCTGGGTTCATTATAGGTACTGGACAATCGATATCAGGCCTAGATCATTTACCCCCTAGCCTGTTGAAGTAATATATGTTGCTTTAATGGGCTAACTCCTTTTATCCCATACGTTGTTTGTTGATTGAGACCGTTGTGTTAACCGTGGTGTTTTGTAGATTTTGTGGTTGATACGGTCAAGCTATATTATGGCTTGTTTGTGATGTCAAACAAACTAGCCGTTAACTCAAGTGGGGGGATTTTATGGTGGAAGTCTGTCAGATGACATGTGATGCATGTTGATAGGACACATCGCTTCATCTTCTAGTGTACAATTGTGTTTTTGCATTTTGGGTTGAAACGACGTGTCAATTACTGTGTGTTGGGCCACGTCTATTCATCTTTTGACCTTTTGCCCTAAGACTTGTGCCATAAACAAGGGGCCAAGGCCAACCCTAAAGGTTAAGCTGCTTGAAATTTAGACCGTAGTAGCTTCGACCTTCTTCTATTGAAAACCGACATTCTCTGTGGCTCGTACCAAGGAAATGGATCGTGTCTCCCCTTAAGGTAGCCTCTTCATCCTGGTTTGTTCTTTGAATTACTTGTGCAAATTTATTTAATTTTGTTAACTAGGATGCAGGGGACGACCATACGAGTGACGAGTCAGTTAAGATCCTCTCTAAGCCACTATCGTGGTTGTCTGTGAAACCTTGGTGAAAGTCATGGGTTTTACAAACTAATATATATATAGATGGGTAAGAATGAGGAGTAAAGAATGCATAACGGCTTTACTGAAACCTTCCATCGTTGGAGGACATTCATTCGCTGGTATGGAGGGACTTTATGGGGAAGTCGGTGGTTAGTGGAAAAGGCCAAAGATGAATATTTTTAGGTTCATTGGGAGCTACTCGCAATAAAAAGCCAACATGTAGAACAACATGATAAGGGATAGTTATATGTTGGATAGATATGGTCCTCCAACAAATACAAAGATCATTTTACAATCATTGCACCTGTAATAGGAGACTGGATCAGCCATATTCCTAAAGATTGGTACTTGTATATGTACAAGATTCTTTTCACTAAGGTGAGGGTGTGTTCTCCCCTTAATGAGTTTGAGATGAGGGTATTGCATTTTCTAGACATCGCCTCCAGCTAACTCCATCTAAATGAATAGGGACTTATGATCGCCCTGGAAGTGTTGGCGAGCCACCTTGGTTTTGAACCACTATGGCCATGATCTTCTGTTATGTGTGGGTGTTGAGACAAGGTTACCCAAATGACGGGCTTGAGTTTATGAACCTCTTATGTCAAGACATCATCAATTTTAAAGCATATGTCGAGTCGGGGAAAATGGTCATTGTTTCATTTAAACATTAATTTTTCAAAATTTGTGTAAAGCCAAAGATTTTAGTATTCTAGTAGAATTTGGATTGCTCTAGGAAATTCTACATCGAGTGGACGCACCAATATTTTCTCTTAGAAAGTACATAGTTGAGGGCTAGAGGTTGAGTGAAAGATCCCGACTTGTAGTGGACACCATATTGGAAAGTGACCTCAAACTTAAAAGGGGGTAAATTAAGTCTTGGATTTTTCTGGCAAAGAGCAAAAACAAATAATAAAGGAGTGATTATTTTAAATAACTTTTTTTATAAAAGCGATTTAGAAAAGGATCTTTAAGAGACGTAGGAATAAAAAAGGTTTGGTAAATATGATTCAAAGAGTAAATATAAACAATTGAAGAATGAAAAGGATAATAAACTAAAGGAGTAGGATAAGAAAGAGCACACCAAGGTATACTCTGCTTCAATCACCCCCATTGTGATCTAGTCCGTTCTCTAACCCAAAGGCACATAATTGTACACTATAATATAAAACAGTTACAAGGATATTTGTTTACCACTTTTGGACTACCTAGCCCAAATGTAAATCTTCCTCACAACCCATTTCCCAAAAGCAACATGATCAAAGTAGCCTTAAGGTATCCTAGAGATCATTATCTCTCACCTTAGACCTAAACACTCTTGTTCAAGAGCACAAACAAAAACAGGGGATTACACCTGAATCATATGACAGAGAAAAGACTTAGAAGAGAGAAAGAAGGAGAATAACTCATGTAATAAAAAATATAGAGTAGCTAGTGTGTTTATTTCTAAGGACTAAGCACTCAATTTATAGCAAAATGAACTTCCAAAAATGGAAATAGAATATGCCCAATAACTTAAAATATGACACCTTCAAGAAATAAGTCAGAAGGCCAAAAAATGAGCCAGATACGGTGTAGTTGGTTTGAACCAATGTCCATAATGGTTCAAACGTTTGAACCAAGCAGCCCATTTTTCACCTAGATTACATTTTTTAACCTTCGTATAGTGAGAGGTAAAAAGTTTTTCAAAGTTTCATTTTATCTTATCTTTTATGTCTGAGTTGCTTAAATAAATCTCTGAACACTTCTACAGTTTTCCAGATAGCCTTGGGGATGATTTACTTGTTGAAGTTCAAGATTCCAAGGGAAAGCATTTTGGCCGTGTTCTTGTCCAAGTGGCTACTATAGCAAATGATCCGGTAATATATTCTGTTGCATATTTTTTGGGGCCTGTCATGAGCGATGATCATTATGATAGAATTCATGTTAAACTGAAAACAGGCTGACAAATTACGCTGGTGGCCTATTTATCGTGAGCCAGACCATGAGCTTGTAGGAAACATACAGCTTTACATAAATTACTCCACAAACGCAGATGACAATAGTCATCTCAAGGTTAGTTGCTGTGAGCTGTTTTAACTTAGACCACTATCAAACTTGGTGCTCTAGTTTCTTCTGTATATTAAGATTACCGAGAATGTATTGTTAATTTGAAAGGTAATCACATTTCCTGGGAACTTTAAAAGAACAGATAGGCATCTATATTCTTTGACTACATAATGAACACGGGAAAATAAAAATGTCTTGTTTGTATTTTATGTTGGAGTACTCATTTCATGCTATTTTTGAGTTTCCTGATACAATATGCCTCATTTTGTTATTTTTTTCTTGTGGTCCCAGTGTGGTACTGTAGCAGAGACACTTGCATATGACTTAGTTATGGAAGTTGCAATGAAAGTTCAGGGCTTTTAGCAAAGGAACCTATTGTTGCATGGTCCATGGAAATGGCTTTTGACTGAGTTTGCTTCATATTATGGGGTATCTGAGATATATAGCAAGTTGAGGTAACATGAAGGGAATTTGCGAGACAAGGAAATCCACACATTCATGGATGATGGCTTTGGGTTCACTGCCTTGGCTTTTTCAAAGTTTGTTTTTCTCAATTTCAGAGGATCTGATAATAGCTTTGGGTTCACTGCCTTTCTATACAAAGCTCTTGGAGACAAGGGAATCCATACATTCATGGATGATGTTGAGCTCCAAGAAGAAGATGCAATCACACCATCACTTATCAAGGCCATTCAAGAATCTAGGATTGCCATTCCTATCTTCTCTGAAAACTACGCATCCTCCTGCTTCTGTTTAGACGAAATTGTGGTGTGCTATCTTTTCCAAATCAGTGCTAAATTATTTATTGTGTCTTAAAATCTTCACTTCTAGACTTCTCATCAGGTTTCAATGTTTCATTGCAAATTGGGAGTAAAATCTCTGTATAATTCATCTTCTTCAAGTCACCAATATCTTACAGAATTCTTTAAATTAGATGTTTTTATCAATGATGACAATGGTGTAGAGCATTTGCTCAGTGATGATTATTGACATCTGAGTGATATAGCATTTGCTTTTAATAATCAAAATAGGATGTATTTTGTGTTTAAAATTTTTGAGAACATTCAATGTAATAGAAAATTAGCCAGACAGAGAGGTTAATATTGGATTTTTGTTCTCGTTCACTTATCCTGATTTGGTGTTTTCTCTACGTTAGCATGATAATTTATTTTATGTTGTCTAAAGCCTGTTCAAGTAAAAAGTCGACACTCAAAAGAGTTAATTGGCGCCCAGGATTTAAAATATACTGAAATAAAAATAAAAAAAACTGTATTTCGTACCGGGCCTAACCAACAGGACCAGTGAGAAAGGTTCTTTTTTGTACCGGTCCACAACAACAGGACCGGTGAGAAAAGTCCTCTTTGTACCGGGCCATAACAACAAAACCGGTGAGAAAAATACATTTTACACCGGTCGTGAAAAACAGGACCGGTGTAAAATGTATTTTTCTCACTGGTCGTTATAAACAGGACCGGTGTAAAATATATTTTTCTCACCGGTTATTATAAACAGGACCGGTGTAAAATGTATTTTTCTCACCGGTCCAAAAACCGGTGTAAAAAGTCCCTATTTTTCTCACCGGCTCCATCCACACCGGTCGTGAAACCGGTGTAAAAAGCCAAAAAGGACCGGTGTAAAAAGCCTTTTTTCCACTAGTGAGATATTGCATAACATTCATACATTCATAATTGACTGTGTATGTGATTGTGATTGATATTATTATACTAGTTTGTGAAAACCTTTTATTGCTTATGTCCCATCTGGGAATATTATATTTTGTTTCTTACTCTTTTCTTTGTGTTTTTGTTTCATATGTTTTAAATTGATGGTTCGTACAAAGGGAAGGATCGAAGAATCCAGGCAATAAATATAGCATGTTCTAGAAAGGGAGCTTAGTATGAATACGGTGGTCCAATGAACAAATAATGTCATTAAGTAACTACTCTTGGGCCATGGAGTTTACTCTCTTTCTAATAATGTTTAATATTTATTTTCTTTGGAGGAATGTAAAATTACTTTATAAAATTTTATTGATATTCATGAGATATTTTAGAAATATTGTATGTAATTTATTCTGATAGTTTCTTTTTAATGATCATATTTTTAGTAATAAAAAATTACGATTTTTTTAGAATTAATTAAGATGTAACAGAGGGCGTTACAGGTTCAATTTCATGCATTTCAAACGATGTGCTAATTTTTCAATTACCCATATTATTTAAATTCATCTACGTTTATCTCTAATTCATTAGAAGCATTAGGTACTCTTGAAATTGAATAGAAACCAAGATATTCATAACTAAAAAATTCAAATCATTACAATTTGATACAAAACATACTACCCCCTAATCTCAAGAATGAAATTTAGTTCCTCATGGAAGAGGTTTCAATCTCACAAAGCATAAATTCAAAGCCTAACATTTCAAGAATCCTCAAAATACAAAATAAGGGTTCAGAAAAATAAAAGAGAAGCTCTCACTAGATCCTCTAAATTATGTGCCCAAACTCTGAAATCTTGTTGTTCCTTGATGTTTTTCTTCAAATCCTCTTCAAAATCTCCTTGAAAGTCTTCTCAATTTCGTTCTTAAAGGTGTGTCCTGATGTTAAATGGGCTTAAAATCAAAAATTTTAGGCTTGCGTACTCGATCCACGACATGTGGGATGAATCCACAGCCTGTGGATCGAGACCTAATGCAAGAATGCCAACAAATTGAAGTGTGGCATCTATAGGAGGGGATCCACGGTTTGTGGATTAGATCCACAGCCTGTGGATTGCATTGCCCACTTAATTTGGTCAAAATAGAGAGGTCCACGACCTGTGGAACCTCAAAAGTGCCTCCAAATTACCTTTTTCAATATGCCAAGGTCTAGGAACGTTTCCTCATTTGCTTATAAGATCTCCCAAGGTGAAATTTAGTCATGACAATGCATTCTTGGCTTGGATTCCTTTCATTTATTCTAAATGCCTCTTGAGTGTCTCCATTTTATGTGCAAATCAACCTAAATTATTATAAATCCTGTAAAATAGAAATACCCAAATAGCATATGCAGAAAGGAATTGAAAACTTAGGGAATTAGGGGAAAACTAAGTCTAAACTAACCAAAAATCAAGCATAAAAAGGTTCTAAAACAATGTAAACTAAAGACTTATCAAAATACCCCAAACTAGAACATTGTTTGTCCCTAAGCAATTACTATATTCACAGGATGGAAAAATAAGAATAAAGAATCCACGTAAAATTAAGGAACCCAAGCAGAATCGGATTATTATTATATTTCTCTTTTAGATGATTACAAAAAATGTCAAGGCAAAATCCAAGAAATTGATCAATTCATACTTCACTAAGATTAGGCTAAGGGTACTCTCTCCTTACTTTCCCTCTAGGTGTTTATGTTTGTGTATAAAAATCGCTCAAATTACTACACTCTAAACACTACCATAGGTTTGACAATTGACCATAAACTCCACAGTTATCAAGAAAAACATGTCATGGTCTAAAGGTCTTTTAATGGTTGTAACGTGGCCAATTCAACATGCAGGTATGGAAATCAAGAAAAGGGAAAATACAAAAGGCTTAATAATTACTGAGAAAAGCAAGTTTCAAAACAAACATAACAAACATTTCTTGCGCATTCAGAAACTCTTAGGAGTATAATTCACAACTCCTTTGTTGTATTTTCACTGTCATCCTTCCTCTTTTCATTTCTTTTCTTTCTTTTTTTTAGAACCCCAAACTCAATTTTTTTATTTTATATATTTACATATATATATATATATATATATTATTTAGTCTTAGCCTTTCCATACAGTTGCTATTCTTTTACTTCTTCTACAAGAATTATGCAAATTAATAAGCAAAGAGGCTTCATGAAAAAGGAAATATTAAATGTGAATCAAGCTCAAAGGGGCAATTAATGGGATAATATAACATACAAGTTTTGAAGTTGGGCCTAAAGTGTCTTTTTCATTCCATGACATGAATTCACAAACCATTTTGAATCGGTCAAAAGTCAAGTTCTAGAGTGTCTAAAATATGAGAATTGCTCAAAGAAGAAAACAAGGGATGAAGATTTAACATCGCAATACCATTTTTGGCTCAAAAATCTTACTATGGTAATTAGTCCAAATCATAGAAAACATGAATTTATCATGAGTCTTTCATCCTAACATTCTAGCAATCATCATTATTATTATATTTATGTTTTTTTATTTCGGATTCTAAATATGCATGTGATCCATTTATTCAAAATTAAACACAAACTACCAATAGGTCCAAACGATCAAGTCAAGCCTTCAAACTTTTGACCGAAACCTAATTTTATCTAGTTATATATAGGTTTTCAACGGAATTTAACCTGTATCATGGGTATTTGAGCTAGAAAGATTCAGATTTAATTCAAATATAAATTTTAAAGTTTTTTTCCAAGCAAAATTCAAAGCTTAAGCACTCCATTTTATCTTGTGAGTACAAGCTAGCTCGATTGGGCCTCCAGGGGGCACCGTGTCACAAAACTCATGTCTACAGCATCTCATGCCGTATTCTTGGGGCTATGGTTTCACAACTTGTAATTTGTTTGGAAAGGGACCGCAGAGGGCCTGTTCATTAGACAACGAGGTCCCATTTACGTGCACATCAATTGAACAAAATTAAGCATGTGTTTGTCATATGTCTATAATTTAACTGTGAACAATTATGGTGCTTGTAAGGACTGTGAGTGGACACTAATATAGTAATATAGGTCCAATATGTCATGTGCAATGACTCTCAATTAAGGAGAAGGAAATGATGTTAGTAGTAATAGTATGGACAATTGTACTTTGTCCTATATGTGGGGTGGAAGGGTAAATGAAACATTATTATTGAGATTTTTCAATTTTAGATTAAGACTCTCTAACTTCCTTAATCATGGCTTGGAGGTGAGAACAATTAACTGTATAATTTTAGTTTATTGGAGTTTCTGATATAGAAAGAAGTTAATGCTTGATGTCGTGGCTCCGTCTACCACCTTTCCCCATGCTATTTCTACCACTACCCTTGCTTGTGCTATTTGCGTTATTATTCCTTTGGTGAATACTGAATAAAGCTTCGTTCCAAGTAGAGAGACACACAAAGAGAGCAATGTGACATAATAATGATCAATTAATTGTATGTATCATGCATTATCAATCAGAAAACGTACATAGCGTCTAGCTAATCTAAGGCCCCGTTAGGTTTTTAATTCTTACTTTTAAAATTTTTAAAAATTCAAATTTGTTTTTGGTTTCATATTTTAATTTTTACAATTTTGAATTTTGAAAATTTGTAAATTTTAATACTTTTAATATCTCAGTTATATTATTCCTTCCATTCTTATTTATAGGAAAAGTTCCTATTTATAAGATCAAGAAAAAAGTATTTCAGTGGTCTTATTAAAAACATTTAATTTTTTTTCCATGTTCATTTTTATTTTGGAAAATGCTACTATTAACATTAAAGTGGAATTTAAATTTTAATAAGAATAAAATTAGAATGTTATAATATCTTTTTGTCAAAATTAGTGTATTTATATATTTCATTAATATGTGTGTTTTGGTCTAAATTATCTTATAAATAGAAATGAATGTAGTATATGTAAACAACAACAATAATTTACAGGTGGTGATTGTGGTGACAATGGTAGGGGTGGTGATGGCGGTGATAATGACAACGACTGAGATGATGATGACTGACACGGTAGGAATGGTAGTAATGGTGGTGATGGCGGTAATGACAGTGGTAGTGGCAATGACAACAACTAATAGTGGTGATGTTGTTTTAAGGTTTAAGGTAGTTGTTGTAGTGATGATGACAATGGTGATGGTGGTGCTAGCGGTAATAATGATGTTGATGCTAATGGCTATGATTGTAGTGGTGGCGGTGGTAGAGACGATGGTGGTGATAGGGGCAACAGTGGTTTATACAACAGCGGTGGCAATGACAACGACAATGATGATGGTAGTGACATGGTTGTGGTGGCGACAGTGGTTTAAGGTTTAGAGTGGTAATGATGGTTGTAATAAAGGTGGTAATGGTGGTGGTTGTGATGATGGTGGTGATCATGGTTTCAGGTTTAGGGTATAGGATGGTTGTGGTGGTGAGGGTGGTGGTTGTGTTGATGATGATAGTGGCAATGATGGTCGCGGGAGTGGTGGTGATGATGGTTTGGTATTTAAGGTTTAGGGTTAGGATTGAAGGTTTATAAAATTGAAAATAAAAATAATGAAATAATTTTTTCTTATTTTCATATATGATTACAAACTATTTTGAAAATGAATGAAAACTCAACTTAGTACCACTTTTGCTAAACAAGTTTTTTTTTTCAAATTTACTTTTAAAAACGAAAAACAAATTGAACTGGTCTGAACCGGGGTCAAAGATCCGGTGTGGGACTAGCCACAAGAATCAACTATAAAGAGTGTTTATACACCAGTACAATAGGGTATCCGGTATTGTTACCCGATATCTAAGTGGGAGATACCGGTCTAGAAGTCCTGGAGATCCTTCACACCAGACTTTCACGTTGAAGAGGGGTGAAAGGTGGTGTCACCTGAGAAGATTCTTCGATGCTCAAGTTAGTAAAACTAGAACGAGAATTCAAGTTCTGAAAGCTTAAGTTAGGGAATGTAGCTAACGTACCAGTGTATAAGAAATAGCTATTTATAAGTGTGCATGGAGAATGAAGGGTCAGGTTGGCTCAGAGTATAAATACTATATTGTACAGTGTACGATTCTGACACACGACGCAGGAGGAGCCGCGTCTCCCGTAAACGTCCCCTGCAATTGTACCTTTTGTCAGGTGACGTAGAAGTTTTTTGGTGTACAAGGTGCTGACTTGGACAATCCGGTGTAGAAAGGCATCTGGTACAGATATATAATCTGGAGGTTTTACCTGCAACGCCGGTAGCATGGTGAGGACAAACGAAATTACACCCTTGTCCATGTGCCGATATCGAGACTAGATCACTCGTAATCACCCTAAACCAACCTAATACTTGTAGGATTTTTACTATTTCATCTTCTCATTACAGACTCACAAACAGTACACCCAAGCATTTTTGCATAAGTCACTCTTATAAGTCTCTTCAAGACAAACTGCTTCCCAACAAATTTTGCAAGAAAAGTGATTTTAGGGTTTCATAAAGTTTACAACTTAAAGCATTAAGATAAGTTAAACAATTTTTACAGAGTCTCAGACTTAGGATTAGTCTTTACAAAAGAGAATAAGTGTGTGAGTGTCTAGAGAATTGATATAGCAATATGTGATTTTAGTAACTTATTCTTGATGTGTATTTATATAGTCTTCCTTAAATTTTGATTGTTGGATGATAGGCAAAAAACAAGTTTGATACAACAATTAAGGTATAACATGTGTATACTTTATTGTTATTTGTGTGTCTTAACAAAACCAACTTTTGTCCTTTTTGCAACAACGATCTCATAGCTAATAACATATATACACCTTTTCAAAAAAAATTCTACCATTTGTCATTAATAGTGTCGCAACCTTTCATAGACTTTAAGAGGGGTTCCTCTTTCAACATATTTCATTTGTCTTTAAGACTTCTTGATAAACTTGGTCTTCAATAGACTTGATACTTGGTGTTTGACTTTAGACTTTGGTAGTCTTGAGCTATGGACTTTGCCTTAGCTGTTAGTTTTGAGGATTGATGTGTTTTGACAAAATTTATTTACTATTGTACGTAACACACATATTAATATGTATACAAACTTTTTCATTAAACACATCATATTTAATATCTTTCAAAAATTTTAAGGTACAAAAAGCTATGGTTCTAAGTTTCTAAGTAATATAAATTTAGGTTAAATATATTTTTATCCTTACATTAGTGCAAAATATAGATATAAACACTAAATATAAGCACGGTTAGAAGGTAACAAAGTTAATAAAATACGTGGTGGTATTTTTAAAATTTTAAAGAAAACAATATAAACATAGTTATAAAACAACCATGGTTAACATATAATATAACCACAATTCCAAGGACAACCGTGTTTGTATGGTTAAGGGTTTAGGGTTTTTCTATTTTGGTAAATATATAACCACGGTTGGCCCCATAACCGTGTTTGTATCCTTACAGATATAAACACGATTGTGAAGTTAACCATGTTTATAGAGTTTAAGTTACAAATATTTAATCATAGTTATTGTTGTAACTATGTTTATATGTCTAATATAAACACGAGTGCAAAGTTAACCATGGTTATAGAGCTTTTTTGTTTTTTATGTATTTTGTAATGTCGCACCATCAGTTGAAAGAATACCTCATTTTATATAACACCTTTTCCCTTTATGCCTCTAGTTTTCTCTTTGCTTTCCTTTGTCTTTGTTCCCGCCGTGTACGTCATTGTCGCAAGTGTGCCACCATGCCACCATGCTGTTGCTACTCCACCAAGTAAGTAAAGGTTCTCACCTTGCGATTCTATTTGGTTAATGAGTTTTGTTCATATTTCTATTTGGTTAATGGGTTTTGTTCATGTTTTGAGTTCTTCATGTCCTGTTGGCACCTTCTATTTTTTTTGTCCATATAATATGTTGTTCATAACCGTGTTCTGGCCCCTGTACTGTTGACAATCAGAAACCAAGCTCTGATACCAAATCAGAAATAGTAAACAAGTAGGAGAGAGTCAAAGAGAAAATTACACATTGGATTGAATGAGTAAAATGCTCGGGGAAATGTTATTACTTGCCCACTTTAACCTTTATAATAACAGACTATAAGGAGAGAGATACAAATAAAATGGGACGAAAGTGAATGAAATATTAAGAGTAATCCTAACAGACTCACATAACAGACTTAGTAAGAAACTACGTTGATACATTGCCTAGTAACTAACTAGCTACATACTAACATTAACTCTGTTATTTTGCCTCTAGTAGTATTTTTCCATTACAACATTGTGTTTTGGTTTATTTTTAAAATAATCCACTCATGTTAAGCCTATAAACTATATTATTTCATTTTTAGTTATGTTAAATCGATTAGACGATTTTGTTAAGTCCAAATTAATTTAGAATTGTTGTGAGCATTAATTAATATTTTTTCAATAGTACCCTATATTTTTCAAAGTGAATGAAATATTAAAAGTAATTAAGAATTAAAAGATAAGAATAAGGGAAAAAAACTAACTATTTTATAAAAAAATAACACTATTAATTTATTTCTTAACGAGGGTATTTTTTCTCTTTCTAAATAGTTAAAAAAATGAAGAAGGTAATTAATTTAATAATGTAAAAAAATAGTTGTATTTACTCGATTTATCGTCGATTCGATCTTACCCGTTCCCTTAGAAAGTGGGCCTAGTGTATTGCTAGTTTATGAATTATGATGTAATCTCTTTGGCCCAATAGGCCTATTTTAATGATATTCCATCCCTCGACCAAAAGTATTATTGATAGTTGACAAAAAAAATAAAGTTGATTGAATTCCAAGATGAATTAGCTAAATTCTAATACAATTAAATCAATTCTAATATAATATCTAATATTAAACTTAAACCTTTAAACCCTTAACCTTAAACCCTTAAACCCTAAACCATAAACCCTTAACTCTAAACAATAAACTCTGAACCATAAACCCTTAACCCTTAACCCTAAATAGTAGGGTTTAGGGTTTAGGTGTGAAACCTTTATCTTAGCAAGAGACTTAAAGGAGTTTGACTACTTCGGCTTTGTAGAAGTTGAAATCTTCTTTGTGTTCTTCGCACCAACCTTCTTCTCTACCTTCACCACCTTTTTACCTTCGTAGCAACGGGGGCTACAACTCTTGTTTGTTTCTTGATTGATTCATTTTTAAAAGTTTCATGTTTTGTCACCTTAGTTGAAAAGTTTAAAACCTAGTAAAATATGAAACTAAGTCCTAGAAAATATTAGAAACATATTGGAAATCATGAATATAATTATTTATGCATTTAAGATTGAAAATCATGATTGGTTAGGTAATTGATTATGTTTATACATGTATTGAAAGTAGGACTTAATCTGATAGATGAGGCAGGACTGTTGAATCGCTCAGATTTCTTCTCTTGAGGTGAGGAGAATTTTATATTCTAAATGCATGAATTAGATGACTTGATGGTTATTGTATAGTATGATAAATCATATTTATCTTGCCATGATTGTTGTGACTAGCTGGAATGTATGACCTTGTTGTTGTCTATTGTTTTGTAAATATGTTTGATGCATTTAGAATATAAAGTGTGTCTCTTGAGGTGATTGATAAATGTTCTAAAAATTTGGGCAAATGTATGCCTACGCATTATTATGAAAAATGTACATGTTTCACCACTAGTATTGAATGTTGATAATTGATCATGAAATTGGATGAATTGATGTTATGACACACCTATTAGTGGTAATGAAATTAATAAATGTTATTGATGCCATTGTGAATGATGCAAGTTGTATACCTATAATGAAAATGAAATTAAAGTTATTGGAAGAGAAAGAAAATGCCATAATTAATTATTGGAAACAATGGCAAGATTATATTGTGTAATTAAAATCCACTAAGAAAAGGTGATGATAAAGATGAGAATAATGATTGATCATTGATGAATGGCATGGTAAGATGCATTAGTGTGAGAATGTATATGATCTACATTTGCATTTGCATCCATGGCATATCTGTCCAATTGCCCGATTTGGAATGTTAAGGGTTCCAAGGGTTGGCCTAGTGGAAGGATGGCTCAGTGCATAAGCATAGCCATTACCCTAGTGATTCCGTGGTTGAATTCCAAAGTTGCCCATGCTTAATTGTGAGGGATTGCATCTAGTTGACCTAGTGAGGGGTGGCTCTTTGAGGAGCAGGATTTCCCTTATGGTTTCGTTGAATCACAGTTGCCATGGTGAGGAATCATGGTTAGCTGCAACACCATTTTATAACATCTTGTATGTTATTTGTCATAGTCATAGTAAAATGACTGGTGTCATATTGTTAGACAATGCGGTTTGTGTTAGGAAATCCCTAAACATGAGCAGCGGAAAAAAAAAGGGATTCCAAAGGATTTGCAAGGTTCCGTGTTTCAAAGCACATGAAACAAAACACAAAAATCGTTTTTGGATTACCTCTTGAAGAACACCGAAGCAGTCGTAGCCTCGTCCTTTAGGAGTCCACACGAGCACTCCCACCAGAATCGCAACACTTGCCAACTGCTAGTTTGACGGCGTGTAGCTCTTGTAACTTTTGTGAATTTGTGTCTAACTTGAGTGAACGGCCTATGAGCATCTTATGCTCTATTTATAGGCTTAGGTTTGACCTAATTTGTTCTCTCTAAAATTGGGCTCCTTACTCATTCCAAATGAGTTAGGCCCAATAGCTTTATTTTAGTCCAACTAAAATAAGACAACATTTTCTGATGGGCTTACTCTATATGTGTGACCCTACAGGTAAAATACTCAGTCATATTAATAATAAATTATTTTATTATTAATATAAAATAAGAGCGGCATCTAGCAATGCATCATTATGTCCGAATATTATCAACATAACCTATAAGTGATAATTATTTAATATGTTTGTTCCTTTTGTCACGATATCCTAATTGGGCCCAAGGCATGGTCGCGTCATCCTTGTACGGCCTAATTTATTTTACTTGATACCGGAGTAGACTGAATTCGAATAAATATCTAATATTTATTCTTTCTAGCATGGCCATGCGTTTTCTTAGTCTTACTCCATCAAGTGGCTTATAGATATCACTCCTGTCACATAGGAGAGACAAATCCCATCTACATCACTCACATCCCTCTGCATAATTTGTTCATTGCCTAATCACAACCTTTATAGTCCTCTTGTTACAGAAGACATTTAATTGTATTAAAACAATAAACTCCTCATGTAGGAATCGTAGTGACTTCAGGTCGAAGGACTACATATACCATTATCACATTGAGAATCGTTTATGACAATCATGTAAAGATCCATGCAACGTTCTCATGGTGGGCCTGTCCAGTACATCATTACTCTTAATGTGTACCCGTGTGAAGACTTGATATCATCTATATCTATGATCTGTGAGATCAGGTCATCAGTACACTCACACACTAGTCTCAGTGTATTTACATGTCCCCATATGAATACTTGACTAGGGACATTTTAGGAATAATTTTTATATGACCTATTACTCCAAGGATAAATACGTTTTAAAATAATTTTAAACTGAAATATTTATTTTATTGATAAGCATAAAAAATGATACAAATGAAAAAGCATAAAAGCTCATAGTGCATACACCAACAGTTTGGTACCAGTAAAAATGTCAGATAATATACACATATGTGTACACATTATCATTCTTGAGATGATACTACAGTATAAACCCACATTGGTCATTATTCCTACATTCGGATCCGTATTTGTTGAGTATGATTTCTTGTGCATATGCATTAGCTTAAGAGCATTTGCATATAGCTTAGAGATATGTCAATATGAGATTAAGACCTTGAAAAGTGATGGATGAATGGTGGTTAAAAATCTTTAATCAGACAACTAAGTAACCTTAATGAAGACTAAGATGGAAATTATGAAACTACTTTTGATATCCCATTATGGTGAAGGGCAATGATTTGTGATTGTGTATGTGTTTGATATGAGTTGAATTTAAGATCCTTATATATGTCTATGATGATAAAAATTAATGAGTTTGATGATGTTGGTATACTTGTGCTGCAAAACACATGAGTCATTTATATGCATGTACACATAATCATAAGTGTTAAGTTCATTATTTTAAATGTAATGCTCATTCTTCCATATTGTCTCTTTTAGTATTGTGATGCAGGACCTTATATGGCATGAGATGAACTTGTTTTGGAAAATGACGCCTTTTGTATAAAGGTAAATAGTAGTGATGGAATGCCTTGGCCGGCAATGTAAATTTGATATGTAATGATGTTGATAAATATGTTGATAGTGGCCTTAATTATTTTATAAATAGAGTCCTTATTCTTTTGATAGTGTAAAATGGCCAATTCTTTTGTATATGATAATGTATGACACTTAGACATATGAATTTGGTTGCCAATATGATGGAAATGATATTTATGATGATGAACCATTTATGATTACAAAGGTTAGAAATGACATATTTATGAATATCTTGATGAATTCCAATTATGGATTGTATGATAAGTATGTGAACCTTTCATATATGCATACTTGATGGATAATCCATGATTAGGGATAATGCCAATGATTAAATTAGTACATGAGTTGTGGTGTAAAGACCTCAAAAGGTTGGGTTGATTTTCACATCAAATTGCCATGAATTAAGTGGTTAATATATGCCAAAGGGGTCCAGGGCAATTCATGGATTAGGGTTCCCAAAAGCTTGCCATTTTTGTACCAGAAATAGGTGGCAAAGAGAACCACTGCCATGGCAGGCCAGGTTGTGGAGCTTTCTACCTTAGGGACTCAAAATTTCACTGGTTTCCCCTGGTAAGTAATATAAAGCCCGACCAATGATAGGAACCACGACTGGGTTATGGAATGCACTGCCAGGTGGCCAACAATTTTAAGTTTTTGCATCCTTTGCTTGTCAATGTGTGTTCCTTTTGGTTAGGAATTCCATCCTTACACTTCTTTACTTGATCACGTATCCTAATTTGCATGTTTTCGTGAAATTTTAACATAGGTCTTGTTTGCTCTTGGATCTCTTCTCATATTTTCATATATAGGAAGAGAAAAATACCTTTTATACACACTTCTTATTCTGTTATTCTTAAGCCTCTTTATATATACTTTGAGGGTTTTAGATTATCGATCCATTTATTGACGTTTTCATTTTATTGTGGCCTTTGGTTCTCTGTGGTTCAGTCTTTGGTGCAAGTAGTTGGCTTGTGGAATTTAACCGTGAAAAATTTATTCATATTTTTATCAATTAATTATACTTGCATCGAGATTTGGGTCCGGGGAATCAAGGCACCACTCATATCAGCCTAAAGACTTCAACATAGGGTCGTGTCTAAACCCATGAAGATGCATCCATATGAAACTCAGAATGATACCGGCAGAGCCCTTACCCCATGAATAGTGTCCATGTATATCAATGTTATGGCGAGCTTGACAGATCTATTGGGGGCACACTGGTAATGAACTTGTAAAGGGTATTAGGAATGTTTATGAAGATGTCAGTTTTTCTTGTCATTTATAGATTCGTATTGACACAATACCACGTAGGATATAACCGCCACTACCTTTATAAATACTCTTCATTTATGACTTATTAAGGTATGTTGCATTCCCTAATTTATGCTTGAGCTCCAATAAGTATCTAGACTGACTTGAGCATTAAAGTGTTCTTGTAGGTGGCACCATCTTTCACCTTTAAACGCATTAGACCGGTGTGATAACTTGACATTAAACATAAAGACTCCTGAATCCCCACTGGACTGGTGTAACATATAAGAGAGAGTTGAGACTGTAACATCCTTATATTTATAATTTGAAAATAAACAAAAAATATGAATGAGAGCTTAGGATAATAATAAATGAGAATATAAGAGGAAAATGGAGTTTAAAATGAAATTTTAAAGAAAATAGAATCAGGACCCTGGCACGTAGCGTGACTGGTACGCGTAGCGTCAGGTGCAAATTAATGAGCTGACGCGTAACGCCAACATCACGATCAGATTAAAATAGGGACATGCAAACATAAACCCGTAAACTCTCTTCTTCTATTTTCTTCTCTCTTTAACGTGTTTTGGCCTGGGACTTAGGGAAGGCTTTGATTCTTGGTGATTTTGAACGATTGAAGGCTAAGGTAAGTAATTGGGAACCTTCAATTGCATATTCTTCTTTTCCTTCTCTTCCCCCTTTTTGAAACTGAATTTGTATGGATAATGAGGGGTGTTGATTCTGAGTTTTAATGGCTTTGGAAGCTAAGGTTGTGAGTTTAGAAGTGTGAGGAAGACAATGTACTAACCAGTTCTATGTTTCGGTAACTGTAGGTGCTGGAACGGGTGTTGGTCAAGCATTTGACGAAGTGGGCGTTGAGTTTGGAAGTGGAGCGGTGAATCGAGTGATCAGAGAACACAACCGACACCAAGAACAACTCATGGAAGTGTGGAATCGAGGTAAGGGGAGTGTTCGACTCGTAATTAATTAGGATTCGAATATATGATAGCTTTGGGAGGCTTAGAAATTTTTAGAAAATGTTGTGGATGATGTAGGGTGGTTAAATATAATTAATATAATTTTATAAGTATTTTTTAGTGTGATTAAGTTATTGTTCGATAAAGAACTATCTCAATTAAGTAAATGTGAGCTAGGAAGTAATAAAATAAATATATAAGTTATATACATGAATAGCGTCAAATAAATAATGAATTTTGAATGATTTTAGTAATGTGTGGTGTGATATTGGTTGATGTTAATATATATGATTTGATGAGATTAAATGATATGATGATTATGTGCATGAATAACATGGCTTGTGATGATGGGCTTGACAAGTATGTCCCCCGAGTGATGATTATATGTCAGTTTCTGACAATGTATATGAGATATATTGATAGTATGTCATGTATGATATGATTATTATGCGATTATGTGGTGTGTGACGGCTGACGATATGTGTAGCCCCTCGTTTCTGGCTCCCGTGGCCTTTGTGCCCAGTTGAGTTACCCAGTGGTCAAGTAGGACCCAGTGGTTGAGGTGGAGAGTCAAGTAAGACCCGGTGGACCAAGCAGGGTCCACGGGGTGTCAAGTAGGACCCCCAGCTAAAGGCCGATCCTTAGGTATCCAGATACTAGGAGTCAGATGCATGCAAGTCAGTTGTGGAAAATATGCACTAATGACTGATATATATATATATATATATATATATATATATACATATAACAATTGATAAAATGTATATCAATGCGAAAAACTTGGGTAATGAACTTGATGAATTACAATGTGTATGCATGTGACTTGTGTGGTTATGAATCTTATGGAAAAAGGTAGAGCAGATAGAAGTATATGTATGTAATAATGCAATGAAGTCGAAGAAGCTAATTGGTAATGGGAATAGTAGGTCGTATATTGTTGAATTATTATTCTATCCTATATTAATTATGATATGTCAAACATTCACCCTTGTTGTGGTTTATTTAATTTTAGTGACCAATGACAGAGATGATGCTAATGCCCCGGAGGTGCGGCAAGCGGAGGATTGATGCCAAGGATGAATGAACTGATGTAATATATGAATATGTGTGCAATAAACTGTTAACTATATGTGATGAATTAATTATACTATGCTTTGGTTAATAGTTAAACTAAAGTTAGTATATTGATGATAATGAATGGTGAGATAGTTAGTAAGTGGTGTGATATGGATATGGATGATTGATGATGATGATGATGATTTAAAGTGTGATGATTAGTTATATAATGTGTGTATTATTATGAATTACGACACGGAGCCAATGTTGTGTGAATGATTAATATGGGCAGGTGCTGTTGAAATGCATGATTGATATGATGTGTGAGTGATGCAATTAAATGATGCATTAATGGATTTGATTGATTTGGAGGATTATGCATATAGTGGATTTTGTGAATTTAAGGAACCGAATAGGTGAATTTGAGATCCGGTGGGTTTTGAAACCCCCAGAAGGTACCAATACATCCCTTAGAACATGTAGGAACTATATGCATTGACCTTAGGCCATTTAGAACCCATTTAGGGTGTTTGGTGCAAGGATTTTGCACAAAAAAGGGTTTAAACTATATTTTATGCATAACTTACGCATATGTTGAAATTTTGGCAAACAGACAGGGCCAACAGTTTCGGAATGGGGAAAACATGTAGCCCATGAAGTTTCATGGCAATCGGACCTAAAACAGGTCATTTGGGTAGGTTAGAAGTTGGCCGAATGGTCTAAATTATGTATCAGCATCAGGTGCTGTTACTGTCAGCCTGGCGCGCAGCGTCAGGGCTGCGTTCTGGGTGTCACACGTAGCATGGGGCTGACGCATAGCGTCAGGCCCCCTGTTCCCAAATTTTAGATTTTTTTATTTTTATTAATATTTTGCACTTTTAGATTGATATATAATCACAATTTTGGAACCTTTTGGTAAAAATAAATATTTTCTTAAATTATGACATAATTAAATCATTTAATCGTGAAAAAATTTAGTGTAAAAAGTTATAAATGGAGTAAAAATAAAAGTAAATTGACGTAGGACGTCATAGAGACTAGTACTAACACCGGAAGTATTATCCATATATCGAACAATTCAAATATTATATTAAAATATTTTGTTATAAATCAATATTACTGTAATTTTATTGTCCATGTTTTCAATTGGATGGAAAATAAGTAGGGGAATCAAATGTCAACAGATGAATAGTTTAGGAATCAAAATCATGCAATTAGAAGTGAAGGGATTAAGAGCAAGCAAATTAACTAGTTTAAGGATCAAAATCATACAATTAAAATTAGGAGACCAAAATAAAATATTTGGTAAAGTTGAAGCATAAAAAATGTAATTAAGAATATAGAAAATAAAAATACATATTTTTTCCATACATATTATATTAAAAAGTATTTATTTTTTCTCTATTTTAAAAGCATTATTTGAGTATTTTTAAAAAAATGTTTTCTAATTTTACGGTGTTGGTCAAATTCAGGGTGTATCATAACTTTAAAATTAGGAGTGTTCAAGGTTTATTTTGATTTGATTTTTATATTATATCTCAATCAAATTAAATAATTTCAAACTGTAATTTATGTTGTTGTGTGGGATTTTTTTCTTAAAATCCAAATCAAATTACATCACAAAAGTTTAACTCATGTAATAATTATTGATACCTCATCTACCTTCCTTTATGAATTTATGAGATACCTTAAATGTCTATTTGAGGTATGAAATTGGAGTTAGACATTAAAATTATAATTCTAACATTTAGAAGTTTTTCTTGTATTGGAATCCTATTTTAAAGTATTAAAATTATAATTTTATAGAATTACAATATAACTAAAACTATCAATTTTCAATTCTTAACTCCTATCACTTGAAATACAAATACCTAGCATCACATTGCATTATCTCCAATGTCATTATTATCATTACCATTGACCTCGTTATGGCCTTTGCCACAACCACCATCACAACTGCCACATTCGTCATCACTGCCACCACCTTATGCCTTCACCATCACAACCGTCACCGTTGTCATTACCACCACCATAACTTTCGCCATCACTTCCGTCACCAACATTATCAGTGTCCATCATTGTTACCACACCACTACTACAACCTTCATCATACTGTTGCTACCACCATTATAGTTGTCGTTGTTTATCATTGTCATCGCCGTCACCATCTGTACCACCGTTCTCGTTGCCACCACCATAACTGTCATTGTCAATCTCACATCTATTTTATCATAGAATTATAATTTCATCTTTTAACTTTATATTATCTAACCATCAAATTAGAACTTACAAACAAATTCAATGTAGTTGAAATTATAATTTCAAATTTCAAATTTAATTTCATATACCAAGTGGGCCTAAAAGTTGAGGAATACTTATATCTGTTTCAACTTTGCCCAAGATAATAAATTAAAATAAAAAACTTTATGTTAAAAATTATGTTAAATTTTATCGAGAAAATCACAAATATTACATTGTTAATTTTTATTAAAAACCTTTCTCTTTTATGTTAAAAATTATGTTGAATTTATCGAGAAAATCACAAATTTTACATTGTTAATTTTAATTAAAAACCTTTCTCAAATATTTTTTAACCTTATACCCCTAATGGAATAATATTTCTTTCTTTGCTGATCAATTTTTTTTAATCTTATACAATATTGCAAAAGTTAGATAATCCTCTTGTAAATTATCCACAGAAAGGTTCTTATATCGATAAAATTAAACCCTATGTAATCATCTAGAACAACTTTTTTGGAACCTGTTACTTTCAACTTTACAAATACAAAGTACAGTTTGGTTGAAGCAAGATAATGTAGCAATTATGAAACACGAATAAAATGAACACAGGTATCCAGTGCCACCCAAATCTTGTCCGGTATTTGAGAAACCAGAACCTGTAAAACGCAAATAATTTGCCCGCCATCCCATTTCTGCATGGAAATTTTGTTTGCATATTATAATGTTTTGTTAGCTCTTAGTAAGCCACTAAAATTAATAAGCTTTTCAAAAATATAAATATCTTTATTTAGTGTAATTATTATATATATTTACATAACAATTTACTATTTTAAGTTACTTGAATTCAACCTTAGAAACGAAACAAAAAAATTAACTTTGAAACGGTTAACAAACTCTATTTTAATAAGCATTGTTATCAAATTGTATCACATTAGTAGATTTGATCGTTTAAACCGTAAACAAGTTAAATCATCAGTTTAAATCAATTTTTTAAAGCTAGTGATTCAATTATATTACGATTTATGGTTTCATCAAGATTCGGTTTTAAAAGTATTGATAATAAATCAATTTAGAAGCTTTCCATTTGCTTCTTTGCCTTTCGTTGGTAATAAATATTAATTGTGGAAAAATTAGTGCCGGTTGGGTGTTGAATACGGGTATCTTGGAACTCAAATGCGACTGTGAACAAGGGAATTTTGAGACATTCTTAAGGATTACATTATTGAGTAATTAGAATACATTATAAGTATTATTTTTAACGTGGTTATCATAAAAGTGAATCATTTTAAATGTGTTAATTCATAATTAATTTATAATATAAAATAATAATAATAATAATACATTTCATTAAATTTTAAATATAATTATATTTTATACAATACATATTTCACATTCATATCATATTATATTATATTATAAATTATCATATTTACTCGTTATACTATGCAATCCCAAGGCTTATATCTGTACATAGGCAACATATTAAAAAATAGAGAAATAAGAAAATTTTAGGTAGTCACCTTATTTCTAGTTATATGGTTTTATATTAGAAAAAGAAGAAGTATTCTGTTAATGAAAGTAGCCCCACGTCTTGTAAAAAATATCGATTTATCAAATACTAAAGCAATGGAATTGTAAACTTTGAACAGGGTATTTTAAATATACCCCGATGAATATCATTGATTCATTCCAATCTTAACTGATTAATTAATTAGGGATACAAATGGCATGGCCATATTGGCTAAGGAAATTTTCTTTGGCATCAACGTATATACAGTTACAATTACAATACCAAAAGTAAAAATGTTCTTAGTTTCTAAGAACTGCCACTTAACAAATGGCTCTTGGTTGTGAATTTATGTTGATAAACCTCATAACTAACCAAAATGCCAATGCCAAGCCCTGCATGTTTTATCTGATCATTGAGGTAAGGAACTCAAAAGCAACTTCATCACATGGAATGGTAAGACCCATGTCATGATTAAATCCAAATTCCTCCTCAGCTCTTTGGAGAAGACTTTGAAACTGTGGATGAGCCAACCATGAAATTGGGACAATATATCTTGTCCTGTTTTCACCAACATAGACTGCAAAGTGGCCTTTTGGTACATCTTCAGGAAGACCCTCTTCATTGTAGCCTTGTTTCTTTCCAAAACTTGAACATCTTCTCAGAATTTGCCTAATAACTTCCGCTTGGGGTAGCTTATTGGATTTTCTTATGGCCATTTTGTTGCTCTTGCAAAAATAAAGGTAACTTTGAACCTTTTTATAAGGTGTGCGGTCTTTTGTGGGTGCTAAGAAGTGTGTGATTCATGGGGCAGAGGGGAAAAGCATTTATCATTGGACATTGGTGAGTATATGGAAAGGAAAATATTGAGTAAGAGGAACATAGTCACGTGGATGTGGGGACATGTAGCAGACCATACCTAAATTGTTTGCACATGTCTAGGATAGTTGCAAGCATGAAAAGAAAAGATTGAGATTTTTTCAGTTTTTGGTCATACATTGCAAGAAATTCAAAATTTATTTATTAATGCAATATTACATGGCATCATCCATTATCAGGTGGCGATGTATCAACTGATAATAAAGTATTCAATAATTTAGGAGTTTAGATTATTTTTTTGATGGCAGTCTCGAGCACTAGTGACTAATTTTATCTTTTAGCACATTGATTGATTAGGACGGTGGTCAAAAATATTCATACCCATGAATACTTATAGATAAAAACCTGTAACGCAAACAAAAATTTGTAGGCACGGGTACCCGTGGAAGCAAAGGGGGATTTTTAACTACCAGTTAACAAACTGACACAAGTACGGATATAGTAATATTCGTGCCCGCAGGTACCTGAATATGTGTAATTATATTTATATCTTGACTTATTATTAATATTTAATAACTTTTAATGGTTTTTTATAATTTTATAGGCCTTAAAGAAATAGAAAACTCTAATGTTATTGCATATACCTTCCAATCTTTCTTTAAATCCTTTCACACGGATGCCACACGCTTGTAAGGAGGAACCATTGTCGTGTGCTCCGTTCTATATCCTACAGTCTTTCTTGAGACTTCAGAGTTTATATTTTATCATTTATATTCATTTTTGTACTCAGATTTCTAATTGAAACATCTAATGGACAAATGCCAAATTCGTCACGTCACTTCCAAATAATTTTATTCATTAAATTGCTTTATAAAGATGGTGGTTCACTTCCTAATGTATTTTTTTGCATAGAATATATCTTCTTCAGTTTAATGTTTTTATTAATTTTCATTTTACATATTTTTTTCAATTAGGTACCTGTGGATATCCGTGGAGGCCCGCGGATAACGGTTACTCGTTAAAAAACACATAAAATGGATACCTGTGCGGGTAATGAATGGATGCAGGTTTAATAAATACTCATGGTGAACTGGTCTGGACCGGGGTCTAGGATCCGGTGTGGGACCAGCCACAAGAATATAGGTGTTTTTAGGGTTTGCACACCGGAACAGTGTGTATCCGATGTATTAATCCGGTCTCTCAGTGGGAGAGGCCGGTCTTGTTGTCTTGGAGATCCTTCACACCAACGATTCGGGTTGCAGGGGGGCGAAAGGTGGTGCCACCTGTGAAGATTCTCCGACGCTCAAGTTAGAAGAGTGTAAGAACTCAATGAATGCTCAAGCGAAGTAACAGTAAAGTGTAAGTTAGAACAACATTACCTTGCATGTGTATTGAATGAGCTATTTATAGTTGTACGTGAGAAAATGAGTCGTTGGATTCAGGTGGGTCCCCTAGCTCTGATAGCGTGTACATTATGTCAATCAAGGTGGCTCAACACTCAGAATGTGTCAGGAGGGTAGGTCAATTATCAGAGTACGATCCTATAGGAAGAAGAGAGGATAATCATCTTTTCCGCATAATCTGCTGACACATCCACTTGCTTTCTGAGGCCATTGACGTGACATATTTTGCTACATACAGTAACTTCGCTGATAAGTTATTAGGGGCTCTTATCTTGCTGTGACTGAGAAGCCAACAGTTATATAAATGTTCTGTGAAAATGAACAATGATCCGTTATAGAGAAAATAAGTGGGGCGGTCGTGAGATGAGAACGGAAGGCCAGACATCGGATATCCGGTGTGGTAATGTTGAACCAGGACACCGGCTTTCCTTATATAAGGTCACTCTGACGTCACAAGATTGGGGGCCGGTATCCAGACCGGATCATCTGTCCCCTAGCTTGTATGAGGGACTGTTAAGTTGCTCATATGAGCTACACAACTCTAGAGAAGTCTGGATGCCGGTGGTACATTCTGGAAGGTCTCTGAAAGCTCGGTGGCATCCGCTCTAATGAACGAGTGACCGCTCTTCTCGCGCTGCGTACAACGGATTCAGACAGCGTAAAATAAATGATGGAAATCCCAAGAGTCTTTGAGAATCAAAACCCTTGGTATTCGAAAAGTGGTTGAAAGGCATTAAATGCGCATGGCATGATTGGACATTAAATGCATTTTTTACGCACGAGCCATCATTACCCAAGAGTGTAACCGTCGATTGGGCTTATTGGGCCTGGATTCAAACTGAAAGGGGGGCCCATTTTGCCAAAACATTTACTGAAACGTTACCATTTTCGCGCTTATTCGTGACGAAACGACGGAGTCGTTTCAATTTGAAAGGTTGCGTTTTGAGGCAAGCATTGTGACCTTCGACGGAACACTATGCCTCTTCGTTACCTATAAAAGGAACTCTTAGCAGATTTTGGAGTCCACTCTTGTTTTCAAGCTTAGTGAACCTCTGCTCAAATTTCTTGGAAATTTCTCTGTCGTCTTCAAACTTCTCAAAGATCTTCTTCCTTTAGGTAACCTCCCTTTCCTTCAACTCCTTGCAATTTTTGTTCATTCTGTTTCCACCATGCGCCCTGGAGCAGGCAACGCTGGTCCTTCAAACAGGGGGAGTTTTGGCTCTCGCGTCCCCCTTAGCCACCGTGGTGGGAGGATTCCAGCCAATCCTCCTGTGGCTGGGCCTCGTCGCTCAGAGAGAGCTGAAGCTTCTTCCTCACGAGCGTCCTCTTCCCAACGTCGCTCTGAGGTTCCCCTTGACTCGAGGGCTTCCAGCCGCTCTGATGAAGGGTCAAGTGTTGAAGGTTATCTCTCTGACGATGTTGCTTTTTACCACAGTACGTACGCGTTCCACCGTGCCTGCACAACTATGGATCTTCCTGGACGTGGAAAAACACCAGTTCTCCGCTCTGCTGAAGGATGTGTCAACGTTGTGGCACACCGGCTTGACTGGGAAAAGCTCAACAGGGAGAAACCCTATTGCTGGGTGGAAGAGGAATTCCTAGAGATCCCTTCGCATCATGCGAGTGAGGAGGAATGCACGGTCTCTTTCCGCTGCAAAATATACTCAGACAAGAAGTACAAAGCACGATACGCTGTGCTGGCACCACGTCCCTCTGAGAGAGTATGCCACAGCATCCCTGATGAGAGGTCGGTCTACATGTACGACTTCGTCTTCTTGAAATTGGGGGTACGCTTCCCCATGACGGAATTCCAGATGGCCGTCCTACGCTTCTTAGACTGCGCCCCTACACAACTGCATCCCAACGGTTGGGGTCTAGTCCGGGCTCTGGAGATTCTGGGGGAGCATTTCAACTTCTCCGCCACTGTGGCCAAACTGTTCTACTATTGCCAAGTGGTCCGCCGTGCTAATAAGAAGGGCGGCCTTGGGTTCATTACTCTCCGTAGTGACTCAAGGATGGTAAATTTCAAATCTTATACGGAATCCGCGAAGGTGGATGGACGCTCCTTCAAGCATTACTACACGCGGGTCCGTATTCAACCGAATAAGCCGGTCTTCTGGCGAAACAAGGAGGGATTCACCAAGTTTCCTCTTAGCTGGACGCACGAGCATTTTCTCCTCATGAGCCGTGCTTATTACACAGATGAGAGTGAACTCTCCTCTCACTCTGTTGAGGTCTTGAGCGCCATGCAGACGGCCTCGAAGACCCTCAAAGGATTTTCCAGCAGGCTCCTCTTGGCAGAGGATGACATCAGAAACGCCTACCTCCGTAATATCTGCTCTTACTTTATTTGTGTTGCATAGTTATTCTGTTCTGATTATCTTTTCTTCTTATGTGCTAACTCGACCTTTCTTGTTTTGCAGAACAAATCGAAAGAGCCTGCCCAGAGATGTTGTCGTTAAAGACCATGATGACCGACGGTGATTCCTCCTCTGAGGAGAATGAGATCCAGGCGAAGAGGAACACCACCAAAACTCCCCTGATTCCCCTGACCTCTGCAGTAGGTGAAGAGGTTCCTCTCTTTGATGAGGAGGAAACAGAAAAACAGGCTGAAGCCACTAGAGCGGGCGACGAGGAGGCCGTCCCAGAAAAGAAGAAGAAAAAGAGGCACCTTGTAAAAAAGGCAGATCAAGAAAAGCCCTCCTCTGATGACCCTGTGAAGAAGCGTCGGAAAACGCTCGAAGAAATCGGATTGAAGAAGGATAAGGGAAAGAAGCCCGTTCCTGAATCCTCTGCCCCTTCTTCACAGAATGCTTCAGAGCCGGACTCTGGGAATGGTCCTCCTCCGGCGTTTGATCCTCTGCGTGACTCCTTCCTTTCTCCTTACTTATGGTTTTAGGGGTCCATGCCTCCCACTCTTCCAAAGGCAAGGTATTGCCTCCGCCCTTCCCTCAACGCTGCTGGAGTCAGAGGTGCTTGTAAGGCCGGGCGTTGGCAGCTGGATGAACTGTCCGGCCTCCTTGATTCCCTGAGCGAGAAGGCAGATTACATGGAGCAGGTTGAAAAACTTGAAGCCGAACTCGCGGTGAAGGAGACATGGGCGGCCAAACAAGCTGAAGTTCATAGAGGCGTAGAGTCGGAATTGAAGGAAACCAAGGAGACGCTCCAGAGGAAAACTGAGGAGGCAAGCCAAGTTCATTTTACGAACAAGGCTCTAGAGCGGGAAGTTGCCGACCTCCAGAAACAGAATAAATCCATACCCCTCCTCGAAGAAGAATTACAACTGGAGAAGAAGAGATCGGCTAAGCTTGTTGACGATCTCAAAATTATGGAGGACGGTCGCAATAAAGACCTTGGGGAGTGGGAGAGCCTTCGGAAGGAGATGCAAGCCCAAATTGAGGAACTCAAGAAAGGTGGTGTGAGTGCTGGGCCTTCAGAAGAGGATTTTGCCAAGGTTCAAAGAAAATTAACTGCTGCGAAGGCCAAGGCTGCCAAAGCCTTGGAGATATGCAAAAATGTGGCGTATGAATCCTTCGGCCCGGCCCTCCGTCAAGTTTATTATTGTAACCCTGGAGTGAAGCTGAATCTGTACGGATTGGATCCGTTCTTCGAATTCCATGGGGGAAAACTTGTCGAAGTACATAAGGACGGCTCGCACCATGAACCCCGTGCATCTCTGTATGAAATGCCTCCCCTTCCAGAAGGTCAAAGTATGGAGCCGACAACGTCCACCGCTGCCTCTGGAGCTGAAACGCAAGAAGGTGCCCAAACTGGAGCAGAGGGAAAAATAGAGGAGACAGGAGTGCCCACTGTGGAGGATCAAGCACCGGCCTCTTAATTTATACTTTATTCATAGCTGTGTACTGGGATCAGCTCCAACTTTAACTACTTTGTAACCTGAATAATTTCTCATTTTTGGAAATAAAATTCACTGTTGTTTTTCTTCAACTGCTTGCGTCGAATGTATGATTGTTGGATAACTTAGTGCTATACAAAACACTTTATTGTTTTCAATGCTTTGTGAATCCGTTCTGTGTGGTTACCTAGCTGCTTAAAGCGTACTTATCACACCGGATTAAGATAACAAATTGTAATGAAGAAGCGATAATTAAGTTAAAGCATGCCCTGTCCCCAAGTATAAGTACATTGGGAAGGGAAATTTTATCTCAAGAATTACCTTTTAACTTCTTAAAAAGATAGAAATGCTCATCTGTCCTCGGAGATGTAGAGCGGGTACGTTAGCGCTCAACCGCTCTGGGGTGGATATTCCATAATTGAGGACGGACATTGCCTTTGAATTTTGGTACCGCTTTGACAAGGGTAAGCTTTACGCCTTTCTCTTGAGGTTTGGTTTGGTCCTACATCTCAAGTCTTCACACGGTGTTCGGTTCGATCCTACTAACCGTACTTGGAGTTCGGTGCAATCCTACAATCCAAGCCTTCAACACGGGGTTCGGATCAGGGCTAATCCTGAACCTACTGCGCCTGTTACTCGGGGTTCAACGTGGTTTTCTGTATGAACCAGCCTACTGCGCCCAAGCCTTCGTATGGGGTTCGGTTTGTGGCCTTGAGGAAGGACCAGCCCTACAACCCATGTTATCTTCGAATGGGGTTCGGTTTGTGGCCTTGAGGAAGGACCAGCCCTACAACCCATGTTGTCTTCGAATGGGGTTCGGTTTGTGGCCTTGAAAAAGGACCAGCCCTACAACCCATGTGGTCTTCAGATGGGGTTCGGTTTGTGGCCTTGAAAAAGGACCAGCCCTACAACCCATGTGGTCTTCGGATGGGGTTCGGTTTGTGGCCTTGAAAAAAGACCAGCCCTACAACCCATGTGGTCTTCGGATGGGGTTCGGTTTGTGGCCTTGAAAAAGGACCAGCCCTACAACCCATTCCACCTCAGGGAGTTACACCGTCAAAACACACGATGTGTGATTGAGATCATCCGTCCTGAGGGGTCTTCATTAGTCCCTCGAGGAGTTGCGTCATCAACTACAGAATTGGTAGTTAAGTTCATCCGTCCTGAGGTGTATGCGTGTTAAGCTACGGCTATAAATCATAACACATAAGAAAAGTGAGAATGATAGGGTGGTTAAAATGTATTCTCATTAAGATTGAAAGTACATTACAAAGAGAGCGTAGTTGGGGTCGTGCCTCGTTAAAACCTTCTTGAGAAAACCCAATGGGAAAAAACTCAAGTAAGGAAAAAGAGTACACGCCGTCTTACCAACTAGCTGTAATAAACACGTAAGTTCTGAGTGTTCCATTTGTTGCGGATTGGAGTTCCATCAAGTTCTTCCAACCGGTATGACCCTTTTCCAGTCACTTCAGAAACTCTATAAGGACCTTCCCACGTCGGTGCTAGCTTTCCTTGGTGAGCGAATTTATTCCCCACACTCGCCTTTCTCAAAACAAGATCTCCGGTGTTGAAAGCCCTGTATTGGACACGTTTATTATACCGGAGTGTTGCCTTTGCTTTTACCGCCTGATCCCTGATAAAAGCCTTTTCTCTTAACTCCTGGAGGACGTCCAGCTCTGACGACAGGTTGGCGTTGTTGTCTTCAGCTGAAAAATACTCCACACGAGCCGATCTTGTTCGTAGCTCCACTGGAATCATCGCCTCAACCCCGTATGTCAGCCGGTATGGGGATTCGTTAGTTGAAGAATGAGGCGTAGTGCGGTATGCCCATAAAACATGACATAGCTGGTCAGTCCATCCTCCCTTCGCTTCTCCCAGACGCTTCTTCAACCCCTTTAGCACTTCTCGATTGGCTACCTCCGCTTGTCCATTGGTTTGGGGGTGTTCAACAGATGAAAATATCTGGATTATCCCTAGTCCTTCAAGCAAATCTGAGAACTTTTTGTCTGTAAACTGGGTGCCGTTGTCAGTCACAATCCGCCCTGGCACCCCGAACCGAGCTATGATATTTTCATACACGAAACGTCTTGTTCACGCAGAAGTAATGTGCACTATGGGCTCGGCTTCGATCCACTTGGTGAAGTAGTCTACCCCCACGATCAAATATTTGATACCTCCTGGCGCAGTGGGGAATGGACCCAAAATATCAAGGCCCCACTGGTAGAACGGCCAAGGTACAACAGATGAGGACAACTTTTGGGCCGGTGTATGGTGGAGATTGGAGAATTTTTGACAAGCGTCACACTTCCTAACAAAATCTGCGGAATCCTGCTTCACAGTGGGCCACCAATATCCAGCCCTGAGGACCTTTCTCATTAAGCTCCGACCCCCAGCATGGTGCCCGCACTGCCCCTCGTGCACTTCCTCCAAAACCGCTTGAACATCATCCTCTCTCAAACACAAAAGATATGAGACAGAGAATCCCCTTTTGTAGAGAACACCATCAACCATAGTAAAGTATGGTAGCTCCCTCTTCACTCGTCTCCTCTCCTTCTCATCAGTGGGAAGTTGACCATCAGCCAGATAGCGAATATAAGGGATGACCCAAGAATCCTCATACAGATAGCTCACCATGACAGCATTCAGAGAAGGGTACAAAGGTATGCTAGGTGATGTCAAAGTGCTTTGAACCACCGTCGTTGTGCTGCCGGGCTGCTTTGTACTTGCCAGTCTTGACAAGATGTCCACTCTGGTGTTTTCCTCTCTGGGCACATGCTTGAACTCTAAAACTTCAAATCTTCCCTTCAGCTCATTAACACAATTCAAGTACAATTGAAGTTGCGGCTCCTTCGCTTGGTACTCCCCCTGGATCTGCGAAATCACCAATTGGGAATCACTGCACAGTGTGACTGCTGATGCTCCGATGTCAATCGCCGCACGGAGACCGGCCAAGCATGCTTCGTATTCAGCCTGGTTGTTGGAGGTTTTGAAATTGAATCGGAGGGAAATTTCTAGGTGCACACCATCATCACTTTCTACCACAACACCTGCTCCACAACCTTTGCTATTCGACGATCCATCAACGTAAATGGTCCAATGCGCTCGAGGGGTGGCAGGGTCCGCCCCAGTCATCTCCACAACAAAATCAGCCAACACTTGCGCCTTGATGGCTCCTCGAGGCTCATACAAAATTTTAAATTCAGACAACTCGATAGACCATTTTATCATCCTTCCGGCGAGGTCTGGCTTGCTAAGCACTGAACGGAGAGGCAAATCCGTTCTCACCAGTACTGGGTGCGCGTGGAAATAGGGCCTCAACCGTCGTGATGCCCACACGACTACTAGAGCAGCCTTCTCAATCTTCTGATACCTTCCTTCCGCCCCCTGAAGCGTCTTACTAGTAAAGTACACTGGCCTCTGCCCTTCAGGGGTTTCTTTAACCAAGGCCACGCCTAGGGCTTCATCAGAGATTGCTAAATACAAGATCAAAGTCTCACCAGGGTCAGGCTTAACCAAAATTGGTGGACTCAAGAGAACGGCCTTGAGTTGCTGGAAGGCTTGTTCTTGCTCCTCTCCCCATTCAAAATTCTTGTGTTTCTTCAACGTCTTATACAGGGGAAGGGATCTGTGTGCCATTTTGGGCATGAAACGAGCCAGAACGGCTACCTTCCCATTCAATGATTGGACTTCCCTCAGGCTCTTAGGGCTCTGCATGTCCAGGATTGCTTGACATTTCCCAGGGTTAGCCTCAATGCCTCGTTGGGTCAACATGAATCCAAGAATTTCCCAGCTGGAACGGCAAAGGTGCATTTTAAGGGGTTTAACCTCATGTTGTACTGTCGAAGCCTAGTGAAAACTTGGCGCAGATCCTCAATGTGGTCTCCTCCAGCGGGCGTTTTGGCTATAATATCATCGATATAAACTTCGACCAGCCTGGTGTGCATCCCTTCAAAGACTTTGTTAATCATGCGCTGATAGGTAGCGCCGGCGTTCTTCAATCCAAAAGGCATGACGGTGTAGCAGAAAACACCGCGGTCATTGATAAAGGCAGTTTTCTCTTGGTCTCCCTCCCACATCGGAAATCTGGTTATACCCCGAATAAGAATCCATGAAACTGAGGTACTGGTAACCAGATGAATCATCCACCATGCGATCAATATTGGGCAGGGGATATGGATCCTTGGGGCAGCAACGGTTAAGATCCACATAATCTGTGCACATTCTCCATTTGCCATTAGCTTTCTGCACCATAACCACATTAGAAAGCCAAGAAGAGTAGCGTATCTCCCTTATAAAGCCTGCTTTCAACAACTCCTCTGTCTGCTCACAAGCTGCCCTCTGCTTCTCCGGTCCCAACCTCCTCTTCTTCTGGGCCACCGGTCTTGTTTCAGGGTACACAGCAAGCTTGTGGCAACAGAAATCAGGGTCTATCCCAGCCATATCTACTGCTGTCCATGCGAAAAGATCCTTGAACTCCTGCAGAAGGGCTAATAAGCGTTGCTCCATAGCAAACTCCAGCTTATCATTGATGTGCGTGACCTTCTCTGGGGAATCCCCTAAGACAACATCCCTGGAACCACCATCCGGTGTGGGCTTAGAGGGATTGAGTGGATCAATCTTCAATTCCGATCTAGGGTCCAGATCAATTAGACTGACAGACCCTGCCGCTGTTCCTCCATCGTTCAGCTTCCTCTTCTTGTTGAATGCTTCCAACTTGACCATGTTGAGGCTCAAGTTATAACAATATCGAGCCATCTCCTGATCACCACGGAGAGAGGACACACCGTTGTCCTTGTCAATGAATTTGATCAAGAGGTGAGGAGTGGATACAATTGCTTCCATCGCATTCAGTGTAGGACGGCCTATGATACCGTTGTATGGGGATTCCACATCAATCACCAAAATTCTAGACTTGACTGTTCTTGCTCCAGGCTCTCCTTCAAAGGAAATTAGAGTGTCAAGATACCCCTTGGTGGGTTGTTTGGCTCCATTAAACGCTGTGAGTTCTTGCGTGTAAGGTTGTAAATCTGCATCATTGAAACCCATTCGTTTGAAACAATTATAAAAGATAACATCACAAGAACTTCCCTGATCGACGAGGATCCTCTTGACATCCTTGTTGGCTATGACTGCCACGATAACTACTGCATCATCACCTCCTGGAATTGTTGGGCCAAAATCATCATCAGTAAATGACACCGTCGGAGCTGCCATACCGTCCCTGAAAGGGCGGTTATCCCTTGGTTTGCCCTGGATAGACAAAATCATCCTGTGGTGATTCTTCCGTGCTGTGATTGATGCTCCTCCTCCCCCAAATCCTCCAGCTATCATCTCAATCACTTCTCGTCTGCCCTGCCTCTGCTGCTGGGGCATGTTATTTTGTTGGGCATCTCCAGCAATCACTACTCCCTTCTGCTTTTCGGCTGCAGTGAACTTCCTTGCTGGGTTACGTGTATTATCATCTTCGTCATCAGGATCTCTACTCCTTTTTTCCATCCTCTGAGGCTCGTCTACAGATTTCTCCTTGAACAAATACTGCTTCAGCTTTCCTTCTCGAATTAGAGTTTCCACCGTATTCTTTAATGCCTTGTACTCATCAGTATTGTGTCCTATCTGTTCATGGAAAGTGCAATACTTGCGTGGGTTACCACCCCTCTTGACTGGGGCTAGTTTCCTTATACCAAAGACGTTTAAAGTTGGCCAACCAACATCCCTCATGATTTGTGAATGCCTGGTGTTCAACGGAGCATAGTTGTCGAACGATGATACACGCCTATCTCGTGGATGCGGGCGAGCGTTTACAAAGTCTTCTCTAAAGGCATGCTTCTCAGGCCTCACTCTCTCCTTTTCTCTCCGTGGCTGCTGAGTGGGTGCTGAAGGCTTCATTCTTGTTGCGGTTGCCTCCAGATGCATCTCTATGCCCACGTACTTGGAAGCTTTCCTTCGAAACTCCTCGAAGGTTGTTGGGGGGCTCTTTGCCAAAGATAGGGCAAAGGCTGAACCAGGCTGAAGAGCTTCCACTACAATATGAAGTTGTATGGCCTCCGTGAGGTTGGGGACTAAAGCTGCCTCCTTATAAAACCTTTTCAAGAACTCCTTAAGAGTTTCAGTTTCTCCCTGCCTTATCTGGGCCAGGGTGTGAGAAGTTCTTGGGATATCCCTAGAGATGACAAAATGGCTTTCAAATGCAGCGGCTATTTCCTCCCAAGAGTCTATAGATCCTGAGGGTAAGCTTTTAAACCAACTGAGAGCCTCCTCCGTTAGTGTTCTTGGGAACATCCTACACATAACATCTTCATCTGCTCCCAAATACATAGCTTCATACACATAAGCATCCAAATGCTTAGTGGGATCAGTTTCTCCATTATACTTCCCTATTGACAGTGGCTGAGTTGTTTGCAAATGTTTTGGGATGGTAATGCTCATCAGCCTTCTTAAGAAAGGGACACTGAGCTTGTACGTCCCTGAAGTCACCACCGCCTGCTCCCTTCTCCTGGTACTGACTCTATCACCAGAGTCTTGAGTCTGCTCTCTCTCTTCATACGTGGGGATCTTCGAATACTGGAGGGCTGTAGACCTGCCCCTCTCTGATGCGTGGTGAGTCTTTTCTGCATGGGACGTTACCCTGTCCCTAGCTCCTCCTCTCTCCTGCTTCAACTCCATCAGCTCCTCCCTGAGCTGCCTGATAACCTCATCGCGAAGGTCAGGCGTTTGCACTTGCACCAACCTCCGGGTCTGAGTTACAGGGGACTCAAAGACAAGTCTCCTTCCAGTCTGTTGATGGGTCACATCCTCCACGTGACCATCAACGAAATCTCTCCCATCACCTTCCATCGTGACAACCAAACTTCTGCGAAAATGGGAATAACTCTAACGAGTCCCACTGGGCGTGCCAATGAACTGGTCTGGACCGGGGTCTAGGATCCGGTGTGGGACCAGCCACAAGAATATAGGTGTTTTTAGGGTTTGCACACCGGAAAAGTGTGTATCCGATGTATTAATCCGGTCTCTCAGTGGGAGAGGCCGGTCTTGTTGTCCTGGAGATCCTTCACACCAACTATTCGCGTTGCAGGGGGGCGAAAGGTGGTGCCACCTGTGAAGATTCTCCGACGCTCAAGTTAGAAGAGTGTAAGAACTCAATGAATGCTCAAGCGAAGTAACAGTAAAGTGTAAGTTAGAACAACATTACCTTGCATGTGTATTGAAATGAGCTATTTATAGTTGTACGTGAGAAAATGAGTCGTTGGATACAGGTGGGTCCCCTAGCTCTGATAGCGTGTACATTATGTCAATCAAGGTGGCTCAACACTCAGAATGTGTCAGGAGGGTAGGTCAATTATCAGAGTACGATCCTATAGGAAGAAGAGAGGATAATCACCTTTTCCGCATAATCTGCTGACACATCCACTTGCTTTCTGAGGCCATTGACGTGACATATTTTGCTACATACAGTAACTTCGCTGATAAGTTATTAGGGGCTCTTATCTTGCTGTGACTGAGAAGCCAACAGTTATATAAATGTTCTGTGAAAATGAACAATGATCCGTTATAGAGAAAATAAGTGGGGCGGTCGTGAGATAAGAACGGAAGGCCAGACATCGGATATCCGGTGTGGTAATGTTGAACCAGGACACCGGCTTTCCTTATATGAGGTCACTCTGACGTCACAAGATTGGGGGCCGGTATTCAGACCGGATCACATGGGTACGAGTAGCGGGAAAGGGGTATCCATGACCACCCCGCCCCATTGATATCCCTAGTAATATATCTGATTTAATATTTTAAAATTGATACACTTAGGTGAGGATATCAAACCCTCAACATACTTGTTTAACTACACCTTTAGGTTTATGAATTATGTAGATTGATAAAAATATTTAATTTTATTTTTTGATTAAAATACTGTTATTGTATTTTTTTGTTTTTGAAAAATTGCATAAATATTGAATATCTAGATTTTGTTATGAAAAACTATTGTTAGATATTTCATGGGTGAAGCCTAAGAATATGAATTATACAAATTAATAAGCAATAACATTAAAAAAATTAAAATTGAAGAAAATAAGGCTTCAATGTATAGAGAGAACCTAACCGTTTTAAAAAATAATTATAGAAACAACAAAACTCGCCATTTTTTATCTATGTTTTACTTAATTTAGTATGCTCTTTAAAACTTAGTATCAATACAATTTCTCATATTTAGGTTAAATACTAAAAAAATATGGTTAGGAAGGTTATAGAAGCAAAAGCCACTAGAAATTTTTTTATACATTAGAAGAATTCCTTCTCGTTATTAATAGATTACAAGGAAAAAAAACTCAAATACTTATTCATGAAGATGTCATTTATTTACATTTAATGACCATAATTAAACGAGGATATAGAGCTTAGAAACAAGGATACATATTGATGATGGCTTGGCTAAGGACAAGAACAATAAAGCATTTGGAGGGCTTGGGGGACCAATGACAAAAGCAAGAGCTAGGAAAGCAAAGGAGGCTCTACAACAAATGGTAGCAACAATTATTAAGGATACATCTAATGTAAGGGGCTTGGAACCAAAGTTATTTCAAAACTTAAACATTTTTGAAGTACCTTAGGGTTCCACGGTTGTGGTGGGCACCACTACCTAGCCATGGAACATTCTGACTTGGGGAGTTTTTGGAGAAGAGAAAGAAAACCACAGCCTAGAAGTGGTAGCCACCACGGTCGTAGTACAGGACTGTGCTAATACACATCTGTTAGTGTTTTTTGCCTTCTTGTCTTATGTCTTTTCATTTGCATTATTAGGAGGTTATGATATCCATAAACCTAATAATCATTGTTAGTAATTGGTGTCTTTTATTTTGCTTCCTATATATATATATATATATATATATATATATATATATATATATATTCTTGCCTAGGGAATAATGTAAGGAGACTTGATTTTGGAATCAAATATATCTTGTGAGAAATGTTTTCTCCTAGGTTCTTGATTGAATCATCTATGACTTATCAAGGGTTATTCCATCCCCCTTATGGCGTCTTATGACTTATCTTCCTTCTGAAAATGGCATCATATACCTTACCTTCACAATATTTTCCAATTCAAATTCTTCCTTGTATATTGTTATTTTTCCTTAATCCCAATTCTAAATAACAATAGCCACCAAAAAACTCAAATTCCATTATGATAGTTTGCATGTAAATATAGTGCTTTAGTCCTACTAGGTCCATTCTAATTTCATGGAAAACAGATTCACATAAGTTGGTATCAAAGCTAGCTACTAGGGCTAGTTTTTGTTGTTGTTCTAAAGTTTAAAAGATAACAATTTTCCCTTGATCATAACTTGAGTTCTACAACTCCAAATTAGGTGATCTTAAGTCTAATTTGTGTCCTAAAATGTGAACTTTCACCTTATTTTAGAAATGGCCAATTTAAACCTTTGTAGCGTGAGATACAACTTTAAGTTAATTCTTCTACACTTGGAAAAATCGGTAACATTTTTCCTCTTGTTCAATTGTTAATTATATCATCTATTAGTGTTCATCATTGTGGCTGAATCACTGCAAAAGTTAAGCTAGTGTTAATTTTTAAAAAATGAAATTATGACTGAATGGTTCATGTCATTAGAACACACTTTCAATCAATTGTTAGATGATATATTGATTGTTTTCTGAAGGATGGTTGTTGCAACTATTTAGAGCATTAAAATTACACCTTGTGTTAATTAGAACTTGTTGGAATTTCTTTTGTTTGGAATTATATCTGTAGTGGTTATTTGTATATTGAGAACTCACCCGGTACGTGTTTGATATTTTTACTTTGAAGTACTCTCAAGAAAGTTTTATTTGATTATGTTAAGAACTCAAGGAGAACACAATGGAGGTAAAAGGCAAGAGTGTACATTATAGAAAAAGCCTAAATTAAGTACAAACACGTGAGGGAGAGTAATGAGGAAAAAATTGTTGTTATTATTCATCTTTTGTTTTAAAGAATGGCCGGTGAATGACTGTTATTATTCATCTTTTTAGTTTTACAATTATTCTAAATCTGTTTATCCTTGGAACAGTAGGTCATATGAGAACTATTCCTAAAATGTCCCTAGTCAATATTTACATAGGAACATGTAAACACATTAAGCCTAGTGTGTGAATGTATTGATGATCTGATCTCACACGTCATGGATATAGAAGATATCAAGTTTTCACATGGGTACACATTAAGAGTAATGTTGTACTAGACAGACCGACCATGAGAACATTGCATGGATCGTTACATGAGTGTCATAAATGGTTCACAATGTGATGATCGTATATGTAGTCCTTCGACCTAAATTCACTATGATTCCTACATGAGGAGTTTATTATTTTAATACAACCAAACGTCATCTGTAATAAGATGACCATAAAGGTTATGGTTAGGCAATGAACAAATTATGCAAAGGGATGTAACTGATATAGATAGGATTTGTCTTTCTTATGTAATAGGAGTGATATCTATGGGCCGCTTGATGAAGTAAGACTAAAGAAATGCATGACCATGCTAGGAAGAATAAATATGGATACTCCCAGTATCAAGTAAAATAAATTGGGCCATAAAAGGATGACGACGATGATGCATTCTCATCAAAGTGATGGAATTTATGGCAAGCGTACCAATCGTTAAAATGTAATATATTTGATCGTTCCCACGGGGATTATGTTAAGTACCACAATCTTGAAGAGTTTTAGCTGAACCTCACAACAAGCATTAGAGTCTTTAAGTTTCCTGAATTTTATATTGTTTTTGTGCGTTTTCATATAGTAGTGTCACAAGTAGAATTAGGTCAACAATTAATCTATACAAAACACACAGATTGGAATTAATCTCAGCATATAATTTCATTAAAATCCTAATGACAACAGCTTTGGATTCAATTAAAGCATGATTTAATCTCATAGATGAATAACTCCTAATTCCTTAGGCAATTACTACTAACTCAACACAAAGCAATCCTAATTCCTTAAGCATTAGTTCATGTTAAATCCAATTGCGAAATTAAAAAGGAACCCTAGTTGTTCACCTAATTCCTTAGGCATGAAGCAACTAAGTTAGGAAATGCAATTTGAAGCTCTCACCATGATTCCTCTATAGTGGTTGCCTCTGAATGAGCCTTGGATTTCCCAATCCAAGAGGTGTGATCCAACACTTCCTCTGTTCAGAACTTGCTTCAAGTGACTCCTCAACTTCAGCCATTTGAATCTCAGCTTGGTTGAAGCTTCAATCAATCCCAATCCTTGGGAATTAAGCATTTATGGAGGAGAACAAAAATGGACATAGAGAATGGAGGTTAGGGATGAAAGAATTTAGAGAGAGAAGATCTAGAAAGATGAGGGAAATCTAAGAAGTGAAATTAAATTGAAAGTTAGATCTGAAAAATTAGTTAGAGAGTTCTTTACAATCATGCTATATATATAGCTTGCCTATACTTAATCTAAAGATCTAATTAACTAATTACAGAGAATATAAATAATTAAAACATACAAAATAATAACTAACTTAAATTAATGAAAATACAAAATTATAAAATCTGAAAATAAAATAACAACCAAGGGGATCAGTCACTGGGCGTAGGTACGCCCGCCATAGTCGTAAGTACAGTGGCTAGTTATACTGGGAAATAGCAAACGCGCGTAGGTACTTTGGGGCTGAGCGTGGCCACGTTAATGCTAGGTGTAGACACGCTAGCACCCAGCATTGGCGTGTTGGCCTACTGGAATTGGGTCTGATGGCTTGAGCGTAAGCACGCCATTACCCAGCGTAGGCAGGCTGGGTTTCTGGACTAGGACCTGATGGTGGGCTACTGATGCTCGTAGGCACGCTGGAAGATGAGCGTTGTTACGCTGAGTTCCAGGTGGTCAGTTCTGATGTGAATGATGGTGCGTGTAAGTATGCTTAGTTCTAGCGCTGGCACGCTGGCTTGATTCTATGTTGGCACACTGGTGGAACCTTTGGATCAAGGTCAGTGGCGTGCTTACGCCAGGTCCCAGCATAGGCACGCTGGATGGTTTTTTGGCAGCACCTGCATTTTTTTCTTTTTTTTATTAAATAATTTAATTAAATAAATAATTAATAATTAACTTCTAAATAATAAAATAAATTATTATTTATTTAAATCACTAATAATTCTAATTAACTAATAAATAAATACAATTATAATTATTTTGCCATTTGAATTATTAAAATATACTTAGGAAAAACACTAATAAATAGGTCTTTTCAAGACTTATCACATCCCCTAACTTAAGACTTGCTTGTCCTCAAGCAAGAACTTGAATTAATCAATGCACTGAGTTTATTTTCCATACCAAGCCAAACCTGCACAAGTCCAATTGTAATGCACAAATGATCAACCTCTCAAATGATCCACAACAATCTGAATACAATGCTTAAGAGTGGAAGTCATGATGATGATGCTTTTAATCTCACAACTTAAGTGTATCACTTTATGCACTCAAGTGTATATGGTTCATAAATATGCATACTCACTTGTAAAGCAACATGTAAACATAGGCTTGCAATTCCCCTAAGCATCATATATAAAAGTAACTGCACAAGGATTAATAAAGACTTTATTTGGCTTGGAATGAGGTTAAATTACAGGCTCAATTTTTGTTTTTATGGTCAATGCAAGGGTAATAAGTGTGTTTATTGATGTTTGCCTTGCCTTGAACCTATTTTTCTTTCTATTTCTTTCAAAGAACAACAGAAGGTGCTATTTCCTCTTTACTTTTCTCAGCTTTCTTTCAACCATTTTCAGAGCTTTGCTCTTTTTCTTTTGTTTTCTAGTCCTTTAGACTCTTTCTTTCTTCTTTTTAAATTTTTCTCAATTAACTCTTTTGATTGCACCTTCTACCTTTTCTTTTCCACAACTTCAAATTTTTCAAAGTGTTCAAAGTGTACCTTTTTATTATTGTTGGACACACTTTATCTCTCCAAACTTAAATGTTGCTTGTCCTCAAGCAAGTAATCAAGACAACACAAGCCATCAATGACACCTCAAGGGTAAATACATGGTTTTTCTCAGAAAAAAATAAGGCTTGTAATGTAGGTGTTATTATAGAATAAAAAGGGTTCAGGCTCAATATTTTAAGGTCCATGGATAAATATACATAAGGTAGGTTGTATTTGTCTTAAGTTAAATTATGAAACATGGCCTTTATCATTTCCAAGTGCAAATCACAATCATGCATAAGCAAGGGAAAAGGCAAGTTCTGCCACAATGTTGCCAAGCAAGCACACTCACAATAAACTTAGGTACAAGTCTCACAATATATTAAGGTAAGCATCAAACATCATATCCCCAAACTTAAAACATTGTAATGATATCAAGTTATCATCCTAGGCAATCACAAGTACACTATAATCAAAGCATGGCAAAATATTTCCAACAAAATAAGCATAAATATACTCTTTTACCTGTGCCCAATTTCCCTTGGATTGATATATCTATGGACTTTGTTTTAGGGTTTCCTAGAACAAATAACGTCAAGAATTCTATTTTTATGGTTGTTGACAGGTTCTCGAAAATGGTGCATTTTATACCTTGTAAAAAGGTTACTGATTTATTCTTCAAAGAAGTGGTAAGACTCCATAGACTGCCTAGGAGTATTGTAAATGATAAGGACACCAGGTTCCTAAGTCATTTTTGGAGAACATAAAGGGGTAATATTGGTACTAAATTATTGTTCTCTACTACTTGTCACCCATAAACTAATGGACAAACTGAGGTAGTGAATAGGACTTTAGGCATTTTCCTTAGGACTTTTTTAAAGAAAAATCTTAAGTCTTAGGAAAAATGTTTGCCTTATGTAGAGCTTTCTTATAATAGGGTTGTCCATAGTATAACTAAAAGTTCACCATTTGAAATTATGTATGATTTCAATCCTGTGAAACCTCTCAACTTATTTTCTGTGCCTAATATTTGTTTTTAAGCATAAAGATGCATAGGCTAAAGTTGATTTTGTGAAGAAGCTGCATGAGAAAGTAAAAGCTTAAATTGAGAAGAAATTTGAGAACTATGCTAAGCAAGCTAATGAGGGAAGAATGAGACTTTTATTTGAACCTGATGATTGGGTTAGGTACACATAAGGAAAGAAAGGTTCCCTAAATAAAGGAAACCCAAACTTCAACCTAGAGAGGATGGTTCTTTCCAAGTGTTAGAGAGAATCAATAACAATGCCTTTGCCTAGTGAGTATAATGTAAGTGTCACTTTAAATTTTGTTGATTTGTCTTCTTTTAATGCAGGTGATGATTTCTTAGATTTGAGGTTGAATCCTTTTCAAGAAGGAAGAAATGATCAAGACATGGCTAAGGACAAGGACAACAAGGAACTTGGAGTGCTTAAGGACCAATGACAAGAGCAAGAGCTAAGAAAGCAAAGGAGGTTCTACAACAAATGGTAGCAATAATTATTGAGGATGCATCTAATGCAAAGGGCTTGGAACCAAAGCTATTTCAATGCATGAATATTTTTGGAGTACCTTAGGGTTCCACAGCCATGGTAGGCATTATTGCTTAGCCGTGGAATATTCTGACTTAGAATTGGGGAGTTTTTAGAGAAGACAAAGAGAACCATGGCCTAGCAGTGGTAGCCACCATGACCATGGTATGCGACTACGTCGATAATATCTGGTACTTTTATTTGCCTTCTTGTCTTATGCCTTTTCATTTGCACCATTAAGAGGTTATGAAATCCATAAACCTAATAATCATTGTTAGTAATTAGTGCCTTTTATTTTGTTTACTATATATATATATATATATATATATATATATTCTTTCTTAAGGAATAATGTAAAAAGACTTGATTTTGGAATCAAATATATGTTAAAAGTATTTTCTCCTAGGTTCTTGACTGAACCATCTTTGACTTATCAAGGGTTATCCCATCCCCCTTATGGCGTCATACACCTTACCTTCACCATATTTTCCAATTTGCGTTCTTCTTTCTACATTTTTATTTTTCCTCAATCCCAATTCTTAAGAATAGTAGCCACTAGAAAACTCAAATTCCATTATGATAGTTTGTGTGTGAATATAATGCTTAGTTCTAATAGGTCCATTTTGAATTCGTAGCAAACAGATTCACATAACATAATTATTTCTGCTATTTCTCATCACCACTAATTAGATTTGAACCATATCACTAACTAAATTGAAAGGGTAATTAGATTGGACCATAATATCAGGGAAAAAAGGACAAATTAAAAATTAATGTTTTATGTAAGTTTCTGTTGTAGATAGATTCTGTCTATCATTTCTACAACTTTGTTGTTTACATACTACTTCATCACATATTTTTATTACACATATGAAGGATTCATCATCAACTTCATGTACAACCATTAACCTTATGATATTCTGTTTAACAAGAGTAAACTTAACAAGATATGAATTCTTAAGTTTACAAATAACACAATTGTGTGGCGACTTACTTTGTTAGGAATATACAACTATTTTGATGCTTTCAACTTCTTAAAAGGTTGTTTAGCTATCTCGGTTTAGTAAGTTTTGTTAGCTAAAATACTTAGGAGGCAAATAAAACCAGGTTTTTTCTTTCTTTTCTATTTTGGGTTTTGGGGTCTTCACTTGTATGCTAGTCAAGATGCAAAAACAAAAATTGATGTAGAATTTTCCCATTTTTAGGAGATTTAACTGACCACCAAGTACAAAGAAATAATATTGCTCTTTTCTATGTTTCACTAGATGTTTATGTTTATGAGAGGCTCGTTCAAAACGGTAAGAAGCATGGTTTCTTTCAGTTACTTATGACACAGACCATTATCAATGCTATTTGGCATGAAAGTAGGATTTAAGCACATTATTTTTTACACACTTGTTTACTTACATTTGTATAGTCGATCTTGTTTTATTGATATTTTCTACTTATATAGCATTCTGATTCTATGTAAGTAGAAAATATCAATAAAACCAACATGCAAGTTACATAATGTCTTCAAGTCACATGTAACAGTATTTGACAAATTGACTAGTCACATGTATTCAAGTTACATAATGTATTCAAGTCACATGTGAATAGTTAGATACTCTAGGCTAATTTCAATTAGAAAGGGTATTGGATTCCATATTGTTTACAAGTTCTGGTTTTGAAACTTTGGTACTTTCAAGGTCTTTTAAGGCAATAATTTTTATAACCCATTGCAAACAATGTATCTTGTTTGTATAATTTCCTTTAGAGTTTTGTATTGGGTGAGTAAAATGAAAATAGTATGGTATTTTTGTAATTATTTAAATAGATTGAGTTAAATAAGTCAAATTAACGTTGTTTTAATAGACTGGGTTATTTAAATAAATATCAATAATATACCAATAATAATAATTGTATGTAATGATAGGAGTCATAAACTTCACATTAGCCCCAAACCACTTGTTAAGAAATAAGATGTTAAATAATCGTGCCCATGTTATGTGGTTTTTTTTTTATGTTTCCATTTGAGTTTGAATTAACATAATTACTGCTAGGAATGACAACATGAGCTGACTTGATTGCCATAGTCCAGATTACTATTAGGAATTAGACATAATTACTATTAGGAATGGAAGCTTATATTTAAAATAGTACTTTATTTTTGTTTCTTTTAGTTGCATACTTATATTTAATATTTAATTTCTTATTGCTATCCATTACTTTTTTAGTAAATTCAATGGATAAGGAATGGATGAAATTGCCAAGATATAACGTAGAATATGTTACTGGAGTTAAGGCCTTTCAATTCATGTTTGGCAAAGAAAAGCCTGGAAGAGTATGTTGTTTAGGAAGGACAATAACCCCTACTCTATTGAAAAGAAAAAAATGAAATGGCAGAGATTGAGAAAAGGCATGTTATTGAAGTCAAAGAGTTGACTGATAAAGTTCAAGAGATAGAAACAAAGCATGCTAAACAAATGGTAGCAATAGAGCAAAAATTTCAAATACTTAGAAGGATGATGTTAAATCAAAATAACTCAAAGATAGATGTGGAAGCTTTGGTAGTCTTGTTATCTACTCCTGATGATGCTAATAGTGTGTTGTGTTCATCTACATCCACACACGAGGTAATTAGGAAATTAAATTTAATATAATTATTGATATACTTGTTTTTGTTAATTTTCAAGGTGACTTTGTAATTTGTTAAGTTAAACAATTATGGATATAATTGTTTTTGTTTATTTTAAAAAATAGATTTGAATCTTTACATGTTATTATTTATTTTGTAGGTAAATCATGATATGGATAAGGATAAATTGGATGACAACTTGGAAGAAGAAGATGAAGACTTGATTTGCTATTTGTGAAGATAATTTTTTATTTTAAATTTGATGGGTGAAAAGATTGATTTGATGAATAGCAGTGATGGATGACATGGTAGATGACCTTTTTTATGACTAGTAGTCTTGGATGACACTATAAATGATTTTTTTACTAGTAGTAATGGATAACAATTGTTTTTGCTTACAAAGATATTTTAATTTAAATCGCAATGTGATTTATAAAATTTAGGTGCTTACTATGCCATTTTAATTTGAATATATCACAATGCATGCGATTTAGAAAATTGTAATTGACATATTAAGAGTCTAGGCTATTTTAATTTGAATATATGTATCACAATGCATGTGATTTGGAAAATCATGATTGACATATTAAGGGTCAATAACTATTTTATTTTAATTATGAAATAATTTTTTTAAAGAATAACAAACATTTGTTAGTTTAAGGTAATAATTTTAAATTTTTGCTATATGTCATCCAAAGGTAATAAAGTTAACCTGTCATGTAAGGCAACGACTAAGAACTGTTGCCAATTATGAAACTATTGTCATTTAAAGGAATGACTATGAAATGTTGCCATTTATGCAACATTTAATAACCGTTGCATAAAGGGTCAATGATTAAGAACCGTTGCCATATCATGTTAATAAAATTGTTGTCTGTGATCATGTGAAATACAACGGTTTTTTACTTTTGTTGCTTTCGTTAGTCAAAACTTGTTCCCATTAGTAAAGGAAATGCTGATAAATACAACGTCTAGGAAATCGTTCCTATAAGATACAGAACGGTTTTTTCACTTAAAACGGTAGTTTCTGACCGTTCTAGAAAATTGTAAAGGTTGTAGTCACTTACTTGATCTACACCAGTCCTATAATCAATGTAAAAAGTTGAAAGAGACCGGTGTGAAAAGGCTTGTTTACACCAATGTAAAAAATAATTTAATATACAGAACAACTTCAACCAACCATGTAATATTTAACATGCTTAAAAAGATGTATCTTTATCATTATATCAATCAATGCTCGTATCGATTGAAGTATGCCCTTTTTATTACTTTCTATTTTTTCTTAGTCTTAAGAAAATGATTAAAGATCATAATTCTAATGCATATTTAATGTTTATTTAATGCTTTGGAAATAATCTTCTTTATTAAACATGTTTTTTTTTAAATAATCTCATTTGAATTTAAAACATCTATATATGTTAATCTTTCCAACAGATTTTTCATTCACAAGTCTTAAAAAAAAACTTGTATCATTTAAATCAATCATATATTAGTTATTATTAATATGAATAGGTGAAAGTATAATATATACACCAATTAAATATATTAAATACATCTAAAAAAAATATACATACGTATGATTCTCAAACGGTTATGAAAAGGATAAAAAGAGGGTGCATAGATTAAAATATGCTTGGAGACTGAAAATAAAGGATTAAAATATGCTTTGTATCCTGTGTACCTGAATCAAATTTTATTGCCCCATAGCAATGAATATTCGTGCGCGTGAAAAACTGGTTCTCCTTTCAGGGAGTTGGATCTTCTGAAGTAAATTGTATTTTACAGTTCAGATTTTTAATATCGGTTATTTATGATTTAGTATAAAAATATATGCTTTTATACTATTTTTGAAATAATAATTAGTAACTAATTTTAAAAATTGATATAAAAAAACACATTTTTTACTTATTAAATAATCGGTGTTAAAATTTCTGACGGAGTGAAGTGCACCGTATACAGGATCCAGATACCTCGTTCCATATTGATCTTGAATGGCAATGCCGTGTCCATACGTAGGCCAGCGGGGACGCAAATTCCAAGTTCATCCTATAGCTTCCCTAATAAGCAACCTGGACCACTTTCCTATCATCATGTTGTTTTATATACATATTTTGTTAATTTCACCTTTAAATCTAATTTATTTTAACAACTTTTTTACTGTGTACAATTTTGATAAAAAAAATTCATTCAAAACTCATTAATATTAATATAATCTTTCATAATTTCCAATATAAGTCCAACATAATTCTAATAATAATAATAATAAATATATCTGTTGTTAATTTCTTGTGCAAGGTTACATATTGTTTTTTTTAATCCATGTAACATTATAAAGAAAAGAATTTGTTAAAAGTTGGGTTGGACTTACTTGAGTATCACAAACACATAATTTCTAATAAAAAATTTCTATCTTTTAATTTAAATGAGATTGTATTGTTCAAACTGAAAATATTGTTAAAACTACGAGGAAGTTTCATCTTTATATTTTTAATTGTTGGAAATTTGCCTTCAATCTTAACAAAAAGATAAAGTATGTATTGAGATTGTCTTAAAAAAATTTATTCGGTAAATCTCCTGTGATACAATAGTCATATTCACCTTAAGGGCAGAAACAAAATTAATAAGAAATTTAGATAACTCAACAAAGAAGAGAAGCAGAAGATTTTGATGTGTTTAGAAAATTGAATTTAACCGATATACGTAAAAAGAGATATCTGTCTTAGAAAGACTTTTGTTTAGAGGATGACAAATCTACTCAACAATAACGTGTTTTAAAAAATACATTATTATTAAAAAAGTAATCCATTCAAAATTAACAAAACAAGATTTTTATATAAGCCCCAAAATATAACAACTTCCAAAAATAAAAAACACTTTTTTAGTATTAACATGTGTTTGGAGAGAATTTGTCAATTTAAACTGAATCTTTCAACATTATGTTTTGACTTAACACTCAAAAACCAACACCTTTTATCATATTTACAAAACTCATACACATTGCTATACAAACCCTTAACAAATCTCAGATCCTAAGGTAGTACTTTTGAAATTAAATATATGCAACACTAACTTTCAATGCCGCTTGTGATTTTATTAATCATTTTATAAAAAAAAATATCTTTTTTCCGGTATTCTTTAATGTTTAGGGTTAGAGTATCCTCTAACATTGTCCAATGAATTATATATTATTTATTATAAAATTTATTTTCTCTTTTAATAATTATCAATATATTATGTAAAATTGAACATTAAAAAAATATTTTCAAACATAAATTCAACAATAAAAGATAGAAAAAAACCTGCACAAATAATAATTGATCTAACAAATTATAAGATATTAAGAGGCTAAAAATAAATTATAAAAAATTAAAACTAGTAATTCTTTTAAAAAAATTAGATTAATTACAAATGACATAATACTTATAATAGTTACATGTAAATATTAACTATTAGATTAAATTAACATTACATATAAACTAACTATTAGATCAATTATAAATGATATCTAACCTTTGAAAATTGAAGGGCACCATGTAAATCTCTTAAAAAAATTGTAGCAGTCTATAACATTCGCTCAAAATGAGCTGTGCTTTCAACAAATATGCTATATATGCATGATACATTGCACTTTTAAAAATAATCTCAAACCGATAAATAACTTGAAACTAATAAATTTAGATAAATAATTTTAAAATTTGATAGTGATAAAAAAAACCCATAACATAAAAATTGGTAAAGTTGATTGAAGAATGAACTAGGATCATTTGGATCTTAAAGACATATTTTAACTCAGAGGATTGCTCTCAGAATTCAACTCACTTTAACTTGTGTATATATAAAGAGATGCAACTTTAACCAATAAAACTCTTAATAATCATAACTAAAAAAAAATGGTTAACGGTATATACACACACGCCCATATACTAAAAAAATTGGAAGTCATTAACTAAGGTCATGTTTAAGACATGGTGACATAGTTTATCTTTAGTTTTTAAAAGAAGATTTGAAATCAAATTTATAAAAAGAATAATTTCAATTTTCTATTAATTTGAAAATTTTACATTTAAAACCAAGACAATGGTTACCAAAACAAAAAATAGACATGGAAATGATTTTGGATTTTCAGTTCTAAATTTGACAATGATCCTTTAGAATTTTTTTAAAAAAAACTAAAAACTGCAGACCCACCATCCCGAATTGGTCCAACTACAAATTCAATGAAAAATCTACTTGAACGACAACATAAAGCAAATCTCCATTTAAGAGCTGAAATGTCCTATGCATGAAGTACAATGAAATCCCACTTGTGCATTCACACTGAAAGAATGGCGTAGACCACGCATGGAAGCCATACAGAACGAGGCGCCTTATATTATCATCATTAATTAACTAAACAAAAATATAGGTTGGACATATGTACAAGTTTAGAATCTTTTGGATTTAGTCTCATTTTCTATCAATTAGTAATTAAACACCCACCAAATATCTGCAATTGCACTGTTAATAAAAAAATTAAACCATAAATATAGAAAACGGTTTTTCCATGAAACTGAAACTCTTGATCAATCCAATTCCTTCCAAAATTTTGTACAATATTTTCAAGATTAGACATTAGCCCTATACTTATGATTGGTCCAATTTTCACACTATATTTTGAAAGATAAAGTTTAAAGTGTTGAAAAAATATGACTGAGGCGTGTGGAATTACACTGACCTAAAGGGTTTATGTGTCGAATGTGTTCCACGATACAACAGTTAAATTCAAAACTTAAATTAATTAAAAAGAATTTAAGTAATAAAATGGTACGTTACATATCATCGTGTGCCCAGGGAAAACAAATCATCAAATTTGCACATGAAATCGATATTTTGGCTGAAACTCATTTGTACGCAAGTCCACCTCCTTTCTATCTTGTTTACCATCATAAATCCTATTTCCATATATAAAACCTTAGAAGAGTTGAAAGTCAAACAATGTATGACTAAAAAACTTTTTGAAATATTAGCAAAATTTCTAACAATCCCCCACATATTTCAAAATTTTTATTATTATTAAAAAATGTTGGGTTTACATCATAGTACAAATGCATCAGACCTAGTGTCTTTTGGACTATGAACCAGACCCTAGACAGATAAACTTAATTTTCAGTGAATTGGTAAAGCAAAGCTTCTATGAACCAAAATCACTTTAATGTAAGATAGTGATCTACCTATCACATTACACTTCCCGATTCTTTTTGCTATTTTTACCGTTTTACGTGAATAGGCCTTGCGTGTGCCTAGTGATTCATGAGTGCTCCAGAGAATTGCCTAATTATCATGCAAGTAGCCTTACTTGACGCTCATATAGGTGATTTTATCAAGTGTATCTTGCATTTTATACACCACTTATAAAGGATATGAAAATCATTAAAATTTAATAAATTAACCTCTTATTTTTTGCATCCTAGCACTTCACACATCATAGGAATGAAGGAAGAAAGAGTGCTAGAGGATTAGCAATGACTTGTTATTACTCATATGAACCCTTTTCATGGGATCTCTAATCATAAAGTTTGGGTTCCCGTCATTGTTAATTTTATTATTGGCTTAAGTCTTATTTCCCTCGATGTTTCATAAACAACCTTTCTTTCTAAAGGTTTTGACAAAGGATCAGCCAAATTCATTTTTGACTTCACATACCCTATGGAAATTGTTCCATTATTTAGTAGTTGTTTCACCACATCATGTCTCAAATGAATGTGTCTATTCTTACCATTGTAAGATTTATTTTTAGCAACGACTATCGTTGATTAACTATGCATAGATACTGAAGGTCTTGGTTTTATTCCTAATGGAATATCTACTAAGAAGTTTCTCAACCACTCAGCTTCACTACCAACCAATTCTAGAGCAATAAACTTTAACTCCATAATGGATCTAGCAATAGTATTTTGTTTGACTGATCTCCAAGCAATAACACCTCTACCTAGTGTAAACACATAACCACTAGTAGATATTATCTCATCTAAATCTAAGATCCAGTTGGCATCACAATATCCTACTAATATTGTAGGATATTCATTATATAATATACCATAATTTATGGTATCTCTCAAATATTTCATTAGTCTTGCTAAGGCAGCTCGATGCTCATTATTAAGATTATGAGTATATCTACTCAATTTTCCCCACAGCATATGCTATGTTAGGTCTCGAATAATTCATAAAATGTAATAGGCTCCCAATAATTTGAGCATATTTGGATTAAGACACGAGTTCTTCTCTATTTTTCTTTAATCGAGTGTTGCCATCATAAGGAATACTCACTGGTTTTGATTCAAAATATTTAAACTATCAAAGAAGTTTCTCAATATAATGTTCTTGAGAGAGCATTACATTATTATCCTTCCGTATGCTTTTAACACCCAAGATAACACTTGCCTCACTCTTGTCTTTCATATCAAAATTATTAGCAAGAAAATTTTTTATATTGAATACAATATCATCATTGGTACCAAAAATAAGCATATTATCTATGTAAAAGCATACAATCACATATTCACCATTTTCTACTTTTGTATATACACACTTGTCAACTTCAGAATAAGAAAACCCATTTCCAGTTAATATATTATCAAAATTTTCATGTCACTATTTTGATGTTTGTTTTAATCCATATAAAGATTTAAGAAGTCTACAAACTTTAGTTTCTTGACCAGAAATCACATAACCTTCTAGTTGAACCATATAAATTTCTTCTTCTAAATTACCATTTAAAAAAGTAGTTTTTACATCCATTTAATGAATAACAAGTTTATACATGGATGCCAAAATAATTAAAACTCTTATTGAAGCAATCCTAATTACAGGAGCAAAAGTATCAAAATAATCAATATTTCATTTTTGAGTAAAACCTTTAGCTACTAAACAAGCTTTATATTTATCAACAGAGTCATCAAGTAAATATTTTCTTTTAAAAATCCATTTATAGTCAATAAATTTGGCTCCTAGAGGTAAATCTACTAAAGTCCAGGTTTTATTTTTTAAAATAGAGTCTAATTCAATTTTAATCACTTCTTTCCAAAACATGGCATCAAAAGAAGAAATTGTTTCATGAAAATTTAATGGTTCTTTATCAACGACATAGGTATAAAAATCATTTCCAAAAGATGTCTCTTTTCTTTGTCTTTTACTTATTCTCAAATTTTCATATGGTTTTTCAGAGGCATCACACAATGGTTCACTAGAAATATTACTGACTTCATTCATTTGTGAACTATAAATATTTTCAACATCAATAATAGGTTCACAAGAAACATAATCAACATACATAGGAAATACATGTTTAAAAAACCTAGCAATTGGTCTCAATGATTGAATTTCATTCAATTACGTCACTTTTCATAATTAGAAATCGAAAGGCAACGCTACTTTGAGCATAACCAATAAACATATAATCAGACGTCTTAGAACTATCTTTCTCTTTTTAGGATCAAGCAACATAACTTTAGCTAAACATCCCCACACTTTTAGATAATCTAAATTAGGCTTATAACATTTCCATAATTCACAAGGTGTTTTACCAAAATGTTTGTAAGGGATCCTATTTTGAATATGACATGCAGACAATAAAGCTTCTGCCTAAAGATTATTAGGTGTCGATGAAGAAACAAACATAACATTCATTATTTCTTTTAGAGTCCTATTTTTTCTTCCAACTACATAATTATACTATATGAATAAGGTGGAGTTATTTCATGTATTATACCTTCTTTTTCACAAAAATCATTAAAAAGAATATATTCACTGCCTTTATCAGACCTTACCCTTTTAATTTTCTTATTTAATTGATTTTCTACTTCAACTTTATAAATTAAAAACATATCACACGCTTCATCTTTATTTTTAAGTAAATAAACCTTAGTGTGTCTAGAAAAATCATCAATAAAGGTCACATAATATTTTTTACCACCTCTAGTTACAGCTTGTTTTAAATCACCTAAATCTAAATGAATTAACAAAAGTAACCTGGATTCACAGTTCACAGGAAAACATGATTTTTTCATAATTTTTGATTCAACACATATGCTATAGTTATTCAAATTCGCTTTTTGAAAACCAGAGATCATACCATCATCACGCAATTTTTTCAAATATTTAAAACTAACATGTCCTAGTCTAACATGCCACAAATCATACGAGTCAACAATATACACAAAAGATGAATCATTATCATTAACAGAAGCAAAAATGTTTAGAACAAACAGTCCATGATCACAATACCCCTTTCCAACAAAAATATCATTTTTGGTCATGATTATTTTATAAGACTCAAATGAAACTTTAATTCCCATTTTTCCCAAAAGAGCAGAAGAAATTAAATTTCCTCTAATGCTAGGTACATGAAGCACATCATTAAGTGTCAAGGTCTTTCTAGATGTGAGCTTAAGAAGAACTTCCCTTTTACCGAGGACATCGGGCTTTCATGAATCACCAAGATACACAAATTCTTCTCCTTCCCCCACAACATTGTAAGAGGTAAGCATATCACGGTTTACACATATGTGCTTGGTAGCCCCAGAGTCTACCACCCATTTATTCACATTGGCCATAATTAAGGCTTGAGAAACAACCACAACAATTACATCATCGTTATCTCTTTCCACCCATTTACATTTAGTGTCCTCAATAATAATATGGGTGATCAGTTCTGAAATGGAAAGCTTACTCAATTTATGTTTGAGTTATTGTTTGTAGTCCTTCCATGACTCAGGTAATTTTTCAATGAGGAAACCTACAGCTAATTCATCCTACATAGTAATGTTTTTTGACTTGAGGTCCTCCAGTAACTTATGGTACTCGTTAATTTAAACTTTAATATCCTTGTTGTTAGTCATTTCCCAATGGTAGAAGTTACCGACCATAAACTTTTGTTTCTCGGCATCCTCAGTAGTGTATTTTAATTTAATTAAATCCTAGATTCCCTTTGCTTCCTTGTAAAAATAATAGACATCGAAAAGTTTGTTAGAAAATGTCCTAAGGATTCTGTAACAACATACCTTATTAGCATTGACCCAAGATTCCAGATTGTTGGGATCGGTTGGCTTGTCATTAGTGAGCACAAACCCAACCCCGTGCATGTCTAGAATGGAGAAGACTCGTTCCTGCCAACGACAGTAGCTTTGGCCTTCGAAGACTTTGATTTTGGAGACATTAGGAAAAGGTTTTGCAAAGGTGACGAGGGCTAATGATGGAATAGAGGCACCGTTGCCGTTGTTGGCAGTGTTGTCGTTCATAGCGTCAGTCATTATAGACCCTTAAGATTGTTGGAAAAATATGACCGAGGCGTGTAGAATTACACTAGCCTTAAGGGTTTATATGCCAAAAGCGTGACCCCCCAGAATACAACAGTCTTTCTATGTACAGACAAGAAGCAAAACTTGCAAAAGGTAGAGAGAAAAATGTTGTGTAAACTCCAGAAGCAAAGGCAAATCAGAATACAATTTTTATATAAAAGGAAGTAGCGGAAATAATTAGTGATAAAAAGTTAACTCGGAAATAAACATGTCAATTAAACTTGTTAATGATAAAGACGTTATAGAATAAAATATTTAAACAGGTATTAATCGGCATATTTAATTATGGTAATCACATTAGATATTATTTTCCTTTTAAAATGTAAATCGTAACGTCCCAAAATTTCAAATTCAAAACTTAAATTAATTAAAAAGAATTTAAGTGATAAAAAGGTACGTCGCATATCATCGTACGTACGAGGGAGGAGGGGTAGGGGGAAAATCATTAGATTTGCACATGAAATTGATATTTCAGCCGAAACCCGTTTGCGCGTCATCTCCTTTCTATCTTATTTACCATCAGAAATCCCATTTCTATATATAAAGCCTTAAAAGAGTTGAAAGTCAAGCAATGTGAGACTAAAAAACTTTTGAAATGGGTAGGACTGGGTCAAGGCCTACAAGCTGGGCTATTATGAGCCAGGTCGAGTTAAGGCCTGCCTAAGCCCTCTAATATGGGTCGGGCTAGGCCGGGTAAAAAAAAGGGCTAGAAACACTGGCCCAACCCTATTTTGTGTGGCCCCACTAGTGGAGAATGAGGCTTTAAGCACGGTTCTGGTGGACTTTTAAGCACGGTTCTAGAACCGTCCTTGTTCCCATCGTGCTTGTAGATAGGGACTTTTAAGGACGGTTATGAACCGTCTTCGTAGGGGGGCTTTTAAGCACGGTTATTTTTAACCGTCTTTGTAGGGGGGCTTTTAAGCACGGTTCCTTTGAACCGTCTTCGTAGGGGTATTTTAAGCACGGTTCTCACAGCAACCGTCTTCGTAGGGGAGACTTTTAAGCACGGTTCTTACAACAACCGTCTTCGTAGGGGGACTTTTAAGCACGGTTAACACCATAACCGTGCTTAAAACCTTATTTTTTTAATTTTTTTTTGTTTTTTATTTTTTCCCAAAACCTGCAAACAGAATAATAACATGTATAAATATAGGATTAGAAATTGCATTCCCAAAATCAGGTTAAAATTAAAAAAATGACTCAGGAACAAAACTTGTACATTCCAGTCTTAGAGAGATTGAATAAATATTAATCTTGACAACTTTTTATTCTAAACAAATTAAACGAAAGGCTATTCATTAACATATACCTGTTTAATATCTTCATCGCTAAATTCAAGCAATGGTCTAAAACCTTTATTTGTTCCAGCATTGTTTATCTGTTGAACAGTTTAAAAAATGGAATACAATGATTAGGACCAGAAACATAAAAACTGCATGCAAGACATAACTAAATCTAAAGAAATGTAACTTTCCCAAAGAGACAACAAACATCCAATAATTTAGTTCTCTTAATACTAATGCTTAAATGCAAATCTTACACAAAATGATAACAAAAAAAACCTTTAGGTTTAGACTATGAATTTATTTTTATTCAGCACAATAGTGGAAAGTTTTGTTGTTAACATAAATACATGAGATTTTTGAAATCTAATGCCGCTCAACAGCAGCGAAAAACCACTTACCCAAATGTCAATATAACCAAGTTATTGGACAGCAAAGTTAGCCAGTCTCTGCATATCGTCAGACTCGTAAACATCACAGTTAACATCAACAAAAACACACATAACATGTCAAAAACCAACATATCCAAAAACCAACATAATCAACAAAAACCCAAATAACATCAAATGAGGTTTTCCTAAATGTACCTTAACCTGCAAAGAAGAAGAAGCTTACGCACCACCACGTTGGGAAAGAAGCCTCACACAACAAGAAGACCAAGACCAACTTTAGGTTTCACTGAAATGGTAGAGAGAAGAAGACAAAGCTTGCACGGTAAAGAGAGGAAGAAAAAGCTTGCGCTATAGAGACAAGAAGAAGAAGACCCTTGCAGGAGATTTAAGTAGAAATGGGAGGGAGAAGGAATTTTTGCAAATGGAAAATGGGAGGGAACAAGGAAATGAAAAGCACGAGAGACGAGGAGGAAAAAGCGGAACAGCTAAAGAGTCAAGCCTATTAGCACGGTTTCCACTTAACCGTGTTTATAGGCACCATATAAACACGGTTTCCCAGATACCCGTCTTTGTTTCTTTATTTAAAAAATTTAAAAGTATAGCCTATTACCACGGTTCCCATTTAACCGTCTTTATAGATAGCCTATTAACACGGTTCCAGCCAAACGTCTTTGTTTCTATATTTAAAAAATTCTAAAAATTAAAATTAAAATGTTTTAACCACGGTTCTAGAATAACCGTGTTTGTATAGAGCCTATAAAGATGGTTCTATTCCAACCGTGCTTATACATTCGTTTTTTAAGTTCCTCATATTTACAAAATTACCACCGTGTTTTTTTAAATACGGTTTTGCTAGAACCGTCCTCATAGCCCGTCTTCGTATGACATTTTTACACTAGTGCCCACGGGCCAGCCTATTTTTTTGTCTTATGCATGTCATTTTTTTATTCTAAATATATACGGTTTTTAAACCTTCTTTTTCTAAAAAAAACTTTAAATATAAAAACTAGATTTTACCTTTTTTAAAACCATTTTTTTATAATCAACCCAATGTATTTCATCAAAAGTTTAAATAAATTATAATTGCATAACAAAATTTTATTATTTACATTTTATAATGTTATATTATTATAATAACATACAATACAAGTTATTCAACTATCATCAAAAATCTAAATCAAATAATCAACCAATATTTAAAACAAAAATCAAACACACAAACACAATAACAGTATAACATAATATAATTGTATAATAATAATAAGATCAGACAATAAAGTCCATAATAATAAAAACCTAAATAATAAAAGCTCATAATAAACAACATCAAATAAAGTTATACTCCATTACTCTATAATAAGTTAATAACATAACAAATATAAATTTATATTTTTTAATATTTTATTATCAGCCTGACAAACCAGCCCAGTTTGGCCCATAAGGGCTTATTTTTTAACGGGATAAAACAGCCCGGACTTATTCGGGAAAACAGGTTTGAATCCTAGATCCGACCCACTTATTTTTAGTGGCCGGGCTAAACGGGCTTGCCCACAGGTCAGACCCAAATTGTCATTCTTAGGTGTGCCTACGGCTACCCTATTAGGAAGTCTTCATCACGTGACAGCTCACCAACCTATAACCGCTATAGGAGTGTAATCTAAGGTACCCCTAAATTTAACTTATGCAATGAATATCGATCTTCAATGTCATTTCATCGATAAGATTATTGTAAAATCTAAAAAAAGGATTATTAGGTTTATCATTGAGTTTACGCTCAACCCTAACATTTATTACCAAGGTATATTCTTTATTTATGTACTCTCACTTATACATTCAACATATTAGACTTTAGAAAAGTCTTAAAAAATCTAGTCTTTTTTTTTTATCTCTTGCACTCAGTTACCAAACTAGCAACCATGTACGCAACAAACAGACCGGATTACCACAAACTTCATAGCCTCACGATCAATACATATAAAAATGCATTCAGTTTTCAGTTATGACTGACCGAAAATTTAGAACATGAAATGATTGGCAAAATTCACTAAATGCAGACGGAACTTATAAGTCCTAGCTAAATGTGTACAAGGGTGTTGATAATATTCCTCTAAAAATTTTATGTGGTAATGGATAAAGCATGAGCAATACCCAATAATGGAACATTGAATGGTGTTATCCTTTGGTTGCTATTTTGAGGTAAACAGGACAAAGAATACCGATTCACTTCCCCAAAGGACCATCAAAATTGACATCCATCCATCCTACCCCAACACCAAATCCCCACCCTATGCCTGGGTCCCCCGTTCTCTCGCTCTCTCAAAGTATCTTGTGAGTAATTTTAGGCTACTCTTTAGGTGGGGAAGCCAAGACAAAAAAAATAGTGTGTTAAAAATCAGATTCCACTAGACCAAAAACTGGTAAATTAATCAGAAGTCCAGTCAAATTTAAGTTAAAGAACCGGTTATTGATCAAATTGAATCGGTCAAATCGATGTTTCACAAATTTAAAACAGTTTAATTAAAAAAATATGTTTTGAGTTTTTTTATGTAGTTTTAAATGTTAAAAATATATACAGATTCTATTAATTTTAGTTTTTGTATTGTGACGTAATTATATTATATTATTTTTATTAATAATATTTTATAAGATATAAAGTTTACTGAAATTATTATTTTATTATTCGATTGAGCACACTTCCATTATTGCACTATAAATTAATGGCTTACTCGGTTTTATGACTTGATCAATTTTTAAGATATTGAAAAAAAAAACACTCTTCAGCTGTGGTGAAAAATGGTGTTAGGGTTTTCTAACATAATTTTTAAAATTAGCTTTAGTCACTGATAAATATGTTTTTTTTTGTTGGTTCCCTCATATTTGTTTTAAAAAGTAATTTAAAATAAAAATTATGTTAATATATTAAAAATAGAGGGATTCATAGTCCACACTCACAACCTAGGGTTTTGGTTAAGCGGAAGGGACTCATCCTCCCTTAACGTAATTGTCATCTTTGCTGACGTGAGGACTATCTTTATATACAATATCCTCTTCACACACCTCAAAGTGAGGTTTCCCTTAACGGAGTTTGAAATGGGGGGTCCTCCGTGTAACATCCTCTGTTACACCTTAATAAATTCTAGAAAAACTTGTAATTTTTTTTTTTAAGGATATGATTGTTAAAAAGAAACTATCGGAATAAATTATATACATTATTTCTGAAATACCTCACAAATATTATTAAAACTTTATAAAGTATTTGTAATTCATCCGAAGAAAATAAACATTAAACATTATAAGAAAGAGAGAAAACTCCATGGCCCAGAAGCAGTTACTTATTAACATTATTTATTCATTGGACCACGGTATTCATACCGAGCTCCCTTTCTAGAACGTGCTATATTTACTGCCGATATTCTTCGATCCTTCCCTCTGAACCATCAATTTAAAATATGTGAAACAAAAACACAGAGAAAGGAGTGAGAAACAGAATATAATATTCTTGATTAAGACATAAGCAACAAAGGGTTTTCACAAACCAATACATAATAATATCAATCACAATCACATACACAATCAATTATGAATGCATGAATGTTATGCAATATCTTCATCATAACTTATCTATATATGTGGGCCCTTAAATTTTAATTTGCACTGGGCCAACCAGGAGTTTACACTGTTCTATAAGTCCGGATAATAATAATATGAACAGCTCAACTGGCATGGAAACACTTAGAGACTAGTCAGATTGAGAAAGTTTTTATTGTGAAAGTACCCGACACTAGGGAGCTACCCCAGGTCCCCTGAAGCACCCTTTCACACCCTCTCATCCCAAGGCTCGTAATTAAGCCTCCTCTAATGTATCCTCGGTTTCTATAATCCGTCCCCAGACAATATTATTTCATTTCACTTTAATGATTCATGATGCATGAACTACACGCGTATTGAGTTGGTTAAGGCTTTTAGAAACTCAATTATTAAATCCCTTAAAGGTTTACAATATCATTTCAATAAACTGTACATTTTCTCAATTCTCTGAATTTCTGTCCCACAGAAATAAATTTGGTACAGTTTTCAAACTGAAATTGAGTTTCTAAGCCCTAAATATCTAAAAACTTTATCATATAAAACTTTACATAATCTTTCTCGAATTAAATCTTAACAAAATCTTAAGTTGGAAAAAATACAATAATTTTCTTTTAAAAAATTTTGTTTTATTAAAATAGAATAATTATTAACCAAAAATACTTAAAATTACAAAATTTTAATTTAACTCAAGATTTAATTAAATAAATTCTCATAAAATGTTTTCTTTCTAAAATAAATACTAATTTTTTTATTCTAAATATTGAAAATAAAGTTAATAAAAAATCATTTCTAAGAATGAATAAAAGATAATAAAATTTAAAGAGTAAGGTAAGAAATTCTTACTGAATTTTAGCTTTCCGTCATGCTCGCTATATGCTCAAACTTCACATTACAATATCATCAATCAAAATCAAGCAATATCAATCATAACTAAATATCATCAATCAATCAATCATAATCAAATCATAATCAAATCAATTAAATATCATTAATACATATCATAATACAAAATTTAATGATTATTAATATAGTCAATTTTAGTCATTTTGGTCAATTCCTCGCATAGGTATACGTAAGTCCATATAATCCAGTCCTTGCATAGGTATAGTTCAATCCATATGGGTCATAATGGTCCAAGTCCTTGCATAGGTATAGTCCAGTCCATATAGGTCATAATGGTCCAAGTCCTTGCATAGGTATGTTAGAGTTAGTTAAACCGGATATTTAATTTAAAATTTATTAAAAATTTTAAGTTAAAAAGTTAATATTTTAAAATAATAATATTATCAGATTTAAAAGGAGTAGGGGACTCCTCCCATTATTCTTATGTCTTTTCATATTATACTCTTATCTCACTCCCCCTTACCTTGAATTGTTACCCAAAATGGATTTGCTTTGCGCCTCCGATTTCTAGAAATATTAATACCAATCTTATTTCAGTATAAGCATAAGACGAAGATTAAGATTACTACTTAAAACAGAAATGGTAAATTTTGAATAGTGAATAGTGAATAGTGAATAGTAAATCGTGAATAGTAACAGTAAATAGTAAAACGTGAATAGTAACAGTAAATAGTAAAACGTTAATAGTAACGGGGAATAGTAAATCGTGAATAGTAACGGTAAATAGTAACAGTAAATAGTAATTTACTATTGAAATAGTGTTTACTATGCAGAATAGTAACTTAAAATAATATTATTTTCAGTATAATAACAGATTTCTAAAAACGATATGAAAATGACCCAAAAAATATAAAAGAGAAGTATTCTTACCTTAGGATTTTGGCAGAACCTTCTCTCCAAAAACTTTTCTTCTCTCTCTCACTTCCACCACTATCTCACTAGCACTACTATATTAAGAAAACTTAATCTGAAATTGTGAATTCTAAAGAAGAAATCCTTCGGTATTTATAGGAAAAAAATTTACTATACATTCCATTATTTTAATATAAAAGTACTATGTATTTTTGAATTTTTTATTCCAGGTTACTGTGCATCTTTTGAAAATTTCATACATGCACAGTGATTTGCATAGTAATTGTCGGCAAAATTATTAAGTCAAATAGTAACCCTTCACTCGGTATATTTTAAATATTTAAAATGAGTCCTTTTTGAAATTTAGCGATATTATATCAGTCCTCACTAATTTTATAATAAGTAATATAAAGTTGAAATTTTAAAAATCTAAAATTTTCTGTTAATAAAAATTTATTAATACGTTTCTAATTTTTTAACAATTAGAAAAAATCAAGATTTTTCTCAAACCGATAATTTTTAGATAAGTCTACTTGAAACGGATTTTAGAAAATTTTCTTATAATTTAAATTCACTTTCTTATAAATATTTTTAATTTAAGTCACTTATATGAATTTAAAATTATTTAAAAAAATATTATTTTATTAAAAAATCCAAAATTTCGAAAAATTTCAAAAAATCATAAATAATACGTAGATTAAAAAGTTCTAAAGAACCATAATTTAATTCCTTCAAAATTTCAATATAAAAATAAAAATAGGGGTGTTACAACTCTACTCCCCTTAGAAAATTTCGTCCTCGAAATTTACATTAATCAGTAAAACAAATGAGGATGAGACTCTTTCATCTCAGTTTCTAGTTCCCATGTAGCATCTTCTCCTCTCGTTTCACTCCAAATGACCTTTACAAGCGGAATTGTCTTGTCTCTTAATTGTTTTATTCTTCTGTCACCTATTCTAACAGGTGGTGCATCATATGTAAGATTATCTTTAACTTGTATGACATCAGGTTCAATAACATGTGTAGGATCAGATATATACTTTCGTAAGTTTGACACATGAAAAACATTATGGATATTAGAAAGAAAAGGTGGTAATGCTATTTGGTAGGCAAGGGGACTAACTTTATGAATTATTTGGTATGGACCGATAAATCTAGGAGTTAGTTTTCGAGATTTCATTGCCCGACCGACCCCAGTCATAGGTGTGACTTTCAAGAATACATGATCGCCTTCTTGAAATTCGAGCGGCTTTCTTCTTTTGTCATAGTAACTTTTCTGCCTGCTCTGTGTTGCCTTCATCTTTTCCTGAACTATTTTGATTTTATCCGTGGTTTATTGTACCAACTCTGGTCCTAGCATCAAGTTTTCACCAGTCTCAAACCAACATAGCGGGATCCTACATTTTCTTCCATATAATGCTTCAAAAGGTGCCATGCCAATGCTAGCATGGAAACTGTTGTTGTAGGTAAACTCCACATATGGTAAGAATTGATTCCAACTTCCTTTATGCTCTAACACACAAGCTCGTAACAAGTCCTCTAGAGATTGGATTGTTCTTTCTGATTGCCCATCCGTCTGAGGATGATATGCTGAACTCAGACGCAATCTTGTTCCCAAAGCCTTGTGCAAGCTCTTCCAGAATTGTGATGTAAAACGAGGGTCCCGATCAGAAATGATACTTGAAGGAATTCCATGCAATCTCACAATCTCCTCGATGTATAATTTTGCCAGCTTCTCCATAGAGTAACGAATGTTGATGGGAATAAAGTGGGCAGATTTGGTTAATCTATCAACTATTACCCATATTGAATCATGTCCTAATGGAGTTTTAGGTAGAGAAGTCACAAAATCCATGGTAATGCTATCCCATTTCCATTCTGGTATCTCCATTGATTGTAGCATTCCAGGGGGTTTTTGATGTTCCACTTTAACCTTCTGGCAAATTAGACATGCAGCCACGTACTCTGCCACTTCTTTCTTCATTCCAGGCCACCAAAATAACTTCTTCAAATCTTGATACATTTTAGTAGCTCCGGGATGAATGCTCATATAACTTTTATGGCCTTCTTCCAGAATTTCTTTCCTCAACTCCTCTTGATTAGGGATACACACTCGATCCTTATACCTTAGCAATTGGTCACTTCTTACATTGAACTCGACTTCTTTTCCTTGTTTCAGGAGTTCTTTCTTCTCTTGCAGGAATTCATCCTCTCTTTGAGCCTCTAAAACTTGTCTCAGGAATTCACTTGTCACTTGCAACGCTCCTAATCTGTAGCTGTTAGCATTAACCTTTACTGCTAGGTTAAGATCTCTGAAGTTCTCTATTAATTCCAACTCTTTAATCATCATTGTGGATGCATGTAGAGACTTTCGACTTAAAGCATCAGCTACTACGTTCGCTTTTCCAGGATGGTATTGCAACTCAAAGTCGTAGTCCTTTAAGAACTCCATCCATCTCCGTTGCCTCATGTTTAACTCCTTTTGATCGAATAAATACTTGAGACTCTTATGATCGCTAAACACATCGAATGTTGCACCGTATAGATAATGCCTCCAAATCTTTAAGGCAAAAACTACAGCGGCTAACTCTAAGTCATGGGTAGGGTAGTTGATCTCATGTTGCCTTAATTGTCGTGACGCATAGGCTACAACCTTCTTGTCTTGCATGAGTACACTTCCTAGTCCTTGTTTAGACGCATCACAGTAAACTTCAAAACTTCGATGTGGATCGGGGAGTACTAACACCGGCGCAGAAGTAAGTCGATCTTTCAGCTCTTGGAAACTATTCTCGCATTGTGTCGTCCATACAAAAGGTTGTCCTTTCCGTGTTAACTTGGTCAATGGGTATCCTAGCTTTGAAAATCCTTCAATGAATCTCCTATAGTATCCAGCCAAGCCCAAGAAACTTCTAATCTCAGTGATCGTGGTTGGTCTCTCCCATTTTAAAACTGCTTCCACCTTGGAATGGTCTACAGCTATTCCTCCTTGACTAATTACATGTCCTAAAAAGTTTACCTCTTCCAACCAGAATTCACACTTCGACAACTTTGCATACAGTTGTTTCTTTTTCAAGATTTCCAACACGACCTTCAAATGTTCAACATGTTCTTCTCTGCTTTTAGAGTACACTAATATATCATCAATGAACACCACTACAAATTTATCTAGATATGGATGAAAAATCCTATTCATGTAATCCATGAATACGGCTGGTGCATTAGTTACACCAAAAGGCATTACTAGATATTCGTAATGGCCATAGCGTGTTCTAAAAGCAGTTTTTGATACATCTTCTTTCTTCACCCTTATTTGATGGTATCCAGACCTTAAATCAATTTTGGAGAACACCGTGGCACCACGTAGCTGATCCATCAAGTCGTCAATCCTTGGCAGAGGGTATCTGTTCTTGATCGTCACCTTGTTCAGTTGTCGATAATCTACACACAACCTCATGCTACCATCCTTTTTCTTAACCAACAACACTGGTGCACCCCAGGGGGATACACTGGGTCGTATAAACTGTTTCTCTATCATTTCTTCAAGTTGTTTCTTCAACTCTGCTAATTCTAGAGGTGACATTCGGTATGGTGCAATTAAAATGGGTCCAACTCCAGGTACTAGATCAATGGCAAATTCCACATCTCTTTTTGGGGGTAAACCAGGGATATCTTCAGGAAAAACGTCAGGAAATTCACACACAACCGGCAGATTTTTGATTTTTGATTCTTGCTCTCCTTTCGTTAAAAGCAATAGCATGAATCCTTGAGCCCCTCCTTTTAAAGAGGCACTCACTTGGTTGGCGGTTAGAAATCTCGAATCCTCAGGATTCAAATTCACTGGTTCTTTAAACATTATGGTTTTATTATGACAATCTATTAGAACATGATTGTCAGACAACCAATCTAGCCCAATAATAACTTCTAAGCCAGAAAGGGGTAAACAGAAAAGATTAGCTTTAAAGTCCCTACCATCTATGACAATAGGGCATTTCCAACAGGCTTTAGAAGTGACAATAGGATTGTTTCCAGGAGTATGTACAGATAAGTCAAATGGCAGTTCTATCACAGGTAATTTTAGTTTTTCTACACAGTCATTGGCAATAAAGGAATGTGATGCACCTGAGTCATACATAACAGTTAAAGAAATCTTATTAATGATACACTTACCTTCTACCATGGAATCAGCATGAGATGCTTCTTCTCCAGTGATTGCAAAAACCTTTCCTTTTGCTTTTGGCCTTCCGACTGCACTGTGCGCGCCTCCTTGAGTATTTATGTTTGTACTCGCACCTTCAGGGTTTTCTCTCTTCATCTCTGGGCAATCCTTGATGTGATTTCCTGGTTTGTTACACTTAAAGCAAACATAAGTGTTTTTAGGACAATCCCTTTTCAAATGGGGTCCTTCACAGATAAAACATTTAAAATTTAGTGTAGATGTTGGGTAATAGCTTCCAGTTGAAGCTTGGGGTCTGTTAGGAACAGATGCTGCTCCAAACCGGCGAAATGGTGCTTGGTAAGGCTTGTTCCTTCTGAAGTCTCTTCTTTGGTGATGGTGAGGTCCTCCACTTCTCATTTCTCCTGCCTTGTGAATGGGCTCACGACTTTTAGTCATTCTATCCTTATGATCTTCTTCAAAGATCCTGCAACGATTTACCAATACAGAAAATTCACGGATTTCCTGTATTCGTATAGCTTCCTTAATTTCTGGCTGCAGTCCATTTACAAACTTTGCACACCGATCTCTTTCATTGGTAGCATCATTGTAATGAGAATGAAAACGAGATAGCTCTTCAAACCTGGATGCGTACTCTCCAACGGTCATATTTCCTTGGGTCAGCAATAGGAATTCGAATTGTCTTTTCTCTTTAACATCAGCTGGAAAGTATTTCTCCAGAAACATATCCTTGAAATAATCCCAAGTGATCTCCACGTCATTGACTTCGAATTGTCTACGCATGCTATCCCACCAATGTTCGGCATCCTCAGATAAGGCATAAGTAGCGAAGACTACCTTGTCAGCTTCATTACATTGCAATGCTCGAAAGATCTTCTCTATCTCTCGAATCCAGATTTGTGCTCCATCAGGGTTATATCCTCCCTTGAAACGAGGTGGATTGCGTTTTTCGAATAGGTCCAGCCTTCTCAAGGCATCGTTACCTTGACCTTCACGTGCTCCCATTGCATTGATTAAGCGTTCTACAACTCCAGCAAGATCGTTTCCAGCCATTAGTTTCCTGTTTCACAGTAACTGAGATTTGTCACATCAATCACAGTTACTACCAAGTCAGATATTCTACCTATACAGAGTTTACAGACAAAGCAAGATAGACCTTTTCCCCAGGCCTATTGGATTAACTGCTCTGATACCACTTTGTAACACCCTCTGTTACACCTTAATAAATTCTAGAAAAACTCATAATTTTTTTTTTTAAGGATATGATTGTTAAAAAGAAACTATCGGAATAAATTATATACATTATTTCTGAAATACCTCACAAATATTATTAAAACTTTATAAAGTATTTGTACATTCATCCGAAGAAAATAAACATTAAACATTATAAGAAAGAGAGGAAACTCCATGGCCCAGAAGCAGTTACTTATTAACATTATTTATTCATTGGACCACGGTATTCATACCGAGCTCCCTTTCTAGAACGTGCTATATTTACTGCCGATATTCTTCGATCCTTCCCTCTGAACCATCAATTTAAAACATGTGAAACAAAAACACAGAGAAAGGAGTGAGAAACAGAATATAATATTCTTGATTAAGACATAAGCAACAAAGGGTTTTCACAAACCAATACATAATAATATCAATCACAATCACATACACAATCAATTATGAATACATGAATGTTATGCAATATCTTCATCATAACTTATCTATATATGTGGGCCCTTAAATTTTAATTTGCACTGGGCCAACCAGGAGTTTACACTGTTCTATAAGTCCGGATAATAATAATATGAACAGCTCAACTGGCATGGAAACACTTAGAGACTAGTCAGATTGAGAAAGTTTTTATTGTGAAAGTACCCGACACTAGGGAGCTACCCCAGGTCCCCTGAAGCACCCTTTCACACCCTCTCATCCCAAGGCTCGTAATTAAGCCTCCTCTAATGTATCCTCGGTTTCTATAATCCGTCCCCAGACAATATTATTTCATTTCACTTTAATGATTCATGATGCATGAACTACACGCGTATTGAGTTGGTTAAGGCTTTTAGAAACTCAATTATTAAATCCCTTAAAGGTTTACAATATCATTTCAATAAACTGTACATTTTCTCAATTCTCTGAATTTCTGTCCCACAAAAATAAATTTGGTACAGTTTTCAAACTGAAATTGAGTTTCTAAGCCTTAAATATCTAAAAACTTTATCATATAAAACTTTACATAATCTTTCTCGAATTAAATCTTAACAAAATCTTAAGTTGGAAAAAATACAATAATTTTCTTTTAAAAAATTTTGTTTTATTAAAATAGAATAATTATTAACCAAAAATACTTAAAATTACAAAATTTTAATTTAACTCAAGATTTAATTAAATAAATTCTCATAAAATGTTTTCTTTCTAAAATAAATACTAATTTTTTTATTCTAAATATTGAAAATAAAGTTAATAAAAAATCATTTCTAAGAATGAATAAAAGATAATAAAATTTAAAGAGTAAGGTAAGAAATTCTTACTGAATTTTAGCTTTCCGTCATGCTCGCTATATGCTCAAACTTCACATTACAATATCATCAATCAAAATCAAGCAATATCAATCATAACTAAATATCATCAATCAATCAATCATAATCAAATCATAATCAAATCAATTAAATATCATTAATACATATCATAATACAAAATTTAATGATTATTAATATAGTCAATTTTAGTCATTTTGGTCAATTCCTCGCATAGGTATATGTAAGTCCATATAATCCAGTCCTTGCATAGGTATAGTTCAGTCCATATGGGTCATAATGGTCCAAGTCCTTGCATAGGTATAGTCCAGTCCATATAGGTCATAATGGTCCAAGTCCTTGCATAGGTATGTTAGAGTTAGTTAAACCGGATATTTAATTTAAAATTTATTAAAAATTTTAAGTTAAAAAGTTAATATTTTAAAATAATAATATTATCAGATTTAAAAGGAGTAGGGGACTCCTCCCATTATTCTTATGTCTTTTCATATTATACTCTTATCTCACTCCCCCTTACCTTGAATTGTTACCCAAAATGGATTTGCTTTGCGCCTCCGATTTCTAGAAATATTAATACCAATCTTATTTCAGTATAAGCATAAGACGAAGATTAAGATTACTACTTAAAACAGAAATGGTAAATTTTGAATAGTGAATAGTGAATAGTGAATAGTAAATCGTGAATAGTAACAGTAAATAGTAAAACGTGAATAGTAACAGTAAATAGTAAAACGTAAATAGTAACGGGGAATAGTAAATCGTGAATAGTAACGGTAAATAGTAACAGTAAATAGTAATTTACTATTGAAATAGTGTTTACTATGCAGAATAGTAACTTAAAATAATATTATTTTCAGTATAATAACAGATTTCTAAAAACGATATGAAAATGACCCAAAAAATATAAAAGAGAAGTATTCTTACTTTAGGATTTTGGCAGAACCTTCTCTCCAAAAACTTTTCTTCTCTCTCTCACTTCCACCACTATCTCACTAGCACTACTATATTAAGAAAACTTAATCTGAAATTGTGAATTCTAAAGAAGAAATCTTTCGGTATTTATAGGAAAAAAATTTACTATGCATTCCATTATTTTAATATAAAAGTACTATGCATTTTTGAATTTTTTATTCCAGGTTACTGTGCATCTTTTGAAAATTTCATACATGCACAGTGATTTGCATAGTAATTGTCGGCAAAATTATTAAGTCAAATAGTAACCCTTCACTCGGTATATTTTAAATATTCAAAATGAGTCCTTTTTGAAATTTAGCGATATTATATCAGTCCTCACTAATTTTATAATAAGTAATATAAAGTTGAAATTTTAAAAATCTAAAATTTTTTGTTAATAAAAATTTATTAATACGTTTCTAATTTTTTAACGATTAGAAAAAATCAAGATTTTTCTCAAACCGATAATTTTTAGATAAGTCTACTTGAAACGGATTTTAGAAAATTTTCTTATAATTTAAATTCACTTTCTTATAAATATTTTTAATTTAAGTCACTTATATGAATTTAAAATTATTTAAAAAATATTATTTTATTAAAAAAATCCAAAATTCCGAAAAATTCCAAAAAATCATAAATAATACGTAGATTAAAAAGTTCTAAAGAACCATAATTTAATTCCTTCAAAATTTCAATATAAAAATAAAAATAGGGGTGTTACACTCCGCTTCCTCAACTGTGCCCTCACTCAACTGTATCAAAATGGGTGGGGCTTGGTTCAGAGTCTGGAAGTGTTTGGGGGAGCATTTTAATTTCATTCCTACCATGGCGCTGTTCTTTTACTACTGTTGGGTTGTGTATCGGGCTAACCCAGATGGCGGTCTTAGCTTTGTCACACTCGAGTGTGACTCAAAGATAGTCAACTTCGAGGCTCTCACCGAGTCAGTTAAATCTGAGGGCGGCTTGTTCAAGAAATACTTTATGAAGGTGCAGATGAAAGCCAACAAACCAGTGTTTTGGAAAAATAAGGCCGGGATTGAAAAGTTTTTGGTGTCATAGACCCATAAACATTTTCTGCTGACCGGGGCAGCCTACATCACCGATGAAAACAAACTATTCCTCACCTCCATCAAAGTGATTGGGGCCATGCATGCATATTGCTCTACTTACAGGAAGTTCCCCTACAAGCGTTTACTCGACTCCTATACTCAAAGATAAACTTATTTGTGTAATGAATTCGGGATTCATCTTGCTTTGATTAAGCTAGGACTTCTGTCTTTTAATCTTTGTTGTTTTTTATTGTTACAGGAGAGATCGAGAGCTTCGCATCGGTGGACGGTCTAAAGAAGCTGTAGGCTCAATTGGCGGCAGCTAGGGGAGAGAACCAAGTTCAACCTAAAAGAAACATCACCAAGGCCAACCAAGCTACTATCAAATTTCCTGAGGGTACTGGGCCAATCCCTATGAAGGAGACCTTGGAGCCAAAACTGACAAAAAAGGCTTAAGAAAAGACACAGAAGAATAAGCATGATCCTGAAAGGGAAAAAGCTCATAAGAAGAGGCAAGAGTCGGAATGAAGGAAAATGTATCTCTTTCTCCTAAAAATTCAAGGGCGAAAAGTCAGTGGAAGAGGAGTCCAACTAACCAATGACACCAATCAATGTCGCTTCTTCCCAGGGTGAATCAATAGCCTCCCCTGCCAGATTTGAAATCATCCATCCTGGCGAGACAACGTCAGGGCGCTACTATGCTCTTGTTCCTGGGTCGCACTTGAGCCCATTCACTATGTACTTGGGAAAAGAAGCGGATCATGACAAATTAAGGTCCCCCGGTACTGTTTCCGCTCTAACTTGGAGGTTGAAGAGAGAAAAACTATCATCAAAGCTTCCCGGTGGCAGCTGGTCGAACTAGATGGGATACTACAGTCCTTTAATAATATCACAAATCATGCAGATGAAAGCTCCTTGTACTACGATCAAGTTTAGACCCTCGAGGTAGATAACATGGTGACAAATAATGAAATTAAAAACTTGAAGGAAGTAATAAAGGCCAAAGACAAGGACGAGGACAAAGACAAAGATAAGGCGAAGATCCTGACCTTGAAGAAAGAGGTGGAGCAGCTCCGTTCTGAAAAACAACAACTGGAGCCTTTGAAGGAGAAGAATAAAGAGCTGACGGCGTTAAATGAGAAGTGGAAGAAAAGATGCGAGTCTATGTAAGCTGAAATCCTTCACAAATCATAGTTCATGTCTCTAAAGAAATAGAGTGGTTGAGAAGCACGGACTGGCCACTAAAATGGAAGAGCTAAAGAAGAAGACTGCTGACACCAATTCCCTTCACGAGGCATATGAAAAAACTGTAGGAAGAAGCAGCTACAGACCAAAAAAGGGTGGTGGAAGTAGTCTAATTATGTGATAAGGTCGTGGACGAGGAGTTTAGCATGGCCATTAGGCAGGTTCAATATAGGAACCCCGACTTAAGTCTGAACCTGAACAGTATTAGTCTCTACTTTGAGTTCCATGGTGGGAAGCTGTTCGCCATGACAGAGAGTGAATGCTGGGAGCCTGAGGACCTTCCTTAAGAGCTGGTAGAGCTTCCACCATCGTAGTCCATGACCGACTAGCCCAGCCCTTCTGAAATTGAGAACATCCAGCCCACTTCAAAAGATAACACTATTCTAGAAGACCATATGTCACCTTCTACAGAAGGCCAGGCTCATTCTTTCGGAAAAGACGACGCCCCTCCCTTATGACTATCTTTTACACAGAGTAATTTAGATCTTTATTTATCTCTTTTATGGTTCAATCAGTATAGATAGCCTTGTATTGGGAAGGGCTTTGGTTTTTTATTTCAAATTATATGAATGACATTTAGCTTTTTGTCTTTATTGCTAAACTATTTTACTCTGGTTTTTGCATGAAATTTAAGCGTGGTAATATAGATAATATCCATGTCGGGGTTGTAATCCTATAAGTGTTCTGTTATAAGGACTTGGGCTATGCTTGGCATGCCACCTATTTAGAACTTTAGGATGTTATCTCATACGTAGAACTCTAGTCCTTCTCTGCTAAGAGGTAGTAAGGTGAAGACCTTGTTAACTTAGTTCCTTAAGATCTACTTACACCACTTATTGGGGCTCAGTATGGTTTTGATAGAAACCAATCCTTGTCACTCATAGGGGCCAAGTAGCCAACCATTGGTTGAGGTGCCATTTGTTGGGGTCCAGTATGGTTGACACATTGTAAGCATACAAAGTTGTCACGTAATATAAAAAATATCATCTCCATAGGGACCATGTTCTCAAGTACTCAGAATAATGATCCTATTTATCTAAATAGGCAAGAATATAGATTGTATGCAAAGAAATCAAAAATAAAGTAAAAAATGCAAATCAAAAGTTCTCCGGGAATGAATTCAATTATAATGTATCTTGGGATTTTTGGGTTACAAATTACTTTGTAAATGTGTTTAGAGATTTTACCTTACCTTTTACTTTCTAGTTTACAAGGACCAACCACCTAAAGTTCTAACTTTCCCTTTTCAGAGTTCCGTTAGGTTGCTTAGCCATCAAACAAATTGTCGTTTAATCTGAGAACCAAGTTATAAAGAATGATGGAAGTCTTGAATTAACACAACAATAAAAAAGGTTCACCTTTTAGTTTATTCCTTAATTCAATTATTATGAAAACCTCGATCCTCAAAAGATTAAATAAAGTTCCCAGTTACGACCATCCTAGATTCAATCTTAGGTTAAATTCTTGAATTAGATTAATTAGGTTCATGGTTAAGGCCATCCCTAAAATTAATTAAAGATGGCTCATACCTATGTCTAGGCTAACAAGCAAATAGGGCAATCAAGAATTAAAGGCAAACATAGATTTCATTAATAAGGCAATAAAGATTTCACCAATTACATTACAAGTCACACCTTAAATCCCAAGAACAAGGATTCTAGCCACTCTTGGAAAACAAAGAATCACAAAGGTTCATCGAATCCATACAACTCATTAAACAAGGATTTCAAAGAATTAAACTAAAGGTATACCAAGAATTTAAGACAAACCACAAGACATGCAAAGTCTTCAATCCTTCATTCCCTCAGCATTCTCCTCCTTGAGAATCCTTGAAAAGAGTCCTCCCAAGTCACTCTTTATGCCTATACAAGTGCCTCCAACTCCTAGAGAGTGAGTCTCCTAAAATAGAGCCCTCTATACCCCTATTTATAGCAGAAAAACATAACAATCATGGACTAGACATGAACCACGGCTGTGGTTTGCTCTAGACCCTTTAAACATGATTTTTGGCCCAATTACTCCATGGCCATGGTTCCCACCAGGGCCTAGCCATGGAGTGCACTGTCCAGAGCTCTATTTTTCTTTATTTTTTAATTATTTTGGCACGCGATTTCTCTGTTATACAAGACTTTCCATATATGATCCAAAAATAGTCCAAAAAGGCCTTCAAACCTGTAATTTCTACAGCACTAGCAAACCAAGGAGCACAAGCGGGAAATGAGGAAATATGATAGGGATCTAAGGGGATTTTATACAATTTATCCTAAAAATTCATACAAGATGAAACCTAAACTGATGTGTTTTGAATACACATCAAAACCCCAAACTAAAACATTACTTGTCCTCAAGCAATTACTATATTCATCAAGTTAAATAATTAATAAGTAAAGAACTAACATGCTAGGGAACCCAAATAGAACCGTGATCTCAAAATTAAAGTAAGGAGGGATGAAGTTTGAATGCCAAACAATATATGTTTTCTTTTTAACCATATTCCAAATGACTCAAATGGATCACTATCTCACCAATCTTCTCAAGTGTTTATGGGTAATATTTAGTGTCACTCAATGTTAACTCAATCAAGGCATTACCATAGGCTTGGCAAGTGACCCCAACTCCACAGTATTAAGAAAACTTACCTAAGTTAAAAGGTCTTCTTAAAGGTTGTAATAAGGCCAAGGGATAAGATTTAAGGTATGGAAATAAAAGAAAGGATAAAGCAAATGGCTAATTAATAAAATCAAAAAGGTTATCCCATAATTTTTTTAGTAACCAGGAAGTAAAGTTCCAAGCTTTAATAATATTTTTAGGGAACTTTTAATTTCTTTTCTTTTCAACCCCTTTTCAGTTGTTCCAATCATCCCAACATGAGTACACGAATAGAAGTCATTGAGTTTTTGGATGAAAGGAACCGTTATAAGTATTTCCTTTTCTTTTTCCTTTTTTTCTTTTTCTTTTCTCAATCCCATATTTTTCTTTTCTTTTTAAAGGTCCCTTATTTCTAATTTTGATATTTGTTACCATCTTAGATCCATATTAATGTACTTGACCTCAAAACGCTTTTTATAGAAAAAAGGTTCCAAGGAAGTAATAAATATTTTAGGCTCAAATGGGGCAACTAATAGATAATAATATTTTCAAAAATAGGGGTTTCAAGAATGCCTAAATTTTCCTTTATCATTCTAAGGTATAGAATTCAAACACTATTTTGTTAAGGTCATAAGCCAAGTTCTAGAATACTAAGAAAAAGGAGACAATCCCTCAATAGAGAATAAATAAGTGTTTTAAGTGTATACCCTTTTAAAAAGGCTTAAAAGATCACCAAGGCAATATTTAAGTCAAAAAAATATAACAAAAATTTTCATCATTTGTTTGGTAAACATAAAATCACCCTATAGAGCTTAGGAATTCTAGAGATACTCTTTCGTAGGTTGGTTCAAAGAGAGTTATAAAATTATCCCAACCTACTCTAGTAACCAGTGTGAAAGTATCATCAAGAATTCCTACAGCTTGTAAAGTCAGCACAAAAGAATTTAGAGGACCCTATCTCCTTTTATTTTAAAATATTCAATCGCATTTGTTACTCTTACAAAGAGCATTCTATACTATCAATATCAAAAAGGGGTTGCACAACGTTACCTTGGGTCTTCTTGCATTTTGAAGAAGTTTGAGAGGAAAAGCTTGCTTTTTCTTTTCCCTTGTTTACCTTGGGAGCCATTGTTGAATTGTGGAGTACTTTGAGGAAGGTGGAAAACAACCTAAAAATTGAGAGAATCAAGAACAACTACTCATAAAAATCAATTTTTAGGGATAGAGATTTTGAGAATTTGGGCAATGAAACAAGGTTTTATAGAGCAAAAGAGATTGGGAATGGTTATATAGGGTGAGAATAGAGGTATGAGGTTGAGAGATATGAGGAAGATGAAGTGAAGATGGGGGGTACCCTTTCTATTTATAAAAAATGTCCCCCTGGACAAACCATGGTCATGGTATGGTGCCTTCCACGACCAAGTCATGGTTCATTTTGTTTCTCCTATTTTTTTAGTTGAATTTGAATTTTAAAATTCAAATTTTCCCTCCAAAGATTCAAAGTTTAAATTTTCCCTTTAATTTTCAAAAATCAAAATTCAAACTTTCTCTCTTAAAATTCAAAATTCAAAATTCAAAATTTAAATTTTGAAATTCAGATTTTGAAATTTGAATTTCCCTCCAAAAAATTTCAATTTTTTTTAGTTGCCACCCAAACTAGTTCCTTGAAAACTCCATTGCCCTTCTTTTCAAGCCTTCTCCACTTCACCGAGTAAAATGTCTCTTAGTTTAAAAAATATTTTTGATTTTTATATGTGGGGTTGTCTCCCCATAAACGTTAAGTTTACAGTCTTAAGCTAGACCTTACTCAGGCTTTTTCTTGTTAACCAGGTTCTTTGACCTCCTGGTTCATCTTCTTTAAGGCATCTTTTGGATGAGGATATAGTTTCCTTTTTTCTCCTTTTAAATCTCTCTTGAGTTTCATTTTGGCCTTTTTTCACTCTTCAAGTAAGAGTTCCTCATCACCCTGTTCTGGTGAATTTTACCTACAAAATCAGTACAGGGGAGCACAACTGAATTTTGTGGATCACGAGATGAGCTTGTTAGAGCGTCATCTTTCACCACTGGGTTAGAATTATCAAAGTCCAAGGAATTTATCGTAACCATAAGATTTCCATATACTAGTTCAAGATTAACCTTAACGGTTTTATTTCCCACATTTAAAAACATATGCCTATTTCTCACATCAATAACACTCCTATAGTGGCAAGAAATGGTCTCCCTAAAATAATAAGGACCTCAGAATCATCATCAATATCCAAAACAATAAAGTCAATAGGCATGATTAAATCTCCAATTTTTATAGGAACATCTTCAATTTTACCTATAGGAAGTTTTATAGATCTATCAGCAAATTATAAAGTCATCCTAACAGGTTTCAGAGCACCTATATTAAGTTTCTTAAAAACAGAATAAGGCATTATGTTGCAACATGCTCCTAATCAAAGAGATATTTACTAAAATTCACACCTCATATCATGTAGTTAACTGAAAAACTGCCTGGACCCTGAAGCTTAGGGGGCAATTTATTTTTTTCAGATTTTCCCTCATCAGTAAGTGCAACATTTTCAACAATTTCAGTTTTTCCCGTAGCAGATAAGATTTCCTTAATAAAATTTTTAAAGCTACGCATGTGTTGTAATGTATCCTGAAAAGGAGTATCACAATAAAATTTCTTAATGTAATCAATAAACTTACTGAATTGCTGGTCTAATTTTGCTCTGGCCAACTTTTGAGGGAATGGAATTAGAGTTTGGTATGGCCTTTCTTCTTCTTCTTCTTCTTTCTTTTCTTCTTTTAAGTTGGACACAATGTTCATCTAACTTTTCTTCCACGGTTTCTTTAACAGATACAGGCAGTGATTCTTGAGGAACTTTTTCTTTTTTCTCTTTAATTGCCAATATGTGACATCTAGGTTCCTTCTCTGGTTTTCCTAGAAAAGTACCCATAACTCTAGAAGCTTGAGAGGCTTTCTAGGCTATTTAAGTTTCTAACATTTTGCTATGGATAACTATAGCATCCATCTTGGTTGTCAAATGTTTGATTGCCTCAATGAACTCCTCATTCTGTTTCATCTGGTTGCAAATAAAGGTTTCCATAAGGGACACTAGTCTTGATTTTTGAGGCATATATGGAACTTATGGAGTGTATTGTCCTTAGGAAGGCCTAAAGTTACTTTGCCCAACTTGGTTGTATGGTCCTTTGTGGAATCTAGGTGGACTCCTAAAATTGCACTTACCATAACTGTTCTAAAAATTCTTTAGAGCATCCACATGTTGTACATCTGTCTCTTGATTTTATGGGAGTCCTAATTGGCATACACTAGCCATATGTCCTATATTACAACAAAGCTCACAAACAATGTTAGTAGCACCTATTCCAAGTTTATCAAATTTAATAGAAAATGCTTCAACTTTAGCGGCTAATAAAGATATGACATCTATATAGTACTTACCTGGAGCTTTAGGAGGCATATTTCTATCAGAGGACCACTAATAAGAATTCTGAGCAACCTCCTCAATCAAATTATATCCTTCCTCCATGTTCTTACTCATGAAGGCACCACTAGTTGCGGCATCCAAAGTAACTCTATGGCTAATAGTAAATCCATTATAGAACATGTGGACCGTAAGCCATCTTTATATCCCATGGTGGAGACACTCTCTGAAGACCATAAAGGATTTTGATAATGACAAAGACTAAATGCCAAAGATCAAGCATGAAGATACAAGACCAAGGCAGAATCATAGTAAGACTCTATTAAAGAAAAATATGGCCATTAAAAATAATAATAATCAATGATTTAAAATTTTACCAAAATCTGAATTTTTAATGATCGTAATCGATTACCTCACTAGAGTAATCGATTACCAAGTCTGAAGAACTTTTGAAATTCAAAATAAAAGGTTTTCAGCTAATCAATTTCAAAACTAACCCAAGTAATCGATTACAACACAAGTGTAATCGATTACCATGCTTGAAGAGCTTTAAAATTCAAAGGTTTCAGCAAAACGTTTTAAAAACTGAACCACGTAATCGATTACGATATTATGGTAATCGATTACATGCTAACGGTTACCTTAAAAATGAAGTTTTAAATGAACGTAATCGATTACACACTTATGGTAATCGATTACCATCAATTCAGAAGTGCTGAAACTCTGCACCTTCTCACGAAAAGGTTTGATGAAATCCTATAACTTTTCATAAATTATTATTTAATCCAAGAGGTACCTTTTTGATTATTTTATTCATTAAATTCACACCTCTTGAAGACCTTTCTAACCCTATAAATAGGGATACTCATCATTTGCAAAAACACATCAATTCTTCCAATTCACTCTTAAGACTAATAAAGGCCATATTCTTCTAAGTAGAGTTTCTACTTATTATTGATCTTCAAGTTGTTCATATGCTCTAAATAGAGAGTATTTCTTTGTTCACTTTACTAAAAGTGTGAGAAACTTGTTTGCTTGGGAAGGTTTCCCAAAGTATTGTATACAAGAGTAGTGAGACTCTTGGTGTGTCAAGATACTTCACACAAAGGTAAGGTTGTGCCAAGGTGTGAAAGTACTGGTGTACTATTTTGAACAATAGTGGAATCCTCAAGGGTGACTTGAGAAGACTGGACGTAGGCAGTGGTTGGCCGAACCAGTATAAATACTGTTTGCAAATCTCTTAACTCTACACTTTGTCTTTTATTCTATATAATCTGTTGTGCACTGTCATATTCTTTTACATTTAATTACAATAAAATTAAGAGTTGAGAAAAGTGTGATTAGAAATCTTAAAATTATCATAACTCAATTCACCCCCCCTCTCGAGTTATAGGAGGCCACTAGACTAACACTCTCTAAGAAGTTCTTTGTATCGCTCTCAGGCATCATATAACGTTTCATCATCTTTCTGTACGAAAGAGATGATTTGCTTCCTCAACTGATCCATTTTACTTCTCAAGTAGTACTTGTTAAGAAAGGCAGTAGAAAGTTCAGTCTAGGTGGAGATGGACCCTTCAGGAAAGGAATAGAGCCAAGCATGTGTTTTGTCCCTCAAATAGAAAAGGAAAAGTCTTAGTCTTATTGCGTCACTTGAAGCTCCGTTTACCTTAAGTGTGTTGCAATACTCCAAAAACACCTATAAGTGCAGGTTGGAGTTTTCAGAAGGTAGTCCCCCAAACTGATTTTGTTGTGGGGTGTTTTGTCACCTTTAGGCTTATCCTTCTCCTTTTCCACACATAGTGAAGAAGCTGGTTGTGACGTCCCGTGTAATTTTCCGAATAAATTTTTTTCGCTTTTTCGAAAGATCGTTTTAAAATTCATAAATTAAAATCAGAGTTCACATAAAGGTCGATAATAGCGGAATATTATTATGCATACTAGTCGTGAATAATAAAATTCAAGGAATAATTACATAGCGGAAACGGTTTTAAAAATAACGGTACATAACACGTTGTATTTATTACAAATCATAAAATTTGAATAAATTAGAAATCCAAGCAATAATTCACATAGACATCCATCATGGCATCACTCTGCATTCTGCGTGTCATTCACTGTAAAAATTAATGTAAGAGTGAGACAGAATATAGAATAAATATAAAATAGATAAAATTGCACAGACACAATCAACAACTCATAATGGTATGATGAATATGCCAAACAAGTCTATTTAATAGATCTTTAATTAGTCAAATGATGTCATGCTGGATCCATTTGGTTTTGGTGGGAATACTGCAGTAAAAAGTCTCATAGAGTCACCAGTAGGAATTAACATAACCATGAATCCCTACACTTTCATGGCCCTCGCTTTCAAGTACACACATAGGAATTAGCATAACCATGAATCCCTACATCTTCATGGCCCTCGCTTTCAAATACACAAATAGGAATTAGCATAACCATGAATCCCTACATCTTCATGGTCCTCGCTTTTAAATACACAAATAGGAATTAGCATAACCATGAATCCCTACATCTTCATGGCTCCTGCACAAATAAGTATACCAGTAGGAATTTGCACAACCATGGATCCCTACACTTCCATGGTTCTTGTGAAAATAGGGCTTAAACTCATCATAGAGTAACCCCCCACCAGAGTAGGCAATCATGGAACCCCTAAATTCCATGGTGCGTCCAATGCTTATGATGCATGAATGCCTTTAATTTTCTTTATCATTTAACATACCATGATATCCACATTTCCAAAACCTCTTGGATAATACAAGTCCTCAAGGGACACAATACACATAATAATTCACAAAATCATGGATTTATTGTTTCAACCACACATATTAATAACCACAAGGCATTCATGTACATCTATATTAATTATGTCATTCATAATTATTCACCATCATAATATACAGACTGTGTAATACTTCATCAACATTTATAATAACTCATAATCACTCAAGAATTCAATAATAAATCATTACTCTTAGAGAAAACATCATTTATATCCAATATAACCATTATAAGCAAATTTCAGCATTTCCAAACAGTGACATACATTAGTAAAACAGTCATAATACGAGCAAATCAACTCCTTTTTAGGTGATTCCACTTTCTATAGTTCAATAACATAATAGTCTACAACTTTCATGAAGAACACAGTTTCAAATTCCGAACAGAAATATTACTTATTCACGAAATACCACACTGCCTCAAGGTGAGTTTTTCAAAACGTACATATGTTAGTAATTTCAGTGTTTCTGGAGTTACAAAAATGATTTTTGTATGAAACCAGTTCTAAATTGATCTTAACACAAATATCTACAATTTTCATGAAGATCATAAATTCAAATTCTAAGCAGAAATACCATTTATCCACAAAATACAACACTGCCTCCAGGTGAGTTTTCAAAACGTACATATATTAGTATTTTCAACGTTTTTAGAGCTAAACAAATGATTTTAACATGAAACCAGTTCTAAAATACTCTTAACATAGTTATCTACAACTTTCATGAAGACACCAACAACTAATTCATACCACAAAATTCCCAGTATTGAAAACAAGATTCGGATTTCATAGTTAACAGATTTGCATCATGAACATACTTCTGTATTTTAAGCATAACTAGAGCTACAAGCATCTTTTTAACTTGAAACCACTTTCTATAAATCCCTAATATGTATATCTACAACTTTCGTGAAGACATCAAAGGCTTATTATGCATGTACAATCCCCAGAATATCAAAATATGCATAGAACATAGCTTAAACATTTCACTCGGTCATGCTGTAGTATTTTGGCTATAACTTTTGCTATACATATCCAAATCAGTTGAATAAGGTATCAAAATTCACATAACAAAAAGATCTACATCTTTCATGAAGGAGTCAGAATCAAAATCACACGTTTTCAACCTCAAAACTGAACAACAAGATACGAAAATAAAACTGGATTCCTAGGACAGCATACAATTCTACCCATTTCATAATTATTCACAACCCTATCCCCTCTTACTTGGTTTGAAGACTTTTAGCTGACTGGAAAAGAGGTCCCCTGGCTGTCCTGGTTCAGATCGAAGGTGTGTTAATGGAGAAGAATAATTGGGAGTTTCAGAATCAGTGTATGTTTAATAATGCAAAGGCAAGTGGGGAGACAAGCTTTCCCGTGATTGCAATTTAGTGGGCTGTTAGGTGTGTTTGATTGTGGAAATAATGGAAGTTTAGATAAGAAATGAGCTGTAACATTGTCCATTTCTGGCCGTCCTACATACTAGAGCAATTAGTGGGTTCAATTGCATTAAAAAAATGCCTAAAAGACAAGAAAAAGGTCAAAAGTTACTTCTGCACTTCAAAACCGACTGGACTACCACTTCCAAGTCCGGTTGAGGAGAACTTAGCAGTCCCTCAATTTCTTCTTGGGCGGATTTCACCCGGTCTTGTACATCTGTCCAAAGTCATCCGATCTTCTTCTTTGAAGTCTTGACGTCGTCCTAACTTTGGTGATCAGAACAGATCAGAAGTGGTCTGAGTGGAGTTAGAAGGTGTTCGTTGTTGGAGATTTTGAAGAGGGCGGCATTGAGTATATGGGGCGGTGTAGGGTGTGAGGGCGGTGTTGATTATAAAGGGCGGTGTTGATTATGAAGGGCGGTGTTGATACATCTTAGTGTATAAGTAATTCCTAAGAAATGCCCATGCTCAAAAAGATGTTCACGTTACTCCGCCAAGGCATTTGACCTCGTCAATGCCTATCACTCCGCCAAGGCATGACACCCCGCCTAGGCTTATTACTCCGTCAAAACGTGTGACTCCGCCTAATCTTATTACTCTGCCAAGGCATGAGACCCCGTCTATGCTTATTACTCCATCAAAACGTGTGACTCCGCCTAATCTTATTACTCCGCTAAGGCATGAGACCCCGTCTAGGCTTATTACTCTTAAAACGTGTGACCCCGTTTAAGCTCATTACTCCGCCAAGGTACGTGACTCCGCCTAAGCTTTACTCCATCAAGGTACATGACTCCGCCTAAGTTTTACTCCGCCAAGGTACGTGACTCCGCCTAAGTTTTACTCCGCCAATGTACGTGACTCCGCCTAAGTTTTACTCCGCCAATGTACGTGACTCCGCCTAAGTTTTACTCCGCCAATGTACGTGACTCCGCCTAAGTTTTACTCCGCCAATGTACATGACTCCGCCTAAGTTTTACTCCGCCAATGTACGTGACTCTGGAGTGAATCCTTTAAAGAACTTGACTCGGAATTTGAGTCTTATCTATGAGAATCTATGAAATTTCTAAATTTCATCAAAAATAAAATTTTTTGAAGTATAACAAACCATTTATAAAGTGTTCTATTCATTGTTTAACACATATATAGACCTTCCATGCTTTATAAATTACATAATAGAGCTATTATTAAAAGCAGGATGTTACACTGGTGGCTTGTTCCTAGCCGTCGTAGCCTCAAGATGAATCTGTTTACCTATATATTTTGATGCCTTGAGTTGTAAAGCTTCGATCACTATATGTAGTTGAATGGCTTCCGTCAGATCTAGAACTATAGCAGCTTCCTTGTAGAACATTTTCAAGAAGTTCTTCAAAGACTCTATCTCACCTTTCTTGATCTGAGCAAGGGTAAAAGATGTTTTGGGTACATCCCTAGAGATCACAAAGTGCTCCTAAAAGCCTCAACTATCTTCTACTAGGAGTCTATAGATCTGAGGGAAGCCCTTTGAACCAACTTAGGGCTTCTCGTGTCAATGTGCGCGGGAACATAGGACACATGACATCAGCCTCAGCTCCAAGAAACATAGCCTCATATATGTAAGCATCAAGGTGCTTGCATGGATCTGTCTCTCCTAAATATTTACCGATAGAGAGATATTGGGTAGTCTGAAGGTGTCGTGGAATAGGGACACTCATGACCCTCATTGAAAAATGGATGCTTAACTTATACCCCGAGAAGGGGTTCCAGAGAAATACTCTTTCTTCTAGGGTTCTGCTGCTCTACTTATGACTGAGCTTGTTGCTCCTTATCATACGTAACAATCTTTGAGTAGTGAGGTGTATGAGACACCTCAGGCTTCGACACCTTAGGTTAGTGAAGTCCAAGGGGACTCACCCTATTTGCGGGCATTGAATGCTCATGCCTGAGCTTAACAAGCTTTTCTCTAAGCTGCTTGATGAGTTCATCCCTGGGATCAGGAGTCACTACAGGCACAAATTGTTTGGCAGACGTACTTATATTATCAAAAGCCAAATGCCTTGGCTCTAAGTACGTGAGATCCTCAACGTGTCCACCGGGAACTCTTTCCTCTATGATGACTTAACTTTTTCTACGAATGAAGGACTAAAAGTTTACAGGTTCCACTAAGCATGCTAATGAACTGGTCATGGCTAGGGTGTAAAGGCCGACCTGGAGACTAGTCCTCAAAGTACTTTATTTTCTCATATTTTACACAGTCTAGCGGGGATCTGGTATTATAACCTATATTCTAGTGGGAAATAAAGGTCTTGAAGTGATTTCTCATACCAAAAGTACCAGCCTTACGTGTTGTGAGGTGAAAAAAGATGTCACCTATAAGGACACTTTGACGCTCAAGTCAGTGAATATTTAAGGAGAATATCATAGCTCAAGCGTAAGTTCAAGTGAGAATGTTCTACCTTTCATTGTTGGTATGTGAGTATTTATACCTAGGGTAACGAAAGAGTCATTTCGAGTAGGTGGGTTTACTGTACAAGGTGTCAACGTGATTCTGATCACTTACAGAAAGGTTGACACGCAACACTGACCCTACCTACCAACTGTACCTTTCCATCAGTCATTTTGCAAGTTGCTTGCTCAACATGCAATTGTATAAGTCAACTCTGACTATCTGGTGTTGAGAGAATAGCTCACACTAGGATCATGTCATGAGTCTTATATGTGGTGTTTAGGGTTCAAAGCTAAGCTTATATGGACTAGGAAGAGACTTGGTATGTCTTTAATAATGATTTGGAATTATGAAGCTTTATGAAGCATCCAATTCTGACTAGGTCAAATCCAAATCGGATAAATGTTTATATTAAGATACTCAAAGGAAGGCAACAGTTATCATTTCTACAATCTATCTAAGAACAAAATGTTAGTTGCTCATAATTCTATGTTACGAGAATGCATCTCTAAAAGAATTAGTGGCAGGATAGTAGAACTTGAAAAAATCTAAATACCACAAGGTATTCAAAAGTCAACAAAAGAGTTAGAGCAAAAATCAAAGTGTTATGACATTATTAGCTCCGATAGCACAAGACTTACATAAAATCAAATAGGATATGTCACCAAACCTTAAAGATATGGATATCTTGTGAACCAAAAAGGAGACATCTTGCTAAATAAGCATGGTTCTTATGGAAAGGCTATTGCATGTTCAGAATCCAAGACATAGCGTGAGACCATGGGATCTAAAATGGACTTCATGAACAGTAACAAGGTATGGACCTTGGTTTACGTATCTAAAAGGGTAAAATCTGTAGCATACAAGTGAGTTTTCAAAAAGAAAATAAAACATGGATGGTATGTAAATACCTTTAAAGAAAGATTGACAAATTATTAATTAGCTTAAATCTATTTAGATCTTTCTTGCTATTGTAGTATTTCACTATTATAAGATATGGTAGATAAATGACAAGATGTAAACCCCCTTGAGGATGTGTATATGACACAACCTAAAGGATGCCTGAAACATCTAGGAAGGTGTATATATATATATATATATATATATATATGAACTGCATATGTTCTATTTATGAACTAAAGCAAGCTTTTAGAAGTTGGAATCTTCATTAAAGAATGAAGATGAATCTTATGATTACAAAAAGGTTAGTAACTACACAACCGTAGTTCTAGTATTGTATGCGAAAGATATACTTCTAACTAGAAATAACATTCTCATCCTATAGTCAAGAACACTCTTAAGCACTTGAGAAGAACTAATGATGTAATCTTGAGGAATGGAAGATGAGCCCATTGAAAAAGTTACACCAATCCTTAGCTCCTAAATGATTATAATTGCTTGAGATTACAATCAAAATATATACATCTTTGATAAAATGGTAGCGTTGTATGCTTGAAAAGTTAAATGCAAGAAATAGTCGTTAATTCTACTACAAAAATCTAAGTATCTTGTTGTGTTAAATTACAAAGGAGGCATATAATGGTAATTACAAAAATAGTGTTATATTTTTATTTAATGTAATTCATAAGATTATAGTTATAATATCGCATTTTGTTATAGAGAAGCATACACATTAAAATTGATTTCTAATATTGGTTTCTCATAAAATTTTGTATAAGTTTTGGAGTATGTTTTACAAAAACAAAAATTATAATTGTGTTTAGGCATGTTTCGATCAAGTTAACTACTAATTAACTATCTAATACATGTGGGGTTAGATCGTTACCCACTCATAAAATTAATTGCCTGTTACTAGTAAGTTTTCATGTACTTTTATGAAGAACAAAGAAACGAGTTCCTTACAGAGGTGGAACATAATGTGAAAAAGTAAACAAAGTAGTAAATAAAGTGTGGAAAAATAAAGGTGAGATCACATGCACTTCTTATTGCAACTGATTAAACCAAAGGTAATCATTGTCAAGTTAGATAATAGGGGTCTTACTGGTGGTTTTAAGAATAGTTGTGTTTAACCTTGCAAAGATCTAAAAAATTACCTATGTACACACAAACATAAACATAACTACTTGGGTTGATGTGGCATCACACTTTCAGCCACTACTTTTAATGGAAAGTGTCTTATTGCCATTCTTTATTTTTAAATGAACTTGACCTAACCTACGAACTTTGTTATGTATAAGTGGACTTTGTATCATGACTCGATCTCTCATTGGACATAGTTTTCCTGGTATCTCTATCACCTTTGGATGAACCTTAATGTCTTGAACTCAAGTAGTCCCTTGCTTGAGTCAAGTTCTCTTCTCACTTACTCGACTCATCCTTGATGTGCTTGACTTTCTCAAAGTCCTTACGCTATCAATCTTCTGATGCCTAATCGTGTGTATGATCAAAATGTAGTCGTTCCCCTGTGTCTTAGAAGTTATTTTGACACGACTTTACTATACTTAGCCAATTTTTAAACTGCTCTTTATAGATGCCTCCATAAAAGATAAGTCTTGAAAGCAAACAAAAAGACTTGTTTTTTTCTTTCCATTTTATTTATTTGAAAACCATTTCCTTTAACTTGCATTTTGGAGGGAGACCTTCACACTAACATGGTAAGGACTTCCTGCCTACCTTTAACACATGTTTACTAAACTCTTTAGGGTTTTGGGTAACCATGCAATCATGATGACCTATATATCACTGTTGTTTATCTATTAAAGTAGGAGTTATCAAGTAATGAGTGATTTGAGCTACATGCTCTAGCTTTTTAGCTCTTTAACTCAAGCTCCTTCTCAATTATCCTTATAAATAACATATTCTTGTCTTTACTCTTTTCTTCTTCCTTGCACCATTATTCTTCCATTCCAATTTCGTAACTCTTCCATTTTTTCTACTTTAAACCATGTCGGATTAACAAGAGCAACTTTAACCTTTGACCAAATTAAGCAACTATTGACGCTTAATTTGAGCAAGGTTGGATTGCACCATCAAAGTCTTCCACTAAAAACATGGAGCATCTTCAGTTAGCCCTTTCTTTAGTTAGTTGTACGCCAAGAAGAATCAGGCCTTGGTGTTTGATCCCTAAGAGCATCAAGCCACTTAAGCTTTGCTTTAGTCTTAGGTACTTATCCTTTTCCATATTAAGGGTAAGCAATATGCTTTCTTAGAGCCTAAAAGATGTTAACCTTTTTAGTGTAGAACTTGCAATCTTTGAGAAAATCCTACCTTTCTCATAATAGCTCAATTTAAGGGTCTTATTTGCTCAACCTAATTGAATCTTTAAGTCAGGTTCGTTTTCCTTATCGTAGTCCTTTAAACCCTGGTCGATCAAGTTTAAGCCATAAAAGCTAAAACTTGGAAGGCTCTAGGTATTTAGGACCTCATTCAATTAAGTAAGCATACTATCATAGTTCATCCCTACTTAATGGTCCATTCCTTTTTTGGAACAAGTTGATTATTACCTTGCACACTCATTAAGGTATGATCATCATTACCTTGTTTGAAGTGGATGCTATTATGATCTTTAATAAAATGGTTAACCCATCCAACAGGCGGGCTTAAGCCTAGCCATCTTGATATAGTCTTTAACTGGTTAAGGATGACCTACCAAGTTTTATGCTTGCAAAACAACCTACATCATGGGCATGTTTCCGATGAGGAACATATAGCTTATTTTAGTCTTGTGATTTTCTGATTTCATAATTTACCCAAGGTCATTTTAGATACTAAGTTTTTGCTACCTATCACTTAACTTCTTCATGGGGGGTTCCCCTCTAGCTATGTTACTCTTAGCCAATTTGTACGAGTCCCCTAGGGACATAGTTGACTATTTTTCATTCGAGCAAATCTTCTTCATGGAATCCATATTTTTTACTACAAAACTTGGGGTTGGTTAGGTGATGGGAACAAGGGGTCCAACATACAACATAAAAGAATAGGTTAGGGTGGTAATGAGAGCAGTGGTATAAACAAAGAATGGTGGGTTGGAAAGGAAAGAATTCTTATATCCATACCACTTACCAAAAAATTTGGTGTCGCCAGATAAAAACTCAGATCCATCAATGGACTAAAAGATTATGGGACCATTAAAAACACACTCAATGATTTGCAACCCTATTTCACCTGCATGACTAGTACTTGTATACTCAACCTACGCAAGGACCACGAAATAAAATCAACGACTTCTAAAATAAGAACCACAACACAACTAGATAATGGCGCAACTTTATACGGACTCACAACTTCGAAGGCCCAAAAGTTGTACGTTTTGATGGTACCATGGCCAGCTTGCTAGTCCATGTTCCTTTCAATCCTATCGCATTTAATGTGCACAGATCCAGGAGTAACCACCAACCAATTTTGCATGAAATCCAAGAATAATTTAGTGAATCTCCCACTCTCCATTTTTATAATCTGTTTTTTGGCCCAATGATATCTTCAAGAACATACTACACGGCATAAATGAGATAGCGAACTCTTCGGCTAGCTAAGTCACTCGACTTGGACCATCTAATAAATAACCACGATTAAAATTAAATGTTACCAATTTTTCTAGTTCAAACAAGAGGGAGGGGAGCTGTCACTAGCAAAAATTGGTACACAAGATTATTCCTCATTGTCAAAAACAGACAGAGCAACAGCCAAATAGGCTCAAGGTTTTTGGATTTTGCTTTTATGGAAGAACAAAAACGTGGCGCCATGTTACTCTTGTCTTGCAAAAATGCTACAGTAGACAAAAACATGCAGGCTCTAAGGTCGCACAACCATCTTTTCAGTATGATGACTTGTTATAGACCAATCAACACCTCTCAAATTCTCTCACGACCAGCCAAACTATTAGGTCAGCATCAGTCATGTAAAAATCCTTGTCATGGTCAAGAAGGGACTGAAATACAAGGTATTGTGTTCCATAACCTTGCCAAACAATCGGTTAATGACATTACATTCACCTCAAGCTAGAATTAGTTGGGATGTTTATGGAATATCATCTTTAAATTTATCTATCATTTTCGGAATTTACATATTAAAACCAAGGAGTTAAGCATACATATTAACTACATTAATCCCTTTTTTGAATATAATGAATATGCTAACATTGAGTCTAAACTATAAAATTAATCTATAATTTTTTAGACGGATAAATTCTACTAAATTAAGACAATCATTATCATCCATACACAATGTCACCTACAAATAAAGTGTTATTAATGTGTAAGGTGTACTTTTTAGACGTTAGACCTGAATTATTTGTTTTTATCTTATTAATTTAAACATCACTCACCCCTTTTATCCTTTAAAGGCTTTTTACAGGTGAATTATGCAGAAGACATGTTAACAAATACATACCTAACAATTAGACATCGGACCAGGACACAATCGGTATCCTCTCATCCAAATTCTTTAAGTATAACCAGATTTAGTTTCCTAATAGTAATTATTTTCTGGACTGAAATTGTAGTTTTTTCATTAAAATCGTTATATTCAGTTACTACTATGCTGACTCATTTGTTAGTATGCTATCCGTTGTTAATTGCTATGTCACATAATAGTTAATAAAAGCAAAACGCATGAGCCACGCTATGGTGCTACACATCTTACTATACTACTGGATCTTTATTTTCTGTCCGTTAGCAATATCCCTTGAAGAACTCCTCGACTATATTTTTAACGATACGCGTAGATTCTGAAATCATCCTTTAAATAATCCTGTCCATGTAACTGATGATGATTTAAGTAATATATATTTAATTCTAAAAATATTGAGTTTGAATTTTATATATAAAAAAATTCTTAATAGAAGAGTTACCCTATTTATAATTTAGTTTAGTTCAACTTATTTAATAAAAATAAAAATTTAAAACTTCTTAAAAAATCTATTTAATTAAATAGATTACACTTCACATCTTAAAAAATACTATTTAATTTTTTTAGTATGATATATATATATATATATATATATAAGTCTACAAATAGATTTTTATTAAACATATTATAATTTATAATTAGAAAATGCTAACAAGTACCTTAACAAACTGGTTAACAAAAGTTAAAAATTGTCATCTAAAAGTATCATTAAACCATGGCCAAGCCACCACCCTCCTAAGTCGAGTTTCACCTTTTCTTTTGAAGCTACGAGGTTGTGTCGTTTGTTGTCAACAAGAGTTCAAGACCGAAACCAGAGTAAGTTGACCATCCCTTTTCTTTTTCTCTACCTCATGACTAAGCTCCACTCTAGGTAACAGGGATTTTTTCATGATCTTATGGGTTCTTACATGTTTATCGAGGTTACAGCGTCGTTACCTTTAAAACCTTCACTTGTTTTTGGTTTAAGCGTAATAAAGATGAACTTTTCTTCATGGATCTAAGGTTTAATGCTTGATGTTTTAATTATGTTTGGAAAATGAAAAAAAGAACAAAAATTTTGGACCCACAAGAAAAATCAATTTTTACAACAATCAGAGCCTAAAGTCGTACATGCATGAATCTTGCTTTTTTTCTTAAAATTTTGTGTTATGGGCTGTGTTAGATCTGGTTCTGAGTTAGGAAATGCATATATTAGTTGTTTGAAATATTAATTTAATTGATCTAGAAGTTTGATGAAGATGCATGCAAAAAGCCTTAGTAAAATTGTAAATTTTTGACATGAAAATGCTTGATCCTTGAGAATGGTTTTAGATCCAAATGTTGAGTTATTACCATGTCTTACATGCTGGAAATAATGTTTTGATGATGCCCATTTGAATTCTTAGTTGTTGTGTGAACGATATATATTGTTACCATGCCAAAATGTCAAAAAGTCATCATTTCAACTAGATTTTATACCTCCCGCGATTTGTGTTATTTTGGGTACACTAGTTCAAAAAATGGCTACGAGGACAGAATATGAGCACGGTCCTGGGAAAACCGTGTTTGAAAATGACACGGTGATATTTTTGTAATTATGAGGAAGTTTTATGAACATGGTTCTCACGTAAACCGTGTTCGCAAACTCTATTATGACAAGGTACTTTATATTTTATTTTTTAAATTTTTAAAATACACCTACAAACATGGGTGAGCTGGAAACCATGTTTATAGTTGTCCATAAACACGTCTTTATTAGAACCGTGCTTAAATGTCTATCCCACGCACAATTTTTAAAGTGAATACTTAAAATCAGTTTTCACAGAGGGTTTAGGTCTTATTCTACAATTTCATCGCTTCATCTTCTTCCTCTTCTCTCCACTACGCACGCTGACCATTGGAGTATATAAATGTCTTCTTCTTCTCTCTACTACGCAAATGTACCCACGAATGTCGCCTTCTTCTCTCAATTACGCAAACGGATCGTTGCTCGTCTTCTTCCCCGCGTGCGCAACCAGGTTCTTCCTAAAACCCCATTTTCCTCTTATGGTTATGCAATGTTGGTTAGGAATTTGTTGGGTTAATACAATGTTGTTGAACACAGTTTGTGAATGTTAGGCTTAGGTAGTATTAGGAAAATAAGAATGTTGTTAGCTATAGATTAAGAATGCTTAGGTATTAATTGTTAAAATTATTTTGCATTCTATATCTCTGTTTATTAATTTAGGCAATTTAAATTGATATTAAAGTAAAAAAATTGATATTTTCAACTAAATAAATACATAAACATTAGTATTATTCCTTGTATTAGTAAAAAAATTAAATACACAAAAAATTGATATTTTCAACTAAATAAAAAGTTACTTATATTAAAGTAAAATAATACATTGTATTAAACATGAACATTGTATCAAAATTACACAAGCCTAACAAAGGATAATTAAAATTATAAATTAAGGGTAGATATGTGTATAAATTGTTGATTAGGCAATTTAAAATTTTAATTACATAATAAATTAACCCCATAATTATTTTAGTTTTATAATTTTAAATAATTTTATTATAACAATAATAACTAGTTTTGTTTATTATACAACACCCAAAAAAAACACCATATGTTAAATCTAAGCACCCCAAGACTATGTACCTTGCGTTGTATCATAGAGAGTAAGAGTTTATTAAATAATTACTGTGTGTTGTTACTTTAATCATCTTGCGTTGCTACTAATCAATGTTCATTGCAGCCTTCACTGACAGCTAGTGGTTATTTGCCCAAAGAATGGCATTGCTGCTTGCTTCTATTCCTTGCATGGGAGTCCTGTTTAGAGTTCATGAAAATAGCCGAGGCGTAAGCTGATTTAAAAAATTAAACAACTTTACATATTCGATTAGGTCGTTATGTTAACTCAATGGGTGTTTTATTCTCACACAAGGCTATAGCTAGATACAGTCGACTACAAGGAAGGGTGAGCAGGAGAAAATTGCAATGGGTCTACCCAAAAGTAAGTACTTTAATAAACAAGCGTTAATTTTTAAGTTCCCTCAACTAGTAACAATAATAATAACCAATTGTGAATTCAATGTGTGGTACTTTGTAGTCTTATTTACAGTAGGGCAGCTTTGAGTATGGGTATTTCGTCATGAAGACGGTGCTCACTATTGTCTAATCCGGTATAATAAACGGATGGAAAAATATAAGTTTTCACTGTCTACATTCTCTAATTTGGTTTTCACATAATACCTAACAATTTGTTGTTTACTACTACTGCTAATGATTGTGTCTTCTTTGCAACACTTCTAAGACTCCTTAAAATTCCCTTTCAACTACGTTGAAGAAATCAAAAACCATTGGGCCATCAGCTTTGTTCAAGTCAAGGAAGGACTTCTATAGCATTTTTTGTCATTCATTGTTAGTGTGTAGAGTGTATATCTATTAGTGTAGCTTTAGGATTATCGTTTTGTATTATGTACCATATTTTTCGTTTATATGGTTTTATTGAAATCTATACATTTTTATTTTTTTTCATTAATTGAGTTGTATATATCTTATTGTGTGCATCGATTGGGCTGTCTGGTTATGAATTCTCTGCTTGCAGGTTTGGGGAATGAATAAAAATAGAACCTAGATTAAAAAAAATGTCACTTTTAAGCGCGGTTATGACCATAACCGTGTTTACAAGTGTTACTTTTAAAGACAGTTATAAAGTACCCATGTTTAAAATTTTGAACTTGTAGACACAATTATTTGTAATCGTGGTTAAAAATGTGAACCTTTAAACACGGTTACAATTAACTGTGTTTAAAAGGGTGTCTATAACCACACTTCAGAACTATGGTAAAAAACCTTATCTATAACCATGATGGAAACAAGCACAGTTGTATAACCGTGCTTAGAACCCCATTATGCACTAGTGGTATGTAAGATTTAAACTAGAACTATGTTGATAGCTTTATGGAGGTCTTGTGAAGGTGCCAAAGTTATGGCAATTTTGTCCTTAGTTGTAAATCCATGAAATTGAAGGACAAAATCTGCATAATTCTGTAGTTCTGGATGCTGGTAATCAATTACCAGAGAGCAAGTCTAAAAATCATGCATATGTTTCTCGTGAGTAATCGACTACAATAATCAATTACCTATAATCGTTTATAATCAATTTCTTGTAATCGATTAAAGAGATTCTGTAATTGATTACCAAGAGACAAAATAAGGTTTTTGATTTTGTATTCGATTCTATAATCTTAAGGTTCATTTGCCAAGGGCATTCTAAATGCAAAAAAATTTCTCTAATTTTATTAGATCATTGGGTAAATTCTAGGAATTTAGATGGGGATGTCATAGAATCTCCAAATTAAAGAGATTAACTTTATGCGCATAAAAATGGTTATAAAAGATTAGGGGTGTCAAAATGGGCTAGGCCCGCGGGCCAGCCCGTTTAGCCCGTTAAAATGGGCCGGGCCGGGCCAATCTCCAGAGCCCGTTTTCCCAAATAAACCCGGCCCGTTTTGGCCCGTTTTTTAACAGGCCAAAATGGGCCGGGCTGGGCTGGCCCGTTGGGGCTGTATTAAAATGTAATTATAATATATATGTAATAATATATGAATACTTAATATATATGTTATTGAATGTTGATGTAAATGATGAAGATGAATTTCTTGCTTTATTTGATGTTAGTTATTTACTATGGACTTTTATTATTTTGGTTTAAAAATATTATAGACTTTATTATTGTGAACTTTATTTGATGTTACTTGTTATGGACTTTTATTATTTAAGTTTTTATTATTATGGACTTTGTGAACCATATTTGATGCTATTTACTATGGACTTTTATTATTTAGGTTTTCATTATTGTGAATTTTATTTGATGTTATTTATTTTAAACTTTATATTATTAGTGTTTGTGTGATTATTTGATTTGGAATTAGAAATGTGAAATTTATTTTTATTTCTAATTTTACTTAAAAATATTTAAAAATAGTTTAAATTAAAAATAAAAAAGAAGCATGTAAAATTTTCTTTAAAAATAGGGTTGGCCCGTTTTGGCCCGTTTTGGCCCGCGGGCCATATAGAATACGGGTCGGGCCAATGTTTTTGGCCCGTTTTACTATTTTGGCCCGGCCCGGCCCATATTTGGACGGGCCTATACAGGGCTTGGCCCGGCCCGGCCCGTAGGCCCGTTTTGACACCTCTATAAAAGATGAACCCTTGAGCATAAGACTTTAAGATGCTTGTGAGGAATGGGCTACATGTCGAGTAACTCGTTTTATGCTATTAAATGTGTGCATAAATTGCAAAGGTGGTGACAATATCGGATTGCAGACTCGCCACCGGATTGTGAAAATGAGCATGTGTTGAGGATGTGTGCACTAAGGACAAGGGAGCGTGTTTTGGGGATAGGCTGATGACTCGTGATTATAATGGAGGAAGCTAAAATTGGGGTTTATTAGGGGACGAACTACTCGACTTCATGGAAAGTCTGGGGAGCATGATCGGGGCGGTTTGCCCAAGAAGGCATAAAAAGTGATGCAACGTTGGGCAAAACCAAGGCCACCCTTATGTGCTTTGACTTGGGCAGCACGTTACCATGACCATGGAGAACTGATACTATTGTGTGTCATTTTTTAGCCTGTGTGGTTGTCAAGACTATGATTTGGATTGTGTGTCCTGTTTGTGTACCTTGATTAGGATCGACAATCTTCAGTCGCTTTCGCATGATTTTGTGATGGATATTGAGTCCACATGCATAAACATCATGAAACATGTTCAATAATGAACGAACCCATGCATTCAACCTTATTTGATTAAATTGATGTCTTGATCGTAATGTTGTGTAATATGTTGTTCTATTAAGTTATCAAAATGTATTAATTGAATGGCTTGTATGCAAATCATTGTTCAGATAACATGTTTAAATGTGTTTGATGTGTGAAAATCCATGTTTGTACATCCTTGATTGCAATGTGTCCCACAAGACGGGAGTGATGAACTCACCCCCTTGCTTGTATTGTTTGTGTTCATGGTGTATGCATTTAGATGTCGAACCCTCATTCAAACGAGGGCAATATCTTAGTTTTCCTTGAAGTGGGGCCATCTCATGAAGTTGGCATTAGGGCACCGTGACAGAAGCATAGTGTATCACTGCTAGGATGCAAACCTTATTTGCGGGACATTGCGGCGAATTAAAAAAAACATGATGCTAGAGAAAGAGAAGAGTAATAATAGTATGCTTAGGAGCCTAGTGGGTTCAGTAGGTGCTCTAAGTTATTTTTTACATTCTCTATTTCATGTATCTTGTAAGGGAGATCGAGTGGGCTCCTATAGATTTAATTGTTGAGCATGGTATATGAAGTTTTATTCTATATTACTACCTCTTATTTAACCACTTAACATGTTTCGTTCTCTAAGTTACTCTCTACACAATCTTTAAAAAAAAATCACTTATTTTTGAAAATAAGTGTCATTGCTTAATTATAAGGCCGAGTCATGTTGGTCGTAAGACTTGTCTGGAATAATTAAGGGTGTTATAACTTTTCTCAACTCGGCTCAACCCACCAACCTATTGAGTGACTCACGAGTTAGTCTACCTTTTAAAAAAATTAAAAATCAAAAAAATAAGGGAATGTGAAAAAATATTTTTAAAATTTTTTAAAAATAAAGTAAAAATTTAAAAAAATACTTTAGGGTTTTATTCTTTTCTTTCTACGTTTTTAATGTTGAGGGTGGGTCTGATGGCATGAGCCCATGATGTTGTGTCAAAAAAAATGAGGTTTTTTTAGTTAAAAAACCTACGAGCGAACCTGGTTCACTACAGGTTTGACCCACTATAAACTAGGTTTTGTGAACTGAGTAAAAAAAAATCCTCACTTTAAATTTGGGTCATTTTTTTCAACCTGGTTCGTTTAAAATCCACCACAAGACATGTTAACCCATGGGTTGGAACCTAAATTGATATTTCTAATAATTTATAATACGTAACATTTGACTTCATAATCAAATATCAAGTTACACCTAGATCTTGATTTATTTTCACATCTAGTCCTGATGTTCTAAATTCCACACAAAATTACCTCACATTTAATTAATCAAATATTTTAGTTCTTTTTTTGTTTTTATTCATTTTTTTTCAGTATCACAAATCCCTTCTAACCAAATCTTAACGCAACAACATTCATAGACAAACCTTGAGATGACTGATTAGATTAAATTAGAACAATCTTATTAATTATATATATATATATATATATATATATATATAACATGTTTGATAACAAACTTTTATTTTCTAAACATTCATTTTTATTATTTTTGGGTTATAAAATGTTTTATCAACCAAAATTTCAAAATGTCAGTTTCCTCTCTTGTACTATTATATTATAAAATGTTTTATCAACCAAAATTTCAAAATGTCAGTTTCTTCTCTTGTACTATTATTTGGAATCTTGGAAAATCCATCAAATTTATAGCCTATGCTAAATTTGTTACTTCTTAAACTTTAAAACTTATTAATATTCAAATTATATTATAAAACAGAAAAAATAAATAGAAAATAATAATTTGAGGGTTTTAAATAGAATAAAATTATTATTATCATGGGAAACAAAATTGAACAATCCATAAAGTAAAAAAAAACTAGGTCGCGTTTAGTTACAGAAAATTATTCTAATTTTTTGGGAAAAGTTTTTTGCTTGTTTTCCAAAATGATAGCTAGAAAAATTTTGAAAACCCGTTTAGATAATGTGACATTATATATATTTCCATTTTTTCAAACATTCTTTAATTCAAATTAATTAAGATATATCTTATATATATATTATTTATGACAATATTGTATAGTATATGCATCATATAAAAATTATGACAAAAATTTAAAGTAATGAGTTTGTGTTTAAATATATTTCAAAATAGTTACAAAGAATAATAAAAATATTATCATGATACATCATAAAAATCATACGAAATATTAAATCTTTAATTTAACAAAGAAATAAAAATATGAATTAATAGATATGATGGAGTTGATCTTTCCACTAATAATTAACTTATAATATAGATAAAGTCTCTACGACCCTTTGTCATTTCTTTTGTTAAGCAGGATTGCAGAAAAACCAATTCAATATTTAAGGATGATAATACTAATTTAAATGAACAGTACAAGTTGTCGTGTTTCTAATTTTCAAAAACTTGTAGCAGTAAAACTTTACGAATTAGTATTAGTCTTGTAATTCAATTATCTCATCTTATAATTCAATTACCTTATCATTCAGTTACCGTCTTTTCTATTTTTTTTACTTTTCTTAAAAAATCTTTTAAAATAATTTTTTGATTCTCTTAAAACATAAAAAATCAGTTTTCTATTTTTTTATAAAAAAATTTAAATAATTTGTAAATAAACAGTTTTTAATTTTTTTTAATTTTTCTAAGAATAATTTTCTATTTTTCTAAGAAAACTTATGGACTAAAAGCAACATTAATTTGCCGAATGAAAACTTAAAAGGATCAAAATTGCATATTGTCCAAACTAGAGGATACAATTAAGTCATTTTTTTATAATGTCAGAAATTAACAAAAGATTTTAAAAATTTCAAGAACCAAGATACCCCACACATACAATCTAAATAACTAATTTAAGAGTTCTCTCCTAATGATACATAGCAAGATATATCTTTTGTCGGGAGAGCAACTAGAGTTTTCCAAGTATAGAACAAGAGAAATCTTCTGCAGGTCTCAAACACAAGATAGGAGTGTAATATGCGAGAAGATATGAAGATTTAGTTTGTAGTCTCCAACATGTACAGCGAAGTGACACATACCTTGTTTATCTCATTAAAGAGCACGCCAAGTCTACATCCTAAGGAAATTATTTCCAGCGTTTAACTTTGAAAGAGGTATAAAAATGGCATCAGAAAGTAAAATAAAGGCATCAGTGATGTTTATGGAGCCTTCCATTGACGCTTAGATGCCTCCAGTCGTCAAAGCACGGAAAAGCTGCCCAAGCCTCCAGTGCAATGTGGCATTTACATGTTTGAAGCGCTCAAAGCCATCATCTTACATTGTTCATTCAATGCCAGAAGTTGAGCTTCTTTCTTGTCAAGCAAAGCACTCAACCTCACATTCTCTTCCATAAGTTTCTGAACTTGAGCCTCTTTCTGCATCTTTTCACCTTCGAGTTGGGTAGTCTTTCCAACTAGCCTGCTCAAGAGAGAGAAAATGCAGTAGGACAAATGCAAACAGTAGCGTGAGTGATGGGGAAAAAAGAAAACAAAAAATAATTTTGGAATTGATAAAGATCATAAACTTAAGAGAATAGGCACATCAATGAACAGGATAAATATGCCAATTTCCTATAACGTGATATTTTAACATATAACACAAGTAACTGTTTAGGATGACCTCTGTTATACAAATCACTAATTTGAGTGCGGATTCTGGACAAATTGAATAAGTTAACAAAAGAAGAAATCCTTGTAAATTGGGAGAGGGGGAGCAAGGTTCTCACTCGTCCGAGGATGAGATTTTGTTTGAAAAAAGGCACTGGAAGTGGTTATTCATTAGCCAGATCATAATGATGAAAACTGAAACCAAGAATGAAGTTCACTCCTAAAGGAAGTTAGCTCTGATAACAACTTGGAAGAGATCAATACAACAGAACAGGAAAATATGATTATTAGTTCCCAGTTCAGAGGCAAGCCTCTGTAGCACAGTGATAATAAAAAGGTTTCCCAAGTAACCCAAGTAGTCCTAGCCTCCCCACCACTGAAACCAAATCAGTGCTCCCCCTTCTAAGCACGCAGAAGCTGCAGTCACCTTTTTCAACCACCAGTATTCTGTTAACTTGGAAATAGAGCCCCACTTGAAAAATCCAGTCAGGAAGATCTTCTCTAGCGAAGAACTGATCTTCAAATATCGCATTTGGTCTCTGGTTGTCTTCAGTTTTGCATTTCCAGATTGTCCACTCCCTATACCCCATTTCATGTCCCCATTACACGACTACACTGGTGGTTATTTATTTCACCTTTGCCCCCATAGGTTCCACCTCCAACAGCTCCAGCATCCGTTACCCCTTCTGTTGATGTCTCTCAGCCATCAACTACTGCCTTTTCTCCGTCCTCCTCCCAAACTCATCAAATCTAGCCTCCACACATGTCAAGACTCAAGACCATTCAGGGCTCCCAAAATCAAGAGCTTTGATACCATATTGATAGAGCTCAATAATTGGAAAATATGATTATTAACTCAAAATTGAGAGGTAACCCTCTGTGGTACAGTCGAAAAACAAAGAAAAGATATGCAGAAACAGGTGACAAAAGGGTCCCAAAAGCCAAGGGAATACACCTAACCCTCTCCAAATTTACTTTGCAATTGCTCTCAACCTCTAGCATTTATTCTGCATTCTAGTCATGATACCAGAATCATTCCCCTCCAATACAATAACACCAGCAGGCCCTGTTTGTTAACAATCTCAACAGTCTCTTCCTCTACAGTGCATACTAATTCCTCCCATTTCCCCTCTCCTCTACATGCAGCCTAGTTTGCTTATGTTGGCCATTCCTTTCTATTGAGGACAACCCCATGTTTCTTCCTCCTACTACAAATTTGAGCCACGGGTGTATCAGACTTGAAATACTTTCATCTTATTTTAAGTATTGCATGAGCCGTGCATGTGCTTCTGATATTTGAGACCAAGATAAACATTGTCCCATGCATGAGGAGGATACGAGGATCCACAATCCAATCCAACCCCCGGGGAAAAAGAGGATTAAGTTATTTGACACAAGTAAAATACTAGATCTAAGAAAAATCACTCAAAAGCATGTCATCCAGAATACTCGGACTAGAGAAAAGTATATTTAAGCACAATAGTTAAGCAGGAAGTGTGCCATTGCATCTAAGTCAAACAATTCGATGCAGGTCAAATACCAGATAATTATCATAAAATATTTAGCAGAAACAAATGCATCTAGAGTATATGTATTTACCGTTCAAACAGCCTCTCAATAGTTTGGAATTGCTTCTCTGAAGAAAGTAAGGTTTCTCTTACTGTGATTAGACTACTAACATATGACTTCAGAGACTCAAATTCTTGCTTCACTCTAGAAAGCTCTTCTTCATTTTCAGCAGCTCGCTGTCTCTGTCTAGTTGTTTCTTCCACCAAATCTGCAACTCTTTGTCGCATCTCATTCAAAATACCGTTTGTACCCAAAGCAAAACGCTCCATCTCCTCTAATTTCATGGACATATTCTCTAACTGTGTAGACTTTTGCATAATTTCTTCATGACTTAAACTCACTTTTTCCTTCTCAATTATAGTTTCTGATTCTGCTAATATAACCCTTTTGACAAGGGCTTCCATCACGTCCGTGACCATCTGGACAGAGTTGAGTATCTCACCTATATAAACTGCATCTTGTTCGTCTAAGGAACCATGCTCACGGTTAATTCCTATCCAAGATTCTTCATCTGAGTCATCATCAAATGAAGAAAGATCTACATTCCTAGACCAACCTGATAATGGAATCCCATCTCTGTCAACAAGTCCTACTCCATCTAATTTTTTGATGCCACAGGATGTATGGGCTAGATGAGGAACAGCCATCATTCTAGCTTTTGATTTTAGGTAGGTCAACAGGGTAGCAGCAGTCTTCACTCTTCGCCACAAAACCTCTAACTCCTTTTTTGCATCTTCATCTGAGCTGTGTATGCAAGCCTTTACCTCCATTAGCCTTGCTTGCAATACATCCACTTGAGATTGGTTTCTCTCCATCTCAAGCTTCCAAGTTTCATGCGATTGAATCAGGTTAGACTTCAAAGCTGACATATCTTCATCTGCCGCCATGTCCTGTCCAATGTTGAATAGAAATGAGAAAATAAGTAAAGTCAACATGTAATAATGTAATCATAAAATATATCCACCACAATTAAGATTTTAATATGAAAATCCTTAAAAAGACCATTGCAACAAGAAATGCATGGTAATGATTCATCAAAGTGTAAGCAAGAAGATAAAAGGTAGCCAAAACTGCACTTCAATTATACGAACCAATTCCAAAACTGAAACTCTAAAAGGATGCAGCCAGGTAAGCTGGATGCCACATATTGAAAACTAAAATGAAAGAACACTTAATAAGAAAATTCTACATTTTAATCTTATATACCTTACACAATTCACCCATTTCAAAGTCGAATAAATACACCCAAGGAACTATATAAATTCAAACGTTGAGTCTTTTACAAACAATAAAAAGTACATCACATTTATTTTCTGGTTCTGCTGCCTTTGAAGGCCAGAAACTAGACAGTTTATTCCAACACTAAAGAACTACTACAGTGATATCAAACAAATAGCAATGCAAAATGCATATTCCTTATACTTCAAATCTCATGCTAGTTAGCTCTTGAAAACATATTTGCAACACAGATCACAATATAGAATTGATTCTAGTCACCCTCACCTATTATCCAGCAGAGATTATTGTCAAGGTAACCAACTACAAAATGCACAAGAATTAACCAAGTACGCTCATGTTTGAAACTAGATTCAATAAAATGGAAAACTAAAGCAAATGGGCTACTTCAGTGTACCTAAAAATATGTGTCTGCAAAAATACAAGTAAATCGAGAAAAAACATAATTAATAGTAATTCTTTATAGACTAAAATACCTAAGCTATTGTTTCCTGCAACATTTTTTTATCTTATTTTCATGATTCTAAGAAAGTACCAGAGGCCTAAAGCTATTTCATTTACCAGTACAAGACCCAAGATCAAAGCAATGCATCAATGGGTATCTAGAGAAAATGAACTAAAACAAGTCTAGATGATACATCATGGCAGGAGCAGTATCAACTGAGATTCCCAAAAAAAAATGAAACTACTTTAACTGATCTAGGAGAAGAAGGGGTGGAATCGAAATTGAAGGCAAACCAAGAGTCAAAAGGGAAAAGCTGAAACTGAAAACCCATCAACAAAAAGCAAGGAAAAGACAAAAAATTGAAACAGGAATCTGGCAAAAGAGAATATGGAACAAAATAATAAAAGAAGAGGGATAGAAAGAAAACCTAATTAGATGAATGAAGAAGAGGGGGAGGAGGAGGATGAGTTGGATGGAGGTGTTGGTCTTGGCTCTCTTTCTTTCTCTTTCTTGTTAAGAAAAAGAAAGGAAAGGCAGCAAGAACCAATTTCTTTCTCAGATAAGCAGTACCTGCTGCCTCCTTTATTGTTTGTCCCCACTTTCCCTTTTGCCCCTCCTTTTTTATTCTTTTATTTTTCTCCCCCTTTCTTGTTCTTGAGTTTAACAATTTATCCAGAAGTTTGTCACAACAATGAGGATCAATATCCATAACTTTTGGATGCATGAAATGCTCGGAATTTCATACTAATATATATATATATATATATATATATATATATATATATATATATATATATATATATATATTTAATAGGAGATTTCTAAAAGAAATTTCAATAATAAAAACTTGTTGAAAAAAATTATAGAATATACCTTAACGTTTATCTTATTTTTAAATATCAAATTTGATGCTAAGGTTTTACTTTTCATTTTTTTCCCATTAAAATTGCCTTGAAGGATAGAGCTATAATTAAATTAAGACTTGATTAGAATACATTTACATTTTTATCCGACTATCATTGTCATATGAAGAAAGTTATATCTAAAAGAGTTTCTAATTAATCAATAATATGAAAATGTTTATGTATCAAAGTCAGATACATCAAATAAACATAAATAAGAAACCCATTTTGATTCTTTTACATATATATTCAGGCCCGGTCCTGAAATTTTATGGGCCCCAGGCGACACAACACTTAAAGGCCCCTTAGTATATTTTAAAAAAAAAAATTATTGAATAATCAAATCAACATTATCAAAATGATTATAAATTCTAAACACATCATCATCATGTAAAGAATATTAAGAAGTCAAAATAATAAAGAGTGCTCTTATAATCTCATATTTTCATTTAAAAATCGTTCTTCCACCTATACTAAAGCAAAAAAGACAAATTATCATAAAAATGGTTTCTTATATAAAAATTAGAGTTAACATGGGATCGAACCTGAGACCTTTAGGTAAAATTTATATAACTTTACCATTAAACCATTTAAACTATATTAAAAGGTTTTAAATTTATTTTCACATAAGCTAAATATTAGTTTTTTGGGCCCTCATTAACAATGGGCCCTGGGCCATTGCCCTTGCTATCAAGGCCCAGGGCCGGCCCTGTATATATTATTCCTAGGCTATTGTCATTATATTCTATGCTTTAATTATATTCAATTAAATTTATTTATAAGTTTGCTTCTCGTTCATAAATTATCAATGACAACTCAACTTTCACGGTATAAATCGACAACAATATTGCCATATCAAGAAAATATCACTAATTATCTCACTAGATTTGAAAAATTTTCTTTTTTAAGTAGCATGAAGCTAGTTTGTCAAAAAGAAAATAAAACCTGTAAAACTCAAATCCTATCAATAAAGCATGTTTTAATTATAACTTTATTAGAGAAGAGAATTAAAAGAAAAATATGACATAAATGGGAGTTACAATGTTAGAATCATCCTCAGAGTTAACTTATTTTGGAGTCACAAGTTTTAATCCAAAAAACTATGAGAGTTAAGAAAAATTATTTTTAAGAAATATAAAAAAAATAAGGGTAAAATATGTTATTAGTGTCAGGTTCCGGTCTGAGTTACCTATTAATCAATCTAATTAAATAAGTTTTCAATCGTTGTTTGTCGAACTTATAATTTTAAGGATATTGTTTTTGTGATTGGATCTCATTAAAATTAATTAAGAAGTATGTATATAAGCTTTTCTAAAGCAATGAAATTTTCAACCAAAAAATGCAAAATTCAAAGTGGATGGCAGAATCTGGGCGTTTAAACCCCCCGGGGTGGCGTTAAGACGTCCAACACACAACCAAGGGAGGATGCAAGACCCTCACACGGGCGTATGGATGCCCACCTAGGTGTGGGGATGCGCGGCGAAGAGATATCCAACAGAGAGCCAACGTTAGAACGCTGGTAAGGGCGTGGGAGCACGTAGAAAAGAAGAAGGACACACATGGTTCGAACAATGGGACTAGCGTTTACACGCCCCAGCTAGTGTGGCAAAGCCCGCGCATAAGGACAAGGTGTAACATCCCTATTTATATTTTTATATTAAAATTTTGAAGGAATTAAATTATGGTTCTTTAGAACTTTTTAACCTACGTATTATTTATGATTTTTTGGAATTTTGAAATTTTTTTAATAAAATAATATTTTTAAATAATTTTAAATTCATATAAGTGACTTAAATTAAACATATTTATAAGAAAGTGAATTTAAATTATAAGAAAATTTTCTAAAATCCGTTTCAAGTAGACTCATCTAAAAATTATCGGTTTGAGAAAAATCTTGATTTTTTTCAATCGTTAAAAAATTAGAAACGTATCAATAAATTTTTATTAACAGAAAATTTTAGATTTTTAAAATTTCAGCTTTATATTACTTATTATAAAATTAGTGAGGACTGATATAATATCGCTAAATTTCAAAAAGGACTCATTTTGAATATTTAAAATATACCGAGTGAAGGGTTACTATTTGACTTAATAATTTTACCTACAATTACTATGCAAATCACTGTGTATGTATGAAATTTTCAAAAGATGCACAGTAATCTGGAATAAAAAATTAAAAAATGCATAGTACTTTTATATTAAAATAATGGAATGCATAGTAAATTTTTTTCCTATAAATACCGAAGGATTTCTTCTTTAGAATTCACAATTTCAGATTAAGTTTTCTTAATATAGTAGTGCTAGTGAGATAGTGGTGGAAGTGAGAGAGAGAAGAAAAGTTTTTGGAGAGAAGGTTCTGCCAAAATCCTAAGGTAAGAATACTTCTCTTTTATACTTTTTGGGTTATTTTTATATCGTTTTTAAAATCTGTTATTATACTAGAAATAATATTATTTTAAGTTACTATTCTGCATAGTAAACACTATTTCAATAGTAAATTACTATTCAAATAGTAAATTACTATTCACTATTACTATTTACCGTTACTATTCACGATTTACTATTTACCGTTACTATTCACGTTTTACTATTTACTGTTACTATTTACGTTTTACTATTTACTGTTACTATTCATGTTTTACTATTCACTATTCACTATTCAAAATTTACCATTTCTGTTTTAAGTAGTAATCTTAATCTTCGTCTTATGCTTATACTGAAATAAGATTGGTATTAATATTTCTAGAAATCAGAGGCGCAAAGCAAATCCATTTTGGGTAACGATTCAAGGTAAGGGGGAGTGAGATAAGAGTATAATATGAAAAGACATAAGAATAATGGGAGGAGTCCCCTACTCCTTTTAAATCTGATAATATTATTATTTTAAAATATTAACTTTTTAACTTAAAATTTTTTAATAAATTTTAAATTAAATATCTGGTTTAACTAACTTTAACATACCTATGCAAGGACTTGGACCATTATGACCTATATGGACTGGACTATACCTATGCAAGGACTTGGACCATTATGACTCATATGGACTGAACTATACCTATGCAAGGACTGGATTATATGGACTTACATATACCTATGCGAGGAATTGACCAAAAGGACTCAAATTGACAATATTAATAATCATTAAATTTTGTATTATGATATGTATTAATGATATTTAATTGATTTGATTATGATTGATTGATTGATGATATTTAGTTATGATTGATATTGCTTGATTTTGATTGATGATATTGTAATGTGGAGTTTAAGCATATAGCGAGCATGACGGAAAGCTAAAATTCAGTAAGAATTTCTTACCTTACTCTTTAAATTTTTATTGTCTTTTATTTCTTCTTAGAAATTATTTTTATATTTAGAATAAAAAAATTAGTATTTATTTTAGAAAGTAGACATTTTATAAAAATTAATTGAGATAATTAAATGTTGAATTAAAGAAAAATTTTGTAACTTTAAGTATTTATGGTTAATGATTTAAAAATTATTTTCTTTTAATAAAATAAAATTTTTAAAAGAAAATTATTTTATTTTTCCAACTTAATAACTAAAGATATTTGAAAATAATTGAGATTTCTAAATTTGATTTTGTTAAGATTTAATTTGAGAAAGATTATGTAAAGTTTTATACGAGAAAGTTTTTAGATATTTAAGGCTTAGAAACTCAATTTTCAGTGAGATTCGAAAACTGTACAAAATTTATTTCTGTGGGACAGAAATTCAGGGAATTAAGAAAATGTACAGTTTATTGAAATGATATTGTAAACCTTTAAGATATTTAATAATTGAGTTTCTAAAAGCCTTAACCAACTCAATACGCGAGTAGTTCATGCATCATGAATCATTAAAGTGAAATGAAATAATATTGTCTGGGGACGGATTATAGAAACCGAGGATACATTAGAGGAGGCTTAATTACGAGCCTTGGGATGAGAGGGTGTGAAAGGGTACTTCAGGGGACCTGGGGTAGCTCCCTAGTGTCGGGTACTTTCACAATAAAAACTTTCTCAATCTGACTAGTCTCTAAGTGTTTCCATGCCAGTTGAGCTGTTCATATTATTATTATCCGAACTTATGGAACAGTGTAAACTCCTGGTTGGCCCAGTGCAAATTAAAATTTAAGGGCCCACATATATAGGTAAGTTATGATGAAGATATTGCATAACATTCATACATTCATAATTGATTGTGTATGTGATTGTGATTGATATTATTATGTATTGGTTTGTGAAAACCCTTTGTTGCTTATGTCTTAATCGAGAATATTATATTCTGTTTCTCACTCCTTTCTCCGTGTTTTTGTTTTACATGTTTTAAATTGATGGTTCAGAGGGAAGGATCGAAGAATATCGGCAGTAAATATAGCACGTTCTAGAAAGGGAGCTCGGTATGAATACCGTGGTCCAATGAATAAATAATGTTAATAAGTAACTGCTTCTGGGCCATGGAGTTTACTCTCTTTCTTATAATGTTTAATGTTTATTTTCTTCGGATGAATGTACAAATACTTTATAAAGTTTTAATTTCAGAAATAATGTATATAATTTATTCCGATAGTTTCTTTTTAACAATCATATCCTTAAAAAAAAATTATTACGAGTTTCTCTAGAATTTATTAAGGTGTAACAGAGGGTGTTACACAAGGCACGTGCACATTAGCGCTAGGATGCCCATAGGGGAGTATGGCAACGCACAAGAAAAAGAAAAGGGACATAGGTATCACAGTGCCTCAACATTTACACGTTGAGGCTAACGTTCATACGCCCAAGGCCAAGGAGTAAGGCATGTGGACCAGACAACACCCCATCATATGGACATCGGGGCTGGCATGTATATGCATAACAGAGACACGGGGAAAAGGACCAAACTCAAACCCACCAATGTGGAAATGCTACCATGGGCGTTGAGATGCCTAGCACATGGGGCTTGTAACATCCCAAAAATTTCATTCTCATGTATAATCATTTTGATTTAGACCACTAATGATATTATCCATTTTATCTCAACTTTCTATATAAATTTTGGTTGGGACAACATCTTCAATTTAACCTTTTACTATTGTAAATAATTTTAACTTTATACCTTAGGTAAAAGTTAACCAAATAACTTATTACTCATTTCCTTAGTTATTAATTTCTTTGTCTTTTCCATTTACTCCCATCAAAATACCACATACTTCACTCAAAATGTGTCATCTTGTACACATTTTAATTCCTAGTTATATTCCAAATTTGAAAATATGGTAAACTACAAAGTTGTTTCTCTTCTTCTTGGCTTTCTAACAAGATCAAATTTATTAAAATCCATTAAGATTTGAGAGAGATATGCCTAAAATACTGAAACTGTTTTAGAATTGGTATTTTACTTCAATCATATCATCTTGTACATATTTCAATGCCTAGTTAGAGTCTGAATTTGAACAAGTCGTCAACTACAATGTTGTTTCTATTTGTCTTATCTTTCCAACAAGACCAAATTCATTAAAATCCATTAAGATATGAGAGAGATATGCCCAAAATATGGAAACTATGCCAGAATTGATATTTACTTTAATCATACAAGTTACATTATGTAGGCTGCGTGAATGGTCAACAATGCAGCCTATTTTTCTCACCTAAAACCTTCATTATCACCACACATAATGCACCTAACATCCCACTACAATCCCATTATAAAAAGCTTGTCCCCCACTTGTCATTTGCATGATTAAATCAATACTACATCTTGTTCCCAAGTCTGAAATCTTATAATAAGCTAAGTTAGTGAAGACATATCTCTCATTTTCTTTCATTTTCTCTATCAAAGTCACTCTTGATCTGAAGTTAGGATAATAAGAGAACACTTTCAACCACTCTAGGATCCTCCATTAAGGTAAGAGGGGATAGGGTTGTGAATAAATATGGAATGGGTAGAATTGTATGCTGTCCTAGGATTTCCAGATTTATTTTCATAACTTGTTACTTAATTTCAAAGCTAAAAATATGTGAATTTGACTTTTACTTCTTCATCAAAGTTGTAGATCTTTTCGTTATGTGAATTTGGAGACTTGAACTAACTGATTTGGATATGTATAGCATGAGTTATGGTCAAAATACTGAAGTATGTTTCTTTTGAATGTTTCATAACTTAGTTCTGGATATATGTTGAGATTGTATATTTTGTGAGTATAATTAGTCATCTTTATCTTCATAAAAGTTGTAGATATAGATGTTATGATTCTTTTAGATTTGGTCTTATATCAAAATTCTAAGTAATATGGAATTTATGCTTAAATTACTCTTATGTGCTCATGTTGTTTAATTGTTTCTAAAAATAAGTGTCTTTAATTAAAGTTTGGTAATTCATATATTTTGAAATTGAAAATGATATATTCATGAAATTTGTAGATCTTTGTGTCCTATAAATTTATAGACCAAAATCTTCTAAAAAGGATAAGTAAAACTTGAGTTATGATTTATTTATTAAAGTATGACGTTTCTGGAAGCTATGTATGAGTCAGTGCTTGTCTAGCTGTTTGAGAATAATTTATAAGGAACTAATTTTTGATTCCTTCATAAAAGTTTTAGATATTTAAGTTAGGAACATGTAAGATTTAGTTCCATGTAAAAATAAGTTTTTTATTAAGAGATATATAATTTTTACCAAAGGTTGGCAAAGCTGTAACTGAATCTGTAATACTGAAATTACTATTTTGAAGTGAGAAAGTAATTTTGAAACTGCTTTTTATACTTATAGAATTAGGACACATGGTCTTCATAAAAGTTATAGATAATTCTGTTTTTGAAAATTTGGCACAAGTTTTATCTTAAAATAATTTTTTTACAATAAGATATGCTTATTTTATCAAATTGTATACATACAGTAAAAATTTGCAAAAGTTAGTGTGTTATTTGTAACATGGAGCAAATTCTGTAAGGAATTAGAATTTTTGGTCTTCATGAATGTTGTAGATAATTTTTTTATGGAACTACAAAAAGTGGAATTACTCAAAAAGGATTTGATTTGCTCATGTTATGGCCTTTTTACTAATGTATGTTGCTGTTGTAAATTTCTGAAATTTACCTATGATGGTTATTATGGATGAAAATGATATTTTCCATATGGGTAATGATTTATTTATGAATTATTGAGGGATTATTGATTATTATGGATGTTATTGAGTGTCCTATGAATGTCATACAATATGTATATCTTTGTGATGAATAATTATGAATGACTAAATTAATGTATACATGAATGTCTTGTGGTTTATTGAGATATGTTGTTGAACTGTAAATCCATGATTTTGAGAATTGATATATGTGATGTGTCCTTTGAGGACTTGTGGCTTTCAAGTGATTGTAGAAGTATTGATATCATGGTATGTTAAATTGATAAAGAGAATTAAAGACATTCATGCATCATAAGCATTTGGACACACCATGGAATTTAAGGGTTCCATGATTGCCGACCCTGGTGGGGGTTACTCTATGATAAGTTAAAGCTTTATTTTCGTTGAGCGCCATGAAGGGTAGGGATTCATGGTTTATGTTAAGTCATACTTGTGTGCTTCGGTACTTGAACGCCATGAAGGGTAGGGATTCATGGTATATGTTAAGTCCTACTTGTGTACTTTGGTACTTGAACGCTATGAAGGATAGGGATTCAGGGCATTATGCTAAGTCCTACTTGTGTCTCTATGAGACTTTTTACTGCAGTATTCCCACTAAACCAAAATGGATCCATCATGACATCATTTGGCTAAATTAAAGATTATTAAATGTAAATGACCTTGTTTGGCATATTCATCATATCATAATTGTTTGTTGATTGTGTTTATGCAGTTTTACTTATTTTATATTTATTCTATATTTTATCTCACTCTTACATTATTTTTACAGTGCATGCTTCACAGAATGACGAGTGGTGAAATTGATGAAACTTTTATGTTTTATTACTTGGACTTTGACCTTATTTGACTTTTAATGTGTTGTAATAATATTATTATGTACCTCATATTGTAATCTTATCTATCGTTTCCGCTATATAAATGTATTATGTTTTACTCATTCACGACTAGTATGCATGATAATATTCTACATTTTCAATTTTGACGTGACCTCAAAATTTAAATTGCGAATTTTAAAATGATTTTTTAAACGCGAAAAATTTATTACAAAAATTTAGGTTAATTAATTTGAATTTATAATTTGGGTTTTGGGTGTCATAGGGCTGGCACAGTGTGAGAACGTCCACACCAGAGCCAAAATTCCAGATTTCACAGTTTAGTCCCAGCGTAAAAGTTACCAACATCTAGAACCCCAAATTCATTTGTTCCAAGTCCGATTGGTCCCAAATTTCATATACCCCATGTTTTTGACATTTCAAATCTATTAGCGAAGTTCGTTTGCCAAAATTCTATCGTATGGCTAAGTTATGCAATCAGATACATTTTGGTTGTTTTATGCTCAACTCTAGGTACCAAATTGACCAAATGCAATGTAATCTATGATATGGACCTATACACACATTTAATATGCCTATTCTAACATATAGAAACAGTTTGGGGGATCTAATTCCCTCATATGCTCATTTTGACCTATCAAGGTGCATTAATATGGATCCTTGACACATAAGCATCATCCTACCACATTTCAACTAAAACATGATACACATTGATCCATAGAGGCCTAAACACAATACAACAGTCTTGCCTATAACATGTATATCACAGAAATATCATAAAATAGCTCAGTACTAAAAATTCATCAACATCATAAGTACTAATGTCAATCACATATTATATGATCCTAAAACAAGCATATCAACCTGCCCATCAACTTTAAATCTCAAAAGCATACATCTATGGCTCAGCGCCCAATTCATCACAATCATCAATCATAGTATCTGTAACACCTCCTTATATACACGAGACATATATCTATTCTTCTTGCTCTTTTTTTTAAGAAAGATATACATATTTATCACTTCTTATCTCGTGTATACAAGGACATATACACATATGATTTTCTTTGAATTTTGAAAGTAAAAAGTTTCAAATTATTTATAATGATAAAATGAACTTTCAGAAAATCATAAGTGATCAAAGATTTCAGTATCATATCCAAAGAATAAGGTTTATTAAAGTTTAACCTTTACATTGATTTACAATCATCCAACTTAATATTGTATTGAGGTAAACTAAAACTAAAAATTTAATACCTCTACTTCGACTGTAACCAATTATTTCCTTATCTTTAAACCATGTGATTTTGAATCCTATTCTTGTCACATCTCTTCTCCTATCTGATTGAGGATGAGACCAATTTACCCTCTTGTAATTTCATCCTTTCATCTTGAACTGCTAGCTATATATCATATAACATATATTTTGGACACAAAATTCAAACAAGAAGGAGTGAGAAACAGAATATAATACTTTATAAGCATAAGGGTTTTTATAACATAACAATTATATTTTCATTCACAACCATCCACATAGAATGTCACAATCATATGAATGTCATGCAATATTTTTAATACTATCATCTCATTCATTCTATGCATGTGGGCCCTTAAAGCTTTAGTTTGCACTGGGCCAACCAGGAGTTTACACTGTTCCATAAATTCCGGATAATAATAAAATAAATGCCTTCATGGCATATGAACAGCTCAACTGGCGTGGAAACACTTAGAGACTAGTCAGACTGAGAAAGTTTTTATTGTGAAAGTACCCGACACTAGGGAGCGACCCCAGGTCACCTGAAATACCCTTTCACACCCTCTCATCCCAAGGCTTGCAATTAAGCCTCCTCTAATGTATCCTCGGTTTCTATAATCCGTCCCTAGGCAATATCACATCTTATTTCTCTTTAATGATTCATGATGCATGAACTACTCGCCTATTTAGTTGGTTAAGACTTTTAGAAACTCAATTATTAAATACCATAAAGGTTCACAAAATCATCACAATAAATTGTACATTCCCATAAGTTCTTCTTTGAACTTCTGTTATACTGAAATAATTTAGTACAGTGTTCAAATTCAGATCTTATCAAAATTGAGTTTTCAAGCCTTAAATATCTCAAAACTTTCTCTTAAAAAATCTTCACATATTTACATAATTTTTCTCAATTTGAATCTTAACTAGATTGAGTTTTAGAAATCTCGACAAAATATTCTTTAGTTATTTCGTTGGGGAAAACCAAAATAATTTACTTTAAACTTCTAATTTCTAAAGAAAATAATTTAAAATCATTAACTAAGAATACTTAAAACTATAAAAATTTTCTTTAATTCAAGAATTAATTATCTCAACCTCTGATTTTCATAAAATAGCTTCTTTCTAATACTAGATTTTATTATTGAAATTAAAAATAAAGCTAGTGAAAATTATTTCTAAGAAGAAATAAAAGACTAAAATAATTATAAATTACTTTCTCTTGGAATAAAAATTTAAAGAGTAAGGTAAGAAAATTCTTACTGAGTTTTAACTTTCCGTCATGCTTGCTATATGCTCAAACTTCATATCACAAGGTCATCAATCATTCATCAACCACAATCAAGTATAGTAATCTCATCAATCACAATCAAATATCATCAATCATAATTGCATATTATTAATCACAGTCTAATACAATATCATTAATCGAAATCAAATACAATTAATTATAATCAAGTCAAATCAACTAAATATTGCTCATAAATATAATTCAAATTTTAATGGTTATTTAAATTAGTAGATTTAATTTTGAGTCCTTATAGTCCATTCCTCGCACAGGTCTATATAAGTCCATATATATAATCCAGTCTTCGCATAGGTATAGTTCAGTCTAGACAAGTCATAATAGTCCAAGTCTTTGCATAGGTTTAGTTCGATCCATATAGGATATAAAAGTCCAAGTCCCTGTATAGGTTTAGTCCAGTCCGTATAAGTTATAATAATTCAGATCCATGTATAGATATTTCAGAATAAGTTACACAATATATTAAATTTATTATAAATTTTAAGTTGAGAAGTTATTACTTTAAAATAATAATATTATTAAATTTAAAAGGAGTAGGGGACTCCTCCCTTTATTCTTATGTCTTTCATATTATATTCTTATCTCACTCCCCCTTACCTCTTGTATACCGATTCGTTATTGAAAATCCGTACGCGCCTCGTCTCCGAGTTCTAAAACATACCAATTTCATTTTAATATAATTACAAGATGAAAATTAAGATTACTACTTAAAATAAAAATGGTAAATTTTGAATAATGAATAGTGAATATTAATAGTAAAACGTGAATAGTAACAGTAAATAGTAAATCGTGAATAGTAACAATAAATAGTAAAACATGAATAGTAAAGGTAAATAGTAATAGTAAAGGTAAATAATAACAGTAAATAGTAATTTACTATTAAAATAATATTTTACTATGCAGAATAGTAACTTAAAATAATATTACTTCCAGTATAATAATAGATTTCTAAAAACGATATAAAAATAATCCTAAAAAATATAAAAGAGATGTATTCGTACCTTAGAATTTTAGCAGAACCTTCTTCCAAAAAATTATTTCTCTCTTTTACTTCCACCACTATCTCACTAACACTACTATATTAAGAAAACTTAATCTGAAATTGTGAATTCTAAAGAAGAATTCCTTCGGTATTTATAGGAAAAAAATTTACTATACATTCCATTATTTTAATATAAAAGTACTATGCGTTTTTTGAAATTTAAAACCTGGTTACTATGCAACTTTTGAAAATTTTATACATGCACAGTGTTTTGCATAGTAAATGTCGACAGAATTATTAAGCCAAATAGTAACCTTTCACTCGGTATATTTTAAATATTCAAAATTAATCCTTTTTGAAAGTTAACGATATTATATCGGTTCTCACTAATTTTATGATAAGTAATATAAAGTTTAAATTTTAAAAATCTAAAATTTTCTATTAATAAAAATTTATTAGTACGTTTTCAATTTTTTTACGATTGGTAAAAATCAAGATTTTACTCAAACCGATAATTTTTAGATAAGTCTACTTGAAATAGATTTTAGAAAATTTTCTTATAATTTAACTTTACATTCTTGTAAATATTTTTAATTTTAAACAACTTTATATGAATTTAAAATTATTTAAAATATATTATTTTATTAAAATAATTTAAAAATTTCAAAAAAATTCCAGAAAATCATAAATATTATGTAGATCAAAAAGTTCAAAAGAACCATAGTCTAATTCCTTCAAAATTTTATTTTAAAATTCTAATAAGAGTTAAATCTTAAATATGTAAAAACATAAATATAAGAACATAAAATAAAAATAATGAATAATAAAGATATTAAAAATTCTTAATATAATTTTCTTAATTAGTGAATACTAATTAAGTCGTTTTAAAATTCTCATTCAGAAATATTTTTTTTATTATTTAAAAAACAAATAATTAAATATAAATACCAAAATAAAAAAAATGATAATAATAAACTAACTTATAGTAAGTATTTCTCAAGAAAGATATATTAATATCTATTTCCTATTTGTGATAAAAATGGGATGTTACAGTATCAATTTATACCCCATTCATCAAATACCATACCTGCCCATAACATTCACATTGCAATACTATAAATGGCTCTGTGCCAACGACTCGTCAATTAGTATATCATAACATCAAATTAAGCCACCCTTTAACAAAACACACGTAAATTCAGATTTTAACTATATGTCACATGACTTAATTTATAAAACCAAAAGGCATACTCTATATACAAGATCATCAAAAAAATCAAAAGTTACGCTATGCACAACTACACAGGTGTGTATATCAACATATATGCATCCACTATGGTTGAGTAATGCGATTCCACCTCCGGATCATCGAGCAAACTCATCCTCTTGCGTACTCACTATAAAATCCATAAGTTAAGAGGTTGAGTATAATTCAAGACAATAAATTACCATTAAATCTACTAGTTCACGTGTATTACCTTGCAAACTTGCCAACAAAACACCATCACTTATATACTAAGACACACTATGAACTTCCGCTCACTTAATCATAAAATTGTTATTAAACTAGATCATCCATCACCATATTTCCAACCAAACATTCATAAACTAGGTATACATCTCAAAGCTCACAAATGCGATAATGTTATGGCATGGTCTTTTAAAATCTTTCTTTCAAATGTGCACAAAAACAATGAAATGCAGATCCGTCTTAACAATATAAAGCAAGTGTCAGGATATCCCACTTAGTGAACCGTAACACTATAATCGGGGGCCATCTACGTAACCACATAGTGAACCATAATATTATAAATGGTGGTACCCGAGGACTACTAGTGAATCGTAACATTATAACCGGTAGCCTCAAAAGCAACAAGCTAAAAATTGTATAGTGAACCGTGGTACTATATCGTGACATCCTCATCAGCAAACCATAGTGCTGGAAATGCATATGATGTCATGAAGTACAATCAATGCATGAGATGCGAATCATGGCACAAGAAACTCAATTTGACATCATCACTTAACTCTACTAAACCATAATTTCCATTTTCAATCATCACCCATCACTTGATGCATAAGATTTTATCAAATACTAAATACATTGCATACATATTACTTGACATCACGAATAGGGACATTTGCCATAAGAATCAATGAAACATATTGCTATATCAAACCACAAAACCAATTAATTTAACTCATTATCAAGGATACCACACAATCATCATGATGATACAATACTACATGTTTGTCATACAAATTATACTTGTAAGCATCTATTTCTCCATAATTAAAATTTCTAATCATATAAGATACAACCCGAAATCTGGTTCCTATTTATTGCTTGAATAGTAAACCCCTCGTACGTATAAAACATACCTGAAATCGATTTGTTTCTTTGGCTAAGCTTCCAATCAATTATTCAACTGAACTAGTCTAGGCCGGGGGACAATATCCGACCTCATGACAGTCCCTAACTCTCATGTTCACTCTCTATTAGTACATCGGTTTAGTGGGGATCTGGTATTAGATCCTCTATTCTAGCAGGGAAATAAAGGTCTTTGGAGATTGATCGTACCAGTAGTACTAACCTCACGCGTTGTAGGGTGAAAGAGGATGTCACCTGTAAGGACACTCCAACGCTCAAGTTAGTGAAAGCTTAAGAAAATTTCAGAGCTTAAGCGTAAGGTTAGAAAGAATGTTCTTTTTATGTTATGTTGATGCATGAGTATTTATACCTGGTGGTAGTGGAAACGTCTCATTTCTCACCAAGCTTTTCGTACATGGTGTCGGTACTTACTTTGCTCTTCTGTAGTAAAGCTGACTTGTGATAGAGACACTTCACAACAACTCTACCTACCTGATGGTTCAAAGTCAAACTTAGAATGAGAGTTGAATAAGTCTTAGATTCTTTTTATGGAAATTTGAACCTTTAAAGCGTAGGTAATCAGGCTTATAAAATAGACTTGAAAGGTGAAGGAGAATAATGAATACCAAGAATTTATATCAGTTCATTTCCAATCACAAAAGCTGCGTCCAGTCTCTTCTAACTTGAAGGATTTCCACTATTGTAAAATCTTCTTTACAATAACAACACCATACTAGTGCCACAAATATTCTTGACTCTAGCCACTCCTGGTTTAAACTCAAGTATTCTTTCAACAAGCCACTCTTAGCTCAACAACCCAAGTATTCCTTCAAAAACACACCACTAAAAAAACAACTGTTAGTGACGGAAGGAATTGGTCGCTAATCAATGGAATTACCGTCGCTAAAACAATTAGCGACGGCATCGCAGATGGGAAATAGGACGTCGCTAAAACCCTCGTCGAAAACACATCAGCGACCACATACTTGCCGTCGCTACCATATCGACGGCGTAAGGCCGTCGCTAAAATCGTCTCTGCCCCAATAACTCCAGCCGTCGCTAAGTGTTGACATACAGCGACCTCGGTACCCCGTCGCTACTAACAGCCACCAGCGACCACCGTATGCCGTCGCTATAGGTAGTGATACAGCGACCAAGGCATTCCGTCGCTAGTGATTGTGATGTAGCGACCACAAAATCCGTCTCTAGTGGTTGCGATGTAGCGACCACTATATCCGTCGCTAGTGGTTGCGATGTAGCGACCACTATATCCGTCGCTAGTTGTTGTCAGGTAGCGACCACAACGTCCGTCGCTAGTGTTAATGAGTCCGCGACGGACATGGACCGTCGCTAACGGGAATTTTTAAATTTTTTTAAAATTGATTCAATATTGACTGGTTTTGTTAATTTAGCTTTAAAATTTTATAATTAAATTAAAATAATTTTTCTGAAGTAATAAATTATTATTAAAAACAAAATAATAGATTAAATTAATTTATGAAATAGGTTGAATTATTAATGATAGGTAGAATAAGGCTTTGTGATTTGAATGTAATTACCAATAAATATTGACATAATAAATAAAGAATGACAAAATAAATACTGAATGAAAATATAACATAACTAAAAATCAAATATACAATGTGTATAAATAAAAGAACTACAATCAAGGTGGTGGGGGATCCTGGGGTGGTGGTGGGGGCGCCTGGGAAGTGGGGGGAGGTAGCCTCGCCATCAACTGCATCAGTAGCTCCTGCTGCTGAGCAAGTTGCCGACGAGTCTCGGCGTGCTGCTCCTCGGCCCGCTGTCGGTCCGCCTCGGCCTTCTGTCGGTCCGCCTCGTGCCGCTCCAACAGCAACTGCCTCTGACGTCGCTCCTCCTGTAGCTCATCGTTCAGGTTTTGAATTACCTGAACGACCTCAGTCGGAAGACCAGAGGAAGACGAAGAGGAAGGGGTCTTCCCCTTTTTCGCCAGCTGCGTGCCGACGCCACCCAATCCAAACACCCTCCCTTTCTTGTTCACACCGCCAACAGCCTCCATATAGATGGCGTTGTCGTCAGAACAAGATAGGGTGGGAGGAACCTCCCCTTCAGGAGTGGAAGCCACCAGGTCCGCCTCCTTCTCGGCCCTCCTGGCCTGATACGCCTCCTGTAAATTCAAAAACGATAGGATTAGTAAGCTGATTTGTAAATTATAAGGATGTGTCAGTTAAAAGTAAATACCGCTAGCTCCGTAGTCTTCTGGTTTACCCATGCACCGGCTTTGTTCTTCTTGGTCATTTGCATGACCTCAAACAAAGAAGGCTCCCGGTGCTCCCTCTGCTCCTGTGGTGGACAAAAAACATTGAGATTATTATTTGTAAACATGTAAGACAAATCATAATAATAGAAATGTTTAACATAAATATACTTACAAATCTTTTCTTGTGCTCGAGGGTTGAAATGCTACCCCCAGTGTAAACCGAGGCTGCAGCATCGGCGGCTCTGTTGGCCCTATTCCGAACACTCGCCTGCTGGAATGGGACCCCGCCCCACTTCTGGACCATCCCGTCCCAATGGTCCTCCGGGATCCAACGAGGGCGCTCACCCTTGTCCCTCACCTTCCAAAGGGTACTCTTGATGATTTTGGAGGTCTTTGTGGCAAAGACCTTCCTAATCTCATCAATCATACCCTCCGCCCACTGGTAATCACGCTGTAAAATGAATTGAGAAATCAAAATTAATAACGGGTCTATTTTACAAATCAAGTCACAATAAATGAGCTAGGAACTTACCGAGAAGGTGTCAAACCACCTATCTTGCACAACTTTCCCAGCATCTGTCCAAGATATATATGGACCATCCCACTGGGCCTTCAAAACCTTAGTAATCGCTTTGGTAGTGCGACTACTATCAACAAAGCTGTAATGACAACAATTATGTTAGGAGTAAAACAACACACAATCTAGGGAGACACCCAAAATTTCGGCAGAGTCTCCCCTGTAAATGTAACATTTCCAAGTTTAAATAGTTACCCTGTTACAAACAGAAGAGTGCCCAGTACAATTCAATCTATACAAGTACTAATTAAAGTAAGCAACAATAAACCAACAAGTCTTTCAACTAAACCCTAATATAAAGTATCATACAAATAACATAAAAGTATATGAAATTTAGTCACTTACTCATCTCCGGCCGGCACGGGTACCAACATGGGCAGAGGGGATGCCGGAGGTGGGGTCGCCTGATGGCCATGGTCCTCCAAACCACCAACTCCAGGAGTCTGCTCTGGGGTGGTCAGCTGTGGGGGTGATGGGGTTGTCTGCTGTGGTGGTGGTGATGGAGTGGTCTGCTGGAGTGGTGATGGAGTGGTCTGCTGTGGTGGTGGTGATGGAGTGGTCTGCTGTAAAGGGGATGGAGTGGTCCGCTGTGGTGGTGATGGAGTGGTCTTACGCCCTACAGGTTACAAATTCATACCAAACTGTCCAACCGGGACAATTCAAGATCCAACACAACACGGTACATCGACCGGTTGTTTTGAAACTTGAACGGGAATCTAATGGGGACACACACGACTAAACCCTACATTATTAACGTTGACTTTCATCTTTTTAGTTCCCTAAGAAAGGGAGCCTGCCGAAATTTTGGCAGAGTCTCCCCTGTAAACTAGACATTTCCCAAAATTAGAAACGGCCTGTTACATACAGAAAACTTGCCAGTATTGATAATTATATATGCTACGCATTGTATGTGCTATTGAGAGGTATTAAGTCCTAAATCATGTTATCAACACACAAAATCAAGTCCTAATGAGCTCTGCTCTCCACTAACAAACAACATTACACATGCATAAAATATCATGTTATCAGCACACAAAACCAATTCCTAATGAGCTCTGCTCTCCACTAACAAACAACATTACACATGCATAAAAAATCATGTTATTAGCATATAAACCATTGCCTAATGAGCTTTGCTCTCCACTAACAAACAACAATTGACATGCATACACACAATGAGAAAGTCAGTGTTAGGGGATTACCTGGGGAAAAAAGTCAGGGATGAATATAAAGTTGTCGACAGACGATCAGACCCCATGCGTAACGTGTGCTAGTCTGCATGACAACATCATAAAGTGGTTGGACAGTTACAATTAGCAAGGAAACTAAACAAAGAGAGACATGTAAAGTAAATTATAGATTAAGTTCATCATCAAAATGGGCGGGACAACAAATTGAAGATACAAGTTTACCTTATATCAAAATCATGTTTAAACTATATAAATTATTCTATATGTATAGCATTGTTCCATTAAAATGCATTTACATTTATAGCCCGAAAATGTAAATTCAAACATGTACTTATTCTTTCCCCTAGCATTTGCTTCTCTGAGTATTCTGTCATTTTCCACCCTTGACATTATGCCTGTGAAGGTATGTGGTGTATTAAATGCAAGTCTGAACCCCTAAGCCACAAAATTGTCCTATATTACACACATGCATTTATTGTTGCCGTCAGTTTCAAGTTGATTTATCCCATCACTCGGTTTTCTTCTGCAACACTTTTCAAACCAGTGACGTGATGATGAAAGGGTGGTGTACATTGTGAATGTGTTAGGTTTTTTTATCATTATTCTTGTGTGAATGAGGTGTGAGTGAAGATGGGAAAAGCAGCATGTTGTGATAAGCATGGAGTTAGAAGGGGTGCTTGGACTCCTGAAGAAGATGAAGCATTGGTTAATTACATTACAAAACATGGTCATGGAAGTTGGCGTACACTCCCTAAACAAGCAGGTGTGCAAGTTTGTATTCATTATTGCAATTTGGTTCTAATTATAGGTCACGGGCTGAAACCTCCCAGGATGATAATTTACCTCGGTGGACAGTGTACCTCACAAGTCAATTCTAGACAAGGTACATGTTACTAATGAACATGACAACATCATGTTACCAGAAAAAAAGAGGCACAAAATTAAATTACTGCACCTTATGCAAATAATGGTGAACCCAACTATAATGGTTCTGTCTTTCTCTCTCTCTTATAACATGACAATGTCACGTTCCTTAATAGCATGGAAGAATCTTAACCCGTTCCTTAATATTTTATTATTTATATTATATGGGTGTAGGACTCTGGTTAACAATCATCCATATTGGAATTGTTAGACCTGTAGAGTAAATGGACATGCACACTTGTGCCAAAAAGAGATCTATTTTTTCACATTGCAGAAGCAAAGTATTGGCAGTTTGTTCCCCCGGAGGTGAGGTATGAAACAACTTTAGACTTTATTTGGTAAAATGAACTTGCGACTTGTGACTTATAACTTACAACATTTTATATAGCTTATAGTATTTCAGGTACTTAATTAAATCGAAGTTGTTTGATAAAACTAGTTTATAAAGTAGTTAAATTGTATTAGATGATGACTTAAAAGGACATACAATATTATAACTATAGAGAAGTAAAAGTGATGATTGCAAAAAGATTAGAGTATAAATGATAATTGAAATGTTAGAAAAGTAGCTTATACCTTTCTTCCTTAAGAAGTTTTTTAAGAGCTAGAAGCTTATAACTTTTGAAAGGTTATAAGTTCCTCAGTAAGTTATAAACTACTTTTATCAAATAGAAAATTATACTCTACCATAAACATTTAGATTAGTATTACTTATGCTGCTAAATCATTATAAATGTAGAGAAAATGTTCAATGCATTTAAAACTTCTGCTGCCAATAGGAGGAGAAAAGAATTGAGTTCAAAAAGTTCTACAACTGGGTATTCATTTCTCTACATCTAAATTCTGTGTTATTTCTCTGTTTTATTTAGTTAATATGATTAACATACATTCCAGGCCCAGCAAAGCAAAAGGGATCAGAACACTTCATTCACAAAGATCATAACAACTGTAAGAGGCTAGGAATTTAACCAAACAAGTGCTACACAAAGATCAGAACAACAACAAGTGCTACACAAAAATGCCCTAAGGTGCTAAAAATCATTGTTTTAGTTTTCGTAAAAATGCGTTTAAGGACAAGTATCGCGTAGTGACATCTCCAAATCAATTTTCTTCATTTGGGTAATTTTTATAATACTCAAAATTCACACCATTTATCCCAAAACACATGTCCCAAACAGTTTGGCCATTTTCCCTGTTTGTTCTCATTTTTTAACTGTTTCTAACTATCGTTCGCACCTATACTCAAGACTCATTTTAATTCTTTATCTAATATCACATTTATACATATTTTTATCATTAATTTCAGCATCACAGTAAGCAAAGATACAATACATCACATTATTTTTAAAACCATACCTTACACGTTTTATAAATTATTTTCCATTAATTAAGCATACAAGGTAACTATTATACAATTAAATGTTAATTCTCCTAGTTTAACAAAAATTTTCAGAATTTATAATCATATTAAAATTCATTTTTATCAACAGAACTTTAAAAAATTCAATCATGCATGTTACAAATAATTATTAGGCCACTAAAATCACAATTACACATAATGATCTAAAATTTTAAGTCATTAATTTTAGAGACCAAACTCCAAACAACAATATCATCCATTAAAACATATCTCTAAATTCATATTTTAAGCATATTATTTCGCAAAATTATAAGGAAAAAATGGCATATTTTATAGCTACTAAATTAGAGGGTAGAATCTAATTTCTTTAGCCTTTTTGTAACATCCATGTAATATGTTCCCAAAATTTCAATTCTGTCCAGATTTGTTATATAATTATTATCCATCAAACTTATGTTTTTACTTATTCACCTACTATAGCACATAAGAGTTATATTTCTAATATGTATACATATAGCCCTTACTTTTGGTAGCAACATCATCAAAATGTCAACTGTGCAATCGAAACTCCCTTTTCACTCCTTCCTCGTCTCCAATAATAACACTTATGAGTAGTGTCAATGACCTAGAAAACACCCTTCTTCATCATCTTCTGTTCACAAGCATAGCCTCCCTTACCTTATTCTTCTACTGCATCACCAACTTCTGAAAAGCACTTTTTTTATCATTTTCTTCAAATTTAGAATTGACTTTAGTGAAATAGAGCCTTAAGGATTGAAGCTTTGAGGGTGAAGTATGGCCAAGGCAGTGATAGTAGTATATAGTACCAAGAGGAACCAGCAAACACGCATTGTAGCTAAAGCTACTTTTACTATGATTTCTTCTTTTCCTTTTGTAATTTGTCTTAGGAAGTTGTTTCAGAAAGTCTGAATTTTTAGATCTATTTTCATTCAAGGTTCATGTGGGTTTTTTTGGTATAGGGTTTTTGTTGTAATTGATAGTTATCTTTGTTAGGAGGTTTTGCGGTTTTGTTGACAGTTAATATGATTAACATACATTCCAGGCCCAGCAAAGCAAAAGGGATCAGAACACTTCATTCACAAAGATCAGAACAACTGTAAAAGGCTAGGAATTTAACCAAACAAACAATTCATGTGTCACTGAATCCAAAATTGAATATAAGTGTCAAATGCTACTTCAACTTGAAAAAAACCAATACTGAATTCTCAAAAAAAAAAGGGAAAAGGAACACATAAAACCATGAATCAGTTGAAGAAACAGAATAAATTCACCAAAGTGTAAATGAGAAAGCAAACATACACAACGAGGAGCAGAGACGAGGAGGAGGACCGGAGGCGATGACGATGAGCGGAGACGACGATTGCGCCAGGCCTGAACGACGAACAGAGACGGAGTGTGGAGAGAGACTTCAGAGAGAGTTGGGAAATTTTCTGAGAGTGTAACTGAGGGAGGAACTTCGAGGGGAGGAATTGAGGGAGAGGGACGGAGGAACGGAGGCACAAGGACGGAGATGAGAGAGTACGTCGGAGGAGGAAGGGACGTGTACGGAGGGAGGGAGGAGGGGGACGCCGGACGAAGGGAGGCAGGGAGGAGAGGTGACTGAGAGGGAAAGTTAGGGAAGTTAGGGCGACTGAGAGGGAAAGGGGTTGCTGTCGAGTTACATTAAAACGTTAGCGACGGATCAAACCCGTCTCTACACCCGTCGCTAACATTCCCCCTTTAGCGACGGTAGAACACCTCCGTCCCTATTCTCCTGACATTAGCGACGGCTACAACCCAGCGTCGCTAGATTTAACTATTAAAAGGAAAAAGTGGAGGGAAACGAAATTAATAGCGACGGCCGACCATATCCGTTACTAAACTCTTGACCATTAGCGACGGTAGAACACATCCGTTACTAATCTCCTGAATATTAGCGACGGCGTCACCCTACCGTCACTAACCTGTAGATGAAAAACATAGCGACGGTACAGCAACGCCGTCACTAACTTCAAGTCCAAACCGTCACTAACTTCCACAACAAAATATATGAAGGTGAAAATATTAGCGACGGTAAGGTGATTCCGTCACAAATCGCAAGATTAGTAGCGACGGTAGAAGAGATTCGTCGCGGATTATTTGTAGAATAGCGACGACGAAGCCATCCGTCACAAGTGCAAACCATAGCGACGCCTTAAGACCGTCGCTGGTCTTGAGGGAACATTAGCCACGGTAGTTCACCGTCGCAATTGTTTGCCGCCAACTGAAAACCCAGGTGGGAAACAAAAAAATGGTGGCGCTAAAATATAGCGACCATTATAGCGACGGTTTTCACAAGGATTAGCGACCGCGTAATTTTCCGGTCGCTACTCCAGTCGCTAACAAATTTTGGGGTTCCTTTTCGGTTGGTGGTCGCTAACGCGGTCGCTATTTAGCGACGGGAGGTTGTGGTCGCTAATTTTTGGTAGCTGTTCAGGGTTTTTTTAGTGGTGAACATCTTCAGGCCATAACTGTTTCCCACTGAAACTAAAGACTGGTAACACACCAGACTTTTACATAATAACTGATTTGTAAGAATAAAGTACAAGAGACTTTCTTAGAACTTAGTATATGAAGGATTGTACAAATATGAACAAATACACTAAGTTAAGAAAGACAAAATGACCAGCTAGGAGCAAAACAACAAAGAAGGCCTTTGTCTTAGTGAAGCAAGAAGAGATTTTAGAGATTTTTGATCACTGAGAATGAGTATTCTTGATAAGCTTCTACCACTCGAAAGTGAATCTCTTCAAGCATATATAGGTCACTTAAGATGATCGTTGATGATTTGGAAAATGAGATATAGACGTTGGGAATTCTTTGAAAGAGTTTTTCTTGAACACAAATACCAAACTTTTGATGATTGAAGAGATGCCAAAAAGTATGGTAGCAAGGAACTTTGTCACTTTACATAAATATGGTGTTCCTTGAGATCTTAAGTGAATCAAGCTAATTGTTGGCTTTCTTTCTTCTAGTAAACATATAGAGACTAATGCTGTAATTCTTTTGAATCTTCCTGACACATAAGCTGACTTGATTCAGCTTTTCTAAAGTGTGTAGAGTTGTTACGTTGAACTCCTCAAAAACTACTTTGGCTGCTCTTCTAATTTGTCTCTTATCCTTTTTTATGATAAACATATTTTTCTTGATAAGGGCTTGACTTCCAAAGCATCATCAAAGAGTTTTAGAATGTTGTATGATTTTTACTTTGAAGTAACATTCAAGTTGCAAGTTCTTGATGCTCAAAAGTATGAGATCTGATTTGTTGGTGTATATGGCTAAAGAATTCTTGAATCAAACTTTTTAGTTAAAGTCTAAAATTTGATTTTTGATGTATCAGACTTTTGATTTTCTGGACTCCCTCTTCTTTTGTAAGTTGTGCACTTAGTATATATTTCCTAAAACACTTAGATTACACATACATCATTCTTGCTATGTATTTAATTTAAATACATTGATATGTGTTATTAACAAATCCTAGGGCCTGGTTATAATGATGTAGCTTGAGGTCAAGTCAAGGAGTTTTATCAACTTCTTTTTGAAACCAGACTTGTTCTCAACACTACCCATCAGTCACTTTGCACGCTACTTGTTTAACACACTAGGGCATAGGTCAACTCTGACCCTCTGGTATTAAGTGAGTAACTCGTAACGGGGTCAATTTGGGGACCTTTCGTGTGATAACAAATACTGGTGTTAAATCATTCCATTACATGAGATGTCGACATTGAGAGAATGGCTCATATCGGTCATCATATCACACCGATTCCAGAGGATAGATTTTGGTCAAATTACCTTTAAGTTCAGGGGTCAGTCTCGGGACCGAATTACTGCCAAATGCTAAAGTCCTAAACCATATAACTGACACTTTAAACATATTTTGAGACTTCCAATTACAAATACTATAATTAAAAAAATCAACGACATGGTTTTCGAGTTACCAAAACTTACTGGAATCAAGTAACACACAAGTCCTTACTCTGACCAGTTTCCAGCAGCGATATAGCTTAAGTAAAATTCCTAAAAATGTAAATTAATTATTTTTAATGACCCATACATCATTCTTGCTATATTTTGAAACTTAATTTAGCAATCCATCATAGTTCTAAGGTAGAACAACTTACCGAAATGAGGTTTCACACTATGATAACCCTCCGATAGGTTTTCGACACCCTGAACATCAATCGTTAGCCTCCGAAATGACCATGTAAATGTTGTCCACCATTATTTGCATGGAATTTCAGTAATTGCACAAAGTGGGAAACAACCAAGATGTTGAAATTTTGGAAGAATTAGAGACCCCTTACCTTACAACTTCCTAAAATGAAAATCAAGGCTCCTAAGGCTTCCAACGTCACTGGGAATTCCTTATTTCCTCATGATACAAGTTTAGAAGCAAGAAAAAGAAAGTTTTACATAACCATCCCTAGAACCCATGAGCTTAAAGGAAGGAGAAAGGAAATTCGAAGCTTGCATGCACATACCTTGAAGAACAAATATGAAATTGATGGGCTGGATGAAGGGATGATGGCATGATGGAGAGGAAGAATTGAGGTAAAACAAGAAAAGGAAATTCTGCCCACAAGAGGAAACAACATGTGTACGAGAGAGGGAGAAAATGTGAAAGTGCTGAGGAAGAAAAAGCAAGAAGGAAAAAGGAAAAATTAAATTTTAGAATTTAATCAATTAAGATTAAAAATGAATTTAGGATTTAGGAAGTGAGACAAAATAATTAGGTTTGATTAATTAAGATTTTAAATTAAGTAGAAGAATTTATTTAATGCCCAAATCCTTAATTTATCCCATAAATTTAAATTTCAAGATGTTACAATTGGTCCCTATATTTTTATCAATTTTTAGTTTTAGTCCCTCAGTTATTGTTTTATTGGTTTTGATCCTTATGTTATTGAATATGTTAAAATTAGTCTCTAAAAATGTTGACAGATGAAAAAAATATAATCCATTTTAAAAAGTTAAAGAGTAGAATAAATTAGAGATACTTAACAAGAGATATATGTAAGAAAATATTTCTGCTTATTTAATAATAATGTTATAATTAAGGGACTAATTTTAATATATTAGAGACTAATTTCAACATATTGAATAATATAAGAATCAATTTAACATATCGAATAATATAAAAACCAATTTCGACATATCGAATAATAGAAGAAGAAGAATCAAAAGCTTAACTACTAGCATCAAATGAGTTTATCTTAGCAAATAATGAGAAGTATCAAAAATTTAACTACAGGCATCATTAAATGAATTTATCTCAGTAAATAATGAGAAGTATCAAAAACTTGACTATTAGCATCAAATGAGTTTATCTAAGCAAATAATGAGTCAATTTAAAGTTTTAAAAAAGTGGTTACTTTAATGGTCACGCATCTTTGTGACCATTGATAGTTATTAAATCAGTTGATAATTTCACCCGTTTATTTTAAAATTAAAATATTGTCTCCAAGTTTAAATATAAATAAATTTTAGTGGAATTTTTTGGTCCATAAGTAAAATTATACTTTTTTAATGTTATTAAATGTTTAATTATCAAATATATCTTCCTTATATATATTTCCAAGACAACTTATTTTTTATTGAATAAATTATATAAAAGGGTATTTTAGGAAACTGGATAAAATATTTGATAAGATTAATGCAAATAACTTACTTTCAACTATTATTCTTAATATGTGTAAAAGTAGTTAGTTACTTATATTTGAAACCAGAAGTAGTATATTATAACTCTAAAGTATGTCTCAATTAAAAAATCAGTCTTTATTTTTGCCTCAAATCAATAAATCATTATTTTCCTCTTTTTGTTAAACAATTGATTTGAGGCTGGGTAAAAGTTATTTTTTCAATTAAAATACACTCTAAATTCACAGTATATTTTAACTTTAAAATAAACATATAAGATTACCATTTAAATCTAAATACAGTGACTATCAATAATTCCAATAAAAAGAATCTACTGATACGACACCTAAAGATAGAAACCATGCTTTTAGACTTTCCAATCAGTTCAGTTTTCTTAACTTTTCATTTAACTCTTCTAAATGTATCCACACAGAAGTTCTAAGTGAAAAAGTTCATTCACAAACATTGTTAAGAAACGGAATATAGAAGCTCTATATGCAACGCAATCTCTTGCTTCTCTTAAACTAGGAAGAGCCACAGAATGAAGGTAGTTGCTGATGCCAAGAAAAGCAAAATATTTACAAGGGGATATAGCAAAATATTTACATATATGCCACAACAAAATTAACTGGATCATATATATAAATTCTAGAAAAACCATTCTACCGAGGAAGTGGCAACCAAGCCAGATAAAAGGGCAACCAAGAGGGCACAACTATAAGTGGTTGGTTCAGCCTGCATTGAGTTGTTCCTGAAATCATTGTATGTCTCATTAAAGAAAGGACCACCCACTAGGGCACCAAATGCTACATTAGGATTGGGGTATGGTGAGTCATACCACTGCTTGAATCCATCCTTGCAACCAGTTGTAGCATTAACTGGAATGGAAGATCCTCTATGGTGTATATATTTAGGGTAATAACTTCCATATCCCACAAGATAACTCATCTTCATAGGATTTTCTCCCAACACATAATCTACCTGAAATTAGTAGGAGTAAAGTAAGCACATTCACATCAGAAGTCATTCAAGCATAAGTGCAATCTAGAATCACACTGGTCCATTAGGAAGCATCCTATATAAATGTAGGAAAAGGCTCCTCTAGAAAGAGCAATCTTAACCATTGATTTAGAAATCAACGGTTGAAAATAGAAGTAATACCTGTGCATATTGTATCACTATTGAATGCCAAGTCAATGGTTAATATTATACCTTTTCCTCTAAAGTGCATGCTTGCACCTTGAGTGCACTGTAGTCTTCAAATCCATGAATATATAACTGCTAATTGATATGAATTTCACATTGAGTAGAATTACATATTTAATGTGGTATTTAACCTTTACGACTTTTTTATTGTTGTAGATTTTTTGATTGAGTTCTCCTCATATCTTTAAGTTAACTATTGGTGTTAACAAATTCTTTTACAAATTACTCTTTCAGTCTTTTTTATAAGTTAAAATTAATCGAATTATCATGACTAATAAAAGTAATTAATTGCTACTCTCTTCGGTCTTAGTGAATTTTAAAAGATTTTTTCAATGTCATTAAATGTTTATATACTAAATATGTATCAAATAAATACATCAAATATTTGATAACATTAATATAAATAATAATTTTTAGTCAACTTTCTTAATCTATATGAAATTTGTTTGATTTGCTTATAATCAAGACTAAAGGAAGTAGTTAAATTTATTAGCTTCTTAAAAATATCACATTCCAAGTCTACCCCCAATGAATTTAATATCTCTCCTAATTTGATTGGTTGGTTTAGATGATTACATCCTCAAACAATTTATTATTTTTTGTAATTAATAAAAGTAAATATAAAAACAATAACAAATATTTTAAAAAAATTCTAACAATACCTTATAAAAAGGTACATAGAAACTTTAAAATTATATCTTATAAAAAGAATCGGAGGAAGGGATAAACAATGATATCTTATAAAAAGGATCGAAGGAAGGAATAAATAACACCACACCTATATTCAATAGTGTGGTATTTAAGCCTATTACACTAGTCCTTTGGGGGCTCTCATATGTGCTTGTTTCATATTGGTTAATAAGAGAAACACTGAAGTTGAATGTATACAGTCATGATGCTAAGGAATTGAAAACTTGTTAAGAGAAATTTGAAGTTGAATGTACAGTCATGATGATAAGGAATGGAAAAACTGTTGATCTCATTTTCTAAGACCGTTTTTTGGATGCAGCTCTCATTTTCTAAGATTTACATACCTGAGAAATGGCGAATTTGCGTATATCGATTGGCTTATACAATTTCCCACTACAATACAAAGCTTCAGTTTGAGATGTCAGCATGTAGTCACTATAAAGAACAGCTAGGAATGCAGAAGCCACTGAATGTTGCAAAGAGTTCCATGGAACCACCCATAAAAGTCCACCTGGTTGGTAATGATAGTTTGTATAAGTAAAAGCGAATATGCGTCTAAAGGGGATGTTACAATTTGATTGGTATCTTCTGTTATCATCTTAGGCATCTTAGATTTTCATAATTATATCTGGCCTTTTGCCTCAATTAACAAACAAAGAGTAGACAGATACAGGCTATGGAAATGGTACAGGGAAGAAATCAATTGCTACTTTCTGTTCTGTTGGTGGTGGCTGTTGGTGAATCTGGCAGAAGCTCGCAGATTAGGATTTCAACAGATTCTCTGTACATCTGAAGGTCAAGATTCTCTGCATCTGGGATGTTACTTGCACCAAAGAAATTTAATCTAGACAAAAGAATCTGGTTCAACATTACAAAATTCATGAGAAGGTGTATCACAAAAGTGAACATAATTCAACAATTACTAAATTGAATATACAATAAAATAAAGAGCAAAAGGTGAAAAAAAAAAACTAAATTCGAATACCCTGCCAATTTTAAAGGCTTTTTACTCTGTCAACCAATGTTGGATTGTTGTATAATTGAAAATCATTGGTTTTTATGATAGCTACTTTAAAAGTCTTAGCTAGAGTATTTTTGAAGACGACAGTGTCCAAAATATTTACAATATTGAAATTAAACTTATGGTAAAAATAAAACACTCTCTCATTCTCATTACCTGAGTAGCAGCATGCTTATCATCCCACCTAAACCATGATAGAGTTCCTAGACTACTAAATGCTTTCTCATTCTGTTCTGTCACGTAATTTAGGTATGAAGGGTCCTTAGTTGCATGGTAGAGCCAGGTGCCTGCCCATAAGAGCTCATCCTCATAGCCAGATGAATTATAGTATTTTCGCACTTGAGGGATGCTAGCACTGTAAGAAGCTCTATATGTATCAGCAAAAGTAAACAGCTGCTGAGCATGTCCAAGTAGAATCTCAGAATAACTGAAATTGATCTTCTTGAAAACAAGGGATGCTGAGGCCAATGCAGCCGCAGTTTCTGCAGCAACTTCTGTTCCTGGATAAGATGAGTTAACTTGAGTGAGTGGCCTTTCCTCAGTCATGTCTTCAGGCCTTTCCCAACAATCATGGTCCACCCCTGGATCCCCCACCTTCAACCACACAAAACCCAAGTTTCAAATTCTAGACCACTTGATTATAAGTTGTGTACCATGTCATTAACCAATTATCTGAAAGAGCTCAAGTTCTATGAACTCAAAAAAAGTGTAACATAGACCAGTATAGGTAGCAAAACTCTTTACAATGTGATTTAACCCAATTGCATTATATGCAGACTAAAGTTCAAGACTATATGTTAAGTTGAAACAATATGTGAGTCAGACAAAACCAATATAGACAAGAAAACTCTTTGCAAAGATTTAATCCAATTACATTATGTGCAGACTCAAGTTTAAGACTAAATGTTAAGTTGAAATAACATGAGTCGGATAGAATGAGTATAGGCTACAAAACTCTCTATAATTAGATTTAATCCAAGTTTGAGACTCCATGTTAAGTTAAAACCGTCCCTGTTTATCAGTTAATAGTTTCATGGTACATGTGAAACACACTCTACTTCATATAAGAAATTGGTAATTATAAACCTGAAAAAACTGAAAGAAGTAACAGCACAAAGGTGAAATTTACTAGAAACAAAGGGTTCACCTGAATGTAAAGAACTTCTGCAAAAGGGTGTGCATTAGTAAGATAATCCGTGATCCATTTTAGTGAGTCCAGTGCGTATTGTAACTGCTTCACGGCATCCATGTGATCTCCATATTCAAGAATCGTCCAAGACAACACGGTAGCAGTGAAAGCCATGGGAAACCCAAATTTCATGAGATCACCAGCATCATACATTCCTTTGGATAAATCCAAATTCGCTTCACTCCCATCTCCTAGCCCCGAATCCCCTCTCCACCAAACCCTGTTTTTCTCCAGCTTACCAGCTACAACGTAACACACATGCACATTATTTTCAACATCCACCGCCACAGAAGTAAATAATTAAGATAATTGCAAAAACTATATTAAATCATATAAGGTCAGATTATTATTATACGTATCATATGATATTATATTACATTTCTGGACGTCGAAATATTGCAGAGCCAATTCAAGAGCCGAGGCATATTTCTGAACAACGTTGGTGGGGCGTGTAGTGGGTTTAGCTTTGTGACCAAACTTGGTTATTATAGAAAGAACACCAGCAGCTACCACGAGGATTGCGATGATGGACACTGCTAACCACCAAAACAAGGCACCCACGTGGTACTTTTTGTTGGGCTTGTCTTCCATTCAATTGGAAACAATGATGATGATAACAATAATAATAAGGTAACTACTATCATTACTATGGTTTGTGAGTTGAAGTCATGGTGATTTGGGGCTTTGCCAGGTTAAATGAACCCCCTTTTTTTGGTTGAGTCAGAAGGCACTAAGCAGAGAGAAGATTTGCTGAGTCTCATGACTCATGGAGTGAGAGGGAATGTTACCTCTTTGTTGTTGTAAGTAGCACTGTTAAATTATGATTAAATAAAAAAAAAAAAGTCCAAGGCACAACGGCACTGTGTTATTAAATTCTGGCGCCGAAGAATGATGCCACTTCTATCATCCAGACATGGATATGAGGTTCTGCGTCTGATTTAGTTCTTTTCTAGGCAAGAAGTTTGCCTATTTACATTATTTTTTAAGAATTAATATATTTTTGTTTCGATCAATATAACCAACTTTAGTTTTGATCTTCCAAATTTTTTTTGTTGATTGCGGTCATAATCTCATAAAATTTGAAAATTTTCCAACAGTTTCTATCATCACTGATGTGACATAAAAAAATATAAATTTAAAATATGACTATATGATCCAGTGCTAATGTGCTCCTATGTGTTGGTTGAATGTGTAAATTGCCTGACAAAAAAAAGTTATAACTACAAAGCATGGAAATAATAGGTGCGGTAGGTGAAGTATAAAACGAAATGCATGTCATGAGACGGCTTCCTGATACCGTTGTTTACTTGTTTTTAGACGCTGATTTTGGCTTTGATCTTGTTCTTTGCCTTGTCCTCCCTCTTCACTTCTGGCATGGGTTTCTTCAAACTTGTCTTCCTCATCATGAAGATATTCTATTTAGGAAATTTTAAAATTATTTCCTTTGTTAAGGTCAAATGTCTTGAAAATAATGTTTCTTAGGATCTACTTAGTGTGGGAATTTTGGGATTTAGCTTAAGATTTTATTTTCATATATCTAGTTTTACAATTTTTATTATGATTTAGCCGCATTGTATAGAATCGTAAGGTCTAATGAAAATCTGTAACGTGTTATGTTGTAAGAAAATTCAAAATTATTCTTTTTGCTGATCCAAAATGTTAATGACTTCATAAATTAACCTTAAAAAATGCCCTAAAAATGAAATGCGTTAATACTTTTAAAGAAAATTAAAAAAAATAATGCGAATATGTTATGTAGTGAGAAAAATCAAAATTATTCCCATTATTGTACCCAGAATGTTACTGACTGTTTATAAATTAACCTTAAACTAAATAAATTATTGAACTTTTTATAATTTGACATGAAAGTGACAAGAATTAGCTAAGAGAGCAAAGGAAAAAGGAGATAAACTCACTCTAGATAGGAAACTCTCAAATATATTCAACACTCACTCAAGGCTTTATTTCAAATAGCTTACTACCTCATCTATTTGTAGGTACATTTGTTCAATTAGAAACAATAAAATATTACATTATGGAGATAATATCTTAATAATTGGAGAGTTAGGTGAGATTTTAATAAAAAGGAGTGACTATGGAGAATTGTTATGTGGAATGGTGGAATGCTACTCGTTTATTCTTCTTAGGTTGGAAGAGACTCTTCCTTAAGTCTTAAGTTTCTTCTTCATAATATGTCATAGGTAATTCTATCTTGTATGCATTATCATTGATCTTTTGTATTGAAAGGTTCATCAGCTCTTGGAGGTAACTTAGTGTTGTGTTTTGAAAATCTTTCCTTTCATAAATGTATCCAGAGTAAGTGGCCTTCCTTGAACACTTGTTGTTTATGGTGTTTGTCTCGCTGAGCCATATGACGAGAATTCTACTTCTCAATTCTTGCTCCAACTTGGTCACGGAGCTTCTTGATTTCTTTGGCTCTTTCATCAACATCAACATCAACATCGTATTGCTTCTTAATGGCAGAAGGAACTAGGTCCAAGACCTTTATTTCCTACTAAAATAGAGGATATGATATCGGTTCCCCACTGGACTAATGTAAAATCCAAGCTTATAAATTATTAAAGATTGTTCCGAAGCGGACCCTTCACCCCAGTCCAGATCAATTCACTTTGTTATCTTAAGTCTTTTAAGAATTAGATAAGGTTAGCTACAAGGTTGGAATACTAAGAAAATTATTTTGAAGTATTCTAAAAACAACCATATCTATTCTTGTAAAGATACAATTGTTTAGAAATAAATTTTGAAAACTAGGATTTCTTTTAGAAATAGGTTTCTTGTTTTTGAGTAAAGTCTCGCTTTTAATAAAAACTCTTTCACCCAAAGTCTTTTCATTTTTACAAGGTTTATACTTTCAAAATAGTTTCCCTAACCTTTTAAATCACAACGTGCAGTGTTACCAGATTTAAACAAATTGAAACTTAAGAGGATAAGGATAGGGAGATTCACACATAAGGATTTATACTGATTCACCTCTCACCAATACTTGAGACTATATCTTATACCTACTTCAGTAGAACTTCTTTCACTATTCAACCTTGAATACAAGTATTCTTCCTTGTCAAACCTCTTTAGTCTCTCTCACACAAGTGTTATATCCCAAAACCTCTTCAGGCTTAACACACTTCAAGTGCACACACTTACAAGCTAATCCACTAACTAGCAAAAGCAAACACCTTTCAAAGGCATGGTTGTTAAAATCGCGATTTAAGACGTAGAATCGGACGATTCTACGATTCTAGTGAGGTTTTCGAGTTAAATCGGTAGTAGAATCGTTTTATAGGTAAAATCGGTGGAATCAGTGGTGGAATCGGTGGAATCGGTGGAATCAGTGCGTTTCTACAGATTTTACCGTTTTTACCAGATTTTTTTTTTGGGGCAGAAACAGAGCAAAACGGCGTCGTTTTGCTTAAAAAAATTTAACACTCAAAATCCCTAGCCCCTTTCTCTTTTGCGTTGCCTGTTTCCTTTTGCTTTGCCCCTTTCTCCTCCAATCGTGGTCCGCTCTCTCATTGGTGGTCACCAGTCGCTGTTCTCCGGTGGTATCGCCTGCTCCCTCCTGCCACGGTGGTCGCCCGCCGCTGCTGCTCCCTCCTCTCACCTCTCTGCTGCTGCTCCCTCCTCCCACCTCTCTGCTGCTGCTGCTTCCTCTGCCCACCTCTCTGTTGCTGTTGCTTCTCCCTCCTCCCACCTCTCTGCTGCTGATGGTCCTTCCTCCCTCCCACCTCTGTGTTGCTGCTGCTGCTCCCTACTCCGACGGTATTATTTGTAGAAATATAATGTTGCTTGCTGTTGTTGGATAGATTAGATGTTCATGTTGTTGGATAGAAATTCTGAGTTATGTACATTTGTATTTATGCAATTTTATGTTTTATTTTATCTATAGGTATGTTATTTTATTTTATTTTTTGATTTTTTTAATTAGAGGTAGAATCTTACGATTCTACCTAGAATCTCGATTCTACGAGTCGTTAGAGCCTCCACGATTCTAGGTAGAATCTCGATTTTGACAACCTTGTTTAAAGGAAGATTATTTGTAGATGGTTTTTAAGTTTGACAGTCTTAGCATGAAAAATAGAGTATGCTAAAAAAACTAAGTTATAATCTCACCCAATTAAAACCTTTAACTACTCAAAAAGAGCAATTAATAAGTTTTTAGGATAGAAACTTGAATATACACATAGTTTAAACTTTCTTTTATAGTGTGTGACAAAAATAGAAGATGAGCTTTTTAGCTCTATCTTGCATGAGGAAATGATTCACTCTTCAAATGATTTGTCTCTATTCTTGTGTGTCTTCTCACTTGAGTTTCAACCTTCGTATTTATTAATAACACATTGATTGTTTTGATTCCTAAGACCATGTGCTTAATGTGAAGCACCTTCGACTTATATTTCTTTGTAATTAGATTGAAGCCTCTCATGGAAGCGCCTGTGAGCCATATGCAATGTAGTCTTGTTCCAAACAGGCACAGTAGTGATAATATTATTATTACACAGGACAATTCACACCATGAGAAATAAAAGAAAAGGTAATTAGGGGTTTGATGGCCATTAGGATTTTGTGATACCATGAGAGACATAGTATGCTCTAAGGAGTTTGTTAACCTTATTTTTTGGTGTCTATCTTCGACAAGAATGAGAATATTATGGAATGGTGAAGCCTTAGATGAATTTTCTCTGTCTTGAGGGCTTTGACTAGGTGGCCCAATATCCCCTTATCTATTTGTGTTATTTATGACGAGAACATTTATCCTATCTGATTCTTTTGGAGGTTAACATGGGTGCTTGGCGACCTATTAAGTTAAGCAATGATGGTCCTCCTCTATCTCATTCAGTGTTTGCCAATGACCTCATTCTGTTTGCGGAGATGAGAATGGATCAAGTAACAGTGACTAAGAATTGTTTAAATTTGTTTTGTAAAAGCTCGGGTTAGTATGTTAGTGTTGAGAAAACACGTGTGTTCTTCTCTCGTAATGTCCTTTTGCAAGTGCGTGAAAATATTTGCCAAGAATGATAATCTAGGGAAGTATTTGGGAGTGAACTTCCACCATTCTAGAGTTACTGCTAACTCGTTTCAGTATGTTGTGGACTTCGGGGACTTTCCTAAGTGGGTGTATAATACGATTGGTGAGAGACCCAATGCTGGCTAGGTGGGAAGTTCCGAGAGAATGGCTTTCTCGCAGAGACTGTTGCAACATGGCTGACCTTGTTAATGAGTGGGACTATGGTTACGTTTTAAATAAGCATCTGGAATTGTCGGCAAATAAAATTATTGAATTATTTAGTCATAGAAAAATTATATTTTAATTGGTGAGAGTCTAATGTTGAGAGACAGGTGAATAGGTTAGAATAATCTAAATATATTACTGTGTAATTTAGTTATTTCTATTAATAATTAGTGAATTAAAATTTAAAATAAAATATTAATATAAAAACATGTAAAAGAAAAAAAATAATTTTTAAGGATCATTATGAAAACTTTTATTTTTACATGTACGAAAAACATAATTAAGTGTGAAAATTTTGAAGAGCACAAAAAAGAAAAAAATGGTGCAAAAGGAGATTTCCACAATCTTGAATCTGGGTCGCTGGGCCCGATTTTGTAACCAACTGCGACCCGAAAATAGTATTAAAGATTATCCTCTACCCCAAAACAAAAATGAGGGAACTAAACTTCAATGTTAGATTCTTAATGCATTGCAAAGTATATATATATATATTACTGAATTTAATTCAGTAAATTCGTATTTTGTTCCCCTTCTTCTTCTTCCTCCCTGTGTGTAGAATCCAAAATCCCTCTCTGGCCTGGTATTGATCCTGAGTTGACTGAGATAATAATGGGTGAGGGAAGAGAAGGAGATTGGGAATGCAGTGGTTGCCACAACAGGAACTACGCTTTCAGATCATTCTGCAATCGATGCAAGCAACCTCGTCTCCTTGTCGATACCAAAACCCCTGCTGATTCCAAGTGGCTTCCTCGTATTGGTGATTGGATCTGCACCGGTTAGCTCTCAGTTTCTCTTCTTTTTCTTTGTCTTGGATTTGCTTTATCAATTGAAGTTAAGGTCCTGTTTCTGTGAGCTATTTTATTGAGGGAGGGGTGCGGGTGCTTTCTTTTTTATGATGTTTAGTTGTTTTGGGTGAAAAATGTAGGATTGGAATGAAATTAGGAAATTAGCCTTTAGTTTTTTTTTGTTACCATATCACCTACTTTGTTTCTTTCCTTTTCGTTCTTATATATATGGAAGACTTGTTGAGTATTCTTTTGCTAAGTGGATAGATATTATTTAGGGTTAAATATGTTTTTCATCCTTATGTTTTCTTATTTTTCTTAGCTCTATTTAAATGTTAGTATTTACATTTAACAAAAATCAGTGTTGTTAAGTAGCGTTAAGTGCTTAAATGGTAATAAGGGTGCTGTAGTGCTATAGCATTGCGGGTTTGGAAGAATCTGTGATTCTGTAAAACAGGTTGTAATGGTGGTTGCGAGCATGACAGATGGTGCAAACATGGTAGATTGCAGAATTGCTTTAGTTTTTTTTTTTAGGATTAAAAAATTGAACATTCACAACTGGTTCACACTGCAAATGACTGTTTTGGCATCACCCTTTGTACATATAATGAACTCCTCTCCCCCTCTCTCCCTCTCTCTATTTATAACAAAACAAGGTTATTTCAACTGTTAATTGCCCAAAACGCTGTCCGCCATTTCACGTGGAAGTTTTTTGTCTTTTTGCCATTTTCTACAACCTTCTGTTTAAGACATTGACAAAAAAAGTGTAATTTTAGTCCCTTACCATGGGCTAGAAGCACAGGGCTATTGTAAATTTTAAGGACTACGATGGAATAAGATTAAATAGGGATTTATTTCAGAAAGTGACATATTTTCCGGGATTAAAAAGTATTGAAACTTACTAGTTATTCGTATACTTCGAAGACAGCCCTGGCTTCACATGCTCAGTGTTGTGCAGGGTAGTTTACTGCTGCATGGTGGAAGTTTATTTGTTGTAATTTTGTTAGAATTCCAGCTTTTAGGTGTTTTCTTTTATAACCTTGGTGCTCTGAAGCACAGAGGTATGCCACCATAGATTGAGACCTATTTGTTTCATACATGTTTGGGTTTCCCCCATCTGATTGGTGTTAAGAAATGCTCAACTTTAGCATGGCATTTGACTTTGGTTTATGATCATCTGTTTCAAATTGAAATGAAGAACTTGCTATCAAATAGGTTGAGATGTTTGTGCTTTTTGTATGTGTATTTTGTGTGGGATGGACGGGTTGGTGTGCGTGGAACGTGTTGGTGTGCGTATGCTTGGCTTCCTTTCCCTCTGGCTGCTTTGTGGGGCTGTGTTTGTATGCAATGGAACAATAGGTTGCACTAACAACAATTATGCATCAAGAGAGAAGTGCAAGAAGTGCGGACAACCAAAGGAGGTAGCAGCCATGCCAGCGATTGCAATGACAGGAGCATCTTTCCCCACTTATTCACATTATTTTTCCAGGGCACCAGGAGGACCAGAACAAAAGATGAATATTGGATTGATTGGCAATGGTGTGCCACCACAGTCTCTGCATTTAAACTCCAATTGGCCTGTTACAGGAGCAGATAAGTATGGTGTGCAACCAGTTTCCTTATGGCTACCAGGTGGAAACTATAGCTCTGGACATTCTCATGAAAATTCATCCAGTCAGAACCTATCTGTTCCAAAGGGATGGCGCAATGGGGACTGGATCTGTAACTGTGGCTTCCATAATTACTCATCACGCACTCAGGTTACAGTCTTGAATTCTACTTCTGAATGGGGAGCTATACATTAAAATATGGATTATTTTTCTGATTCAGTGTTGAAATTATTTGCAGTGTAAAAAATGCAATGCTTTTCCACCTGGTATGGCTTCTTTCGTTGGTATAGATTGTAGGTGCACAGTTCCTAAGCTGTCTTCTATCAACAGATACCTCTTGTGGTTGCTCTGTTGTCCTTATAGATAACCCCCAATCATCCTGGGGCTCATTGCACTCATAATTTTTTTTTTTTTGTTATTTAATATTCAGAATGACTTTTATTTTGTAGCAATTGATGTTAAACTTCATGCTGTTTCCACTTTTTTGGTGTAACTGTGAAGCACTTGGCACAAAACGGTTAGCTTCTGAAGAGTTGGTTTATGATTGGGACAACAAGAGATTGAATGTAGGAACTGTAAGGACTTTGTTGTTTTGGTTAACTTTCACTGCTGTCTTAAAACTTTGTTTTGACAGTTTTAAATTAAAATCCTGAATGTTACTTATTTTACAGACAAATGATCAGCAGCAAACATACACAAGTTTAGAGCAAGTTGTAGGGACTAGTGCCGATCCAAAACCTGGAGTCTTCCCCTCTTATCCCGGCATAAACTCAAGTACAACTCCAAGTTTGCCATTGACCACACTACTTCCCCCTCAAGTTGCTGCACCTGCACTCCTTGGAAAAGGGTAACTAATACCTCTACCCAAGCTTCTTATAATATTGAAGTGTGAACTGTGAAGGCATGTATTATTTTTGTGACGGTTTTTCTAATGTGTGCGTTAGGCGCATGTATGAAGTTAAAATGGGAAGTTTTTATAGGAAGTTATGATTAATATAGTCCTCTCCTTCTTACAAGGTGGGTTAAACACAATTTCCCGTCAAAATTTTCAACATTTAACTTTCTTAACATGTGTGCCCTAGGACACACAATAGAAAAACCATTTTTGTAATAATACATCTAAATACTTTAAAGATGCAATCATACTTTCCTAGGCTCACGAAATTTAATTATTTTTGCCTATTGGACCTATTAGAGCAAAGCAATGGCGTAGCGGAGATTGGATGTGCACAAATTGCAACAATCATAATTATGCTTCCAGACTACAGTGTAACAGGTCATTCTCTCTCTCACTCATGGCCTTCTATGTTATTTAGAGGGAGCCAAATTGATTGCCCGTAAAGTGAAGACAAATTATACTTGTCATTGACTCATTATGAAGCTATTAAGCACATTCATCTTGTCCGTTGCATGCTTCACTGAATAATCGATGCTCATTATTTGCAGGTGTAAAACTCAAAGAATGGCGCCCATGCAGCCTGTTAATGTTGTGTAATGTCGAATTCATTAGTTAAATTGCTGTCGCATGCCTAGTTTGGCCAAGTTTTGTTTTGATTTTCTAGCACGTATTTTACCAGTAGAATGTTAGTATTTTCAACAGGCTTGTCACATTTTCAAAAGACAGAAGTGGTGTGGTTTATGGTTAGTGGCATTGTGTTTTATGATTCTGGAAGGTGTATGCTTATTATACATACTGTATGAAATATAGAGGATTGTGAGTGAGTTGTGATTATTCTTTTCACCTATAGCTTATTAGACCATTCATTCTTTTCCTCAAATTTCAATTTTTATGTTATAACCTTTTGGCATCGGTTGTGTATTCACGGTACTCTTGACTTGATGTCGAACAACAATTCTAACAAAATGTAACATTTGCCTATTGAAAAAAAAAAAACCGACTTGATGACTTAGTTCAGGTAAGGAAATTTAGTTATTGGAGTTCTGTGTGTTCCGGTGTCATTTGTCAGTTACTGAAAACTGGAGAATTAGAATATCTCACAAAATTCGAGAGACCATACCAACTTCCCGAACATATGTAACCAGAGCTTTACTTTTCAAGTAAAATAAGCGCCTGCCTGTTCGACAAAGTTGTGGAACCAGTTCTTGTCACAACACATTATAATGTAAATACTGTAATTAAGATTAATCTGGATACATATTCTATTGGTTCAAACTTGATAAAGTGTGATTAACTCAATTAGTTGATTATAGTAGGTGAATTGTTATGAGCTTATTGATATAAGTTTGATTATTAGTGAAATAATAAAAAAAAAAACTTAGTACCATTATGTTTATCCAACTATACAAATGAGTCTGACAGTTGTATTTTGTCCATGTTTAGATCAATTTATGTTGAAAGTAAATAATTATTTTCCTTCTAAAGAAGTTGTTCCAAACACGTTCAGTATACTCCTTACCTAGAAATAAAATAGATATCTGTTTGCACGACCATTTTATTTCTTAAAAGGAAAAACAAATGTATAAAGAGGCTGTGTCATTGCAACTCTGGAAAAAAGAAGAGTGGTTTTTGTGTTCCTGGAATTGGACTTGGAATATCTGCTAAACACAATAGTTACTAGAAGCATACTAAAATTGAAGACTGAATTCTTTCTTGAGGAAGCAGAGTAACATAATCGGAGAGCAGCTGAATTCTGAGCCCAGAGATTAAAAGTTTGATAATTTGATTAGATAATTGATCAAGTTCAAAACTTGAGATCAAGAAGATCATTTGAACACATCAGTAGGGGCCAGTACAGGAGTATCCAGCTGGTAAATGTTGAGTGCAGGACCCACAAACCTGAACAATATCCAACCTCCAATCATGATGAAGATGGAGGCATAAGCAAACTTGTTGAGCCAAAAGAGAGCACCCTTCTCTCCCATGTAAAGCTCCACTGCTTTCTCACCTAAGGTCATGTCCTCCCATTTCTTAGGAGGACTCTCCATAACCTTTGCCCTCATGCTACTTGAGACTGCTTCATCCTCCCTTTGTCTTCTGGCTTGCCTTCTTGACCTTCTTCTGAAGCTTATTTCTACAGGACTAGGTTGTGGTGTTGTTGTTGGCGCTTGAACTGAGTTTGAATCACCATCATCATTGTTTGTGTTGCTTACACTACTATTATTGCTACTACTTTCACTAGTGCAGCTAATGGGATTGAATCTGTGAGAACCATGACGTAGGGGCACGAAAATTAGTGTGTGCCTAGATGGTAGTGAATTTTTAGTGAGAATAGAGATGAGGGAAGATGAATTTCGACAGATAGAGGTGGTTTCCATGGCTCCGTAGAATGTTGCTGAAGGTAATGTGTGGCTATGATTTTGCTTATCCAAAAGCCTTTTATTTTCGTCTTGGATCCATTGGACCTGCACCTGTAACCCGGTAAACAAGCCCAAATGTAAGTTGGTTTGGACTTGTGATTTTAAAAAATAATAATAAACCCTCAAATTAGGTTTAAGTTTTATTAAATATATTTTTTTGTCTCTAAAACATCTCTAATTTAAATTTTATCTCAATATGATAATTTAATACCTATAAAATCCTATAATTTTCATCATTGGAAAGTTAGGTTTTAAATATATTTTTGTCTCTAAAACTTCTCTAATTTAATTTTTTTCTCAATATGATTATTTAATACTCATAAAAGCCTATAATTTTCATCGTTGGATCCTTTTAAAAGTTTTTCTCCCTTAACTTGATTTATATATAATTTATTATTATATTATAATAAAAATATATGTTGTATTTATCATCCATAATTAAATCACTAAATTGTAAATAAGTGTCATCGATTTAATCATGGGTCCCATTTGTAAGGTCTGTTGAGATATGTTAATTTTATGTTAACAAATAATAAAAACTGGCAAAATAATAGATAAGATTGATTGAGTCAAAACATTTTGAATTTTTTTAAAAACTATTTATTATTAAAATTATTATTTTTATATATGTTTTGTGCTTAATCAATCTTAGTTGGCGAGATCGCATTTTACAATTGACTTTGGTGGACCATGAGCAATCGTCAACAACGATTAATTTTAAAATCGATGTAAAAGGTATACACTAATTTTAAAAACAATCAATTTAAAATATGATATTTTCATCCTAGGTATTTAATTTAATTATCGATGACGAAAATTAATAAATAAATTATTTAGAATTAATTTAGATTTTTTGAAAACTGTTATAAATTATTATAAATTAATTTACTAATAATTAAGGCGATAGAATTAAATAAATTAATTTAATTGGTTGATTATTAAAATAAATTTTTTTACCGAGAGGTGAAAATGTGACTTTTAATATAAATTCTCATCCCTTGATCTTGTGAGTGGGGTGAGTCAATTGGTACCACCAATTATATAGTTCTTCCTAAGTCATGCATGGCAAGTTATGTAGGGAAAAGTTGGCGACTGTTATGAAATAAACTAAAATTAAATGAATATGGGAGAAGAAGATTTAGAAGAGGAAGAAAAACTTAGAGCAAGAGAGATTAAGAGTAAGAGAGGTATGAATGGGAATTAAGGGGTGTCTATTATGCTTGGGGTGGAGTTCTTATATAGGCAAAAATGGACATGCATAAATAATAAAATATTCATAACACTCCCCCTTAGATGTCTATATTTAAGAATGTGCCTCGTTAAAACCTTACTAGGAAAAACTCAGTGGGATAAAAACCTAGTGAAGAAAAAAGAGTACATCATTCTTTACAAAGTAAATTAAATTATAAGTATTTAATTCTCTCCCTCATCAGAACATTTATGTAAGCGTCGAAGACCAATCTTCTGTACTAGTTGCTCGAAGACTTTGGTTGGTAAAGATTTTGTAGAGATATCTGCCAGATTCTCACATGATCGGACTTGTTGGACATTTATTTCACCATTTTTTTATAAGATCATTAGTAAAGAAAATTTTGGTGAAATATACTTTGTCCTATCTCCTTTGATATAACCCTCCTTTAACTGAGAAATACAAGCTGCATTATCTTCACATAAGATTGTTGGTGGTAATTTTCCAGCATGCAAGCCACAGGTTTCTTGAATATGTTGAATCATAGATCTCAACCAAACACATTCCCGGCTTACTTCATGTAATGCTAAAATTTTAGCATGATTAGATGATGTTGCTGTGATCGTTTGTTTTATAGATCTCCATGAAATTGTTGTACCACCATATGTAAACAAATATCGTGTTTGTGATCGACCATTATTAGGATCAGACAAATAACCGTATCTGCATAACCAATTAGGTTTGCCTTGGATACATATAGGAAAAATAAAATCATGTCCATTGTACCTCTAAGGTAGCGAAATATGTGCTTAATCTCATTCTAATGCCTTTTGTGGGTAAAGAACTATGTCTTGCTAACAAATTGACAGCAAATCATATATCAGGTCGTGTATGACTAGCAAGATACATTAGTGCACCAATTGCACTGAGATATGGTACTTCAGAACCAAGTAGTTCTTCACTTTTCTCTTGAGGTCAAAAAGGATCTTTGCTCACTTCAAGTGACCTTATAATCATTGGAATGCTCAATGGGTGTGATTTGTCCATATAAAACCGCTTTAGCACTTTTTCTGTAAAAGTGTTTTGGTGCATCAAAATTCCTTCCTTTAAATATTCTAATTGTAATCTGAGACAAAACTTTGTTTTTCCTAAGTCTTTAATCTTGAATTCCTTTTTCAAGCAATTTACAGTCTTTAAAAGCTCTTCAGGAGTTCCAATGATGTTTAAATCATCTGCATAGATAGCAATTATAACAAACTCTTTTCCGAATCTTTTCATAAAAACACATGGACAAATCGGGTTATTTTTTATACCCTTTTGATCCGGTCTCAATACCAGTATCCGATCTACAAGACATATTTCAACGTCTTTGTCAAGACATCAACGTGTAACCGGTGTCATCGGTATACATCCAGACTGTAATTCTGTATCAGGCGTTCTCCCTATACCGGTTGTTCAGGATAACACCATGACACCGGACAACATACACGTCACTGTGCTAAAGACAAGGATCATTGCTACAGGGATCGATCAATAATTCCCTGCACTACGAGCCAAATTTTGCTCACGGGGATGGTCAACTTGTTCCCTAATCCTAGTCTATATTCTCCATGCTCAATATAAAATAGCCACTTGACCCAATCATGCTGGTAAGTGCGCAATAAAATAATGCTAATGGGAGTTAGTGGTTCCCCACTAACGAGTCCTCATAAAACGAGCCAATCAGGTATATGAACTCATTTCATTAATGAAGTGGGGGATCTTCAACTGAATCCATGAACGATTACTCTCTGAAATACATTCCTTACTTGGAATATCATCACTGACTTGAGCGTCGGAGAATCTTTACAGGTGACACCACCATTCGCCCACTTCAACGCGTTAGGTCGGTGTGAAGGATCTCCAGGACGCCCAATCCGCTCTCCTCACTCAAGGACAACGGATATTTACACCGGATACTCATACATCCGGTCTTCCGCATAGTACTTGCATACTATTTGTGATTGACTTGAGTCCGGATCTCTAGACCCCGGTTCAGGACAGATCATTGGCACGCCCGGTGGGACCCAATAAAGTTATTCCCATATCTTTTGAAAGAGCAAGTAATCCACAATGGAAGGCAAAGCACAAGAAATCGTGGAGAATCAACCTGAAGGCAGAACCAACCCCAACGTCTTCAGGAAACTCAACTTTGATTCTCATGGGGGTAGTTCAAAGAAGATAGTAATAGTATCTAATCCTGATCCTCGTGATGAGATGATCATTCAACTCCAAAGGGAACTCGCTGAATTACGAAGAGAAAAAAGGCAAAGCGAGGATAAGGAGTCATCTCGCACAAGAGACACTCCCCATACAACTGATGGTGAAAAATCCACCACTCTCCAATACTCAAATATCCCTACGTTTGAGGGGAGAAAACAGACTCATGATTCTGAAGATAGAGCTACCCGAGGGAAGAAGGAGTCAACGACCGCACCGCCAGTGTCTTACAAGCTAAAGGTTCCTTTTTCAAGGAGACTTATGAGCATCCACATCCCCAAGCACCTTCAAACTACTCAGCCACTTTCCATTGGAAAATACAATGGTGAAACTGATCCTACTAAGCACCTTGATGCTTACGTATTTGAAGCCATGTACTTGGGGGCTGATGAAGATGTGATGTGTCGAATGTTCCCTCGAACATTATCTGAGGAGGCCCTCGGATGGTTTAAAGGTTTACCTTCTGGATCCATAGATTCTTGGGCTGAAATGGCAGCTACTTTTGAGACTCACTTTGTCATCTCTAGCGATGTGCCCAGGACATCTCATACCTTGGCTCAGATTAAGCAAGGTGAAAACGAAGGCTTAAAAGATTTCTTGAAGAGGTTCTACAAGGAAGCAGCCCTGGTTCCTAACCTCACAGAGTCTATTAAGCTGCATATCGTTATTGAGGCGTTGCAGCCAGGATCAGCTTTTGCTCTCTCATTAGCGAAAAGCCCTCCTGTAACTTTTGAGGAGTTCAGGAAAAAAGCCTCAAAGTACGTGAGTATAGAGATGCACTTGGAAGCCATAGCTGCAAAGAAAAAGCCATCAACACCACCTTCCCAAACCCAGAAGGGTAAGGAGAAAGCGAGGCCAGAACGCATGGAGAGGCCATTCACCAATCCCAAAGTTAATAACCACTCTCCTCGACCTCGAGAAAGGCATGTTAATTCTTTCAGCCATTATGCACAACTATCTGCCAAGCCATCTCAGATTTTGAGAGAGGTCGGATGGCCAGCTTTTAGCATCTATGGCGTTAGAAGGCCAACCCCCATGAAAAGACCAGGGAATCCCCGTAAGTACTATGATTTTCATGAACAGAACGGTCATTCCACTGATGAATGCCAAGCTCTAAAGAACGTAGTTGAAACGCTAATTAGAGAAGGCAAGTTAAAGCAATACCTGTTCAAAGAGAAATCCTTTGACAGAGTAGAGCGGAATGAGAAAAGAGAAAGGGATCCAGACGACGGGGATGACAATAACCGTAATCCGGTCAGAAAATTCTCTGCTTTAGAGAAACAAAAGGGTGTGATGACTGATGAAATAGCACACAAAGATAGCATGCCTCAGCAACAGCGTCAAGGCCGGCGTGAAGTCATTGACATGATTGCTGGAGGATTCGCTGGAGGAGGAGCTTCAATTACAGCTCGTAAGAATCATCATAGAATGATTCTGTCTGTGCAAGGGAAAGTCAAAGACAATCGCCCTTACAGAGGTGGGATTGAGGCTCCAACAATCTCTTTCTCCGATGAGGATTTTGGCCCAACCATTCCTGGTGGTGATGATGCTGTGGTCATCACTGCAGTGATAGCCAACAAGGACGTCCGAAGAATCCTTCTTGACCAGGGAAGTTCCTGCGATGTTATTTTCTATAATTGCTTTGAAAAAATGGGTTTTAAAGACTCAGACTTACAGCCTTATACGCAGGAACTAACAGCTTTCAACGGAGCAAAGAAATCGACTAAAGGGTATCTTGATACCCTTATTTCGTTTGAAGGTGAACCAGGGGCCAGAACGGTTAAATCCCGAGTGCTGGTGATTGATGTCAAATCACCATTTAATGGCATCATAGGTCGCCCCATACTAAATGCAATGGAGGCAGTTGTATCAACCCCACATCTCCTAATCAAGTTCATTGACAAGGATAATGCTGTTTCATCTATCCGGGGTGATCAAGAGATGGCTAGGTACTACTACAACCTAAGCCTCAACATGACAAAGCTGGACGCCTCCAATAAAAAGAGGAAACTCAATGATGCTGGAGCAGCCGCTGGATCTGTAAGCCTTGTCGACCTGGACCCTAGGGCGGATTTGAACATTGATCCGTCCAACCCATTAAAGCCCACACCGGATGGAAGTTCCAGGGACATCGTCTTGGGAGATTCTCCAGAAAAGATCACCCATATTAATGACAAGCTAGATACAAAAATGGAACAGCGACTACTGACGCTCCTGCAAGAATTTAAAGACCTCTTTGCATGGACTGCAGCCGATATGCCTGGCATAGACCCTGCTTTCTGCTGTCATAAATTATCCGTCTATCCAGAGATGAGACCGGTTGCCCAAAAGAAAAGGAGATTGGGCCCAGAGAAACAGAAGGCAGCTTGCCAGCAAACAGAGGAATTGCTGAAGGCCGGATTTATCAAAGAAATCCGTTATTCCTCTTGGCTCTCGAATGTGGTGATGGTCCGTAAGTCCAATGGTAAATGGAGAATGTGCATTGACTATGTGGACCTCCACCGTTGTTGCCCAAAGGATCCTTATCCTCTTCCTAATATAGATCGGATAGTAGATGATTCCTCTGGTTATCAATACCTGAGTTTCATGGATGCTTATTCAGGTTACAACCAGATTCCGATGTGCGAAGAGGATCAAGAAAAGACAGCTTTCATAAATGATCGTGGTGTCTTTTGCTATACAGTTATGCCCTTTGGCCTGAAAAACGCTGGGGCCACTTACCAACGCATGATTAACAAGGTTTTTGAGGGTATGCATACCAAGCTTGTTGAAGTGTACATCGATGATATAATAGCCAAGACACCGGTTGGAGGCGATCATATTGAAGACCTACGCCAAGTATTTACCCGCTTGAGAGAATTTAACATGAGGCTAAACCCAATGAAATGCACTTTCGCTGTCCCTACTGGGAAATTCTTGGGTTTCATGTTAACTCAACGTGGTATTGAAGCCAATCCAGGGAAGTGCCAAACAATTCTAGACATGCAGAGTCCAAAGAATCTCACAGAAATCCAATCCCTGAATGGCAAAGTAGCAGCTTTGGCACGGTTCATGCCTAAAATGGCTCACAGATCACTCCCTCTATATAAAATACTAAAAAAATCCAAGAAATTCGAGTGGGGACAGGAACAAGAGAAAGCATTGCAAGAGCTTAAGGAGGTGTTGTCCAAACCTCCCATTCTCACAAAGCCTGACCCCGAGGACACACTCATCCTATACTTGGCTATTTCAGATGAAGCTTTGGGCGTTGCCTTGATAAAAGAAACTCCCGATGGGCAGAGACCGGTCTATTTCACTAGCAAAACCTTACAAGGTGCTGAGATCTGGTATCAAAAAATCGAAAAGGCCGCCCTCGCTGTTGTTTGGGCCTCTTGACGACTACGTCCGTACTTTCACGCCCATCCAATCATAGTGAGAACGGATTTACCACTCCGCTCTATTTTAATCAAGCCCGATCTCGCTGGGAGGATGATCAAATGGTCTATTGAACTCTCTGAGTTTGATATATCCTATGAACCCCGAAGCGCTATTAAAGCTCAAGTCCTGGCTGATTTTATTGTGGAAATGACAGGGACTGATCCAGATTCCCCTCGTGTCTATTGGACCATTTACGTTGATGGTTCATCGAACCAAAGAGGCTCTGGAGCAGGTGTAGTTCTAGAAAGTGATGACGGAGTACACCTGGAAATCTCCCTTCGCTTTAATTTCAAAACATCCAACAACCAAGCTGAGTACGAAGCTTGTTTGGCTGGACTGAGAGCTGCAATTGACATCGGAGCTTCTGAGGCGACGCTCTGCAGCGATTCACAACTGGTGATTTCATAAATCTTAGGAGATTATCAGGCTCGCGAACCTCAACTCCAATTATACTTGAACTGTGTCAAGGAGTTGAGAGAGAAATTCTCAAAAATGGAATTCAAGCATGTTCCACGCGAAGAGAATACTAGAGCGGATATACTCTCCAGATTAGCAAGCACCAAACGACCAGGTAGCACCATTACGCTGGTTCAAAGCACACTAACGTCGCCCAGCATTTCTCTTTTCCCTTCTCTAAATGCCATAATGACAAACTCCCTTTATGGAGACACATGGATGGCCCCCTACATCCGTTATTTGGCTGATGGACAGCTACCTACGGACGAGAAGGAAAAGACAAGGATAAGGAGGGAATTACCATACTTCACCATGATCGATGGTAATCTTTACAGGAGGGCGCTCTCCGTGTCCTATTTGATTTGTCTCAAAGAGAATGAGGTGCAAGACGTAATGGAGGAAGTGCATGAAGGACAATGTGGACACCACGCCGGAGGAAGAAGCTTAATGCGAAAAATCCTCAGGGCTAGATACTGGTGGCCCACGATGAAGCAAGACTCCATTGACTTCGTAAAAAAATGTGACGCTTGCCAAAAATTCTCTAATCTTCACCACACACCGGCGGAAGAACTCTTCACATCCGCTGTTCCATGGCCCTTCTACCAATGGGGATTGGATATTCTGGGCCCCTTTCCAACTGCTCCTGGGGGCATCAAATATCTCATTGTAGGGGTTGATTATTTCACTAAGTGGATAGAAGCAGAGCCGGTGGTACACATTACTTCAGCCCGAACTCGTCGTTTCATGTATGAAAACATTATAACACGATTCAGGGTCCCAGCACGGGTTGTCACAGATAATGGCACCCAATTCACGGATAGAAAATTCACAGATTTACTCGAAGGGTTAGGAATAACCCAAATATTCTCATCCGTCGAACATCCCCAAACCAACGGCCAAGCCGAAGTGGCCAACAGGGAGGTGCTGAAAGGACTAAAGAAACGCCTTGGTGAAGCCAAGGGCGGATGGACAGACCAGTTGTGTCACGTCTTATGGGCATATCGAACAACGCCCCATTCTTCCACCAATGAATCCCCATATCGCCTGACATATGGGGTAGAGGCAATGATACCCGTGGAATTGCAAATTGCTTCTACTAGGGCCAAATACTTCTCTGAAGAAAACAATAACGCTAACCTGGCATCAGAAATGGATGTCATACAAGAACTCAGAGAAGATGCATTCATCAGAGATCAGGCTATCAAAGCCAAAGTTGTTCTCCGATACAACAAACGAGTTCAATCAAGGACTTTCAACGTCGGAGATTTGGTTTTGAGGAAAGCAAGTGTAGGGAATAAATTCGCTCATCAAGGCAAACTAGCCCCAAACTGGGAAGGCCCATACAGGGTATCCGGGGTTGCTGGCAAAGGCTCTTACCGCCTTGAGAACCTTGATGACACTCCAATCCGAAATAAGTGGAACACCCAAAACTTGCGCATCTATTATAGTTAGCTGCTGGAACGATATATACTCTCTTATCCTCATTTTAAACTGAATACTGGAGAAATTATTTTGCCAGCTATGCTTTCATTGTAATTCTTATTATTGATTTAATAAGAATCTCATACAACAATTTAACTCTTTTTGAGTTTTTCTTATGCTGTGATTTTCAGTTTATCCGACGTACAGAAGCATATTCAGGACAGATGATCTCAACTATCTATTTTGTAGTTGACGATGTAACTCCTCAAATATGTGCAACGTACAAGAGCATACTCAGGACGGATGATCTCAATTACCCATTCTGTAATTGACGATGTAACTCCTCGAGTATGTGTAAGAAACTGAAGGCCCGGATTGTAGGATTAAACCGAACTCTGGGTACGGTTAGTAAGTTTGGCTGAACACCGGTAAAGACCTGGACTGTAGGATTAAACCGAACCTCAGGAAATGGGTTGTAGGATTGAACCGAACCCCATTCCGAGAACGGTAAAAGGGTAAAACCCAACACCGTATTGAAGGCTTGGGCGCAGTAAGCTGGTTCTTCTTCAAGACCACGCTGAACCCCAAGTAACGGGCGTAGTAGGTTCAGGATTAGCCCTGATCTGAACCCCGTGTTGAAGGCTCGGATTGTAGGATTAAACCAAACTCTGAGTACGACTAGTAGGATTGACCGAACGTCGGTGAAGAATCGTCAATGGATAAAACCAAAGACCGATTGAAGAACGGTTAATAGGATTAAACCGAACGCCAAATATGACATGGATTGTAGGATCAAACCGAACTCCAAACACAACAAGTAAGTTATACTGAACTCCAAATTAATACTCTCTATTGAAGTCCCTTATTTGGAAATTTCATTACTTCAAAATCCAGGTCATCGATTCTCCAGTCGGCATTATTTACTCAATGCCCGACTCATGAATTCTGACTCGCGAATAACTCATTCGGGTTCACCCTCTATCTGAGGCTTATACACCCGAAACATTTCATTCGGAAATCCCTCACTCGGAGATTTCCCGTTCGGAGAACTTCCACCCAGCTCCACATTGTCCGTTCGGAAATGCTTCATTCGGGTTTCTTCTCATCCATTCCCCACTCGATGCCTTATCACACACGAGTCGGAAGATAATTCACTCGGCGATACGCCACTTGGGAATCAGACACCTCCTACTCGGTATAATTCCATTCGGAAATTTCGAGCCCAAACGAACACTCGGATTGTAAGACCGAACTGAACTCTGAGTGCAATAAATACAACAAGACTGAATGTGGTTAAAAGATCACTCAGAACTTTTCACCCAAGTAGGATCGATCAGAATTCCTTACTCAGGAATAATCGCGTTGAGAGATTTCACTCGGAACTCTTACTCAAAAGAGTCTCCATTCGGAACTCTCACTAAAATCTCCACTCAGAGTTTTCACTCGAAAAACTCACAGTCGGTTATCTGACTCAGAAGAATTTCCACTCGGAAATTTCACTCAGAACTCGTTTGAGAATCAAATATTCGCTTGAAACTGATCACCCAATAATACTTGGGGACAGTATCAACAATTTAACGAATATCTTGAGGAATGAACTCTTAGTGAAACGTTTTCACAATTATTTCCCCTCAGGATTAGCATTACAAGCCGTTGTCATGACAATAACATGTTCACTCACAACGGCGGTCCCTATTATGATATTTACGACCAAAAGGCCTGACTTTCAAGAAGCAAGACATCTTTTACCAGGCTTTTATACCAAATTATTCATACTTGACAAAAGGAACTCTATCTTTTTTGTCAAACCAAGTCTTTGGCTATCAAAATGCCTATGCATGAAAATGATAGTTATACGTCTCTATCCGTTCTTCATCTTGCATGTAAAAATCCGGAATGAAGGTTCTACGTTCATACCCGATCTTCACTACTTAAGTCCGGAATGATTCAATACACATGCAATCCCTCTATTAAAGTTGTTTTCTACTAAACAAGTATATAAAGGCAAATAGCTCTTTTATTGATCAAATGGAAATTACATGAAGAAATTCGTTTAGTAATCCAGAGCTGATCCCGGAACACAGCGAATTTGAATCAATAAAAAAGAAAAGACAGGGAAGGCATTAGTTCTTCTGACTTGTATCTCCTTCCTTCCCTTTGCCTTTATCTCCGGTCTTGCCTTCGCTAAACGCTAGAGCTTGTTCCTGTACTTCTGAGCTTCAGGAGAGAAGGTCCCATTGATTGGCCTTCAGGTAGAGGAGCAAACTCGTAAGGGGTGTTAGGCGGATCCTCCTAACGGTCATTAACAATGGCTACCAGTTTTCCTTAGTGAAACTCATAGAACGGATCGATACCGTTCAGATTGAGTTCCACTTTAGGATTCCGGTATTGAATTTGACGAACAGCCAGCCCGAAGGATTCCTTGACTGCTTGATCACAGATACCTACAGCCTCATCCAAATCCGCCTTCAAAGTTTTGATTTCGTCAGTCGAACCCGCCAACTTTAAAAGCAACTCCTTTTCCTTACGCGACCAGTCTTCTGCTCCTTGAGAGTAAACGACCTTAGCCTCCTTCAATTCTTTTGCTAATTTGGCCGAGTGTTCTTTCTCTGTACAAAGACCGACATGGAGGTCGGAATTGATTTTCTTCTGGTCAAGTACTTTGACCTCCAGCTCCTTGGCAAGATACTTCAGTCTGGCAATTTCCTCATCCTTCTTATATCCTTCCTCTTTGGAAGCCTCTAATCTACTTTCTAAATGGAGAATGTTTGCCTTATCCTTAGCAGCAGCAATGCTAAGGTCGTTAACCTTGCCAACCAATGAACTGAGCCTTTCATTGTCTTCCGAAAGCTTGCGAACTAACTTCAGAAGACTGGATAACTCTGCCAAATGTTTCTGTCCGGCATCGCAAGCTTTGATTACTTCTTCGCTCTCCAGTGAAGGCCTCAGCTTGTACGGAGATTCAGGAACGCTCTCAGGAACAGAACCCTCATATACAAGGTATTGAGCAAGACCGGAATTACCTTCAGGAGGGCAGGGAGCTTTAGGTGCAAAGTAAGTTGTTATTGGTTTTGCACCAAAAGTAATCACGTTGTCAGGGGCATCTGGAGTGTGCCCTTCCACCTTTTTTCCTTTAGAAGGCTCCGGATCAGCAGCCCCTTTCGAAGTTTTTGGTTTCTTGGGAGAAGGTTGAGGGTCTGAGGTCTTGGAGGAATCACGCTTTGTCCTTTTCTTTCTCTCTCCGACCTTCACAACCGCAACCTCAGAGGCCAGATTTTCGGACCCGCCCTCAAGCAAGGGGATATCGTCACCAGTAGACGAAGTCAAAATTATAGTCTTAGCAGTAGCCTTCTTTGAATTCCGTTTTGCCTGAATGTCGTTCTCAGCCGCAACGGAATTCTCTCCTGCTTTGAGTCCTTTCAGCTTATTCATCTCTGACGGCTTGGTCTCAATTTCAACTGCAAAACCAAATAACACAATTGGAGATCAAGGATTTCAAGGCATGATATAATAAAGCATGAAAAATGACAGGAAAATTACGTAAATATTCCTTGCGGGTAGACTTCGATCCTAGTAAACGCCTGCAGGAGAAAAATTGGTGCGAGGCGGTGTAGGATTGAAGAGCGGAAAGAACAGAAACCGAAGATGGGCTCAATTCATCTTCCTCAGTGTAGTACGCCTGGGAGGTTAATAAGAAATGCTCATGCGTCCAGGCCACTGGGAATTTCGGAATCCCGTCTTCAGTTAACCAAAAAACTGGTTCGTCAGGATGGACGCTGATCTTCGTAAAGTAAGATTTGAATGAATGACCATCAACTTTGGCGGAGTCAGTGTATGCCTCAAAGTTGATGATCTTGGAAAGAGTCCAGAGGGATATCAAGCTCACTCCCCCCTTCTCCTTATTCGCACGGTGGACCACTTGGGAAAAATAAAAGAGCATAGCCACCGTCGGTTTAAAGTTGAAGTGCTCCCCAAGCACTTCAAGAGAACGGACCAACCCCCATCCGTTGGGGTGAAGCTGCGAAGGGGCGCAGTCCAAGAATCTCAGAACCCCCATCTGAAACTCTGTGAGGGGGAAGCGCACGCCTAGATTCAGAAATAGAAAGTCATACATATATATAGACCTTTCGTCTGGTGTATGACATATCCTATCTGATGGAAGCGGAGCTAACACCATAAAGCACCGTTTGTACTTATCCTTCTTAAAAACCGTAAAACGCGGTTCCAGCTCCGCTCCGTCCTCCCGAGCATGGACGGATGGTGTTTCACGGAATTCCTCAGCCACCCAGCTGAATGGGCGCTTCTGTTGGAATTTCACCCAATCGATCCGGTGTGCGACTACATTGCACAGTCCGGAAGCTGTCTTCATTATATACTGCTGAGAGGGTGCTTCCCCACCAGATGTTCTTCCCCCAGTTCTCTTCTTCACTGCCATTGTAAAAGCCTTCACGCTGCGGTAAAAATCCACATCGTCAGAGAGATACAAATCAGCACTCTCAGCACTCTCACTAGAGGAAGATTCCGAAGAGGGTATTATCACCCTTCGCCTTTGATACGGCGACGCCTCCCTCTCTGGATATTGTGGCTTCGATTGGAAGATCACTGGGATCCTCCCACCACGAACTGTGGGGTTTCGAGTTAAGGCCCTTCCTCCTCTTCCCCTAGGGCTAACACCACTGAAGCTAAAACCTTTCCTAGACATTTACAGATACTGAAAGAAGACACAGAAAATGGAAGGAGAATGGTTACCTAAGAATGAAGGAGGATAGTGAATTAAAATTCACAGAGGCAAACACGAAAATCTTCTCGAAACTTTTGCAGAGGTTCGTCGAGGGAGCAAGAAGAAGTGATTACTAGAATTGCCAAATATGTCTTTTTCAGGGCATGAAAACTCTCAAATACCGATTCAAGCAACCTGTCATTTACTTTCAAACGACTCTCCGTTTTAATGAATCAAAATCGTCGTTTTTAACCCAAAGGCGCGAAAATGCCATCGTTTCGTCACAAAGCCTTCTAAATGGGCCTATTAAATCCAAATCCTAGGCCCACCAAGTTCCTGTGTGACGGTTATTAAGACATGCGCATTTAACGCAATAATGGCTCGCCCACGTGAGTAAAGGCATTAAATGTCCAATCATGAGAAACGTGGCCACCATTACCCGAATACCAAGGGTTGGAAAATTCGATAAACTTCTGAGATTCTCATTACTCTATTCCGCCCTCAAGCGTTTCATCACAACAGAACCTTGTTCCCAGAGCGGATATTTACACACCAGTACAATTCCGAAATCCAGACGTACTACGGTCGATATAGCTCATATGAGCAAATCTACTAATTCCTCACATCAGCTAGGGGGCTAGTAGAGTATACTACTGATATCTGATTTCGGATACGAAAATTGAGCACTCAATCCATACAATTGAGAAGCACTCACACAATCCGTTCTCCTACGATTGGAAAAATGTCTCTAGGACGGATGATCTCAATCACTTATTCTGTGATTCGATGATGTAACTCCTGGTACGAACAATTCCAATCATCACTCAAGGACGGATGATCTCAATCACCTATTCTGTGATTCGATGATGTAACTCCTGGTACGAACAATTCCCATCATCATTCTTATGATGGAAGCTTTTGAAAATTGAGAAGCATTCACATAATCCGTACTCCTACAATTGAAAAAATGTCTCCAGGATGGATTATCTCAATCACTTAATCTGTGATCTGACGATGTAACTCCCGACGTTGTGTACTTGTCCAGGACGGATGATCTCAATCACCTATTTTGTGATCTGACGATGTAACTCCTGGCGCCGTACACATCCCAAGGACGGATGATCTCAATCACCTATTATGTGATCTGACGATGTAACTCCTGGTGCCGTACACATCCTCAAGACGGACGATCTCAATCACCTATAAAGTGATTCGATGATGTAACTCCTGATACAAACAATCCCCATCATCATTCTTATGATGGAAGATTTTGAAGGTTAATCCGTGCTTTCGCTCTCAAGTGGTATTCTCCCAGGACGGATACTCTTTATCACCTATTCTGTGGTACAATGACGTAACTCCTGGCATAGATAAACTCCCATCATCATCCTTATGATGGAAGGCTCAAACACCACTTTCTTACACCTTTACAGTTCCCCAAACTTGGAACAATATTCTTACAATAGACGACATTGTTTTCTCCAGTGAGAATAACATGAATTAAGAACAGTCATCCGTCCTGTTACACTATTTTACTAAACAACGGATCGACCCCTCTTTTCCCCAAAAGAATTAAGGACCATGCCATAAAGACAGGCACCTTCTTCTTAACACGCACTTGGGGACATGTATATATTTATCCGTTCTAAATTCATTTGTTGTTTAATCTTCCGAGGCAATTATTTCAATTCGACCTCAAGGTTAATCATACAGAAAGGATTAACAACGACTTAAATATACATGAAATGTTAAAGACAAATTTCTTAAATGAATTTTATTCATAAACGACGAAATTACACAATCGTGCAAAACCGGAGTTGATCCCGGTACACAACTTGACATATAAATAAAAACAAGACTACGGAGGAGGAATTTGCTCTTTAGCTTTCTGTGCTTCTTCAACTCCAGGCTCTTGTACCCCTTCCTTTGGGGTCTCCTCAAGAATCTCTCCTCCGGGAGCCTCAATTCCTTCCGCAGATGAAGGAACCTCAGACGTAGGAAAGACAAAATCAAGTCCCATACTTTGACCCTCAGGAAGAGGAGGCAAACCGTATAAGGACGTCGGAGGATCTTCATGACGACCATCAACCACTACGACTAACTTTCCTCCATGGAATTCATAGAACGGATCCATTCCATAGAGGCTAAGTTTCGCAGTGGGGTTGCGGTAGAAAACTTGACGTATAGCTAGGCCGAAGGATTCTTCAACAGCCTGGTTGCATATATCAACAGCTTCTTGCTTCTCAGCTTTCACTATAGCCAATTCTTCCCGCAACTTCGATAGCTCCCCACTTGATCCTTCAGACTCCGCTCTCCCAGCCTTCAGTCCTTCGATCTCTAGAAGGAGTTTCTTCTCCCTTTGGGACCACTCCTCAACATCAGCTTTGCTTTTATCCTCGAGGTCAACCTGCTTGGCCTGGCTTCTGCGAAGTTCTTCCTTTGCTTTGTTGAGAACTTCCTCCTTCTCTACCAGCTTGCCTTCCAAGTCTTTGAAGTCACCTTTAAGCTTAAGGTTCTCTCTGTTCATAATGTCTCCAAACTCCTTAGACTTGGCAAGACGGTCTTCCATTAATTTGATTGTGGCTTTGTCTTTCCCTGATGAGAGGTTGAGCTGTTCTAATTTATCACTCAGCTCATCAACCTTATCGACATTGTCAGCCAACTCGCTGAATGAATAAAGCATTCCAGCCAGTTCTGCTAACTGCCACCTTCCGGCCTCACACGCTTTCTTAATTTCTTTAGTACTAAGCGTGGGCCGGAGTTCGTACATCGGCTGTGGAAGAGTTACTGGAGTTGATCCCCGATATGAGAAGAAGGGGGTAAGAAACGAGGTGGTTGGGTAGGAGATCGGATTTGGCCCAGAAACCCCGGCAACGATTCCCTTATGAAGTCCGGAGGAAACACCAGCTATTTCCGAGGTTTCTATAGGTTTATCTTCTGGAGTTCTACGCTTCTTAGATGGACCCCCGAATGAATCATTTTTGATTTTTCTCCTCCTCTCAGTTACTGGGGGTTGACCCGTAGTTGCGCCGACATCGGATGAACCGCCCTCAACCAGCGGAATGTCCCCTTCAGCATCCGAAGTCAGGATAATCAACTCAGGATGATCCTTTGTGGAGGGCTTAGGCTTAATTTCATTTTCGCGGGCAATGGATTTACCCGCCGCCTTAAATCCCTTCAACTTATTCATTTCCGGAGTTTCTTGTTCTATTTCACCTACATGAACAAACACAAGAGATTAGCAACTACGAAATATTCGATATATTTGACAAAGGAGAAAAAGTGAAATAAAATGAGTATTACGTAGATATTCATCCCGGACTCTGCTTGAACTACTTAAAAGACGCCTACATGAAAATACGTTACGACGTGTAGTGTGTGCTTCAAGTGCGAACAACACTTTTGACGATTCGGGAGATAGCTCGGATTGATCAGCGTAATACGTGTGGGAGCTCAAGAGAAAATGCTTATGGGTCCAACTCAGAGGAAATTTGTTAACACCCTCTTCATCCTTCCAAAAGATCGGTTTACTCTTCTTAATAGATATCCGGGTGAAGTAGGATTTAAACGATTTTCCATCAACCTTGTCCGAATCGGTGTAAGACTCAAAGTTTACAAAAGAACAGAGAGTCCGGAGTGTCACTAGGCCAACACCGCCCTGCTTGTTAGCCCTCCGAACTACTTGAGTGTAATAAAACAGCATCGCTACTGTGGGCGTGAAGTTGAAATGTTCACCCAAAACTTCCAGAGCACGGATGAGGCCCCAACCATTGGGATGAAGTTGAGAGGGTGCACAGTTTAAAAACCTCAGCACTCCCATCTAAAGTTCGGTTAGAGGGAAACGGACTCCCAAGTAATGAAAGATAAAATCATACATATACACAGAACGGTCATTTGGTACGACGTGGCATATCCGTTCTGTAAGGAGTGGTGCGTATACCCTAAACCACCTTTTCGTTTCTTCTTCCGCATGGAGTGTGAACCTTGGTTGAATCCGGGGTCCTTCCTCATCTGCGTGACGAGAAGCCAAGTCCTTAAATTCACTAGACACCCAGCAGAAAGGCCATTTAGCCTGAAGTTCTTCCCAGTTCAACCTTGAAACAGCGACGCTGTAAAGACCTTCTGTTGTCTTCAAAATGGCATTATCTCCAGAAGTTCCTTCTCCAGTAGCCATTTGAATCGTCTAGACCAAACTCTTTAATCTACGATAAGAAATTATGTCGTCAGAAAGTTGATAATCATTACTCACTTCATCTTTTAAAAAGCGACTACAATCATAGGACGACTCTGAGAAGGGAAAAGTCACTTTCCACAGTGAGTAAGATCCCCTTTCTGAGCGACATGACTCAGCCCTAGGAAGAATCATAAGGATTCTTCCCCATGACTATTAGGGTTGCGAGAAACTAATCTCCCCCCTAAATAAAGCACATTCTCTTCAAGCGGAAAAAACAGACCCAAAATAAGACGAGATTTACAGGGGAAGAAGAAATAATTACCTCAGGTAATGATGATGAAGATGAAGAATGAAAAAAGTCTCGTAGAGCAAGCGACGAACTTCCTTGCGAAATTTTTGCAGAATGTTGTTAAGAAATCAGAAACGAGTGGAACCCAGAATCCACTAAGTGTTTCTTTTATAAGAAACGAAAAGGTTCGGTTACACACTCTTGAAGTTGTGTCGTTCTCGACTAAACGCATTGGTTCATAAGTGAAACGACACAACCGTTCCAAATTCATGGGCGCCAAAACAATAGCAATTCGACGAAGGGCCTATCCGCTAGGCCCAAAAGTTTCGAAAACTTTAGGCCCATTAAGCCCTAAACGACGGTTATTGAGATTTCCATCTCAGGCGCAATAATTGCTTGCCCACGTGTTTAAAAGCATTTAATGTCTAATCATGCAACGCAATTCACGCTTTACAGCCGTTACACAAACTTCAAGAGCCTTCAATTCCAGTAAACTCTTGAAATTCTCGTATAACGAATCTTTGTCTAAATCCGTTGTGACAACATCAACACACCGGATCTTTTAATCTGAGAACGGTTCTTTGCAAAATAATAATAAATGCTAAGGAACTGTTATACGCGTAAGCTTACTGATATTCAGACCTCTCGCAGGTTGAGTAGCTTATGTGAACAACCACTCAGTCCCTCACACAAGCTAGGGGACATATGATCCGGTCTCAATACCGGTATCCGATCTGCAAGACATATTTCAACGTCTTTGTCAAGACATCAACGTGTAACCGGTGTCATCGGTATACATCCGGACTGTAATTCCGTATCAGGCGTTCTCCCTATACCGGTTGTTCAGGATAACACCATGACACCGGACAACATACACGTCACTGTTCTAAAGACAAGGATCATTGCTACAGGGATCGATCAATAATTCCCTGCACTACGAGCCAAATTCTGCTCACAGGGATGGTCAACTTGTTCCCTAATCCTAGTCTATATTCTCCATGCTCAATATAAAATAGCCACTTGACCCAATCATGCTGGTAAGTGCGCAATAAAATAATGCTAATGGGAGTTAGTGGTTCCCCACTAACGAGTCCTCGTAAAACGAGCCAATCAGGTATATGAACTCATTTCATTAATGAAGTGGGGGATCTTTAACTGAATCCATGAACGATTACTCTCTGAAATACATTTCTTACTTGGAATATCATCACTGACTTGAGCGTTGGAGAATCTTTGCAGGTGACACCACCATTCGCCCACTTCAACGCGTTAGGTCAGTGTGAAGGATCTCCAGGACGCCCAATCCGCTCTCCTCACTCAAGGACAACGGATATTTACACCGGATACTCATACATCCGGTCTTCCACACAGTACTTGCATACTATTTGTGATTGACTTGAGTCTGGATCTCTAGACCCTGGTTCAGGACAGATCACCTTCTTTCAATAAATATTCACTAAGACAATTATACTACATACGTCCAGATTGTTTTAATCCGTAAAAGGATTTATTCAATTTAATTGAATAATTTTCTTGAGAATTTGTCTTGCATGCTTCAGGCAAATTAGATCCTTCAAGGAGTTTTATATAGATGTCATTTTGCTTCAGGAAAATTAAATCCTTCAGGGAGTTTCATATAGATGTCATTTTGCTTCAGGCAAATTAAATCCCTCAGGGAGTTTCACATAGATGTTATTTTCAAGTGAGACATATAAATATGCTACAACAACATCCATTAGGCGTAAATCAAGTTTTTCACGAATTGTCAAACTAATCAAGTACCAAAAAGTACTTGCATCCATCACTGGTGAATATGTTTTATCAAAATCAATACCAGGTCTTTGTGAGAAACTTTGTGCAACAAGCCTTGCTTTATATTGTACAATTTCACCATTTTCATTTCTTTTTCTCATAAAGACCCATTTGTACCCAACTGGTTTTACACCTTCAGGTGTTTGGACTATAGGTCCAAAAACTTTTCATTTTTCAAGTGAGTTTAACTCTTCTTGCATTGCATCTTTTCACTTTGGCCAATCATTTCTTTATGCACATTCCTTAACAGATTTTGGCTCATGATTCTTATCATCATTTATAATATCAAGAGCAACTTTGAATGCAAAAATTTTATCAACATCGACTTCATGTCGATTCCATTGTATTCTATCCATGACATAATTTATAAAAATCTCTTTATTCTTATCAATTTCAGGTACCTTGGTATCTTCTAGATTTGAAACCTTGATTATGTCAGGAGACTCTACTGGAGTCTTTATATCCTCGATTCGACCATCTTCTTTATTTACTTTTTCGAGGATTTTTATCTTTAGAACCAACAGGTCTGCCACGTTTATTTTGGCTTCAGACTCATTTGCAATTTTAGATTGTCCTTCAGGGATATCAATCTTTATTGAAGTATTAACAGCTGGTATGTGTGACTTAGTCACTCCTTTTGGATCAGCAAATGCATTCGGCAATCGGTTTGCTAAATTTATCAAACTAGTTATTTTCTGAACTTCTAGTTCAGATTGCTTTGTTCGAGGATCAAGATGTGATAAAGATACCTCATTCCAACTAATCCTTTTATCCAACTGTTTATTTTCTCCCCCTAATAGTGGGAAAACAGATTCATCAAAATGACAATCAGCAAAACGAGCTATAAATAAATCACCTGTTAAAGGTTCAAAATACTTTATTATGGATGGACTTTCATATCCAACATATATTCTCAACCTTCTTTGAGGTCCCATTTTAGTGCGTTATGGAGGAGAAATAGAAATATATACTGCACTTTCAAAAATTCTTAGATGGGAAATATTTGGTTCTTTACCATGAACCAATTGTAAAGGGGAATACTCATGATAACTTATAGGCCTGATGCGAATAAATACTGACGCATGCAAGATTGCATGTCCCCAAGTTGAAATTGGAAGTTTTGATCTCATTAACAATAGTCTTGCTATCAATTTCAAACATTTAATTAATGGTTCAGCAAGTCCATTTGGTGTATGAACATATGCTACAGGATGTTCAACATCAATTCCGATGGACATACAATAATCATTAAAAGATTGAAATGTAAACTCACCAGCGTTATCAAGGCGTATTTTCTTAATTGGATAATCAGGAAAATGAACTCTTAAACGAATTAATTGAGTTAGTAATCTCGTAAACGTCTGGTTGTGAGTTGATAATAAGCAAACATGTGACTATCTAGTTGATGCATCAATCAAAAACCATAAAAAATGTGAGTGTATACGCTCTAAAAATGTGAGTGATTTACTCCCAATTTTCATTGATGATGGTCGCGTAATTAATTTTCCTTGAGAACAAGCAGCGCATAAGAAATTTTAGTTTGGAGAATTTGTCTGCTGGACAAGCAATGACCATTTGGATTCTTAACTATTTTTTGCATAATTATTGTTCTAGGATGGCCTAACCGTTCATGCCAAATAACAAAGTTATTCTTATTTGTAAACTTCTGGTTTACTATGGCATTTGTTTCAATTGTATTAATATATGTGTAGTATAAACCAGAGGAAAATGAAGATTTTTCCATTATACATTTCTTACCAGAAATTAACTTTGTGATGTAAAGATATTCATCATTTCCTTCATTTATGGTCTCAATATGGTATCTATTTCTGCGGATATCCTTAAAAATCAATAAATTTATTTGAGACTTTGTAGAATATAATGCACTTTCAATTTGTAATTTTGTTCCTCCAGGTAACAAAATACTGGCTCTGTTGGAGCCTTCAATTATATTTATACTACCAGGTATAGTATTAGCACTCACTTTTTGTTTTAGTATATGGTAAAAATATTTTTCATTCTTGAGAATAGTATGAGTTGTTGCACTGTCTACGAGACATATATATTCGTCATTTATATGAGCATTCATTCTTTATTAAATAATAATAAATAAATCATGAGCGGAAATATAATTAACAACAATAAATATTTAACATAAATTCATAACAAAACAAATTTCATGAAATATAAAATAATTTATTTAGGGGCACTCCCCTCTCCAACCGAGTGGTCAATATCTTCTTCAGGAAGAGTAAGGAAATCATCAACATCAAAGTGAGTATAAACATCTTCTATACCAGTCAAATTTGATTCTATTATTTTCCTTTTATTTTTAAGAGATTGTTGGTATAGATCAATTAGATATTTAAATGTGTGACAAACCCGAGACCAGTGGTCTTAGCTACTACAACGATAACAAATATTTTAGTTTGTTAGCTACTTTGAACATCTTTTCCTTTTTCCATATGTTTTTTATTTTTCCATAGAAATGATGATTTATTATCATTTCGACCACGACCACAACCATGAGTATAATGATCATGTGTTGCTACATTCACTTCTGGGAATGAAGCAGTTCTAGTTGGACGAGACTTATAATTTTGTATAAGTAACTCATTATTTTGTTCAGTCACACGGTGACATGTAATAACTTATTGATCCGGTCTGGATACCGGCCCCCATTCTTGTGACGTCAGACTGACCTCATATTAGGAAAACCGGTGTCCTGGTTCAAGGTTACTACACCGGATATCCGCTGTCTGGCCGTCCGTCCTCACCTCACGACAGCATCATTCATTTTCTCCATAACGGTTCTATGTTCATTTTTACAGGACATTTATATAACTGTTGGCTTTCCAGTCACAGCAAGAGAAGAGCCCCTGATAACTTATCAACGAAGACACTGTTCGTAGCAAAATACGTCACATCAATAGCTTCAAAAAGTAAGTGGGTGTGTCAGCAGATTATGCGGAAAAGGTGATTATCCTCTCCTCTTCCTAGAGGATCGTACTCTGATAATTGACCTACCCTCCTGACACATTCTGAGAGTTGAGCCACCTTGATTGACACAATATACACGCTATCAGAGCTAAGGGACCCACCTGTATCCAACGACTCATTTTCTCATGTACAACTATAAGTAGCATATTTCAACACACATGCATGGTAACGTCGTTCTAACTTACACTCTACTATTACTTCGCTTGAGCATTCACTGAGTTCTTACACTCTTCTAACTTGAGCGTCGGAGAATCTTTGCAGGTGGCACCACCTTTCGCCCCCCTGCAACGCAAATCGTTGGTGTAAAGGATCTCCAGGACAACAAGACCGACCTCTCACACTGAGAGACTGGATTAATACATCGGTTACTCATAGTTCCGGTGTGCAAACCCTACAAACACCTGTATTCTTGTGGCTGGTCCCACACCGGATCCTAGACCCCGGTCCAGACCAGTTCATTGGCACGCCCGGTGGGACTCGATAGAGTTATTCCCATTTTTGCAGAAGTTCGGTTGTCACAATGGAAGGTGATGGGAGAGATTTCGTGGATGGTCACATGGAGGATGTGACCCATCAACAGGCTGGAAGGAGACTCGTCTTCGAGTCCCCTGTAACCCAAACCCGGAGGATGGTGCAAGTGCAGACGCCTGACCCTTGCGATGAGGTTATCAGGCAACTCAGGGAGGAGCTGATGGAGTTGAAGCGAGAGAGAGGAGGAGCTGGGGACAGAGTAGCATCTCATGCGGAGGATGCTCATCATGCATCAGCGAGGGATAGATCTACAACCCTCTAGTATTCGAAGATCCCCACGTATGAGGAAAGGGAGCAGACGCAGGACTCTGGTGATAGAGTCAGTATCAGGAGAAGGGAGCAGGCGATGGTGACTTCAGGGATGTACAAGCTCAGTGTCCCTTTCTCAAGAAGGTTGATGAGCATTACCATCCCAAAACATTTGTAAACAACTCAGCCATTGTCGATCGGGAGGTATAATGGAGAGACTGACCCCACTAAGCATTTAGATGCTTACGTGTACGAAGCTATGTATCTGGGAGCGGATGAAGATGTTATGTGCAGGATGTTCCCAAGGACGTTGACGGAGGAAGCTCTCAGCTGGTTTAAAAGCTTACCCTCAGGATCTATAGACTCTTGGGAGGAAATGGCCGCGGCGTTCGAAAGTCATTTTGTCATCTTTAGGGATATCCCAAGAACTTCTCACACACTGGCCCAGATAAGGCAGGGAGAAACTGAAACTCTTAAGGAGTTCCTGAGAAGGTTTTACAAGGAGGCTGCTTTGGTCCCTAACCTCACGGAGGCCATACAACTCCATATTATGGTGGAAGCTCTTCAGCTTGGTTCAGCCTTTGCCCTATCTTTGGCAAAGAGCCCACCTACAACCTTCGAGGAGTTTCGAAGGAAAGCTTCCAAGTACGTGGGCATAAAGATGCATCTAGAGGCAACTGCAACAAGAGTGAAGCCTTCTGCGCCCACTCAGCAGCCGCGGAGAGAAAAGGAGAGGGTGAGACCTGAGAAGCATGCCTTTAGAGAAGACTTTGTGAACGCTCGTCCGCATCCACGAGATAGGCGTGTATCATCGTTCGACAACTATGCTCCGTTGAACACTAGGCATTCACAAATCATGAGGGAGGTTGGTTGGCCAACTTTGAACGTCTTTAGGATAAGAAAACCAGCCCCAGTCAAGAGGGGTGGTAACCCGCGTAAGTACTGCACTTTCCATGAACAGACAGGGCACAACACTGATGAGTGCAAGGCGTTGAAGAATACGGTGGAAACTCTCCTTCGGGAGGGAAAGCTGAAGTAGTATTTGTTTAAGGAGAAATCTGTCGACGAGCCTCAGAGGATGGAGAAAAGGAATAGAGATCCTGATGATGAGGATGATAATACACGTAACCCAGCAAGGAAGTTCACTACAGTCGAGAAGCATAAGGGAGTAGTGATTGCTGAGGGTGCCCAACAAAATAACATGCCCCAGCAGCAGAGGCAGGGCAGACGAGAAGTGATTGAGATGATAGCTGGAGGATTTGCGGGAGGAGGAACATCAATCACAGCACGGAAGAATCACCATAGGATGATTCTGTCCGTCCAGGGCAAACCGAGGGATAACCGCCCTTTCAGGGACGGTATGACAGCCCCGGCGGTGTCATTTACTGATGATGACTTTGGCCCAACAATCCCAGGAGGTGATGATGCAGTAGTTATTGTGGCAGTCATAGCCAACAAGGATGTCAAGAGGATCCTCGTCGATCAGGGAAGTTCCTGTGATGTTATCTTTTATAATTGTTTCAAACGAATGGGTTTCAGTGATGCAGATTTATAACCCTACACACAAGAACTCACAGCGTTTAATGGAGCTAAGCAACCCACCAAGGGATACCTTGACACTTTGATTTCTTTTGAAGGCGAGCCCGGCGCGAGAACGGTCAAGTCAAGAATTCTGGTGATTGACGTGGAATCCCCATATAACGGTATCATAGGCCGTCCAACACTGAACGCGATGGAAGCAATTGTATCCACTCCTCACCTCTTGATCAAATTCATTGACAAGGACAACGGTGTGTCCTCTCTCCGCGGTGATCAGGAGATGGCTCGATATTGTTATAACCTGAGCCTCAACATGGTTAAGTTGGAAGCATTTAACAATAAGAGGAAGTTGAACGACGGAGGAACAGCGGCAGGGTCAGTCAGTCTCATTGACCTGGACCCCAGAGCGGAATTGAAGATTTATCCACTCAATCCATCTAAGCCCACACCAGATGGTGGTTCCAGGGATGTTGTATTGGGAGATTCCCCAGAGAAGGTCATGCACATCAACGATAAGCTGGAGTTTGCTATGGAGCAACGCTTATTAACCCTTTTGCAGGAGTTCAAAGATCTTTTCGCATGGACAGCAGCGGACATGCCTGGGATGGACCCTGATTTCTGTTGCCACAAGCTTGCAGTGTATCCTGAAACAAGACCGGTGGCCCAAAAGAAGAGGAGGTTGGGACCGGAGAAGCAGAGGGCGGCTTGCGAGCAGACAGAGGAGTTGTTGAAAGCAGGTTTTATAAGGGAGATACGTTATTCATCTTGGCTTTCTAATATGGTCATGGTGCAGAAGGCTAATGGCAAATGGAGAATGTGTACAGATTATGTGGATCTTAACCGGTGCTGCCCCAAAGATCCATATCCCCTGCCCAACATCGATCGCATGGTGGATGATTCATCTGGTTACCAATACCTCAGTTTCATGGATGCCTATTCGGGGTATAACCAGATTCCGATGTGGGAGGGAGACCAAGAGAAAACTGCCTTTATCAATGACCGCGGTGTTTTCTGCTACACCGTCATGCCTTTTGGATTGAAGAACGCCGGCGCTACATATCAGCGCATGATTAACAAAGTCTTTGAAGGGATGCATACAAGGCTGGTCGAAGTCTATATTGATGATATTATAGCCAAAACGCCCGCTGGAGGAGACCACGTTGAAGATCTACGCCAAGTCTTCACTAGACTTCGGCAATACAACATGAGATTGAATCCTTTAAAATGTACCTTTGCCGTTCCAGCTGGGAAATTCTTGGGATTTATGTTGACCCAACAAGGCATTGAGGCTAACCCTGGGAAATGTCAAGCAATCCTGGACATGCAGAGCCCTAAGTGTCTGAGGGAGGTCCAATCGTTGAATGGGAAAATGGCCGCTCTAGCTCGTTTCATGCCTAAGATGGCGCACAGGTCCCTCCCCTTGTATAAGGCGTTGAAGAAACACAAGAGTTTTGAATGGGGAGAGGAGCAAGAGCAAGCCTTCCAGCAGCTCAAGGCCGTGCTCTCGAGTCCACCAATTTTGGTTAAGCCCGACCCTGGTGAGACTTTAATCTTGTATTTAGCAATCTCTGATGAAGCCTTAGGCGTGGCGCTGGTTAAAGAAACCCCTGAAGGGCAGAGGCCGGTGTATTTTACTAGTAAGACGTTTCAGGGGGCGGATGGAAGGTATCAGAAGATTGAGAAAGCTGCCTTAGCAGTTGTGTGGGCATCACGACGGTTGAGGCCCTATTTCCATGCACACCCAGTGCTGGTGAGAACGGATTTGCCCCTCCGTTCAGTGCTCATCCAAAATTATCGACCTGTACTCGTTATTTAATCCAATTTCTCACTCCAAAAAAATAGTTACATAAAATTATGTTTTCTCCCAATTTTGTTTTGGAAAGGATTTAGGATTTTTTAGGAGTGTCACAACTATGAATGTCGCATGTCAGATAACTTGCGTTTCCCCCATTTCTATTTTTGCATATCACATAGACCCAACAAATTCTACTTGTAACAATCATGTCACAGCTGAATTAGAGATAACGAAGAATGCAACAATTTCTTCCTTTACCAGTAAATGATAAATGCTTATTACCAATAGATTTCTATAGAAACAATTCAACTGACAACCTACTCATGAATCCAATGGCCAAAACCCAAAAGAGGGGTGTCAAGAAAGACAACCCCAAATAACATCAAAATCAAAGATCAGATTTGTCTTCCTCAGGAAAGCGAAGGTGCTTTCCTTTCGGAGTTGGCAACCCCTTCAAACGCAGCACATTAGAAGAAGAAGCAGATGAAGCCTCAACTTCAACTTCTTCCACAACCTCATCATCACTGTCGTAAACAAACCTCGTGTGCTTCCCAATAAACTTGCTACCCTTTTCATCCACACTAATGTTGTTCAAACCAGCACACAGTTCATCAACCAACAACCCTTCATCATAACCCTCTTCTTCATCCTCAACTTCCTCATTAAAGTCTTCTTCCTCCTCATCGTCTTCATCTTCATCATTTGTGCTGCTTGCATTCACCTGCATTGACCAAATAGAAGCACCATCATCCTCACTGCTGCCTCCTTGATAAGTCATCACAGATAAGCATTCCGAAACCTCGGATTTGTCCGAGAATTCCAACAACAGCGACCTTGTTATCACACTCTTTTCCTCCTCTTCCTTCTTTACTTCAAATATTCCCTCCGCCACCTGCCCAAAACAAAAAATATTCTTACATTATAAAGATAATCATTCTTTTTCCTTGAAAACAAAAGAGGGCAAGAGAATAATAAAACAATCAAATGTCTTTTTTTTTACAATAACCACTGATAATCAGGACTGACCCGATTACGAATCTAACACACACTAGGTTCTACCATTATACCAAAAGATAAAACCCATAAAATATTTAAAAATGAAATTACGCAAATAACCAGGACTGACCCGAGAAATCAAATGTTCTTGGACAACAGAAGAAGGTGGAGAGAGCAAAGGCAAAGCAGGGACACCATTGGAAGAAAGGTTGGGAATTTGAGGGGTATTTGCAGGAGTGGGTGCAAGAAGCGACATGGGAGAGTTAGAAAGATGAACAAAGGGACGAATTTGCATCGAAAGCTTTGAAATCTGAGCCTCTTCTTCAACTTTCTGCAAAAGGGTCTTCACCTGACCCCTCAACAAAGCCTCTCCTGACCCCGGCGTTTTCTTCACCACCCTCCTCTGTTTCGCCATAGACGACAACGGCGTTACGAGATCGGTGCTGCCGTTCGCGAGTCCCACGATCGGCGAGTCGTTTGATATGTCAAGCAACGCGCACCGTTCGTGTTGTTGTTGTTCTTGCTGCTTTTGCCTCGTTTTCGAAATGCTCTTCTCAGAGTCATCGATCTTCTTCCCTGGACCAAAATCAGAATAAAATTGAAATAAATGAAAACCCAGTTGGAAAATTTGAATTTTGGAGAAGGGAAAGTAATTACTCACTCGAGAGTGGAATGTTGTTGGACGCAGCGGATGAAGAAGATGATGATCTTGTTGTTACCCTTCTTGTTGTTGAAGATGGGATCTCCATGATTTCGAAGAATGAACGATTCCAGAAGGAATTCGGTGAACAAGATTCAAGGGAAATGCAAGAAGAATACAGCGTTTGGTGCAACGCTACTGGGTTTTTAAAAGAAATTAGGTGAAAATATGACCGTTGGCGCGTGCGCAATATTAGCCTAATGGCTAATGCAATATGCGCAATTGATTAGCCGTTAGTTTTTATTGTGATTTTTTTTTTTTGGTTTCAACTTTTCATGGTTTGAAGACTCATATAAAAATTTCATCTAAAAACATTATAAAAATTCATTCATATTAATTTCTAAATAATTTTTACATAATTTCTAATAAAAAAATCATATTTATTTCCTTAAATAATGTTTTTATGACCCTAGTTAAAAGAACCCTAATTTTCTATACTTATATTAAAACAAAGTTGCCAATACACTGTTCATTGGAAAGTGCTTTTATTATTTTAAAAAATAATGTTATCTAATGATACATTGTACGATGCATCCAACATAGATCTACCCGACTACCCGATTCAATGCTTCTGTTCTACTTACGCATTTTTTAAACTTTTAACACCGTAAATTTTCCATTCAAATTCTATATGGCTTTAATAGCTGATTGTTGTGGGCTAACACTTTTTTACCTCAAAAATCATTGTAAAATGCATAAAAATTATTATTGGGAATATTTAGAATATTCAAATTTTGGTAATAAAATAAAATGTTTAACAATGCAGAGGCATTAATAGTAAAACTTCAACATAACAACACCAAATTATAAGAAAATAAAATTTAAAAAAAATTAAATAATAGTAAATAGAAATTAACATTATAACATATAGAAAATAATGAATAAAATCTTAGGTATAACAAAACAAAGTTTTATTTACTATTCATTTCAAACAGAGGAGTATTTCACTAATATTTTATTGGTTATATATCCTTTTATTTTTTATGTATCTATAAAAAAAGTACTCATTTACAATCACTCATCATTAATTTTTTCATTTATTCTTTTATTAATAATGTAACATCCTAAAATTTTAATATTAGACATACAAAAATTAAATGAATTTTTCACTAATTACAATTTAAAACATGGTTACAAAGTGAAAATTTTATTATTAACAATATTGGGTTAATTATTAGATTTTAAAATTCATTTTTTTAAAAGGGATTGAAAACTCACTTCCTCTCTTTTCCTATTACACGTCCTCTGTTTCCATTTGACAGAAATATACTATTCTCTTCATTCTCTTCAACCTATCCTTTCTCACTGTGCAATCTCTTCTTCCAAGTATCCTTATCAAATTCTGCAAGACAAGAAGGTAAGTGTATGTGCTGATTTTGCGTTTCTTCCAATTTTTCTCTCGGGCTTCCCCTTTTTGCATGTGATAATTCTAACTTCTTCCTTTCCTAGGTTGAACCGTGACCACTCATGGTTGCCATTGGGGTTTGTTGAGCTTAGGGGCTGGTTCTTGACACTTGGAAAGGTAAGAAACCTTTTCCCCTTCTTTAAGTAGCTACCCTTAGCCAAATGTAGGCATGCACCCATGTCGTAACAAGGCAAAATATTCATGGAATTATTTTTAGGACAGCAGTTTTGGAGTTACTTCGACAGTCGATTGTGTGAAACTCCAGCTTTAGAGGATACCGAAGTGTTGTAGACAAAAGAAACTACATTCTTGATAAGTCGTCCTATCTCCAAACTATATAGGACTACTGGACTAGGTTCGAATCATTATAAGAATGTTGTATGATGCGTTAAAATAATAAACTTTCATTTATAAGAGTCGTGACTAAGTGATATAGCCACCTAGAGGGTGATCAGAATAAGGATTAGGTGTGTTATTAGTGTCGGATTGTACCATTTACCGAATTAAGAGTCGGAGGCTCGAATTATAAACAGATTGATTTCAGGTACGTTTTATACGTACAAGGGGTTTGTTAATTTAGGGATAATTGGGAATTAGATGTAGGAATAGCCTTTATGCAATTAGATAATTGTTTTATGATGAAAAGGTGAAATTTTAAGTATGTGGTATGATAGTGTGCTATGCTAAATTATCTTGTTGTATATATATATATATATATATATATATATATATATATTATATTATTGGAGAACAAACTGAGTGATATGATGATGTTAATTAAATACTTTGTGTTGTGATTCGCATTCCATACACTAATTTCTATCCATGACATCATATTGCATTTCCAACACTGAGATTTACTGAAGTGATTGTTACGTTTTAGTGTTGAGATTCACTGTACAATCTATGGGTCATTGCTTATGGGGTTGTCGTTAATAGTGCTAAGATTCACTAGTATACATCGGGTACCATCGCTAATGGTGCTGAGATTCACTGTGTGGTTACCCAAACACCCCTCAATTATAATGTAGAGGTTCACTGAGTAGGCCGTCTTGACACTTGCCCTGTATCACTAAGTTGGATCCATATTCCATTATTTTTATGTGCATTTAAAAAAGAAATTATTTTGCCAAAAGCCATGGCATAACATTGTCGTAGTGTTGTGTATAGAGATATTTACATATAAGTATACATGAAATCACATAATGGGCTAATTTAGTTCCTTTTGGCTAAGAAAATAGGTATAGTATGTTTGGTCTAAATAAATATATTTATTTTGAAATAGACTATAATTGAATTATCGGATTTAATTACCAATTATTACCTAGAGTAGCATTTACCTCTTAAATTGTGGAATTTACAGTGAGGATATAAGAGAATGATTAGGCATGGTGATTCGGATGTGGAAGCACATAGCATGCCCATAGTGGATGCTTGTTTGATTGCATATATTTTGTGTAAAGTACTATAGAATAGTTGGCTGCTTTGATGAAACTTGGGTTGCATAGATACATATGTCTAGATGTATTCTTCACGTGATTATGCTTTTGATGACCTTATTGATAATATGCATGCTTTGTGTGGATGATATATATATATATATATATATATATATATATATATTGATGGATAATGGATGCCACGAATTAAGAAAATGAGGAGTACTTAACATTAGGCCATTTCCTTCATTGCTACGATCTCTATACGTGTAGTTCATAATGTTGTGGTACTTTAATGAGATGTAATTATGAGTAGCTACAATAATGTAATAAAATATGTTGGGCAGGTTACTGTGTTAATATGGCTTTATGGATAATGTGACAAATACTATTGACCAGAGTAGGCATTGAACCACCTGCATAAGGCTGAATTTACATAACTATAGGCAAGCCTGAATTAAAGCTTGATTCTGTTTCAGTTGCTCTTGGAAATAATAGTATCATAGTCCTTGCATTTTTCTCTTTAATTTATAATGATAGGTATATGTTTTCTTTCTTTTGTTTTCCCCTTTTTTTGACTTTTATTATTGTTATTTTGTAAGTTGATTAAGTTATGGATAATGCTATAACTATTTTATGCTTTATTTCTCCCACTGTGTAAATAAAATCTTTGAAATTGCTTTTATGATGATTAGTCTCATTGTCATTCCATTTACCAAAATTGATCTGATCATCTGATCAAGTTATGGGCATGCATGGGCACTTCCTACCAATTATCATTATCAGACAAATTAACATGTCACATTTATGATAACATTGGGTGTTCCAGCTTTAACAGAACAATTTGTTGTGTTTAGTAAGAGTAAGAACCATGTAACTACTGATATGTGTTAGGAAATTGTTTTTGGCTTGGTGGCATTTTCTGTTGGTTTGTTATAAGTTATATAATAATATCCTATTATTAAGGGATATTTTAAGTAATTGTAGTCAATTAGCTTTCTATTCTGATTCTGTTGTTCCTTCTGTTATGCAATAGCTATATTTAAACCAGCTTCTTTATTTTGAATAAATAGGGTATTTTCCTCTAAACTTTTCTCTTTGATACTTTGAATTTATTGTTTTAACATTTGGTATCAGAGCCTCACATGAGGCCTGATACAATTAGAAACAGCAGTTTTCTACGTGATTGGGGTTTCAAAAATGGCAACTGAGAGTTCGTTTGTGCAGCTATATATTCCAAAATTTGATGGGTATTATGATCACTGGGCAATGCTCATGGAAAATTTTTTACGATCAAAGGAATATTAGAGTGTAGTGGAGAATGGCATACCTGCAGCAGTAGAAGGTGGTGCTTTAGCAGAGGCACAAAAAAAGAATATTGATGATATGAAGCTGAAGGATTTAAAAGCAAAGAATTACCTATTTCAAGCTCTAGATCGTATAATTTTGGAGACAATTCTCAACAAGGATACTTCTAAGAGCATATGGGATTCAATGAGGCAGAAATACCAAGGTGCAACAAGGGTTAAGCAAGCACATTTACAAGCGCTGCGAAAGGAGTTCGAGGTTCGTGAAATAAAGGTAGGAGAATCTGTCAGTAAGTATTTTGCTCGCACCCTTACCATTGTTAACAAGATGAAAGCGAATGGTGAGAATAAGGGAGATAATGAAGTGGTCTCTACAATTCTAAGATCAATGACTCCCAAGTTCAATTATGTGGTGTGTTCTATTGAAGAGGCCACAGATACAAGCATTTTATCTATTGACGAGCTACAAAGTAGCCTGTTTGTGCATAAGAAGCGTATGAAACACAATTCTTTAGTAGAAGAAGCACATGCTCTGAAAATTTCTTCTGGAAATCAGTTTGGACCTAGAGGTCACGGTAGAGGAAGCTATAGGGGGCGAGGAAGGGGTGTTGGATACTCTGCCTCCTGCAAAATCTCCTATGATCATATCGATCATATCTTTCCTTCTTGAGCCTGGGGTTTTCATCCATGAATCATCCTCCTCCTCAATGCTATCTACAACGGCCTTTCCCTTGTCCAAGACTGGCTACTTTAAGCTCTTAGCCTCTTCATCTCCCGAACCGTGCTTTCTCCTCCGGGGTACCTCCTTTCTGGCTCTCCGTATGTTCATTGCTTGAAGAGGTATTGCTTTAGTTTTCCTTCCCTGATCAAGGTCTCAATTTCCTCTTTTAACTGCCGACATTCATCGGTACTATGACTGGTCTGTTCATGGAACTCGTAGTACTTGCTGGTGTTGCCAGGTCTTTTCATCGGCATGGGTTTCTTCACTCCAAACACCATTAATCCCTGCAGACCTACTTCCCTTAGAATCTGTCCTGGCTGGACTGTAAAGGGGTATACTAAGTGAAATTAACACTCTAGTGCTCCCTCTGCCTTGGGGGCACATCCCTGTTATGACTTCTTTGTTCAAACTTCAGGATTATCTTTTTGTGGGTTAGGGTCCATTCTTCATGAACTGGGGGTTTTCCTTTAGCCACATCGAGATGCATTTCCCTTTCCATATATTTTGTTGTCTTCCTCCTGAACTCCTCAAAGGTTTAGGGAGCTTCATTTGCAAAAGACAAGGCAAAAGGGGATTACGATTGGAGAGTCTCTACTGCAATATGTAACTGGATTTGCTCCGTCAACCCCAACATAAGTACTACTTCTTTGTAAAACCTATTTAGAAAATCTTTAAGGCTTTCCTCTGCCCCTTGCTTTATTTACACTAGAGTATGGGACGTTCTTGGGACATCCGTCAAAACCACAAAATGCTGCAGGAATGCATGCATTATATCGTCCCAAGAATCAATGGACCCCGATGGTAGGCTCTTAAACTATCCTAGCGCTACAGTGGATAACGTCTTGGGGAACATCCTACATATCACGTCTTCTTCAACTCCTAAGAAAAGGGATTCATTCGCATAAGTGCCCAAGTGACGCATTGGGTCAGTTTCCCAGGTGTACATTCCTATTGACAACGGTTGGGGTTCAGCAAGTGCCTTGGAATGGGAACATTCATCAATCTTCTTGTAAAAGGAATATTGAACCGTATTCTCCTCCCTTGCTTTGCTGCAGGGGCCTCCTTTAACTGTTCAGATCTTCAGTCCGGTATATGGACTCCTACTCATTGTAAGTCTGAACTTGTAAGTTGTAACATCCTATTTTTTACTCAAATAGAAAATAGATATTAATATCTCTTTAGTGAGAAAATACTTACTATTAGTTAGTTGATTTTTAACTAATTAATATTTTTATAAAATTTTGGTACTTATATTTAATTATTTTTTTAAAATAAAATAATAATAATAATAAAATAAAAATATGTATATTTAACGAATATTTTAAAATGACTTAATTAGTATTCACTAATTAAGGAAATTATATTAAGAATTTTTAATATCTTTATTATTCACAATTTTTATTTTATGTTCTTATATTTATGTTTTTACATATTTAAGATTTAACTCTTATTAGAATTTTAAAATAAAAATTTGAAGGAATTAGAATATGATTCTTTAGAACTTTTTGATCTATGCATTACTTATGATTTTCTGGAATTTTTTGAATTTTTTTAAATATTTGAAAAAATGACCAAAATACCCTTAACCTTTTATCTAATAATCAAAATGTCACTGCCGACATCATCGCTTACTTATTGCTTACATCATTGGTTGGTAAATACTTACATCATGAATAGTGACCGGTGGGTAAATACTTACATCATGAATAGTAACCGGTTGGTAAATACTTACATTATGAATAGTAAAATAAATAATTAAGTAATCTTATATAGTAAAATTCTCTTCCTATAAATAGATGACTCATTTACAACATTTTCATACCAAAATTAGAGAGAGAATTTAGAGAGATAGTGCGTAAGAAATTAGTGAGAAGTAAATTCTTTTGGTAAAAGAGGTTCTGCCAGAGGTGTAAGGTAATAACATCTTTCTTCTATATTCTTTTTATGATTATATACATTATTCTTTTTAGCACTCTTAAACCATTAATATACTAGTACTATTATGAATAAGTTACTACGGTAAAAATAAATTACCACTATGTCATTTTTACGATTTACTGTTACTATTCACTATTTATTGTTACTATTCGCACTTTACCATTTACTATTATTATTCAAAATTTATTATTTACCGTTGTTATTCAAAATTTATTAGTTACTATTACTATTCAAAATTTACTATTTACCATTACTATTTAAAATTTACTATTTACCATTACTATTCAAAATTCACTATTTACCATTTCTATTTACGATTTATCATTTACTGTTACTATTTAAAATTTACTATTTGCCATTACAATTTAAAATTTACTATTTATCATTTCTATTTACGATTTATCATTTACTGTTACTATTTAAAAGTTACTATTTAACATTACTATTCATGATTTACTATTTATCATTACTATTTAAAAATTACTATTTACCATTACTATTGAGATTTACTATTTACCGTTATTATTTACTATTACTATGCATAATTACTATTTATCATTTTTTATAGTAATCTTAATTTTCATAGTATGCCTATATTGAAATAAATCAGTATTAATATTTTTTTTAGAACTCGGAAGCACAAAGCGAATTCACTTTTGGTAGCAATTCCAGGTAAGGGGAAGTGGGATAAAAATATAGTATGAAAAGACATAAGAATAATGGGAGGAGTCCCTACTCCTTTTAAATTTAATAATAATATTATTTTAAAATAATAAATTTTAAATTAAGTATCTTGTGTAACATACTCTGAAATACCTATCCAAGGACCTAGACTTTTATAACCTATACGAACTGAACTAAACCTATGCAAGAAATTAGAGTATTATGACTTATATAGACTTACATAGACCTATGAGAGGAATGAACTGTAAGGATTTAAAATTAAGTTTATTAAATTAAATAACTATTAAACTTTAAATTATGATATTTATGAATGATATTTATTTGATTTGATTATGATTGATAATATTGGTGATTGATGATATTTGATTGTGATTGATGATATTACAATACTTGATTTTGATTGATGAGTGATTGATGATCTTGTGATGTGGAGTTTTAACATACAGCAAACATGATGGGAAGCTAAAACTTAGTAAGAATATACTTATTCCTTACTCTTAAAAGTATTACTTTAAAAGAAATTATTTATAATAATTTCTCAAGGTTTATTTAGATTATTGTTAAGAAATTTTTGTTAATTTTCAATATAAGTATATAATTTCTATAACTTACTTTTATCTTTCAAAATAAATTATTTAATTAAATTTTAGAATAAATTTTTAGTTAAAAAAGAAAAAGAAATTACTTTATGAAAATCTTTGATTCTCAAGTGGAAATAAGATACTTCACTAATATTTCATTTTAAACTTTTGAAAATAAGAGTTTTAATTTCAAAAGTGCTTTATTATATATTTTTCAAGTATTATAATTAAAGATGGAAAAAGATCGATAATTCAAACTTGTATCTAAAGTAAAATAATTTCCTATAAATGCTCTAAAGAAGGTTTGGAATATATATTAAGACTTTGAAACTTAAATCACAATATATTTATTTGTGAGTGATAAAGAAAACTGTACTCAAATTCTTCTGCGTGAGGCAGAACTTATTTACGAGTTTGGAAATGTATAGTTTATCGGGGTGGCTATGTTGTTATTTGTAGGCCCCGAAGATATAATTTATACTTGAGTTTTTAAAAGTCTTAACCAACTCAATACGCGAGTAGTTCATGTATCATGAATCATTAAAGAGAAATGAGATGTGATATTGCCTGGGGATGGATTATAGAAATCAATGATACATTAGAGGAGGCTTAATTGCGAGCCTTGGGATGAGAGGGTGTGAAAGGGTGCTTCAGGTGACCTGGGGTCGCTCCCTAGTGTCGAGTACTTTCACAATAAAAACTTTCTCAATCTGACTAGTCTCTAAGTGTTTCCATGCCAGTTGAGTTGTTCATATGCCATGAAGGCATTTATGTTATTATTATCCAGAATTATAGAACAGTGTAAACTCCTGATTGACCCAATACAAATTAAAACTTTAAGGGCTTACATGCATAAACTGGATGAGATAGTAGCATAAGCATTATATAACATTCATGTGATTGTGACATTCTATGTGGGTGGTTGTGAATGAAAATATAAATGTTATGTATGTGGAAACCCTATATTCATAATTGATTGTGTATGAGATTATGAGTGATATTATTATATTAGTTTGTGAAAACCCTTATGCTTATGTCTTATCTGTAATATATTATATTTTGTTTCTCACTCCTTCTTATTTGAATTTTTGTGTCCCAAATATATGTTATATGATATATAGCTAGCAGTCCAAGATGGAAGGATATGTAATTACAAGAGGGTAAAGTAGTCTCGTCCTCAATTAGATAGATGAAGAAATATGACAAGAGTAGGATTCAAAAACTTGATGGTTCAAGGACTGGAAAATGATTGGTCACATTTGTAGTAGAGGTACAGTTTAGTTTTACTTTGCCTTATTACAATATCAAGTTAGATAATTGTAACAAGGTAAAGGTTAAACTTTGATAAACTTTCTCATTCGGATATAATATTGTAATGATTTATCACTTATGATTTCTATAAATTATTTTGTCATTATGGACAAATATTGAAAGATAATGTTTTTTTTTTTACTTTCAATATTCAAAAGAAACCAGATGTATATACATCCTTGTATACACGAGATAAAGAGTGATAAATATGTATATCTTTCTAAAAGTTTTTTTTAAAAAAAGCAAGAAGAATACATATATATCTCGTGTATATAAGGGGGTGTTACACGAGTGCTCTTGGGTATGAAAAGACTCATGACGCCTTTGGCTTCCAACCACATTTTATCTCACCTCCTTACTTCTTTAAGCTCTTGAATTTCCAGCCGGAGTTGTTTGATGATTTCACCCCGAGGGTCGAGATGCACTACAGCTTGCATTCTTCCTTGGTTTTGCTCTATGCCCGGGGTCTCAATGATCCTGGCGCCATACTGTAAAGTTCGGGGCTCCACGCTTTGGGCCAGATTCTGAACGTGGCCCTCCGAAGTTCTGTTTCTCCTATTATGCTCCATGACTTGTTTGTTTCGTTGTGATGTGGGACTTAAATTTATGCGATCCCACCTGGTGTGCCAATGGTCTAACCGGTATACGGGGTACGTAGTTCCTCTTTCTAGACCGGTGTCAAATATGGCTTACTCTTTCTCTTACTTTTACACAATCTCAATGGGAGTATGGTATTATACACATAGGTCCAATGGGAACACTATGCTCTTTGTGTTAAGGAAACAATGCAAGTCAATTCCAATCATAGTCTGTGGGACACACCGAGAGTATACCTGTAAAAGGGACTCTGATGCTTAAGTTGGTACGGTTATTATGGAAAGATGAAGAGATTACGGAAGTGGTTAAGCTTAGTAAATGTTGTGTCTTATGAGTTAATAAATGAGTTGTATTTATAGAACTTCCCTGAATGAAAGTGGTGATTTGACCTTTCTGACAGTGAACAATGGCTGTAGTATTTGTAGGTGCAAGTTGCCCACTTGCACCTAACTTAGATTCAGGTGGCAGCTTTTTTGACCGGGGTCACAATCACGAATCCGTACTGGTCTTAGTAATCACATCGATCTGGGTGCACTTCGTCTTGTATTTTGCTTAACTTAGCGTTTATTATTCATTTACTGCGTTGACCGTGTTGTTATCCTTTAGGGGCCAATATGCACATCAGATCAATAAATATGAGTAATATATTCATGATTGTAGTTTAGTTAAGCATGACTCAAATTTTAGTGGTAGATCTAAAATTTGATCTGAATCGCACATATAATGTGGTTTTTTTTTTTTGCAATTTTGGTTTGATTAATTTTTAGTTTGATCAATTTTTGATTATTTTGGATCTAATGAGCGGTTTTGTTCGGTCCAAACTAGATGATAAACTTTGTTACCAGTCAGGAATTAGTCACATTAATTTTCTTATTTATATTTTAAAAATTAATTAAACATTTTACTTATATATGCAAACATTTTAAACTTTTTCCTTATATTTTAATTTTTTTTTCCAAATAATTAAATTTATGTGTTTCATGAAAAGAAAGAAGCAATGATTGTAGTATTGAAGCACATTCCCTTAAATATTTTATTTTCACACACACAATAAATATATATAATATTAATCGAATATCAAAAAATAAAAAATCTATATATAAGACAAAAGTTAAAGTATTTTATAATACTAATATGTTTAATTTGAAATTATTATAGTATTTATTTTTAAAATAGAAATAAAATTATAATTTAATATATAGAAATAGCTTATGAAAATTCTCAACAAATAATAAACTAAAAATTATAATTTATTATAAAATTTAATATATTATCATAATATCCTTAAAAATAGTATAAATTTATGTTAAAGTATTATAAATTATTGATCATACTTTTGATCCGGTCCAAATACCGGCCCCTAAACTAAACGGTAATTTAACCAAAAATCCATTATTAAGGAGAGATGTCGCGTAATATTTGGTGGGAGTCATTCACTCAACACCGGACCTCTTGAATCACACATAGGTTCTTTAAACCAACCCCGATGTGAGTCATTCTCTCAACTTTTAAAAAATATTTACATTAAAAATATATTTAATTAATTTTTAGAAATAAAACTAAAATAGTAAATTTATGAGAAGAAATAAAAAGGTAATTACATAAATGTATAATAATTTAGTCAATATTAACTTATTAGTAAAATATAATTTAATATTTCATATAAATAATAAAGTAAAACATAAAAATTTTGTATTAATGCTAATGCGTGGGTCTAAAAATCTAGTAATAAAAAAGAATCTTACTTAACCACCTAAAAATTTTGTATTGATTATGACCAATCAATATATAATAGTAGTAAATTATTATTATTATTATTATTATTATTTTGATAAAAGAAAGCGAAAAAGCCCAAAAGAACTACCTAATGGGAATACATTAGGCGAAAACTATACCCTTAACATCTTACTCAAGCAAACATGTAATTAGGCAATAAATTAAAGAAATAATCACCCAAAGGTACTAAATGGCCATAAATTGCTAGAAAATCAACACACCAATTACCTTCCTAATAAACATGGGATAAAGACACATCCTAATCCAAACAAAGGAGTTTTTGGATCTCCTTAATAACATTCTAGCAATGATGGAACTCAGAACATCCCACCTTTATTAAATCTACAACAACTTTAGAATTATCTTTGACACATAAACGAGTGACCCCTTTACTCTTTACAAATTGAGACCCTTCAGAATTCCCCAAAGTTTTGAATTTAAGGAAGAACACCAACCCAAATTACTAGTAAAACAATCCACCAAATTCCCCTCCATATCCCTTAGGATCCTTCCCTCCCTCATACTGCCTTAGATTGAGAGGTAGTGTTGAGTTGTCAACATTAAGTTTAAAAGAGCCCTAGTCAAGGGTTTTCCAACCAATAAGAAGTCCCCATGATCATATCATTAAAAGTCCCGTTTGTGAGATGATCCTTTAGATATTGGAGAATATCTCCTCTTAGAGGCTCAAGGGGCTTACACTTATTGTTAAAAAGCATGGTATTTCTATCAATCCACGAATTCCAAGCTATAACAAGGAACACCATATTCCAATCCTAATCAACCTTATATTTTCCCTAACAAATCTAGGTACAACTAATCATTATGACCACAACTAAAGAATTATACTTAGGAATCATCATGAATAAATGTTTCCCAAAGTTCTTATGCCAAGAGACAATCACGCGAGATATGGCCAATATCCTCCAACGAGCCCTAACATCTAGCATAATTAGTTTTACACCTTATACCTTTATTGTTGAGTTCTACCTTAGTTGGTAACCATCCATGGGCCAACTTCCACAAGAAAATTCAAACTCTAGGTGGACCCTTACAACTCCACACCTTTTAATGAGAGCTTCAGGAATATGGTTATCATGCAACATGGCAGCAAGAGAGAATAAGTTGATCGAATTAAGAAGGCACCATTTGACTCCAATAACCAAGATGGTATACCATTGCCACCCATAAATGTAAGTGCTATATATGACATCATTCGGTTAACTAGGATAATCCTTTCCATTGGACCATCCTACTTAATTAAGGTGCCATATTTATGTAAGTTTTTTTTGTACGACAAAACAATGGTGGATTGAGAACATTATAAAATTCATTTCACAAGCATTCATAGTCTCAACAATGCTTTTACATACTCTGAATAAATTAAGGGCACGCAGGCTCCCACAACTAACTACAAACACAACTGGATTATCCATATGACAATCCTACTCAGGACCCTAACACTACTTTTGATGTTCATTTTAGACCCATCCTTCTTCCATAGGAAGCCTAATTAAGTAATCTAAGGTGTAAAGTCAGGGTCATCTTCTTCCTCTTCCTTTTCTTCTTCTTGCATGGACTTTGTAGCCATATCTGAAGACTCCTCTTCAGGGTTTTCCTTGCTAGTTCCTTCCATAACTTATTTCCCTTCATCTTGCCCCGGTGTTTCCTTACCTAAAGGCATATATTCAGGAGTAAGGGAACAAATTATTATCCCTGGCATAGGAGGTTTTGGTTCTGAATAGAAGTTCAACTATCTAGATAAAGGTACGTCCTCTACCATATCCTCGTGGTCTCTTCCTTGAAACACACGAGGTGGATCTCCATAGTATTGTATGGAATCCTCTACCACTCTGATATCTTTATTGAAGGGAGGTGGCTTCATTGACGTATCATTAAGAGGAACCTTTTCATCCTTGTAATACACCTCAAAGCTACTAGGAGGTTCTTCTACAAGAATTGGTATTCTCTTTCTAAGGGTTGGTATGGTTTTACCTAAGCAAGGTCTCCACAAATACTCTTCAAGCAGGTTCTTCCCCCTTAGGTCTATTTGACCTAAAGGAACACACATTACCATAAAAATAAATCACAAACAAAAAAGGTGAGTTCATCTTACTCTATTTTTGTTTAAAACACATAGAAATGTATACCGTCTTATTAGACATATTTCACACAACATCATTCAGTCAAGTCACATCAACCACAAGCACACATCATAATCTTGCTTGTTTCTTGCAAGAGCACCATCTTTATTTAGCTTTTTTTAAAAACTCATTTTACTCTAATGATGGATTTCTTGTTAGGTTTGGAATGAGTTCTCACACATTGCTCCTAGTGAACTTATTTAACTCTTCTTGCATGGCTAGAATCTAGTGTTCATCGGCTAATGTTTCATCTATCTTTTTGGGTTTTATTTAATATATGAAAGCCATTCCACCATGTTTTTTAAAGCTTGATCTTGTTCTTACTTTTTTAGAAGGTCCTCTAATTATTTAATATGCTAGTCATTGAGTCTTAAACGTCCATTCTTTGGACCGTTGAACCTCATATGACCTTTCAAACACATTGTCCTTTGAGACTTCAGGCAGGTTGTTCATAGTGGAATCATGAGAGATTCTTTCTTCTTTTTTTATTTCTAAAGATTCATTTTCTTTGTTCAAATTCAATCTTGTAAAATCATCTTCTAGGTTTGATAATTCCTTATAGACCAAATGGTTATCATTAAACTTAACATGAATATTCTTCAACGATACAGTTCTTACAACTAGGCTCTAATACCACTATTAAGAAATCCTTAATGGCTAGGTAGAGGAATACATTGATTCCCATAAGGTCTTGCAAATTGCATTTTTTGAATCAATAATAAACAATTTAAATATGATAAATTGATTACCTCTTGATCCCTGGAATCAATACTTCGAAGCAATAATAGCCTCATCCTTAAGGAGTCAACACGAGACTTCCACTAGATTTCACGTGTTTTAATACTAGTTTGTCAGAATGAGTCCTCCATAACAATTAAGAAATTTTTATGTATCACAAGAGTGCGGCCTATAAGCATCTCATGCTCTGTTTTTAAACTTAAGTCTGACCTAATGAGCTCTTTATTTATTTTAAATGAGTTAAGCCCAATAGTTTTAGTTTTAGTCCAACTAAAATAATATCCTTTTATAGGCTTACTTTATATATATATATATATGACACCTTATAAGAAATATATTTAGTTTATATTAAATATAAAAATATAATATAATGAGTGACATCAGGAAATACATCATTATCCAAATATATCATCAAATTGATATAACATATAAGTGATAAAGTTTATATGTTTAGTCCTATTGTTAAGATATCTAATTGGCCCCAAAGCGTAGTTGTCGCTATCCTTATATGGCCTAATTTATTTTACTTAACACCAGAGTACACTTTACTTGAACAAATATCCAATATTTATTCTACCTAGCATGTCCATAGTTTCTTTAGTCTTACTTCATCAAGTGGACTATAGATATCACTCACGTTACATAGGTGATCTATCTGGCATAGGAGACAGAGCTTCCAATATCAACATGGGTATGTCTCTCTTCATCAAGTGAGCTATAGATATCATTCACGTTACATAGGTGATTTATCCGACATAGGATATAGAGCTTTTGATATTGACATCAGGTATGTCTTTCTCTTTATCTATTACACTAGTCTAGTAGAGATCTACTATTGTATCCCTCAGTCTAATGGGGAACAAAAAGTCTTATTGTGATTTTGTCTATCCAACACACTGATACCTCGAGTTGAAGGGTGAAATTACGTGTCACCTACGAACACACTCTGATGCTCATGTCAATACCGAATAAATTAACATCGGAGCTTAAGTGTGGTTTATGAAGGTACCTAAATGAGTAGTAAATGTGTGGCATTTATAGTTTTAGATGATGAGAACATCCTATGTGGCACGTGTTAGTATGGATTTTATAAAAAGTGAATAAAGCTGACGCAGTCACAAATATTTTAGACATTTTGTATAGGTTTTTGGTCGGTATGCCCCCAACATGCCTAAAATCTCCTCTTGACACCAATTGTTATCAACTATAGTCGAGAGGTTCTATTGTAAGAATTACACATATGGGGTCCAATGTCGCATGTTGCTTACTAAGAGGTGTCCCATACCGAGAAACATCGTCTCTATGTTAGTATCATCTTGTCTGTTATCAAATCTGAAATAATAGGAGAGACAAATTTTATTTACATCACTCATATCCCTCTACATGATTTGCTCATTGCCTAACTATAACTTTTATGATTACCTTGTTACAAGTAATGTTTGATTATATTAAAACAACAAACTCTTCATGTAGGAGCATAGTGACTTCAGTTTGAAAAACTACATGTACCATTATCACATTTAGAATCATTTATGACATCTATATAACAATCCATGCAACATTATTATGGTGGGTCCGTCCAATACATTGTTACTCTTAATATGCACCTATATGAAGACTTGATATTGCTCATATCTATTATCTACAAGATCAGATCATTAGAACATTCACACACTAGTCTTAATGTATTAATATGTCCTCACATTAATACTTGACTAAGATAATTTAAGAATAGTTCTCATGTTGGCCTACTACTCTAGGGACTAATAAAGACTAATAAACCACTTAACAAAATGTCTTATTTAAAGTGATATGTCCTAATCATATAGGCACTTAGTATATACTTCTAATAGACACATGATAAGAAAGTTAAATATAAATTTTTTTATAAGGAATTATGTTGGATCTATCTTGTAATCAATGGAAGACTTCATTAATTAGAATTTCTTAAAAAAAGTTCATTTTTTACTTTTAATATGTGTCCTACTTCACGTTAAAAAAATTATATAATAATTACCATTCTTAACATAAACAAATGTGTGCACATAATAACCTTTTTTTTATAAAAAGCAACAAAATTAATGGATTAAACTGTTTAAGTTTAAAATTAAGTAATTTTTAAAAAATAATTTATTTATAAGTGATTTTTATATAAAAAAGTTATTATTAAAATATATTGATATGTTTAGTTATGACTATAAAAAAGTGTTTTTTAAAAATAAATTGGTATCTTATTTCAATTTTTTAACAATTTATTTGAAGAAACTGCTCAAAATAAAGATGTCAACGGGTAGGGATGACAAAACAGGTCAAGCCCTGTGGGCTGGCCCGTCAAGCCCGTCAAAATAGACAGGGCAGACAAGATATTTTTAGTTCATCATCCTGCCACAGCCCGACTCACCTGACCCACTAATTTAGCAGGCCAAAACCTTGGAGGGCGGGCCGGCTCGACGGGCCCTCGCAAAAAAATATAAATACTACTAGTTAAATAATTAATACTTTATTTTATTAAAATATATACTTTCATTTTCTAAAATTAGAAAAAAAGTGCATCTCTTACTACTTGTACATTTCTTCTAATAATATCTTATTATTTTTTAAAATATCTTTTTAAAAATTTTTATCTTAATTTGACACTTTTTTTAATTATAATTTTAACTTTGACAGGCTAGCCCGCCAGCTCTCTAGGCCCGCCATTAGGCGGGATGTGTAACACCCTCGGTTAGATAAGACAAATCCTTCTGTAGGTTCATCCTATTTAACTGAGAGTGTTAACAGTTTTTAGAAAAAGTGAATATATTTTTTTTTATAAAGAGATGGCAGATTAGTGGAAGCAATATTATATAGATCACATAGTCATTCACAAACTGCAAGTAATTGTACTCTTAACAGAATGGGGCACGCAAGCACCCTTAAATATTATACAGTCATCCAGGGTCTGATTATTAATAATAAATATTCTATCTTTAATGATCGTTCTCAGTGGGTTTAGCATATTGCTGTTCTTCATACTCAGGTTCTTGATTTCCTAATTCCTCTGAAAATTGTCAACAGTAAGGGTGAGTATAACCCAAGACCCTGATTGGTTAATCCGGTGCGGACATAATCAAGTTAACAAATAATATCACATAGTTCATACAATTAGCATATTTATAACAATCAAGCATGTCGTCATGAAAATGCATGAATTGAATTTATTATGATTTATCTTTGATTAAGTCTCATGATGCATGTGGGCCCAATAAATCGATTTTTCTTCTCATTCTTTGGAATATCTCCATTCCAATCATCTAGAGCGATCAGGATCCGCCCAAGTTCCATATGGTACAAATGAACTCATTGGTTCTCATCATTGATTTAAATATTTTTGGAACTTGGATCCCTATGATCATAGTTACACTCCTTCATTTAGTCAAAGTACACTAGAATTGCATCGTCTCACCCAGCTATCAGGCGCGACTCTGATGCCATTGGGTTGCTGTTCCAGTTGTACTCCCAAGATTCTTCTTGGAGATCGAACGTGAGTGTCCTCCACTGTACCAAGTGTATGCTCTAGAGGTTTTTCTTCTTCAAAAATATTTTCATGATGCGAAATGCATTTATTTTATCAATTGATTCCTTGGGTATCTTATGTGTTTCCAGTCTCATCATATCATTCCCAAATTCTTTGAATTCCATCAATTGTTTAAACATTGTAAGATATTCGTTTATTATTTTAGAAATATACCTATTATATCTTGGTTAAAATTATATTTTCCATAAAGAGTAAAATAATATATTCTTTATGTAATTACGCATAATTAAGATGTTAACAATGTATAATAATAATAAAACTAATAATAATAATAATAATATTAAGTTTGATAATAAATAATAATAATAATAATAGAATAAGAATGATAATTATAACTTACCAATAACTTAAAAAGTAGTAAAGATTAGTTTCCAATTGAAAATTCAAGCGAAAAACACTAAAAACAGAGTTTTCCGAGTGGAACAGGGGTAAATCTGAGTGAAATAAGTATGATTCCGAGTGGAATCATACAGAGAAGGGTTCTCCAAGCGATCTGGCTAAAAATCCGAGTGAAATGACACTGGAAAGCTATTTTCCGACTGAAATAAGTTTGAGTCCGAGTGAAAATGAACTGGAATGTTGTTTTCCGACTGGAACAGCTTGAATCCGAGTGAAAATGAGTTTTCCGCATGAGATAGCTATGAATCCGAGTGAAATAAAGCTGAGCAGAGTTTTCTAAATGAAATTAATATGTTTTCCGAATGAAATAGAAACTGAGAAGTATTTTCTTGATGAAATAACTTAAATTCTGAGTGAAATAAATTTCTGAGTGAATTAAAATATAATTTTCGAGTGGAATCAGTAAGAAAGAGTTTCATGAGTGAAAATGTTGGTGAAACCGAGTAAAAATGAATTTCTGAGTGTAATAAACTACGATTCCGAGTGACATCAGTCTCAAAGGAGTTTTCTAAGTGAATTCAATATAAGTTCCGAGTGAAACATGAGTTTACCGAGTGAAATTAGTTGAAAAGGGTTTTGTCTGAATAAGACACATGCGAGTAAAATAAATCTGAGTAAGATAATCCTGATTCCGAGTGGAATCATGTTGGGAAAGGTCTTCTGGGTGAATTGACTTTATATACCGAGTTACATCAAACTGAAAGGAGTTCTTTTAGTGAAAATAACTATTTGCTGAGTAAAATAAATTGTTTTCCAAGTGAAATCACTGAAAGGTGTTGTCTGGGTAAAACTAACTGTTTTCTGAGTGAAATATGATGTTTTCCGAGTGAAATCAACTGGGAAGATGCTGACTGTGTGAAAGTAAACTAGGAAAAGTTATCCGAGTACAATAAGGTTGTTTACCGAGTGAAAATTTATTCTATCAGAATGAAATACATTCAGTTAAGGTTGAATCCGATTGAAATTAAGCAAAACCGAGTTGTTATAGATGTAGAACCGGTCGGATTAACATAAAACAGAACCTGTTATCATTAAATCCATCTTCTATTCATAATTTTTCACTGGAAATCACACGGTACCCATGATTCTTAGTATTTTCAGTCCAATACAGTACATATCATTTCACAATTCATCACTGATTATATGCATTTAATAACAAATATATATATATAAATACAAATAATAACAATTAAGGCATTTAATTCACACAACACTGAATCTGTCCTGGAAAGGTGAGGAACAAGTTCCTTAACCCTTTCCTTCACTCGGTTTTCCCACAAAGCACCCAAGAATATACCCCCTTACCTTTATGGAGCTACTGGAGGAGAAGAAAAGGCTCCCTTTCACTGTCCTGCACGAATTCCGAGTGAAACAGAAGAGAAAAGAGAGAGACAAAAGCTTACTGGAAAGGAAAATGATGAAGGGGTGTTTGTGTCGTGTGTGTGGGTTCTGAGAATCCTTGAGTTGGTTTAAATAGGGAGAGAGTGAGTGGAATGGGGGACAGCTTTTCTGAGTGGCTGTTAGTGGAGTGATAATGGAGGGTCAGTGGGAATTAATTAAGAGGATAGGCTGAGTCAGTGCCCATTTCTGGTCGTCCACTATCTATAATGCGCATTATTGAATTAAATAATCATTAAAAGACAAAATTGGAGTCAATACGCACTACTGACACTGAATACCGAGTGAAAATTCTACTCGGTTAACCACTATACTGACTGGAATTCTCACTTCTGAGTCAACAAATGCAAGGCTCGCTTGAGTGAGGCTTCAATTCTTCGCTCAGAATTCCTTTGAAACTGACTCATGTACTCAGTTTCTCACTCGGTAATACCTCTCCAGACCGAGTCCTCTCTTTCTCAGAGTCTTCACTTGGAAATCCGAGTCTTCATTCACTTGGTTCACTCGGTTTAGGCCAACTTCTTCAACTATATTTCCAATTAATGTTTATTTAAGCCATTACCTCTCGGAACAGGACCTACACGTACGAGTCTCACTCGGTTTTGGTCCAGTAGGGTATATCTCACTCGGAATTGGCTCCCTCTACCATTTTCCACTCGGTTTCCTAAGCAACTACATATGAAACCGTTCAGAATCCTTCCCAATTGATTCCATAACACACTCCAGTCGGTAGGAAGCATCAAATCAACATAAACATGAGTATTTAAGCATTCTTTTACTCGGAATGCCCCAATCAGAGTAATTTCCTTCAGAAAAGGAAGTATTTGACTCAGAACCGAGCATTTCTAGGGTGTTTTGACTCGGAATCTCACTCCTTCACTCGGAATTTCATTCCTTCACTCGGAATTCTTCTCTGTCACTCGGAATAGAGCCCTTTTCACTCGGTTTTTGCATAATTTCACTAATGGTCCATATAAATTCTATTATTATGTGCAAAAATGACATTTCTTAGATACCACAGACCATCAATAGGGTATATATTGACTTATTCTTACTTACTAACCTTCCATACTTCAAAATTTACCGAATAAGACTGCTACTAAAAACAGGGATGTTACAGGATGGGCCTTAACTTTTGGCCCATTTATTTTAGTAGGACGGGTCATCCCGTTTTGCCATCCCTATCAACGGGGCAACAGATACTTCTTCCCCGCTACTTGTACCTGCAAGTAAAAATTAAATGAGCATCCACCTATTACTCGCATGGGTACCTATTTTATGAGTTTTTTTTACGGCTAGCTACTATCCGTGGATACCTTCGGGCATCTGATTGAAATAAAAATTAGGAAATGAAAATTAAAAAATGAATTTGAGATGTTTGAAAATAATTACAATTAAATGAGATTTGAAAGTGGGTATGTTGTGTTTCAGTGTTAATGGTCAAACTTAAATCCACAAAACTCATGGAGTGACAGACTTGAAAGCAACACATTATAAACATAATTAACAGTTTTCATTGTTATAAGTAACTAAAAGAAAAAGATACATTATACATGTAATTAAATGGAAATTTCGTTTGGTTACACGATCCATCCCAAAACATTCCTAAGGAAATTATGGTTAACTAGTTGCACTTATAAAAAGAAAAACCTAACCTAAGTGGATAAATAGAGGAAGCAAGACCTTTCATTAAGCACCTAAAGTACACTATTTGAAGAGCTACCGTCGACGGGTCCATAACGACAGAAGAATTAGCTTTGGTGTTTTAGAGAGAAGAAGAAGCTCGAGGGTATTTTGAGAGAGAAGTTTGAGATTTAGATTTGAGAGAGAAGCAACAAAGAAGGAGGCGGCTGAAAATCTAAGATGGATGAAAGGAAAGTTAATGTTTGATATGAAGCTGTCTTTAGGACTTATGAAATTAAAAAAAGATCAGTTAAAGAAAATTATATGTTAAAAATAGGTAAGTTTAAAAATATAATTTCATAAGTACGGGTATCCATGGCATAGATACTTGTGGTAATTCGGTCAGGCATGTAACATCACGGATATTTATAGAAAAATTTTGTGAAGTGGAAATATTAAAAATTGTTTTAAGGATTTATTTGATATTTTTATGAATTATTGGTTAATTATAAAAGGTGTGATTAGAAGAAGAGAAGTTTAATTAAACCTTTAATGAAATTGTAAAGAAAATGGGGGAAATGACCGGTTAAAAGTGATCGGTTGAGAAGGTGACCGATTGCCATGAGTTTAAATAAAGGTTTCTTTCTCTTAATTATTCACTTCTACGAGAACCTTCTTCTTCTTCTTCATCTGTTTCTTTTCTTCCTTTCCTTCCTCCATTGCTGCGAGCTGCATGCTCTGAGGGGAGGTCCATTTTGCATCAAAACCTTGAAATAATCACATTTCCATGGCAGTGGTTTCAAGGTATGTCCATAGGTACCATTAATTTCACCGGCAAATTCGGATTTCTTGGGGTAACGAAGAAAAAGCTACGTAGTTTCCATTTTTATGGCATTTTAAGCATGAAGATGAAGCTTGGTAGCATGGGTGATCCATTTATGCATTCTTCCTTTTCTCTCTCTTGGCCGAACCATGTACATGCATGAGGAATGTCTATTTTTATTTTTCATGGTTATTTTGGAGCTTGGGAATAGCTTTTAGATCAATGGGTTTTTCAATTCCCGTATTCCCTTTCTTTCCTCTATTGGTCATGATTAGTGTTGTATGACGGAGGTACCGTTTTATACTTTGCTAGCAAGTCGGAGCTTAATCAAGAACCTTGAGATGATGGGTATGTAAAATTGTTAATAAATCTTGTGCTTGGGGTACTCGTAGGTATCAGAATGGGCTTCGAAAAGGTTGTTGAGTGAAGTGGGTGTCGAAACCGGAAGCGAAGCGGCAAATATGCGAGTCATTGGGCGTGATCGACATCTAGAACAGTTAGCGAAAGCTTGGAATCGAGGTAAGGGGGGTGTTCGGGTTATGATTAATTAGAATAGGACATACTGTCCGAGTCGTTGGAATGATTGAGAACCGGGTAAGAGATGATACTGAATGAAAATTGTGAATGTGTATGAATGCACGTATGAATGTGCACACCGATCGGTTTATGATCGGTTGTGGGTGTGTGATTTAAGAAATACATGATGCTGTGATAATAGAAATGATGCTGGATGAGTTATATGTGAATGTGTGTATGATTGCATGTATGTGTATGGACACCGATCGGTTTAGGATCGTGTGTGTGGTTTAAGCCGATGGAATTTGAAATATTTAATGCTGTGAAAATCGGGGTTTAATGGCAATGTGATGCCGGGCTTGACAAGCAGGTCGCCCGAGTGATGAGTATGTGTTTCTGATGACCACTTGATATGGGAAATGTGAATTATATGTATGATTATGTGGTGTGGGACGATCGACGGTATATATTACCCTGTATTTTTGGCTTCTGTGGTCAAGTCAGACCCAGTTAAGCTACCCAGAGGTCTATGACCCAGTGGTTGAGGGGGAGCCAAGTCGGGCTTGGTGAACCAAGTCGGGTTCACGGGGTGTCAAGTCGGACCCCCAGCTGAAGGTCGATCCTTTAGTATCCGGATACTAGGCGTCAATTTTATATGAGAGTCAGTTGTGACAATTGATGAATTTAGTATTGTGATGAGTATGTGATTAATTATATTTTCTGAGTGCAATTTACTATAATTGCCGAGTGTAGTTTGTTATGATTACAGAATGAGAATTGTTATATTTGCTGAGTATGATTTGATATCTTGCCAAGTGAAATTTGTTATACCGAGTGGTAAACTGTTATATTTGCAGAATGAGTTGCTTACTGTGTGAATGGCTATAATTGCTGAGTGATTTACTAAACTGGCCGAATGAGAATTGTTATAGTTACCGAGTATGATTGGTTATATTGCCGCGTGTGAGATGATTGCCGAGTGTGAGATATTTGCCGAGTGTGAGTTAATTGCCGTGTGTAATGTGCAGTTTGAGGATAAAGCAATCGGACGGAGTTTATACTCGTATTTATTATTTAAATTCCGTTCTGAATTAATTATGATGCTAAACACTCACCTTTGTTGTGGTTTTCAATTTAGTAACCAGTGCCAGGGAAGAGGTCAGAGTCATGGAGGTGCGCTAAGTGGAGGATTGATGCCAAGGCACCGAGAGATTTTGAATGAAGTGTAATACATGTATATAATAAGTTTTCCGAGTGTGTGATGCTACAACATTTTGCCTGTATGTTGAATTAAATTTGAATCGGTATGCTGATTGACATGAGTATAAGTTTTTGATGTTGTGATGGGTGTTTTGAGTGAATTTGCATTGCTGTAGCATAGTCGATTACCGGGAAAATCTTGCCGAGTGGATTCATTCTTGTCTGAGCGAGGGCCGATTGATTTGGCATCAGTTTCACTCAAGTGAATATCCCTAGTTCCTTTCCGAGTGAAGAATAACCGAGAGATCCACTTCCGAGTGGAAGGTTAAGATGTCTCCGAGTGTGCTGTGGTCGAGAGAATCTCTTCCGAGAGAAGAAAGATTAGAGTACTTCTGAGTGAAGATTAGAGTGACTCCGAGTGAAAGTGAGAAGGTTTCCGAGGGAGTTATACCCAAGAGTCTCTTCCGAGTAAAATAAGGTTAGGGTATTTTCCGAGTGATACCTGACCGAGTGATGGTTAAGCCGTTTCCGAGTATGAGATGACCGAGTGGATTCCATTCCCAAGTGGAATTTGACTTGTTGACTTCCCTTGTAAGTCTGGTTCGCTCAGGTTTAGAATGTACCATTCGCCCAAGCGAGTCAGCACTCGCCTAAGCGACACTCTCGGTTTTCATCTAAGCGCATCAGAGTCTCGCTCAGGCGAATGACTCCTATCTTGTTTTTCTCCTTCCACTGTTTCTAATTAACTCTATTTTATTATTGCTTTATTTCCGATCGGTTATTGTTATTTTAAGTATGCTTTTATTATTTTGAATGTATTTAAGAAAAGTAAATGTTATTTTATATTAAGACCGAGTTAATTTTTATTAAATGCGAAAAATTATTTTGGAAAAATGATTAAATTGACGCGGGTCGTCACAAGGCAGTCCTAAATGGACCGAGCTTTATTGGACTGCGAGCTATTTAGGGTCGGGCCAAAAAAGACCTACGTAAATTTAGGCCTTAAAATTAGAGGTCCGAGTCCGACCCTCAACGGGTTGAGGACTTGATCGAGCGGTCTATTTTTTAAAAAATTATTAAAAATTGAATTAAAAAAATTGAATTACAAAAAATTAAACTAACTTAGTAGAATTTTTTATAAAACTACATTTGTAAACAATTTTTTGCTATTGAAATTAATTAACTGTTACTAGACAAACAATGCTATAAAATCAATAACTTTTATTGTAAAAATATATTTGTTGTTGTACTACAATTGAAAATTAAAATGAAAGAAGTATTAGCTACTAAGTTACTAATAATATTAACATACAAATGCTATAAAATCAACAAAATTTCCTAAAAAATCTGCTTTTAAAAATACCAACTAATAAATAGTACTTCTCATATTGCTAAATTAACTAATAAATAGCACTAATTTTTTTAAAAAGGACTCGAGCCGCCTGAGCTCATGCGGGTTGGCACGCACTTAGCCTATTTTTTAAGGCTTTCATTATCGAACTTTTTTATTTTAATTGTTAACCTTGAATTTATTTTTAAGGCCCACACATTATATTTTTTATGGGGGGCTTGGGCTAGTCCATACGGGTTGGCCCATGCGGATCGGCCCATTTTACTAGCTTATAAATACTGCTATATTCGTGTATGTTTGTTGGTGGGTAGTAGAAAACATATCTCTTTTTTTTCCACTGGTATCTGATAGGTTTTATGGGTATGAAAATTTTTTACATCCCTAATTTAAAATAGCTTATTCAAATAAACTATTTCTAGCTTCTTCTATTGTAGTTTCTATTTGTTTTAAAAAGTTTAAATCAACATTTAAAAATTCCTATTTAGTAATTTTTAATTATAACTAAACCTTGTTTTGAACAATGTATTTCTTTCCATCTAATCAACTAAAAGATAATTCCTCCCAATTATTTTCAATCTATATAAATCTATACACAAAAATAATTTATCTAATTTATAATTATTTTCTTCCCATCTATTTTATTTTCGTTCTATTTCTTCCACTATATTTTTTCATTTAATCCAAACCAAACCAGTACATGATGTAAACATCCCAGTCGCAGAATAACTCTGTTTCGAAAATAATAAAAACTTTCCTCTTCTTCTAATTAATGATACCTGACAAACTTATAGAAGCATGTAGTCCCAACGCAATGCAACTACCCACGAGGCAAGCATACAGCCTGTCGTCCTTATATATAGAAGTCTTTTGTATTTTTTTTTAAATAGCTTCTAGAAGATTTGTAGCAGTGTTTTTTCTTTTTAAATATACTACATGTAGTATATTAGCTTCTAGGGTACATGTTTTTTTAGAGGGTACATGTAGTATATTAGTTTAATTACATGTACCCTCTAAAAAAAATCATGTTCCAGTTAATAATATTTACATCATAATGTATCTATATTTTTCAATTCAGAATACTTGAATCCGAGACCTTAATCAAACGCGTATGATTTAAACTAACTACTTATAATAATAAGGTGAGTTACAGACAATTAAACATTAAAAAATATAAAAATAATTTATAAACAATAATTGTAGATGATATCATATAGTAAATTTTATTTAAAATATTCAATTAGCACTATTGAAGTTTATTCTGCACGAAATTTTTAATGCAAATTTAACCCAAATTCACATTTAAAATTATATATTAACTCAAAGAGCTTTCATCAAATAATTTTGGTTAAATTAGTATTTTGATTTGTTCCTTAGTTTTATTTTGATTTTATCCTTTAAATATTTTATATTGATCTTCTATATATTATAAAGAGATTCAAAAGTGATTTTTTTAGCAAAGGGTTACAAACATAAATGTTTGTGGCATTGAATATATTTAAAAGATCAAAATAAATTTTAAATGTTAATTAAAGGAATTCCTTTATTCAAATGACTTTTTCCCTTTATTAAGCTTGGTTTGATGATAGTAGGGGTTTGATTAGTCATGGGTGTGATACTAGCCTCGATCCAAAGGTATAACATTGGTTATCTAGTAGGTAACATGACACTAATGTGGACAGTAATCAGTATGTCTCTTAAAGCACACCGGCTCATACCTTCCACATTCAGCTTACTTATGACCGATGTTTAAGAGAGGAATCCCAAAAGTGCTAAGGACATACCGAACTTAAAAGTTGCACGTACATCAAAAAAGACTAAGTCTGTGACAGTCTTTCTGTAATGAATAGACAGGCGTTGATAGACATCATATCAGAGTTGGTCCTGGACCAATGCCTATAAATACCTACATTTAGTACATACAAGGTAACACATTTAATACTCACAATGCCTTGGTATTGAACTTTTTGTTGACTTAAGCTTTCGAGTGCTCTTGCAGGTACTACTCAAATTCGCCCATCAAAACAAATCATCATGTGTATATTGGAGCGGGATTTAAAGACTTCAAACTCAGGCATATAATACCTGATCCCAATGGACCGGTGTAATACTAAGAAATAGAGAGAGACATCCTATACTATATCCTGACCAAAGGAACTGCTCCCTATACCGGACGGTTCATTGGCACGCCCGGTGGGACTTGATAAATATATTCCAACTACTCATATTCACAACTTAACTATGGACGTTAACCAACATCCTAACACTCTTGAAGGCCATATTCAAGACATTACTAGGATGGAAGCAGAAGTATTGGATTACATTACCGACATAGTAGAAACTCTAGGCTCTACATCTTCCACATCAGAATGGTTTGTGGTAGTAAGTCATCCTGATCCACAGGATGAGTTGATCAAATAATTACGAGTAGAGTTACAAGAATTCAGGTAGGCAAAGGCTAGATAGGCTAAGGAGAGAATGGTTGGTCAAGCCAAAACATCCCCAATAAAGGCACAACCATAGTATTCATAATAGGAGAATTGTTGTATCAACATCACCTGAGTATTCAAAAATCCTGACCTACAAAGACAATCAGGAGTCCACATACCAGGTGAAGCATCATAATCCCTAGAGTTATAATTTGCAGACCATCAAAGGATCAAGAGAATATAGATTCAATATCTTGTTTACACGATGTTTGATGAATATAATTATTCCATTGCACTTTCACCAACTCCGAGAGCATCAGTCTGAGTGCGATGGATATCTAAGAGAGAACCATTTCAAGTGTGACACGTGTAAGATGGTTGTTAACCGTCGTTTCATTTTTCCATACGATATCTGTGCTTGTTTGTATTGTAATGATGAGACATTTATCTATCCCTAGGTTATTGTATGCGTCTCTTGGGTTTAGGGACATTACTTTGAAAATGACAAACTTGATTGCTACGTGTCAAAGACAACTATTCTTGAAAAGTCATCACGAAATCATAGCCGATGGAGGTGGCCAAAAGGTTCCTAACCGTCAGATCCATGGTTTGGAAGGTCACGAAAAATCCTATATAGAATCTTGTTGTAATTCATTTTTGCCTTTTACTGTTATTGCTTTTGCCTTTTGTTTTCAGAAAATGTCTCTAACTCTTATTTTTGCTTCCCTCTTTGTTGAGTTCCTATTCTTAGAAAGGTTAGTGTCCTTTGTCTCACTTAATAGCTTCTTCTTCTTCTTCTTCTATAAACTCTTATTCATGGGTCAAGGAGGAGGTCCTATCAAAATCCTTCTCCCTTCAGAGTGATGAAGCAATCGCACGTATATGAGAAGGGGTTGTTTAATAGTTCATTTTTGGCACCAAACATAAAATGTTTGTATTGTTCTCCCGATGAGAGGGTTTGCCATTCCCAAACAAACCCTAGCAAAGTAGATTTCATCTATGTGTATGAAACTCTTTTTTCACGTCTTCATCTATCCTTTCCCTTTTCTGGTTTTTAAGTGGGGGTTTTGAATGCCTTGAACGTTTCCCACACCCAACTTCATCTGAATGGTTGGGCCTTCGTCAAAGCCTTTTGAGGTTTTACGCAAGCAGTTTGGTCAGGCACCTTTTGTTCCTTTTTTTTTCTATTTCTTTCAAGCCAAGATCTTTAAGGCTAGGGTCCCGGTTGGTTGGGTTCTTTGAGCGGGGTTACCGGTTGCCGTTTGATATAGGCATTTGACCAGTCATAAAAAAATTTCAAGAGTCTTTTCTTTAAAATTTGAGTAAGTCTAGACATGCCTGGGACGAATTTCCTCTATGAACCTGATGGCCTTCTCGCTTTTCCGTTGTATTGGATATGGGAACTCGTTCAATACCGTGTCAATTGGGAGGACCTTTTGCTCACTGAGTGAGGTGGCATGAAATTTCTCGTTAAAGATGTAGGCTTTTTTTAGCTCCTAAGGACTCATTTCCTTGTCCTCAAACTCGGGTGCTCTAGACGCTTGCATGCGTAAGTATATGTTTTATTAGGGTATAATGAACTACTTACTCAACGTCGTCATACTAATTTGTGAACTTGTTTTTTTTTTCAGCTGATATAGCCCCCAGCAAGATGTCAACTAAAGATTTGTAAAAGCACTACCGAAAAGAAGATGCGTCCAAAGGGACTTCTTCCCCTACGGGGACATCTTCCGTCATTCCCATCACTGTCATCCCTGTGAGAAAGCTTCCTTTAGATGAAAGTAAATGGGTTTATGTTGCTTAGAAGAATGTATGATTAATTAGTAGGTGATGTTTTTAGTTTTCAGAATTTGTGTATAATTGAACTTTGCTATGAGAAAAAGATAATACTTAAGAATGTTCGTGGTGTTTGGAAGTGTGTAAAATTTGATGCTTGAATTGTGTGGTGACCATGACTTGTTTGTGATGGGGAAGTGATTTCCTAAATTCCTAGAAATAATTGTTAAAGTATTAAAAATATGAAAGTTTAATATAGGTTTGAAGTGTAGGTGTCAAAAACTAAGGCAATAGGTGTTAAAACGTACAACAATAAGTGTTAAAAATAAAGAGCGGCGGGTGTTAAAACCTGTAAATTTTTAAGAATTAAAAGTCTAAAATTTTTAACAGGTGTAAAAAGTCAGGATTTTTAATGGTGTTAAAAACAAAGTTTCTTGGAAGTGTTGAAAAGCCAAGTCTCATACCCTCCAGAATCAACATCTCTCTCATTAGATCTTCTATCCAAGCTCCAAAACACACTAAACTTAGACCCTCCCATTTCAAGAACGGCTTTCTAATTCTAGATTAAAATATGCAAAGCTGCCCTAATTCTAACTCCTTCAAGCCAAGTCTACTCTTATTCATAATTGCACAAAGAGACAAACCTCTTAGGAAAACAAACGTTCGCATGGGAAGAAAACAAGCAAGCCATCTGAGCACTTCAAAAAGCTGGCAACAAGCAGTGCCTAAGTTAGGAGCCTTTTGAAGGTCAAATAAGCCTTTTACAATATTCCATGTTAGATGGAAGAGAACAAAAAAACATTTTCTCTCTACAGTATTCGAGGCACCCTATTTTCGTGCAATACTAGTCTATCCTCCAAACGATACGTTGTCCTTTTCTGTCCTCTCGTGCTCCCATGCTCAAATGGCTACTCTTATCCAATGGAATAGTAACAACTATTTGGAGTAGCCTTTAAAAAGAAGAGAGCTCGGCCCATGGAAAAACATGAACAAAAAAACCAAAAATCAGAGACTTCATCTCAAATTTTATCAACTCTGTTGCTCGTTGTCTTAGTCTTTGTTTTTAACTCAACTTAGTGTGTACCTTTGCTTTATTTTAAAATCTTTGTACATTGTATCTAAGTTATCAAAATAATCTCTCTTTTATCTTAGTTCAAGGTTGATTATGTTCATCAACCCCAGTTTCTTACGAGAAACAGTTTTGGTCTGAAGAGGCTTTTGAAAGAATATTTGGGTCTGAGCCAAGAGTGGCTTTTGAAAGAATACTGGGGATAAGTCAGAAGTGGTTGGAGTCAAGAATACTTGTGGCACAGGTATGCTGTTTAAGTAAAAGGAATTTTACATAGTGAAAATCCTTCAGAATGAAGGGACTGGACATAGCTTCATATTTGAAAGTGAACCAGTATAAAATCCGCTATGCAATTTCTTCTGTTCCTTCTCTTTTCTAAAGTCTGAATCTGTGTCTGTTAAGTCTACTGCCATATTTATTTTAAATAAGGTCTTATTTGAAAAAAAGTTCACAGACTTATTCAACCATCGTTTCTAAGTCTATCTGTGAACCTTTAATTAATAAAGTTACACAGCAACCCTACTACAATCAAGAGGGTGGTATAAGGTGTCTTGATATGATATGTATATATAGTAGGATTTTGAGTAAAAGTGATGTTACATTTTATTTGTACAAGTTTGCATTCAAACCCAACTACTTGTTGGTTTGGACCGAGCATGAAGAGGTGTGATATAGGAAAACTGTCATATCCTAGTTGCGGATAATTTTGACCTTTTTAAGGTCAATGTTGAGCAATAATCTCTAAATATTGTAGAATCACATTATAAGCAAAATGAGGCAGATGTAGTCTTAAAATTAATTTATTATCATTTTTATTTACGTTGTTTTATACAAAATATGCTTAATTTTAGGCATAGAAGAGTAAGAGCCTATTAAAATACTTTCTTCTTCTTTTTTTATTTACACTATTTTATACAGAATTTTACTTGCCTTCTATTGAATACAAATTTTATAAGTTGTTTTGATATTCAATTTGGTTTTGGATGATTTTTGGTTGGACTTACTAATTTGGGATACGGAAAAATTTATATTTTTTTTTTACAAAATGAGGTTGTATTGCTTTGTTTTGCCTCTGGTTGATTCTTATACAGTGATTTATGATGATTGTTGTTAACTTGTATCCATAATCATAGTCGTTGATGTATTTTTTTTTTGTTATCGTAACTTTTATTTTATAGCTTATGTAGGGCTGATTACGATTTTATATATTTATTTGTTGTTTAGTTATTTACATTTTATTAATAAAGAGTTAAGTTGTACAAAATATTACAATATCATAAACACTCATTTTTATTTGTCACTGTAACCTCAGAAATGTTGAAGATGGCTGTCACTAAGGAAGGTAATAAGACAAGAACAAATTACTGGATTACTACATGTACTTGTTGATTTTTTTTCCTAATTTCCAACTTTTATAATTTCTTTAATTTAATTAATCCATTTAAATTTCTTTTATTAACGTCTCATTAGTCAATTTAAATTTATTTAAATTAACAAATTCATGTGGTAATTACCCATTAATAGATTTTTAATAAAAAAATTAAAAATGAATGTATTAGAATTTAAAAGGTTGGATTTAAAATCCCAATTTAAAAATTGTTTTTGAACATTAAAACTGTACATTTAATAAAAATAATTTAGTATATATAAAATTGTTACGTAAGTTAATATATTTTTTAATAAACTAAGTACAATAATAATATATAAATATCAACTACAACATGTGTTTAATCGATTGGTAAAAATTTATACTCTATTTATTTTTTTTATCTGGTGCAATTTTAAAAAATGCATATATTAAAAGATCATTAAATGATATTGGAATACATAATTTACAATCCAATTCTCTAGTTTAACTTTATATTTATCTTTCTCTTTATTTATTCTGTATATTTCTTTTTAGTCATTTATTTAAAAAGTGAAGATATATTAATAAAAGAAGTAATAAAGAATTTTTAAATTCCTAAAATAACAAATAAAAAATAGTTTTTTAATTATACTGGGTAAAAAATGGAGGGAGAAATACATTTAATGGTCTTAAGAGATAAAATTTATTGTTATATTATGCAAGAAGTAAAGAAATGTAAAAATTTATTGTCATTTAATGGGTTGAGTCATATGGATACCTAACCCCATAGCTATGTTTCGAGTTGATAAAAAAAGGGAAGAAAATAAAGAAATGTGAAAAATACAGTTTATGTTATATATATATAGAGAGATTTATCGTATGAGAAATATTTTCTTATGTTAGAGTTAGAAAAGTGAATCTAAATCGTATAATCATACATTAATGTTTAAGATTAAAAAATTTTCCAAAGTCATTAGATCACTTAAAATGTCATGTATTTATTGGATGCATTCTTGTTAAAAAATGATGGAGAAAATGTTTTATCATTCAAGGATTAAGTATTTAAAATTATTCTCATCTAAATAAAGGTGTTTCTCCGGTTGTCAAACTTACGTCCTTATTAGATGAATCTACACTGTTTATTACTAGACCGGGTATGTTTGGATACAAACCTAAGTTGGTCGGTTTGATCAACCCCAAAAATGCATTCTACGGTCAAACGAAGTTTTGATTGTCTCGAAAGGCGTGAAGGATCAATATCAACCTTTAAATTTCTTCATTTTCCCAACTCTGTTTCCCCAATTGGAAACCAAACGGAAACTATCTTTTATTGTTTGGTTAAATAAAATAAAAAGAAAGTCAGAGGAAAATTAACTTTATAAAAATAAAAATAAAATATTTTCTCTACCTATATTTTCTCTCAATTCAAAATTTATTATCTTTGCTCCTCTTATTTTTTTACCTCCTATTTTCTTTGTCACTTATACAAACCTATCGGTGGATCACTGCACTCGCGTGGCTGATTGCATGGGTCAGGTTCTTCAAATTTGTAATACATGCAATTTAATTTTTTTATATATATAATGAGGTTTAGAGTCTGTAGATTCCCCCAAACTAGTTTTGTTTTTCTTCTGTCTTATTTTTAAGTTGTACTTTAAATTTTTTGTCTTGTAAATGTTTTATTTTTATTTTTTAATCTTTTAAATGTTTTGTTGTTTTGGTTTTTTATCTACTATAATAAATTTGGAGTAACGTTGATAGTACGCAATCCTACATATTCATAACTAAAAAAACGTAACAATAAATGTACTTTTACCTAAATTTAAACAACTGTTGATTTTTTTAACTTTATAAAAAATTATAAAATTTGCTCGCATCTAAAATCTTAGTGATTGATCAAATCTTTACTATCATCAGATCAACCCTTATAGAGGGTAAAAAAATCATTTGAATAAAGGAATGCCTTTAAATAGTAACATTTAAAATTTAATTTGATTGTTTAAATATATTTAATGCCAACATTTATGTCTGTAACAATATCACTTTTAAATCTTATTATAATATATAGAAGATCAATATAAAATATTTGAAGGATAAAAAATCAAAATAAAACTAAGAAATAAAATCAGAAGACTAATTTAACCTAAATGATTTGATGCAAACTTTTTGAGTTTAATATATAATTTTTAATATCAAATTGGGTTAAACTCGCATTTAAAAAATTCATTTTGAGTAAATTTCAATAGTCCAAATTGAATATTTTAAACAAAATTTACTATATGATATTATCTAAAATTATTTTTTTATAAATAGTTGGTTGAAATGTATATGTTTAATTTTTTAAAGTAAGATTACAAATTGGAATCTTCTGAATGAAAAAGAATCTTTCAAATAAAAAAATGTGTAAATAATAAGAATTAGTCTTGTTATAACATAAATATTCGTAATCGAAAAAAGATATATATACACTTTTCCAAAAATAAGAACAGAGGTTTCAAATTCACAGTACCACTAATCTTCTTGAAGCTATTTAAAAAAAAGAAGAAAAATAGTTGTATAAATATGGAGGAGGGGCAATCCACGACGACCCTCGTGGTAGTTACATTGGGAGTACATGCTTCTAGAAGTTTGTCAGGTATTATTAAATTAGAAGAAGGGGATCTGAAAGTTTATATTATTTTCGAGAGACGCGTGACATAAAGAGCCAAGAAGTAAGTAGGAGCTATCACAGTGGTAGCACACTCTAATCTTCCATTCTCTTACCTATCCTTCAAACACGCACTCTATTTCTACCCTCACTGCTTAACAAGCATTTTCAAAAAATAGTTAACTAAAGCATGGCTTCCCCAGTTAAAACTTTGACAACCTTGGCAGAGGAAAAGACCCTTGAGTCAAGCTTCGTTAGGGACGAAGATGAGCGTCCCAAGGTGGCGTATAACGAGTTCAGCGACGAGATTCCTGTGATTTCTATCGCTGGAATCGACGAAGTTGATGGGCGCAGAGGAGAGATTTGCAACAAGATCGTTGAGGCTTGTGAAAATTGGGGAATTTTCCAGATTGTTGATCATGGTGTGGACCCTAAACTCGTTTCCAAAATGACGCTACTCGCCAAAGAGTTCTTCGCTATGCCCCCTGAAGAGAAGCTTCGTTTTGACATGTCCGGTGGCAAAAAAGGGGGCTTCATTGTCTCTAGCCATCTCCAAGTAATTGCATTTCCTTATTCTTTTTTTCCTTTTCTTTATGAAAAGAAGCTCTCCAGACTTAATAAATATTTATAGAGACATTTACCTATAATACACCACAATAAACTTTTCTTGGTGAGATTTCACCTCATAATCTTATAACTATAAATTCAACTTTTTTTTATTTTAAATTTTAATTCCTAACAAATCTTTTCCTTTTTGTTTTCACTTGTTAATTTTTCCCATCTCTTTCTACATTTCCTTTAAATTACATATATGATGCGGTGCTACATCACTTAATTTTTAATTAAATAATAACAAGAAGCTAGATCTTGTTTTGAAACGTAGATCTGAAAACAAATTTAAAATTTGAAATATACATATAATGTGATTTATATATGATTTTGATTTCATTAATTTTTAATTATTTTAAATTGATGGAGTAATCTTGAAGTCTGTTTAGTTTACGGTAGAAACAGAATTATAAAAATAAAAAATAATTTAAATTTTCTTTTTAAGTTGGTGAAACTTTAAAATATAAACACTCATCCAGTACACCTTAATTTCCTGCATACTTTTTACACGTCATTTTCCTTGTAAACTTTTCTGTTTCATAGGTACTTTGGTTTGGGACCTGTACTGCAAAACATGGCAGCTATTTCTTTGAATTTGTTTTCTTGAATACTGCTTGTTCTCTTACATTTATTATGTTCTCTTTGGTTTTTTCAGAAAAAAAAGATAAAAAAATGTTTTTGTAAAATGCATATATTGAAAAGTAGGTAATAAAACAATTTATATCCTGTAATGAGTGAAATTGAAATTAGCTGGGAAGGAATGAATGAATCGTATATTGACAGGGGGAGTCGGTTCGGGACTGGAGAGAGATGGTGACATATTTTTCGTACCCAATAAAAGAGAGGGACTATAAAAGGTGGCCAGACACGCCAAAAGAGTGGAGAGCGGTGACGGAGGAATACAGCGAGAAGGTTATGAATCTGGCGTGTAAGTTGTTGGAGGTGTTGTCGGAGGCAATGGGGTTGGAGAGAGATGCGCTAACAAAAGCGTGTGTGGATATGGACCAAAAGGTTGTGATCAATTATTACCCCAAATGCCCCCAACCTGATCTCACTCTTGGACTCAAACGTCACACCGATCCTGGGACCATCACTCTCCTCCTGCAGGACCACGTTGGTGGCCTCCAGGCCACCAACGACAATGGTAAGACGTGGATTACCGTTCAGCCTATCCAAGGGGCCTTCGTTGTCAATCTTGGGGATCATGGTCACGTGAGTATATTAAATTATATTGTTTTTGTCATTTTGTAGAGTTGAGATCTAAACTGCATTTTAATGTTTCTACAAATTCTCATGTAAGATGAATTTCTATTGATCCAATAATAACTCTATTTTTAAATAAAAAAAATTACTTTGAATTTTTTATGTTGGCCATAGTTAATCATTAAGATTTGTCACCGGTATACGGTATACTTGTTTTTCCCCCGTTGGGTGGATGCAGTATCTGAGTAATGGGAGGTTCAAGAACGCTGATCACCAAGCGGTGGTGAACTCGAACTATAGCCGTTTGTCCATAGCCACATTTCAAAACCCAGCGCCAAATGCTACTGTGTACCCTTTGAAGATTAGAGAGGGAGAGAAACCTGTGCTGGAGGAACCAATCACTTTTGCTGAAATGTACAGGAGGAAGATGAGCAAGGACCTTGAACTTGCTAGGATGAAGAAGCTGGCTAAGGAAAAGCAATTGCAGGACATTGAGAATGCAAAGAAACTGGAGACCAAGCCTTTGAAGGAGATTCTTGCTTAACTCATTCAGATATATTACCACTATGCCCCCTTTGTGTGTTTTCTTTTTTCCAAGAAAAGGGTTGTGAATCTTTCGCTTTGTGTTTTTTCTTTTTTCCAAGAAAAGGGTTATGAATCTTTCGCTTTGTGCCTATCTTTTATTTGAACTATGTTGAGCAACTTTAGCCTTGGAGATGTATTTGCATGTCTTAGCTTGATGTTACTGTATCCCACGTAGTTGCCTATATATTAATTTTATAAATGAAAATAAATGGCACTCCTTTATTGGATGCATATGCAGGGTGGACTATTGCATATCTGCATTTGCATTGACCCTTGCGAAAATTTGTATCTTTTTGTCCCTAATTTTTGTGATACATGACTTGTATTTTAGTTTCACGTAGAAAATATTTGATTTTTTTTATTCAAAAGAAAGTGACGCGTCAAACATTTTTTTATGATATTTTAATATTAAAATACGATTTTATCCTTAGTGTCATTATAATTTTTTTTATTGATTTTCATAGATTTTTGAAATATGAGGTTTTGTTCCTTAATTCTGTGTCAAATGTGTTGAATCAGGAAGACATATTACAGAAATCAAAATCAATGAGTGAAGAAATACGGGAATAAATCCTTTGAGAGACTTAAAAATACATTTCTTTTACCAAATTTATTACCTTAACATAAAAATATCCAAGTCAAAATATGTGTTTAGCCTTTTAAAAATTTTAAAAAAACATTATCCCCTATAAAAAAAAGTTAGAATTTGTCCTCATATTTTTGGGTTGACCAAAATCAATCTTTGTAAATATTCATGCCTTACACAGGTTGAATTGTTACTTTTTTAAATAATTTATATTAATTTAATTTTACAAATCATTAGAAAAATAAAAAATAACTTGCACCAAAAGTGCAATTTGAAATATAGTATTAATTAATAGAGCAACAAATAAAGTAGGAGTTATAATTCAATAAATAAAAGAAGATCAAGATATATGTATATAAGATAAGACTATATTTGTTGTTGTGTTGCTACAATTTTCTTCATTATTAAAATCAACATGGGATAAAGATTAACTCTGACTCTTGTTTATTCTTATAGCAAAATATAAACAAATAGAAAATTGATGTCATCATAGACATTCTGGAAATGTAGACTTTATCTTAGATGTGCGACCTTGTAATCACAATAGCACCAACAACATTATTTCCTAAATGAATAACTTTCAACCTAATGTCATTACATAAACCATTAGATTGGTCCTCAAAAGCATGATTATAACCTCAACTTTCAATTTTAGTTGCTTATTAAGTGTTTTGGCTATCAAGGGTCTGTTTGTTTAAATTTATTTTTAAGTGTTTTTTTAAAAAACATTTTCTTTATAAGTGTTTATTTAATAAGCAAATCAGAATTGTTTCTTAAAATAAGTAGAACTCTATTTTTTTTGCTTATTTTTAAAACGTAAACAAACACATAAAATTTAAAATAAGTATTTTTTAAATAAAAAATCACTTATCTCTTAAAATAATATTAAACAAACGAGCCCTAAGACTCATGTTAATTACTTATACTTACTTTTTCTTCCTCAAAAGCATAAGAAAACTTGATATCGTTTAGGAATTCAATTATAAACCACTCTTCCTTTATTCTAGAATCTTCATCTGATACACATGTTACATCAAAACTTAAATATTCATTTACCAATTCAACAAATTCTAATGTAGGAGACAAAGCTCTCCTCAAAATATTTGGGTTCATTGAAACTCTCTAACATGTTAGGATATGCAAAGTTGGCTAGCCACATTAATGGATTGTTAGAGTTATCTAACATTGATTTTATTATCTCTTCTCTTATAAGTTGGATATCCTTATTTGTTGCTAAATAATAACAATGAAATTTATTTAAACCTTATACTTTGATTTCATTCAAATTGATTATATTTATATTCAAAATTTTATGTAAAATTTAAAATAAAATAAAATTTAAAACACCATAGAAGGAACTGGACGTTGCTTTTGTGTTGGAGGTGAACTGTGTGTTTATTTCTCTTATTCATTACTTGCTTGATTGCTCGTTTTAAATTGATTCAACTTTCCGCAAAAAAAAGTCTAAGACTTATTCAACCCCCATTCTAAGTCTGACTGTGAACCATCAACATTCATATTTTATGTCAATAAAAGTGTCTCAAGGAAGTAGTTGAGTTTCTCCATTGCGTTAATCATCCCTTTACTCGTCTACTCCACTCTTATTGCTGCTTTTGTGTTCATTATCTCGCTCTTGAACTAGGTAGAATGTCCATACCTACACCAAAGCTTCTAACTTTCTTCCTAGGGGTTACTATTATTATTTATTTCCAATAATGTCCTTGATCTTTATCCTAAATGTGGCTTCATTAAGGATGCTAACATTTTGTTAGATAAGATGGGTCACAGGGATTTGTGTTCATACAACACTCTAGTTATACTAAACTTGGCCACCTCTAACTAGGAAATTGTTTGACAAAAAATTACACAAAGATAACCTTTCTTGTAACGTTGTTATGTTGTATAATGGACTACCATGATTCGTAGATGCTTTAAAGATAGAAGAAAAGAAAGAAGTGTTTTCCTTGTTTATAGAGTTAATCTGGTCTAATATTAGGCCAAACGAGCATACACTTTCTTGGAAAACATCTCCAAAGATCATTCACTGTCATGAACATTCCCCATATCCCAAACTTAGCGAAAAGAGAAATTTGCACAAAATTCAGAAAGAGTAAGATAAAGAAGATACCCATTATGTGAAACTGAATTGACATTATACAAGCCACTTGAGATGAAATGTATACCAGAATGAATTTGAGATTAAAGAAGTAGGTGAAAATGAGTGAGGAATTGAGCCCTTTTTTTATTGAGGAAAAATTGGGAGGAAGAAAGAGTCATAAAGAGGCGTCATAATGACCATATGCAATAAGAGAAAAGACACTTTGTTTTATTTACCTACGAACAACTATCATAGAAATTAAAGCATCACATCCACTCAATATATGACATGTGGCAAAGTTAGTTACTCCACTAAAAAAAGGCATTAAGAAACACACAACGTAACCCCATGAGAAATCACGTAACTCAATTCAAGCAAGCAAACAATTTTCTAACGTCGATCATATTATATTGAAGCAACTTCAACTGGCTAGGGGCATATGATTCAAGTATGATACCAGTGTCGATATCCTTATGCCAAGGTTGATATATATATATATATATATATATATATATATATATATATATATATATATATATTTCACAACCAACAATGATCAGATGTCTTCACATAAGTGAAGAATAATCCTTTACCTTATACTAGTATCTCAGATTAGATTGGAATGAGAAGGATGTTTATGCTAACACGTGTGGGCACATTAGATCAAGTCTGTAGATATGTCAAGAAAAAAACTATGATGGAACATGTTTTTCCGTACTTTATGAAAAAGCATTAACACTCTACGTCATACGAAGATGTCATCCTTGACTTCTATAAATAATTGGCATTCATTATACTCAAGGTACATTTTTTCTAATTTATACGCTCGAAATCTGCCCGTGGTGACTTAAGTATCAGAGTGTCCTAACAAGCGACACCAATATCCCTCCTTAATCTCGGAGAACATACATCGAGCCCTTTCGTTCCCCACTAGAGTGGAGGATAACATATTGGATCCTTATTATACTAGTGCTAGAGATAAAGCACTTTGGATCGGTATCCCTATATCGACAAGATCAACTATAATATTAATTCTCAAGTTTATAAGCTTAATAATTAAAGAGGACTTTTTTTTTTATATTTTGGCCTATGTAAAAATGTTTTTTTACATCTAACATATTTTAAATATTATATTTTTAGTCTTAGTTGTTAAATTGAATATGTTAAATGTTGACGTCACTAACAAATTACGCATTAGCTCATCTATAATGTTCTGACAAGTCTATTTGACTACTAGTGTATGACTAACCACTAGAATATAGTTTATAGCTGTTAAATTTATCTTTAAAAACTATAAAAAAGTAAAGTTATTAATATTTTTAATAGTAAAAAAATGATATTTTAGCCATAATAGTTATATGTTAATTGTCAATGAATTCATTCAGAACCACTTGAACTAATTGATGTATAGTTCAACCACTTACATAATGAATTCAACTCAACAACAATAACAATACGGATTGAAAATAAAATATTAAATATAAGTTTAACGTAAAAGAAAGAACACTTTTACAATAACTAAAACCAAAATACTCCTATTTTATAAGGATAAAAAATATATTTAAATATTTAAATATTTTATTATAAAAAAGAAATATATTTAAAGATGATATTTAAACAACTATTTGATATTATGTATAAATTTATTAATTGAAGATAATATATTATTTAGGCAAGAGATTAATCAATAATAAAACAATTAAAATATAATTTTAATATTTATGATTTAGATTAATTTAGTTTAATTTTTGAAGATAAGAGCTGAAATTTGACCCAGACTAATCATTATCAACTACTCCTAAAATATAAACAATAAATAACTATTCCATACTCTTTAAAAGATAACTAATCTCATTTAATATAAAAAAATATCTATTTTACTATAATACTCTTCATTGAAATAATATGTATGAATATCAACACAAAAAGGAATTAAAAAAAAAAAAGAAGCTTTCGGTTAGTCAGTTACCAAGACCGGGCAAACATTAAGACATTACACACACATATCCAGGACCACACCACTTGTCGTTAGCTTGTAGAAGTCTTTTTTTGTTTTTTCAAATTTTAGTAAATAGCTTCTAGAAGACTAGAAGTCTCGTAGTGTAACCCCATTTTTTCGAAAAAATATTTATACAGTTTATTAAATTTGTAAAATATATTTGAGCTGCCGACAAATTAAACATTAATTTTTTTAAAATAATTTACTATAATATTATATAATCTGAAATTTTATTTAAAATACTACTGTAATAGTATCATATAAATAAATATTAATAGAATTTTTGTCCTTTAAGATAAAAAATTATATTTTCTCAATCATTAAATATTTGTTTACTATATATATTCTTCTTGTATATATTTTTAAGGTCACTAATTCTTTATCTAATAAATGATACTAAAGATATTTTAAAATATTAAAACAAATATGTGGTAACATATAAAAAATTACTTTCAACAATTATTCTTAACATATGTAAAATTAAATACTTTTAATTATATTTAAAACATATTTTATTCGCACTATTGAAAGTTTATTCTGAACGATGTTTTTAATGCAAGTTTAACCAAATTCATATTCAAATTATATATTACTCAAACAACTTTCATTAAATAATTTAGGTTAAATTAGTCTTTTTAATTTTTAATTTTATTTTTTATAGTTTCATTTTAGACTTCTAAGTATTTTATTTTGGTCATTTATATATTATAACAATGTTCAAAAGTGATCAATCTTAACTATCAATGTTTGAGATTAACTATATTTTAAACTTCTTATTTGTTATCTTGTTTTTAAATAGTTAGTGAACAATTTTAATAAATTGTTAATTACGAATCTTTTATATTTTATAGGCTTAGGAGAAAAACCCCATGACCTATGATTTAATGGAGAGGACGAAGAAAAATAAGGTTAGTCAAAGAGTGAATAAGATGATATGAGCTATTGTTGTAAGTTAATTGTTAAATTTAGGATATTTATTCTAAATGTAACTTATATTAAATTCTATTTTATTATCTCAACTGTGATGCTATATATATGGCTGTTAACTTAGGCTATTTATTTTGAATGTAATAAAAAATGAAAATTATGCTAGGAACTTTCAGGTTATTTTGTAAGATAATTGAAATTTTGGTTTCTCATGTTTATAAGAGAAATTGTCAAAAATTTGTTAAAATTTTAACTTTAATCACATAGTTGACTAATATTTAGTATCTCAATTGTGCAAAAGGCTTATCAGGCGAAGAGGGTTGAGAAGAAGGTAAAGCTTGATGTATAAACGGAGGGTGAGGTGGACAAGGAGGCACCAACCTTGTCTTCTACTAACAACTACGCTATTTATATAGAGGTTGTGGGAGGAAAGACCAAGAAAGAGAATGTATATGGCTCTGGAAAAACTTGCCAATAAGTTCGTTACATTTTCCAAATGCCTTGGCTTATCCGCTCCATCATCAGACTATGTTTAAGTTATTGTTGTAACATCCCGATTTTTATAAAAATAACTTAAAAAGGATTAAAGAAGAATTTCTGGATGAAATTTCGAGTGGAAAATGAATGAGACAGGATTTTCCGAGTGAAATGAATTCAATTCCGAGTAAAATAAAATTGATTCCGAGTGAAATCAAACTGAGAAGACCTTCTCAGTGAAGTTAAGATGTTTTCCGAGTGAAACATGATTGAGAAAGAGTTTCCAAGTGAGGAAAAGTTCTGTTTGAATGAGACACGTTCGAGTAAGGTAAAATCCGAGTGAAACAAAAACATCTCCGAGTGGAATGATTCTGAATGGGTTGTTTCCGAGAGAAGTGGAAGTACTTCTCGGACCGATATTCTGATTGGTAAACTCCCGAGTGGAGTATATCCAAGTGAAGTGATTTTCCGAGTGAAGTGTCACAGAGGCATTTCCAAGTGATACATTCTGAGTGAGTCTTTCCAGGAAGAGTGCTTCTGGACAAAGACTTAAACTCCGATTGATTATGTTTTCTAAGTAAATAATTCTGAGGAGGATAAATATCCGAGTAATCCTTTCAAGAGGAATGATTTCCGAGAAAGGATTAAACTCCGAATTCTGAGTGATCTTTTGGAATGGAAGATTTCCGAGTGACGCAAGTAAAGGGTTTGACTCGGGCAGAAGTATATCTGAGTGAACTGTCTGAATGAGACATTCCGAGTGGATCATTTCCAAGGAAGGAAGCCGAGTGTTTCATGGATAAAACTTTCCGAGTGAATGGCTTCTGAATGAAGGAGTTCTGAACGAACAGAAGCTTTCTCCGAGTTAGAATACACTGAAATTGAGTCAGAATTAATAAATATTTTAATTCTGGAAGCTTTCCACGTCGTTTTGTTTTTCTACCTTCTAGCAGCTTCACTTTGAGATATTTTCTAAGAATGGGACCCTTTTTGATGTGCTGTCCCCTTTTCCTTAAATATCTTAATCTTTCATTATCATAAAAGAGACGTATGTCAGAATACTTCTATTCATTCACGTCTCTTCTGCATATAAATACTTCCATTGATGGATTAATTTAAGAACTTTTGAAGTGGAAAATATCATCAATAATCTTTCTTTCCAAACTTTACTGGAAACCAACGAACAAGAAGAAAATTAAGTCTTTATTTCCTTCTCTTTACAAAGGAAGCTTGGACTGGTGCAGAAGTGCAATTCCAGTCAGAATTCGTGAGCAGTGATTTGGTTAAAGCTGCTGGAACTCTTTAATTCCAGGTAGGGGGAGCATACATCTCAAATATATGGTTTATGAATGGATTTGGGGTGATGTTATGATGTGTATATGTTATATGAGACCCCAATTGAATTACATTCTTTATGTTTCCTTATTTTCCATTCATATTGATGTGCTGATTATATATGTATATGATGGTGATGAGAATGGTTTCCATGAACTCTTCATGGGATATTTATATGATGATTATGTTGATGGTTGGATCGGTTGATGGCATGAAATTATTATGTGTTATGCCTATTGTATTACCGAGTGGAATGATATGAAATGGTGTTGATATGTGGTTGATTGATAATTGATATTGTTTGATATATCAATTGTGTTGAGACGCACACAGGACTGCAGGGGGCCTGTGTTGCCGGTCCCGTTGTGGACGACCTGATAAAGGCATAGACCCTGTGGTGGTTCCTATATACCACGGACGCCTTTGAGTGTGACTTAAGGCCGGCCCGTAGCACTGAGTAGAGGACCGCTATCACTCTGGGAGTGGTACTCGGTGTTACATTATGGGTGCAGAGCGGTTTGGTACCTGTAAAACGGCCGGATCAGCGAGGAGCTGAGTTATGGCTCAGGGAGCCAGTGTTGCAACACAAACAGTATAATGATCCCATTTTGGTTGGTCATGTATACTGATGTTGATACATATTAATGGATCCATTTGGTTGAGCATGTGCATACACTGATTTTTGTGTTATTGAGAGAACATGCTGATTTATGATGAATATATATGTCTCGGTTTGAGAATGAATGACTTGTCATATTTGCCGAGTGAGAAATGCAATAAGTGCCAAGTGTAGTTTGCTTGAATTGCCGAGTGCAGTTTGTTATGTGTCTCAGTTTTGTGGTATTTTTATGGTGAGCAAAACGAGTATATAATTATTGTGAATGACTTGTGATCGGTTTTGTTTTATAGTTATGAATTGGTCTTTTAATCCAATTCAATAACTGTTATTTGATATGTTATGCTCACCCTCTACATTTATTTTTCAGTGAATGAAGGGCTCAACCATGATATGTGAAGGCATTCATGCAGCTCAGAGTTTATTTTAGTGGAAGCCTTGGCCGGCTCTTGAATACCGAGTGCTTTTATTTATTTAATTGTAAATTTAAAGAGCCGGTCGGCTTTTGTAAAATTGATATTGTGTTTATTTAATTCAAATTCTGTTTTGGAAATTTGAATTATTTACGAAATTTTATTTGATTTATTGGAAATTATTTTAAAAATTAAGGATGTTATAATTGCAGACCTAGACAAGGAGCTTACAGAGAAGACTGTATAGACTACAACACTCTGGGAGACATGCCAGAGGATTGAGGCTTAATGCCAAATAACTTAAGAGACCGTTGCTCATTTCATGTATGCCATGGGGTACCAAGCACATCAGCATCTGGATACGTATTCTCAACAAGCAACAAGACCAGGATTGATAATAGCCCTTCTTTCCCCTTCTTGAAATTGTATTTCAGTGTTGCACATTGTATTTACTTTATATATATATATATATATTCTATATACTTGATTAGGATATTAATTGTGTTATATATATAAAGTTTTTCACGTTTAATTGTTAATCCAAACAAAATGTAAATAAAAATACATTAGTGACAGACATATCATGTCGCTAATGTGTTGACATAAAACAAAATTAGTGATAGATTTAACGACGACACAAAAGGAAACACCATTAGAAAAGGTTACACTTTGTCGCTAATATGAGTCACATTAGCGATGAGATTGATGATGAAATCACGACCACATTTGGTGACGACATATAGTTCCCGTCGCTACAACTTGTAACTACTAATAGTTTGTAAACTTTAACAATGGTTCTCTATCATCACTAAAATTTTTATTACTTGCCATCGATTTAACAATGACAATAAACCAAAACTTTAGCGACAAATAAAGTTATAAGTTGTGGTCATCGCTACTTATGTCACCTTAAAAAAAATGATGTATGAGTGAGGATGTTAGCGATGGATGACATTATGTTTGCTACATATGTTTTCTGTTGTTATTGGTCACTGAATTAAGGTTGAAGTTGTTAAATTGTTTAGTGATGAGATACTTAATACACCTAAATCCATCGTTAAACTTTTTAGTAACAAATTTTCCAAGTTTAGAGATGGCTAAAATCCATCCTGGCATATATTTTTATTGTTGTGAATCCAATAAAACAATATCATTAATTTAATAAAATTTTAAATGTTAGGGATTAAACACATTCCACTATTCAAAAGACTTTTCTTTCTTGTATCCTAATCATTTTATTAGAATTTCTCAAATTTGGTGGGTTTAGTTAGTCACTTGAAATTAAAGATTCAAGCATATTTATAACTTTCTTGTAAATCAAAAATATTATTTTTGAAAAAGTTATTTATTTAGGGTAATTATAGTGGATAAAAAACCAAAATAAGAATAAAACAAAACATTTACAAGACAAAATTTAAAGGACAATTAAAAAAGTATTACCTCATCCATAAATATAAATAATAAAATAAATTGTTTTAAAATATAGATAAATTTAATTAATTTCTTATTCACTTAATAAATATTATTATTAGAATGTCTTTATTTAATATCCAATTATAATTTATTTACATGAGTTAATTACATTTTTTTAATAAAATAGATGAAAAAACTAATTTAGGAGGTAATTTAATGCTCACCTTGTATCAAAAATTAATTCAAATGTATTGAAATTTTAAGGATAGACACTTACCTAACCAATGCACAAGTGTAGAGCTCCTTCGATAGGGGGCATAGGGGTATGAGTAGGAGTAAATTGGATCGTGAATGTTAAGTATCCATGTGGGAGAATTCTAATGTCCTCCTTGTTTTGGTCAACAAAATTCTAACAAAATTCTGAGTTGCACAGTATGTGACTTTTGTAGCGTTGATTAAATCTTACAGTGGGTGGCCTTTCATTTATGCACGGGAATCGAGAAAGTTAATGGGTAACAATACGTTTGTAACTAGTTAGGATAAGAATTAAAAATTTTTGGTTATTAAATAGTGAAGGGTGTTTTCATAAAACCAAGGAGGGGTTGGAGCAGGGAGCTGTTATGGAGGATGGGTGATAAATCAATTTTAATATACTTATTATAGTTTTACACTTGGGGTTTATTATATAATTACTATGTTTAATAATAGTATTTTAATTAAGTTTTATGTTGTTTAGTTAAATTAAAGTATTATGTATATATGTTTCAATTTTCGTTTTTTGTATGTATCTTGAGTATCTTGCCTTATTTTGGCCATAACTTGGGCTTTTGTAATCCAAATGGGCTAATCTTGGAGCCCATGGAAAGCTAAGACAGAGGGCTACATCATGATGATCAAATTTGGTTATTTTGCATCTGGAAAAAATAAAGAAATGGAGCTTGAATCAATCAGCCCTCATATGTCCCACCAGCATTGACATAGTTCACCAAAATACACATATCTGGAGATCTAGGTGTCCAAATGACCTCATTGTTACGCCAAATTCTCAATAAGACAGAGATCTACAACTTTCATGTTGAAGGTTTTTCAAAATTCGGCCATCTAGAAGGTCATATTGGACTCGCAAGGTGGAGAAGATAAAGAGGAGAATGCATTTCAACACCTACCATTATCTTCTTTTGAATTATTGTAATTTCAAGCCCATCAATGTTGAAAAAATGCATTAATAATCAGAAAATGAATGTATAGTATCATCATATCTTGCCTATAAATAGATGCTTGAAGTTGTAAGGAAGATACACAAGAAATACATAAGAAATACATGCTTTAGTTTCCATTATAATTCTATATCTTTGTTTTAGCTTCTTAAGTTTTAGTTCTTTCTTTTGCTTTATCTCCTTGTTCTATATTCCATCCTTCAAGTTATGGTTTTCATTTCCCTTCCTCAATATCAAGTAAGTTAATTTTATTATTTGTTATTTACTTTTATAATCAAAGTTTTAGTAAATTTAATATTAGCTTTCATTGTTAAAAATTATCATGGAAGCTTAATCTTTTAAAATCAACTCAAGGAATTTAATTTTTCTTTATGTTAACTTTGAGTTCTTGCTCTTAATATTTTGATTAAAGATAATTACTTTTCTTTGTTTCTCAAGCACTTATAATGGTAGATTATTTAAGTGTATAACCGATTGGTATATAATTAAACAATCTATAATCTAAATTGATGTTGGTTGGTTAATCAATAATCAATTTGAGAACAAAGATTAAGTTACTAAATAAGAGATTTCTATTTAGTTTCTTAACTCAATCAAATTATGGTCTTAAAGTTATTTTAGTAATTAATAAAAATATATCGATTGATTATTCTTATTAGTTCATTAATTCAATTCTAGAAGATTTTCTAGAATATAATCATTTAGGGATTCCAAATGATTCAAGATTGAGAAATTAATTATATTTAATCATATTTATGAACAATGATTAGTTAACTAAAGATTTATTAATTCCTTGGGTTGGTTGTTTCTAAATTTGATTATTCCTACTCATAAATTTACTTTTTGCACTATCATATAATCACTTAATTTTTCTTTCAAGCTCAACACAAACCCCCCTTTATTATAACTAAATTGAGTGTAACTAATTGAACTAAGGTCCTCGAGAGACGACTAAGGTTGTTCACCTTATACTATATTAATTTAACTTTTTATTTGACCCGACAACGACAGCGTGTCAAATTTGGCACCGTTGCCGGGGACCTTTGGTCCTAATTATTTACATTCAATTATCTAATATATTTTACATTTTTGTTGTAGGTGTATTGAAGATATTCAGGTTTGGTTGAATATGAGCATATAAAAAAATTGAAAAAAAATTCCACTTTATTATATTCTTATTTATTCTCTAGTAATCTCATTTTTTAACCATTGAAAAAAAAATATAAATATAAAAAAAATCTTTAAATTTTTAAATATATGTTCTAAGCATTTCATAATTAAAATGATAACTTTTTTCTTTTATTACATAGTTGTAGTATTTTGTTACAATATATGTAGATGTATTGTGCATGACTAGATCTAATCCCGAGACACTATATTCTTTTGATCCTGAAATAGATAGAACATTTCATCAATTAGTTAGATCATCTAAAAAACTATTAGACAATAATAATAATAATAATAATAATAATAATATTCTAGCTAATAGCATAAATAGTGAAATTAAACCTTCAACTTCTGAGTATTTGCATAACATGGCTGAAAAGACATTAAAAGAACTAGCTACACCAGATGTCACTAATCAAACATCATGCATCTTATATCCTGAGGAAGATGTTCCTTTTGTGCTTAAAACTGGTTTAGTTCATTTGTTACCAAAGTTTCATGGTCGTGCAGGTGAAGATCCTCATAAACACTTAAAAGCATTTCATATCTTTTGCTCTACCATGAAACCTGAAGGGGTTTCAGAAGAACATGTAAAACTTAAAGCTTTTCCTTTCTCCCTAGCAGATATCACTGAGGATTGGTTATTTTACCTTCCTCCTGGCTCTATTACAAGTTGGGATGACTTAAAGAAAATGTTTCTTGAAAAATTTTTCCCCGCTTCAAGAACTTCCTCAATTAGAAAAGAAATATGTGGCATCCGGCAACATGACCAGGAAAATCTTTATGAATACTGGGAAAGATTTAAAAGATTGTGTGCTAGTTGTCCCCATCACCAAATTACGGATCAACTTCTCATACAATATTTCTATGAAGGTCTTAATCCAATGGATAGAACTTTGGTTGATGCAGCTAGTGGTGGTGCTTTGCAAAATAAAACTACAAATGCAGCAAAAACTTTAATTGAGAACATGGCTGCTAATGCTCAACAACATGCCACTAGAAATATTTCTGTAGTAATTAGAGGAGTCCATGAAATTGAAACTACTAATGATGGAGATAAAAAATGGGAAAGTAAATTTACTGAACTAGCAACACTTATGAAAAATATTATTGTGTCTCAAAAACAACAACCTGTAACCCCTGCTAAGGTATGTTCTATCTGTACTTCATCCGATCATTATACCGATTGTTGTCCTTCACTGCAGGAAGCTAAAATTCCAGATGAAAATCCTCAAGTATGTGCTGCCAACTTATACAATAACAGACCACCACAACAACAAAATAATTATGATCTTTCTTCTAACAAATATAATCCTGGTTGGAGGAATCACCCTAATTTAAGATGGGGTAATTCCTCACAACAACCTCATGCACCTTTTCAGGCAAATACTGGACCAAGCAGACCATATCAACCTCCTCATGTACAACAACAAGCTACACAAATAGCTGCACCTTCCACCGAGAAATCAAATTTGGAGGAATTGATAAAGCAAATGTCAGTAGATAATCTGAACTTCCAAAAAAGAACTGAGGCTACAATTCAGACTCTTGAAAATCAGATTGGTCAATTGGCTACATCTTTAAACCATTTGCAGTCTCAAGGTTCAGATAAGTTGCCCGCTCAGACAATTGTCAATCCTAAAAATGTAAGTGCAATTACTTTAAGATCTGGTAAAGCTATCCATGGACCAGAAAAACAACAACAAACTGAAAATACTATTGTCACAGAAAAACATGCAGAAGAAGTTTTAGATAGTTCAAGTAATAATAGTAATGATATATCTCTTACAAATCCTCCTTCTGCAACTGGTCCTGATAAGCAACATATCCCTCTTCCATTTCCACAAAGACAAAAATCTATACAAAATAAGAAAATGGATGAGGAGATCCTGGAAACATTTAGAAAAGTAGAGGTAAATATACCTTTATTAGAAGCCATCAAGCAAATCCCAAGATATGCCAAATTCCTTAAAGAACTATGCACTAATAAAAGAAGACTAAAAGGCAATGAAAGGATTAATATAAGTAGAAATATGTCTGCATTAAGTGAAAAACCTTTGTCACATATACCAAAAAAATGTAAAGACCCTGGGACGTTTACAATTCCATGCATAATAGGCAATAACAAATTTGAAAATGCCATGCTAGACTTAGGTGCATCTATTAATGTTATGCCTATGACTGTATTTACTTCACTTTTCCTTGGACCTTTGCAAACTACAGGTGTGGTTATACAATTAGCAAATCGAAGCTCTGCACATCCTGCAGGAATTATTGAAGATGTCCTTGTTAAAGTTAATGATTTAATTTTTCCTGCAGATTTTTATGTTCTAGATATGGAAAGTGAGAATTCCACCAATAAAGCTCCAATAATTTTAGGTAGACCATTCTTAAAAACAGCTAGAACAAAGATAGATGTGCATGCAGGAACACTTTCTATGGAATTTGGAGACAGTATGGTTAGATTCAACATTTTAGATGCTATGAAGCATCCTACTGAGGATCATTCTGTTTTTCAAATTGACTTAATAACTGATTTAGTTGAGGATAATATTATTAAGTTGTCTGATGATGTTAATTTTCCTGTATTGTCTGATTTTTATGATTTATTTGTTTGTGATTCATGCATGGATTCTCATCAATGCAATGTGTGTGCTGAAATTGAGAAATATTTACTTAATGATAATAATGATCCAAACTTCCTTAAAACAGAAAATATAGTTCTAGATGTTGTTTCAAAAGAATCAGAGTGTGATAATTTGATTAAAGTAGTTACAAATACATCTGATTATGTTGAAGTACAAGTTGCTGAGACAAATTCAACCAAGTTAATTCCTTCAATAATGCAGCCTCCTATGTTAGAGTTAAAACCTCTTCCTGAACATTTAAAGTATGCATATTTAGAGGAAGATAAGAATCTTCCAGTGATTATTTCTAACAAATTAAATGTTGATCAAGAAACAAGGTTGTTGCAGATTATTAAGAAGCATAAGAAAGCAATTGGTTGGACTTTGGCAGATATCCCAGGTATTAGCCCTTCCATGTGTATGCATAGAATTCTATTAGAGGAAGAAGTTAAACCAGTAAGGCAACCACAAAGAAGACTTAATCCTCAGATCCTTGATGTAGTTAAAAAAGAGGTAACAAAATTATTACAAGCTGGCATTATTTACCCTATATCAGATAGCACTTGGGTCAGCCCTGTACAAGTGGTTCCCAAGAAGTCTGGAATCACAGTGGTTAAAAATGAAAATGATGAACTAATTCCTACCAGAATCCAAAATAGTTGGCGAGTGTGCATTGATTACAGGAAACTTAACAAAGCAACTCGAAAGGATCACTTTCCTTTACCTTTCATTGATCAAATGTTGGAACGACTAGCAGGTAAGTCACATTACTGCTTTCTAGATGGATTTTCAGGTTACTTCCAAATTTATATTGCACCAGAAGATCAAGAAAAAACAACATTTATATGTCCTTTTGGCACTTTTGCTCATAGGAGGATGCCTTTTGGCTTATGCAATGCCCCTGGTACCTTTCAACGATGCATGATTAGTATCTTTGCTGATTTTCTTGAAAATTGCATGGAAGTATTTATGGATGATTTCACAGTATATGGTTCATCATTTGATGCTTGCTTAAATAGTCTAGATAGAGTATTACATAGATGCATTGAAACTAACCTTGTTCTTAATTATGAGAAATGTCACTTCATGGTAGAAGAAGGAATAGTTTTAGGCCATGTGATATCTAAAAAAGGCATAGAAGTAGATCCTGCAAAAATTACTGTAATTTCTCAATTACCTTATCCCTCTTGTGTGCGAGATATTCATTCTTTTCTTGGTCATGCAGGTTTTTATAGAAGGTTTATAAAAAACTTTAGTAAGATAGCCCTTCCGTTGTCTAACTTACTACAAAAAAATATAACATTTGACTTTAATGACAAATGTAAAGAGGCTTTTGATTGCTTAAAGAAAGCTTTAATTACCACTCCTATCATTCAGGCACCAGATTGGTCACTTCCATTTGAACTTATGTGTGATGCATCAAATTATGCATTAGGAGCTGTTCTTGCTCAAAGAGTAGGTAAAGTACAACATGTTATTTACTATGCCTCACAAACTTTGGATACTGCATAAATAAACTATACTACCACAGAAAAAGAACTACTTGCTATTGTGTTTGCACTTGACAAATTTAGATCTTATTTGCTCGGTTCAAAAGTAGTTGTATTTTCAGATCATGCAGCATTAAAGTTCCTTTTAAAGAAACCAGATGCAAAACCAAGATTGATCAGGTGGATGTTGTTGCTCCAAGAATTTGACATTGAAATTAGGGATAAAATTGGAGCAGAAAATTTGGTGGCTGATCACTTAAGCAGAATTGAAAAAGAACTTGACCCAATTTCCATTAAAGATGATTTTCCTGATGAACAACTTATGGGAATACATGATTCCACTCCATGGTTTGCTGATTTGGTAAACTACTTAGTTGCTTCTGTTACTCCCATACATGCATCTAAACAACAAATAATAAAACTAAAAAGTGATTCTAAATACTATGTTTGGGATGATCCTTACTTATGGAAACTTTGTAGTGATCAAATCATTAGAAGGTGTGTATCTGAAAATGAAATTCATTCCATTCTTACATTTTGTCATACATATGCATGTGGAGGACATTTTGGACCTCAACGTACAGCAAGGAAAGTATTAGAATCTGGTTTGTATTGGCCAACAATTTTTCGTGATGCATATACGTTTTGTAAATCTTGCGAACGATGTCAAAGAATGGGAAACATATCTCGTAGAAATGAGAGGCCTCAACAACCCATGTTATTTTGTGAAATTTTTGATGTTTGGGGCATAGATTTCATGGGACCTTTTCCTGTATCTTTTGGTTTTGTTTATATACTACTTGCGGTCGATTATGTGTCTAAATGGGTTGAAGCTAAAGCTACTCGAACTGATGATTCTAAAGTTATTGCAGATTTTATTAAATCACATATATTTTGCAGGTTTGGTGTTCCTAAAGCCATCATTAGTGATCAAGGATCACATTTTTGCAACCATAAAATGGAGTCCCTTCTTAAAAAATATGGAGTTATGCATAAGGTTTCAACACCTTATCACCCCCAAACAAATGGGCAGACTGAAGTGTCTAATCGAGAATTAAAAATGATCCTTCAAAAAACAGTACAACCAAATAGGAAAGATTGGAGCAAAAGGTTAGAAGATGCTCTTTGGGCTTATAGAACAGCTTATAAAACACCTATTGGAATGTCCCCCTATAGGATTGTTTTTGGGAAATCATGTCACTTACCTGTAGAAATTGAGCACAAAGCTTATTGGGCAGTAAAACAATGTAACCTGGACTTAAATGAGGCCGGTAAAGAAAGGAAACTCCAACTACAGGAACTGGAAGAAATTCGTTTGGAAGCTTATGAAAGTTCTAAAACCTATAAAGAAAAAGCCAAATCCTTTCATGACAAACAGATCTTGAGAAAAAACTTTTTCATTGGACAAAAAGTTTTATTGTACAATTCACGTCTAAAGCTCATATCTGGTAAGCTTCGCTCAAAATGGGCTGGCCCATTTGAAATAACTAATATCTTTCCTTATGGTGTGATTGAAATTTCAGATAAAGCAACAAACAAGGTTTTCAAGGTAAATGAGCACCGACTTAAACCTTTCTTTCAAGGGTTCCAAGAGCACATAGATACGGAGGTGTATTTGTGTGATGCCAAATATTTTGACTAATTTTTCCTAATAACAATATTTATAAAAAAAATAAATAAATAATAAATAAATAAATAAATAAATAAATAAATAAAAAATAGATATCAATTAATTACATCGTCATTCTTTTCAGTGGTAACACTTGTCTTAATCATTATTACTATTATTGTTTTGGCATTATTAACATTTTCTTGCAGTAGTTAAAAGCTCATCGTCAGGCTCGTGACATTAAACAAGCGCTTGATAGAAGGCAACCTATCACCTTTTCACCTTCTTCATCTCTACTATTCTCTATAACCTCGTTTTCTATTCTCTCTTTTCTAAATAGCCACAACTTCAAAGTAATCTGACAATGGAACAAACCCTTGCAAAACTTAAGGAAAGATTCCCTACACTTCCACGCGATGTGATTGTAAAAATTTACAAAGCTCGAGTTCAAAGGTTAAAACTACTCACATATTTTGGCATTCCAGAGGATGTTCGTTGGCTTATTAAAGCAAAGGTACGTCTCTCTGGTGAATTACATAAGTCCTATATAAAACATTTGCCAGGTATGGGACGTAGTTCTTATTCTAAAAAACGAAGAGCTAAAAGGATGGGAGTTTGCCATAAGTGTGCAAGATGGAATTGTGATACACGTTGTAGGAACCCTGGAATGGTATCTCTAAATCGGGAGGACAAAATTAAATTTATAAAGGATGGACTGAGTAAAGAGAACTTGGATAACTTAATCCAAACTCTTGAGACGCATCCATGTGGAACGGTTCAAAGAGTCCTTCTGAAATTATATGATCTATTCATTCAACAAAAAGAAAACTATAGCCTTGGGAATCTGGCGTTAAACGACCCTGTTTGCCAGTTTATAAGAAAACTGGATTGGTAGCAAAAACCTCGACTCATAGAAGGCGTTTAAGCCGTTACTGGACGTAAAACTAGAGGAAGATGTGAGCCATAATCACAACTACTGTACATATTTACTGTTGTTTTCAATGTTTTACTTTTCTGAATTCACTTTGACTTTTAAAATTACCTATTTTTATTTTCTTCAATCATGTCTTTTCAAATTTCTTCATTACCGTCATTTATTTTTATATAATAATAATTATGTAAACTTTTTATCTTTCATCAATTATTTCATCTCAGTTTTTATCTATATAAGGGCGCATAACTCTATATGGAAAACACAAAAAAAGAGATGAAAAAAATCAAATCCATTTGTGTGCTTGGTGGATCCAACAATGGTAATTGTAAGGAGTACCTAATAGCAGCTACTAAGTTGGGAAAACTATTGGCTGCGAAAGAAATAAAGGTCTTGTATAGAGGAGGAGTACAGGGTTTGAGAGGCTCCATAGCACTATCTGCACTAGTTGAAGGAAGCAACGTTTCTAGTATCATCCTATATCATGTTGGTATTACACCAGATATTGTTGTAGGAACTGAGGTAAAAGTTACAAGCCTCTATCAACGAATGGCTCGTATGGTTATAGGTGCTGAAGCCTTTATCGCACTTCCTGGAGGTTTTGGTACTTTTGAGGAAATATTTTGCATTTTATCATGGTGTAGCATGAACTTTCATAAAAAACCATTCGGATTATTAAATATTAATGGTTTTTATGACAATTTGTTAATGTTTTTAGATAAAGCTGAGGAACAGGGCCTTATAACTCAAGATGATCGATCATTCATTCATGCTTCATCAGATGCAGATGAATTGATTGATATTTTGTAGAGCTTTTTACCCCAACCTCAACCCCTCTTGAAGCAAGATAAGGATCACACACACAAGCGAAAGAATCCAGAACCAGACACCACCCTTCGGTTATAACTTCTTTCTCACCTTTATCTATATTTTAAAAAAAAATCATTAAAAAAAAATAAACTGTGGAAATCATATAAGACACTGAGGACAATGTCTTGAATAAGTGTGGGGGGGTCTGAGTTATATATATATATTTTATTATTTTTTTGTGTGAGGGATAGACAGAGTAAAGATTAATTTGGGAAAGTTGTATCTAAAGTCATAAAGATGCATCTTTGAGAACCAAAGTCTTGAGACGTATCCTTCACTATATAGTGTCAGTATCACTTTTGTTTATTTTTTTTAAATAAAAAAAAATTTATTTTTTTTCTTTTCTTTTCTTTCATGAGTACTTTTGTTGGGATAGGCTGAGTAAAGAGTCCAAACTCTTGAGACGCATCCTCATAACAAATCTCACTCGGATAACCACAATCGTTTCACCTTCCTTATTAAAACCATTTTTCAAAAAAAATAATAAAAAATAATAAAAATAAAAATAAAAACACACACACACACATAGTCACTATATTTACTTTAGTGTCGCACCTTTGCCTTTACCTTCACCCGAATCATTTCTATTCGACATCAACCATTCTGCAACCATAAACATCATCTTTATCATTCTTCAGCCGCCACACTTTGCCTTCATCCTTTTCTTTCAGATCGGAGCCACACCTCACCACTAGTCAATCATCAGGTTCTTTATTTTCTCTTAATGGATGATATAGCAGAGTCTTTCTATAGACATATGAATGAATTAAGATGTATGTTATTGCTCTTGATGCTACTCATGGTTGTGTTGATGATATTTTTCTTATGGGTTCTAACACAAGGCCTATAAAACTGGGTTGTATGACACAATCAAATTGTTCAGTTATACTAATCATTTCACATGCAATTGAACTGACCAATTTGTTGTAGGTATCTTCGTTACTAAGCGCCCTTAAAAAAAAAGTACAGAGCAAGAAGCATAAGGAACCGGATCTTGACACCAATATTTGGTTATGATTTTCTTTTCCTTTTTTTGTTTCTTGTTCACAAAAAAAAATCATCATTTCCAGTTTTTTTTATTTTAAATTCTACATGCTTTTCACTAAATTTGTTTTTTTTTAAAAAAAAAAATTGTCTAAGTAATCAGTAATTGCATCACCCTTGTCCAATATTTCATGACATGTTGTGAATAATTTCCTTGCATATTAATTTAATAAGTTGTTTGTGAAGATCAAATTGTATATAAATTGTGATAGATTGACCACCCTCGGTGAGATTTTGAGCTTAATTGGATGGATTATATTATGTCATCTTTCCTTTTTCTTGATTAACCCTTATTTATTAGTACTCTAGAACTTGACTTGTTTCTTTTTGATGTATTATGTTCCATATGCATGCTTTGATGTGATTAAGGCCATCTTTGTTTTAACTAGCCACTAGCCATATGCCTTACCTTACATACTTTCCATTGTTACCCACGTTGAGCCTATATCCATTTCTTGATTCAGCCACATAATTTGCCAATAGCCCCAAAAAAAAAACATGATCACCTTTGCTTAGGAATTGATTAGGAGTTTTGGAATTACTATGAATAAAGATTCTTGATGATTGTGGAAATGTACCCAAGATATATATGTTGTTGTTTCAATTGTTCAAAAAGAAAGTAAAAAATAAAAAAAAGAAAAAAAAAGAAGAAAAAGAAGAAGTGGTGAATATATGTATGAAAATAATCAAGAGGATTTATTCTCATGTTTTATCCTCCATCATGTTTCATTTTGCTAAGTATTGAGTTTCAAAATGTACTTCCACAATCACTAAATCACTTACTCCATTGCTCTTTTTCAACCCTAAGTTTAGCCATACTATTTCATTTTATCTACCCTATATCACCTTGGCCCCATTACAACCTTATAAAGTCCTTTTGATCTCTGCATGCATATGTGTTCAAATATGGAAATTAGAAATTTGTCAAGCCTATGGTAGTGCTAATTTATTTGGGTGATTTCTGAGAGTATACACAAACCCAAATAATTGAGATATAAAGAGCATAAAGAGAACATCTATCACATTTTTATCTACTCTTTGATTTGATCACTCAATTTATGAAACTAGTATGTAATGCTTCTTATTCACACTTATCATGACCTCTTGATATAAGGGATGATGTGTATTACTTATTATTTTAGACTTAAAAAAAATCAATTTGAAAAAAAAAACCTTTTTCTGTTGTTTCTCATTTTAGTTTTTGGTTTGGTTTTGCCCTGGAGTACAAAAGCTTAAGTGTGGGGGAATTTGATAAATCAATTTTAATACACTTCTTATAGTTTTACACTTGGGGTTTATTATATAATTACTATGTTTAATAATAGTATTTTAATTAAGTTTTATGTTGTTTAGTTAAATTGAAGTATTATGTATATATGTTTCAATTTTTGTTTTTTGTATGTATCTTGAGTATCTTGCCTTATTTTTGCCATAACTTGGGCTTTTGTAATCCAAATGGGCTAATATTGGAGCCCATGGAAAGCTAAGACAGAGGGCTACATCATGATGATCAAATGGTTATTTTGCATCTGGAAAAAATAAAGAAATGGAGCTTGAATCAATCAGCCCTCATATGTCCCACCAGCATTGACATAGTTCACCAAAATACACATATCTGGAGCTCTAGGTGTCCAAATGACCTCATTCTTGCGCCAAATTCTCAATAAGACAGAGATCTACAACTTTCATGTTGAAGGTTTTTCAAAATTCGGCCATCTAGAAGGTCATATTGGACTCGCAAGGTGGAGAAGATAAAGAGGAGAATGAATTTCAACACCTACCATTATCTTCTTTTGAATTGTTGTAATTTCAAGCCCACCAATGTTGAAAAAATGCATTAATAATCAGAAAATGAATGTATAGTATCATCATATCTTGCCTATAAATAGATGCTTGAAGTTGTAAGGGAGATACACAAGAAATACATAAGAAATACATGTTTTAGTTTTCATTACAATTCTATATCTTTGCTTTAGCTTCTTAAGTTTTAGTTCTTTCTTTTGCTTTATCTCCTTGTTCTATATTCCATCCTTCAAGTTATGGTTTTCATTTCCCTTCCTCAATATCAAGTAAGTTAATTTTATTATTTGTTATTTACTTTTATAATCAAAGTTTTAGTAAATTTAATATTAGCTTTCATTGTTAAAAATTATCATGGAAGATCTTTTAAAATCAACTCAAGGAATTTAATTTTTCTTTATGTTAACTTTGAGTTCTTGCTCTTAATATTTTGATTAAAGATAATTACTTTTCTTTGTTTCTCAAGCACTTATAATGGTAGATTATTTAAGTGAATAACCGATTGATATATAATTAAACAATCTATAATCTAAATTGATGTTGGTTGGTTAATCAATAATCAATTTGAGAACAAAGATTAAGTTACTAAATAAGAGATTTCTATTTAGTTTCTTAACTCAATCAAATTATGGTCTTAAAGTTATTTTAGTAATTAATAAGAATATATCGATTGATTATTCTTATTAGTTCATTAATTCAATTCTAGAAGATTTTCTAGAATATAATCATTTAGGGATTTCAAATGATTCAAGATTGAGAAATTAATTATATTTAATCATATTTATGAACAATGATTAGTTAACTAAAGATTTATTAATTCCTTGGGTTGGTTGTTTCTAAATTTGATTATTCCTACTCATAAATTTACTTTTTGCACTATCATATAATCACTTAATTTTCCTTTCAAGCTCAACACAAACCCCCTTTATTATAGCTAAATTGAGTGTAACTAATTGAACTAAGGTCCTCGAGAGACGACTAAGGTTGTTCACCTTATACTATATTAATTTAACTTTTTATACAACAACAAGCTACACAAATAGATGCACCTTCTACTGAGAAATCAACTTGGTTGAATTTGTCTCAGCAACTTGTACTTCAACATAATCAGATGTATTTGTAACTACTTTAATCAAATTATCACACTCTGATTCTTTTGAAACAACATCTAGAACTATATTTTCTGTTTTAAGGAAGTTTGGATCATTATTATCATTAAGTAAATATTTCTCAATTTCAGCACACACATTGCATTGATGAGAATCCATGCATGAATCACAAACAAATGAATCATAAAAATCAGACAATACAGGAAAATCAACATCATTAGACAACTTAATAATATTATCCTCAACTAAATCAGTTATTAAGTCAATTTGAAAAATAGAATGATCCTCAGTAGGATGCTTCATAGCATCTAAAATGTTGAATTTAACCACACTATCTCCAAATTCCATAGAAAGTGTTCCTGCATGCACATCTATTTTTGTTCTAGCTGTTTTTAAGAATGGTCTACCTAAAATTATTGGAGCTTTATTGGTGGAATTCTCACTTTCCATATCTAGAACATAAAAATCTGCAGGAAAAATTAAATCATTAACTTTAACAAGGACATCTTCAATAATTCCTGCAGGATGTGCAGAGCTTCGATTTGCTAATTGTATAACCACACCTGTAGTTTGCAAAGGTCCAAGGGAAAGTGAAGTAAATACAGTCATAGGCATAACATTAATAGATGCACCTAAGTCTAGCATGGCATTTTCAAATTTGTTATTGCCTATTATGCATGGAATGGTAAACGTCCCAGGGTCTTTACATTTTTCTGGTATATGTGACAAAGGTTTTTCAATTAATGCAGACACATTTCTACTTATATTAATCCTTTCATTGCCTTTTAGTCTTTTTTTATTAGTGCATAGTTCTTTAAGGAATTTGGCATATCTTGGGATTCGCTTGATGGCTTCTAATAAAGGTATATTTACCTCTACTTTTCTAAATGTTTCCAAGATCTCCTCATCCATTTTCTTATTTTGTATAGATTTTTGTCTTTGTGGAAATGGAAGAGGGATATGTTGCTTATCAGGACCAGCTGCAGAAGGAGGATTTGTAAGAGATATATCATTACTATTATTACTTGAACTATCTAAAACTTCTTCTGCATGTTTTTCTGTGACAATAGTATTTTCAGTTTGTTGTTGTTTTTCTGGTCCATGGATAGCTTTACCAGATCTTAAAGTAATTGCACTTACATTTTTAGGATTGACAATTGTCTGAGCGGGCAACTTATCTGAACCTTGAGACTGCAAATGGTTTAAAGATGTAGCCAATTGACCAATCTGATTTTCAAGAGTCTGAATTGTAGCCTCAGTTCTTTTTTGGAAGTTCAGATTATCTACTGACATTTGCTTCATCAATTCCTCCAAATTTGATTTCTCAGTGGAAGGTACAGCTATTTGTGTAGCTTGTTGTTGTACATGAGGAGGTTGATATGGTCTGCTTGGTCCAGTATTTACCTGAAAAGGTGCATGAGGTTGTTGTGAGGAATTACCCCATCTTAAATTAGGGTGATTCCTCCAACCAGGATTATATCTGTTAGAAGAAAGATCATAATTATTTTGTTGTTGTGGCGGTCTGTTATTGTATAAGTTGGCAGCACATACTTGAGGATTTTCATCGGGAATTTTAGCTTCCTGTAGTGAAGGACAACAATCCGTATAATGATCCGATGAAGTACAGATAGAACATACCTTAGCAGGGGTTACAGGTTGTTGTTTTTGAGACACAATAATATTTTTCATAAGTGTTGCTAGTTTAGCAAATTTACTTTCCCATTTTTTATCTCCATCATTAGTAGTTTCAATTTCATGGACTCCTCTAATTACTACAGAATTATTTCTAGTGGCATGTTGTTGAGCATTAGCAGCCATGTTCTCAATTAAAGTTTTTGCTGCATTTGTAGTTTTATTTTGCAAAGCACCACCACTAGCTGCATCAACCAAAGTTCTATCCATTGGATTAAGACCTTCATAGAAATATTGTATGAGAAGTTGATCCGTAATTTGGTGATGAGGACAACTAGCACACAATCTTTTAAATCTTTCCCAGTATTCATAAAGATTTTCCCGGTCATGTTGCCGGATGCCACATATTTCTTTTCTAATTGAGGAAGTTCTTGAAGCGGGGAAAATTTTTTCAAGAAACATTTTCTTTAGGTCATCCCAACTTGTAATAGAGCCAAGAGGAAGGTAAAATAACTAATCCTCAACGATATCTGCTAGGGAGAAAGGAAAAGCTTTAAGTTTTACATGTTCTTCTAAAACCCCTTCAGGTTTCATGGTAGAGCAAAGGATATGAAATGCTTTTAAGTGTTTATGAGGATCTTCACCTGCACGACCATGAAACTTTGGTAACAAATGAACTAAACCAGTTTTAAGCACAAAAGGGACATCTTCCTCAGGATATAAGATGCATGATGTTTGATTAGTGACATCTGGTGTAGCTAGTTCTTTTAATGTCTTTTCAGCCATGTTATGCAAATACTCAGAAGTTGAAGGTTTAGTTTCACTATTTATGCTATTAGGTAGAGTATTATTATTATTATTATTATTTAATAGTTTCTTAGATGATCTAACTAATTGATGAAATGTTCTATCTATTTCAGGATCAAAAGAATATAGTGGTTCGGGATTAGATCTAGTCATACATAATAAGTTAATCAAGAAAAAGTTAAATTAATATAGTATAAGGTGAACAACCTTAGTCGTCTCTCGAGGACCTTAGTTCAATTAGTTACACTCAATTTAGTTATAATAAATGGGGGGTTTGTGTTGAGCTTGAAAGAAAAATTAAGTGATTATATGATAGTGCAAAAAGTAAATTTATGAGTAGGAATAATCAAATTTAGAAACAACCAACCCAAGGAATTAATAAATCTTTAGTTAACTAATCATTGTTCACAAATATGATTAAATATAATTAATTTCTCAATCTTGAATCATTTGGAATCCCTAAATGATTATATTCTAGAAAATCTTCTAGAATTGAATTAATGAACTAATAAGAATAATCAATCGATGTATTCTTATTAATTACTAAAATAACTTTAAGACCATAATTTGATTGAGTTAAGAAACTAAATAGAAATCTCTTATTTAGTAACTTAATCTTTGTTCTCAAATTGATTATTGATTAACCAACCAACATCAGTTTAGATTATAGATTGTTTAATTATATACCAATCGGTTATACACTTAAATAATCTACCATTATAAGTGCTTGAGAAACAAAGAAAAGTAATTATCTTTAATCAAAATATTAAGAGCAAGAACTCAAAGTTAACATAAAGAAAAATTAAATTCCTTGAGTTGATTTTAAGAGATTAAGCTTCCATGATAATTTTTACTAATGAAAGCTAATATTAAATTTACTAAAACTTTGATTATAAAAGTAAATAACAAATAATAAAATTAACTTACTTGATATTGAGGAAGGGAAATGAAAACCATAACTTGAAGGATGGAATATAGAACAAGGAGATAAAGCAAAAGAAAGAACTAAAACTTAAGAAGCTAAAACAAAGATATAGAATTATAATGGAAACTAAAGCATGTATTTCTTATGTATTTCTTGTGTATCTTCCTTACAACTTCAAGCATCTATTTATAGGCAAGATATGATGATACTATACATTCATTTTCTGATTATTAATGCATTTTTTCAACATTGGTGGGCTTGAAATTACAATAATTCAAAATAAGATAATGGTAGGTGTTGAAATGCATTCTCCTCTTTATCTTCTCCACCTTGCGAGTCCAATATGACCTTCTAGATGGCCGAATTTTGAAAAACCTTCAACATGAAAGTTGTAGATCTCTGTCTTATTGAGAATTTGGCGTAAGAATGAGGTCATTTGGACACCTAGATATCCAGATATGTGTATTTTGGTGAACTATGTCAATGCTGGTGGGACATATGAGGGCTGATTGATTCAAGCTCCATTTCTTTATTTTTTCCAGATGCAAAATAACCAAATTTGATCATCATGATGTAGCCTTCTGTCTTAGCTTTCCATGGGCTCCAAGATTAGCCCATTTGGATTACAAAAGCCCAAGTTATGGCCAAAATAAGGCAAGATACTCAAGATACATACAAAAAACGAAAATTGAAACATATATACATAATACTTCAATTTAACTAAACAACATAAAACTTAATTAAAATACTATTATTAAACATAGTAATTATATAATAAACCCCAAGTGTAAAACTATAATAAGTGTATTAAAATTAATTTATCAAATTCCTCCACACTTAAGCTTTTGCACTCCAGGGCAAAACCAAACCAAAAACTAAAATGAGAAACAACAGAAAAAAGTTTTTTTTTTTTTTCAAATTGATTTTTTTTTTGAAGTCTAAAATAATAAGTAATGCACATCATCCCTTATATCAAGAGGTCATGATAAGTGTGAATAAGAAGCATTACATACTAGTTTCACAAATTGAGTGATCAAATCAAAGAGTGGATGAAAATGTGATAGATGTTCTCTTTATGCTCTCTATAGCTCAATTGCTTAGGTTTGATAAATCAATTTTAATACACTTATTATAGTTTTACACTTGGGGTTTATTATATAATTACTATATTTAATAATAGCATTTTAATTAAGTTTTATGTTGTTTAGTTAAATTGAAGTATTATGTATATATGTTTCAATTTTTGTTTTTTGTATGTATCTTGAGTATCTTGCCTTATTTTGGCCATAACTTGGGCTTTTGTGATCCAAATGGGCTAATCTTGGAGCCCATGGAAAGCTAAGACAGAGGGCTACATCATGATGATCAAATTTGGTTATTTTTCATCTAAAAAAATAAAGAAATGGAGCTTGAATCAATCAGCCCTCATGTGTCCCACCAGCATTGACATAGTTCACCAAAATACAGATATCTGGAGCTCTAGATGTCCAAATGACCTGATTCTTACGCCAAATTCTCAATAAGACAGAGATCTACAACTTTCATGTTGAAGGTTTTTCAAAATTCGGTCATCTAGAAGGTCATATTGGACTCGCAAGGTGGAGAAGATAAAGAGGAGAATGCATTTCAACACCTACCATTATCTTCTTTTGAATTATTGTAATTTCAAGCCCACCAATGTTGAAAAAATGCATTAATAATCAGAAAATGAATGTATAGTATCATCATATCTTACCTATAAATAGATGCTTGAAGTTGTAAGGAAGATACACAAGAAATACATAAGAAATACATGCTTTAGTTTCCATTATAATTCTATATCTTTGTTTTAGCTTCTTAAGTTTTAGTTCTTTCTTTTGCTTTATCTCCTTGTTCTATATTCCATCCTTCAAGTTATGGTTTTCATTTCCATTCCTCAATATCAAGTAAGTTAATTTTATTATTTGTTATTTACTTTTATAATCAAAGTTTTAGTAAATTTAATATTAGCTTTCATTGTTAAAAATTATCATGGAAGCTTAATCTCTTAAAATCAACTCAAGGAATTTAATTTTTCTTTATGTTAACTTTGAGTTCTTGCTCTTAATATTTTGATTAAAGATAATTACTTTTCTTTGTTTCTCAAGCACTTATAATGGTAGATTATTTAAGTGTATAACCGATTGGTATATAATTAAACAATCTATAATCTAAACTGATGTTGGTTGGTTAATCAATAATCAATTTGAGAACAAAGATTAAGTTACTAAATAAGAGATTTCTATTTAGTTTCTTAACTCAATCAAATTATGGTCTTAAAGTTATTTTAGTAATTAATAAGAATACATCGATTGATTATTCTTATTAGTTCATTAATTCAATTCTAGAAGATTTTCTAGAATATAATCATTTAGGGATTCCAAATGATTCAAGATTGAGAAATTAATTATATTTAATCATATTTGTGAACAATGATTAGTTAACTAAAGATTTATTAATTCCTTGGGTTGGTTGTTTCTAAATTTGATTATTCCTACTCATAAATTTACTTTTTGCACTATCATATAATCACTTAATTTTCCTTTCAAGCTCAACACAAACCCCCCCTTTATTATAACTAAATTGAGTGTAACTAATTAAACTAAGGTCCTCGAGAGACGACTAAGGTTGTTCACCTTATACTATATTAATTTAACTTTTTCTTGATTAACTTATTATGTATGACTAGATCTAATCCCGAACCACTATATTCTTTTGATCCTGAAATAGATAGAACATTTCATCAATTAGTTAGATCATCTAAGAAACTATTAAATAATAATAATAATAATAATACTCTACCTAATAGCATAAATAGTGAAACTAAACCTTCAACTTCTGAGTATTTGCATAACATGGCTGAAAAGACATTAAAAGAACTAGCTACACCAGATGTCACTAATCAAACATCATGCATCTTATATCCTGAGGAAGATGTCCCTTTTGTGGTTAAAACTGGTTTAGTTCATTTGTTACCAAAGTTTCATGGTCGTGTAGGTGAAGATCCTCATAAACACTTAAAAGCATTTCATATCCTTTGCTCTACCATGAAACCTGAAGGGGTTTCAGAAGAACATGTAAAACTTAAAGCTTTTCCTTTCTCCCTAGCAGATATCGCTGAGGATTGGTTATTTTACCTTCCTCCTGGCTCTATTACAAGTTGGGATGACCTAAAGAAAATGTTTCTTGAAAAATTTTTCCCCGCTTCAAGAACTTTCTCAATTAGAAAAGAAATATGTGGCATCCGGCAACATGACCGGGAAAATCTTTATGAATACTAGGAAAGATTTAAAAGATTGTGTGCTAGTGTTCCCCATCACCAAATTACGGATCAACTTCTCATACAATATTTCTATGAAGGTCTTAATCCAATGGATAGAACTTTGGTTGATGCAGCTAGTGGTGGTGTTTTGCAAAATAAAACTACAAATGCAGCAAAAACTTTAATTGAGAACATGGCTGCTAATGCTCAACAACATGCCACTAGAAATAATTCTATAGTAATTAGAGGAGTCCATGAAATTGAAACTACTAATGATGGAGATAAAAAATGGGAAAGTAAATTTGCTGAACTAGCAACACTTATGAAAAATATTATTGTGTCTCAAAAACAACAACCTGTAACCCCTGCTAAGGTATGTTCTATCTGTACTTCATCGGATCATTATACTGATTATTGTCCTTCACTGCAGGAAGCTAAAATTCCCGATGAAAATCCTCAAGTATGTGCTGCCAACTTATACAATAACAGACCGCCACAACAACAAAATAATTATGATCTTTCTTCTAACAGATATAATCCTGGTTGGAGGAATCACCCTAATTTAAGATGGGGTAATTCCTCACAACAACCTCATGCACCTTTTCAGGCAAATACTGGACCAAGCAGACCATATCAACCTCCTCATGTACAACAACAAGCTACACAAATAGCTGCACCTTCCACTGAGAAATCAAATTTGGAGGAATTGATGAAGCAAATGTCAGTAGATAATCTGAACTTCCAAAAAAGAACTGAGGCTACAATTCAGACTCTTGAAAATCAGATTGGTGAATTGGCTACATCTTTAAACCATTTGCAGTCTCAAGGTTCAGATAAGTTGCCCGCTCAGACAATTGTCAATCCTAAAAATGTAAGTGCAATTACTTTAAGATCTGGTAAAGCTATCCATGGACCAGAAAAACAACAACAAACTGAAAATACTATTGTCACAGAAAAACATGCAGAAGAAGTTTTAGATAGTTCAAGTAATAATAGTAATGATATATCTCTTACAAATCCTCCTTCTGCAGCTGGTCCTGATAAGCAACATATCCCTCTTCCATTTCCACAAAGACAAAAATCTATACAAAATAAGAAAATGGATGAGGAGATCTTGGAAACATTTAGAAAAGTAGAGGTAAATATACCTTTATTAGAAGCCATCAAGCAAATCCCAAGATATGCCAAATTCCTTAAAGAACTATGCACTAATAAAAGAAGACTAAAAGGCAATGAAAGGATTAATATAAGTAGAAATGTGTCTGCATTAATTGAAAAACCTTTGTCACATATACCAAAAAAATGTAAAGACCCTGGGACGTTTACCATTCCATGCATAATAGGCAATAACAAATTTGAAAATGCCATGCTAGACTTAGGTGCATCTATTAATGTTATGCCTATGACTGTATTTACTTCACTTTCCCTTGGACCTTTGCAAACTACAGGTGTGGTTATACAATTAGCAAATCGAAGCTCTGCACATCCTGCAGGAATTATTGAAGATGTCCTTGTTAAAGTTAATGATTTAATTTTTCCTGTAGATTTTTATATTCTAGATATGGAAAGTGAGAATTCCACCAATAAAGCTCCAATAATTTTAGGTAGACCATTCTTAAAAACAGCTAGAACAAAGATAGATGTGCATGCAGGAACACTTTCTATGGAATTTGGAGACAGTGTGGTTAGATTCAACATTTTAGATGCTATGAAGCATCCTACTGAGGATCATTCTGTTTTTCAAATTGACTTAATAACTGATTTAGTTGAGGATAATATTATTAAGTTGTCTGATGATGTTGATTTTCCTGTATTGTCTGATTTTTATGATTCATTTGTTTGTGATTCATGCATGGATTCTCATCAATGCAATGTGTGTGCTGAAATTGAGAAATATTTGCTTAATGATAATAATGATCCAAACTCCCTTAAAACAGAAAATACAGTTCTTGATGTTGTTTCAAAAGAATCAGAGTGTGATAATTTGATTAAAGTAGTTACAAATACATCTGATTATGTTGAAGTACAAGTTGCTGAGACAAATTCAACCAAGTTGATTCCTTCAATAATGCAGCCTCCTATGTTAGAGTTAAAACCTCTTCCTGAACATTTAAAGTATGCATATTTAGAGGGAGATAAGAATCTTCCAGTGATTATTTCTAACAAATTAAATGTTGATCAAGAAACAAGGTTGTTGCAGATTATTAAGAAGCATAAGAAAGCAATTGGTTGGACTTTGGCAGATATCCCAGGTATTAGCCCTTCCATGTGTATGCATAGAATTCTATTAGAGGAAGAAGTTAAACCAGTAAGGCAACCATAAAGAAGACTTAATCCTCAGATCCTTGATGTAGTTAAAAAAGAGGTAACAAAATTATTACAAGCTGGCATTATTTACCCTATATCAGATAGCACTTGGGTCAGCCCTGTACAAGTGGTTCCCAAGAAGTCTGGAATCACAGTGGTTAAAAATGAAAATGATGAACTAATTCCTACCAGAATCCAAAATAGTTGGCGAGTATGCATTGATTACAGGAAACTTAACAAAGCAACTCGAAAGGATCACTTTCCTTTACCTTTCATTGATCAAATGTTGGAACGACTGGCAGGTAAGTCACATTACTGCTTTCTAGATGGATTTTCAGGTTACTTCCAAATTTATATTGCACCAGAAGATCAAGAAAAAACAACATTTACATGTCCTTTTGGCACTTTTGCTCATAGGAGGATGCCTTTTGGCTTATGCAATGCCCCTGGTACCTTTCAACGATGCATGATTAGTATCTTTGCTGATTTTCTTGAAAATTGCATGGAAGTATTTATGGATGATTTCACAGTATATGGTTCATCATTCGATGCTTGCTTAAATAGTCTAGATAAAGTATTACATAGATGCATTGAAACTAACCTTATTCTTAATTATGAGAAATGTCACTTCATGGTAGAAGAAGGAATAGTTTTAGGCCATGTGATATCTAAAAAAGGCATAGAAGTAGATCCTGCAAAAATTACTGTAATTTCTCAACTACCTTATCCTTCTTGTGTGCGAGATATTCGTTCTTTTCTTGGTCATGCAGGTTTCTATAGAAGGTTTATAAAAAACTTCAGTAAGATAGCCCTTCCGTTGTCTAACTTACTACAAAAAATATAACATTTGACTTTAATGACAAATGTAAAGAGACTTTTGATTGCTTAAAGACAGCTTTAACTACCACTCCTATCATTCAGGCACCAGATTGGTCACTTCCATTTGAACTTATGTGCGATGCATCAAATTATGCATTAGGAGCTGTTCTTGCTCAAAGAGTAGGTGAAGTACAACATGTTATTTACTATGCCTCACGAACTTTAGATACTGTACAAATAAACTATACTACCACAGAAAAAGAACTACTTGCTATTGTGTTTGCACTTGATAAATTTAGATCTTATTTGCTCGGTTCAAAAGTAGTTGTGTTTTCAGATCATGCAGCATTAAAGTTCCTTTTAAAGAAACCAGATGCAAAACCAAGATTGATCAGGTGGATGTTGCTGCTCCAAGAATTTGACATTGAAATTAGGGATAAAATTGGAGCAGAAAATTTGGTGGCTGATCACTTAAGCAGAATTGAAAAAGAACTTGACCCAATTTCCATTAGAGATGATTTCTCTGATGAACAACTTATGGGAATACATGATTCTACTCCATGGTTTGCTGATTTGGTAAACTACTTAGTTGCTTCTGTTACTCCCATACATGCATCTAAACAACAAATAATAAAACTAAAAAGTGATTCTAAATACTATGTTTGGGATGATCCTTACTTATGGAAACTTTGTAGTGATCAAGTCATTAGAAGGTGTGTACCTGAAAATGAATTTCATTCCATTCTTATATTTTGTCATACATATGCATGTGGTGGACATTTTGGACCTCAACGTACAGCAAGGAAAGTATTAGAATCTGGTTTATATTGGCCAACAATTTTTCGTGACGCATATACGTTTTGTAAATCTTGCGAACGATGTCAAAGAATGGGAAACATATCTCGTAGAAATGAGATGCCTCAACAACCCATGTTATTTTGTGAAATTTTTGATGTTTGGGGCATAGATTTCATGGGACCTTTTCCTGTATCTTTTGGTTTTGTTTATATACTACTTGCGGTCGATTATGTGTCTAAATGGGTTGAAGCTAAAGCTACTCAAACTGATGATTCTAAAGTTGTTGCAGATTTTGTTAAATCACACATATTTTACAGGTTTGGTGTTCCTAAAGCCATCATTAGTGATCAAGGATCACATTTTTGCAACCGTAAAATGGAGTCCCTTCTTAAAAAATATGTAGTTATGCATAAGGTTTTAACACCTTATCACCCCCAAACAAATGGGCAAGCTGAAGTGTCCAATCGGGAATTAAAAATGATCCTTCAAAAAAACAGTACAACCAAATAGGAAAGATTGGAGCAAAAGGTTAGAAGATGCTCTTTGGGCTTATAGAACAGCTTATAAAACACCTATTGGAATGTCCCCCTATAGGATTGTTTTTGGAAAATCATGTCACTTACCTGTAGAAATTGAGCACAAAGCTTATTGGGCAGTAAAACAATGTAACCTGGACTTAAACAAGGCCGGTAAAGAAAGGAAACTCCAACTACAGGAACTAGAAGAAATTCGTTTGGAAGCTTATGAAAGTTCTAAAACCTATAAAGAAAAAGCCAAATCCTTTCATGACAAACAGGTCTTGAGAAAAAAAAATTTCATTGGACAAAAAGTTTTATTGTACAACTCACGTCTAAAGCTCATATCTGGTAAGCTTCGCACTAAATGGGCAGGCCCATTTGAAATAACTAATATCTTTCCTTATGATGTGATTGAAATTTCAGATAAAGCGACAAACAAGGTTTTCAAGGTAAATGGGCACCGACTTAAACCTTTCTTTCAAGGGTTCCAAGAGCACATAGATACGGAGGTGTATTTGTGTGATGCCAAATATTTTGACTAATTTTTCCTAATAACAATATTTATAAAAAAATAAAAAAAAATAAAAAATAAAAAAATAAAAAATAGATATCAATTAATTACATCATCATTCTTTTCGGTGCTAACAATTGTCTTAATCATTATTACTATTATTGTTTTGGCATTATTAACATTTTCTTGCAGTAGTTAAAAGGTCATCGTCAGGCTCGTGACGTTAAACAAGCGCTTGATAGAAGGCAACCTATCACCTTTTCACCTTCTTTATCTTTACTATTCTCTATAACCTTGTTTTCTATTCTCTCTTTTCTAAACAGCCACAACTTCAAAGTAATCTGACAATGGAACAAACCCTTGTAAAACTTAAGGAAAGATTCCCTACACTTCCACGCGATGTGATTGTAAAAATTTACAAAGCTCGAGTTCAAAGGTTAAAACTACTCACATATTTTGGCATTCCAGAGGATGTTCGTTGGCTTATTAAAGCAAAGGTACGTCTCTCTGGTGAATTACATAAGTCCTATATAAAACATTTACCAGGTATGGGACGTAGTTCTTATTCTAAAAAACGAAGAGCTAAAAGGATGGGAGTTTGCCATAAGTGTGCAAGATGGAATTGTGATACACGTTGTAGGAACCCTGGAATGGTATCTATAAATCGGGAGGACAAAATTAAATTTATAAAGGATGGACTGAGTAAAGAGAACTTGGATAACTTAATCCAAACTCTTGAGACGCATCCATATGGAACGGTTCAAGGAGTCCTTCTAAAATTATATGATCTATTCATTCAACAAAAAGAAAACTATAGCCTTGGGAATCTGGCGTTAAACGACCCTGTTTGCCAGTTTATAAGAAAACTGGATGGGTAGCAAAAACCTCGACTCATAGAAGGCATTTAAGCCGTTACTGGACGTAAAACCAGAGGAAGATGTGAGCCATAATCACAACTACTGTACATATTTACTGTTGTTTTCAATGTTTTACTTTTCTGAATTCACTTTGACTTTTAAAATTACCTATTTTTATTTTCTTCAATCATGTCTTTTCAAATTTCTTCATTACCGTCATTTATTTTTATATAATAATAATTATGTAAACCTTTTATCTTTCATCAATTATTTCATCTCAGTTTTTATCTATATAAGGGCGCACAACTCTATATGGAAAACACAAAAAAAAATATGAAAAAAATCAAATCCATTTGTGTGTTTGGTGGATCCAACAATGGTAATTTTAAGGAGTACCTAATAGCAGCTACTAAGTTGGGAAAACTATTGGCTGCGAAAGAAATAAAGGTCTTGTATAGAGGAGGAGTACAGGGTTTGAGAGGCTCCATGGCACTATCTGCACTAGTTGAAGGAAGCAACGTTTCTAGTATCATCCTACATCATGTTGGTATTACACCAGATATTGCTGTAGGAACTGAGGTAAAAGTTACAAGCCTCTATCAACGAATGGCTCGTATGGTTATAGGTGCTGAAGCCTTTATCGCACTTCCTGGAGGTTTTAGCACTTTTGAGGAAATATTTTGCATTTTATCATGGTGTAGCATGAACTTTCATAAAAAGCCATTAGGATTATTAAATATTAATGGTTTTTATGACAATTTGTTAATGTTTTTAGATAAAGCTGTGAAACAGGGCCTTATAACTCAAGATGATCGATCATTCATTTATGCTTCATCAGATGCAGATGAATTAATTGATATTTTGCAGAGCTTTTTACCCCAACCTCAACCCCTCTTGAAGCAAGATAAGGATCACACACACAAGCGAAAGAATCCAGAACCAGACACCACCCTTCGGTTATAACTTCTTTCTCACCTTTATCTATATTTTAAAAAAATCATTAAAAAAAATAGACTGTGGAAATCATATAAGACACTGAGGACAATGTCTTGAATAAGTGTGGGGGGGTCTGAGTTATATATATATTTTATTATTTTTTTGTGTGAGGGATAGACAGAGTAAAAATTAATTTAGGAAAGTTGTATCTAAAGTCATAAAGATGCATCTTTGAGAACCAAAGTCTTGAGACGTATCCTTCACTATATAGTGTCAGTATCACTTTTGTTTAATTTTTTTTTAAAATAAAAATAATAATTTATTTTTTTTCTTTTCTTTCATGAGTACTTTTGTTGGGATGGGCTGAGTAAAGAGTCCAAACTCTTGAGACGCATCCTCATAACAAATCTCACTCGGATAACCACAATCGTTTCACCTTCCTTATTAAAACCATTTTTCATTAAAAATAAAAATAAAAATAAAAAAATAAAAATAAAAATAAAAAAAACACACACACATAGTCACTATATTTACTTTAGTGCCGCACCTTTGCCTTTACCTTCACCCGAATCATTTCTATTCGACATCAACCATTCTGCAACCATAAACATCATCTTCATCATTCTTCAGCCGCCACACTTTGCCTTCATCCTTTTCTTTCAGATCGGAGCCATACCTCACCACTAGTCAATCATCAGGTTCTTTATTTTCTCTTAATGGATGATATAGCAGAGTCTTTCTATAGGCATACGAATGAATTAAGATGTATGTTATTGCTCTTGATGCTACTCATGGTTGTGTTGATGATATTTTTCTTATGGGTGCTAACACAAGGCCTATGAAACTAGGTTGTATGACACAATCAAATTGTTCAGTTATACTAATCATTTCACATGCAATTAAACTGACCAATTTGTTGTAGGTATCTTCGTTACTAAGCGCCCTTAAAAAAAAGTACAAAGCAAGAAGCATAAGGAACCGGATCTTGACACCAATATTTGGTTATGATTTATTTATTTATTTTTGTTTCTTGTTCACAAAAAAAAATCATCATTTCCAGTTTTTTTAATTTTAAATTCTACATGCTTTTCACTAAATTTGTTTTTTTAAAAAAAAAATTGTCTAAGTAATGAGTAATTGCATCACCCTTGTCCAATATTTCATGACATGTTGTGAATAATTTCCTTGCATATTAATTTAATAAGTTGTTTGTGAAGATCAAATTGTATATGAATTGTGATAGATTGACCACCCTCAGTGAGATTTTGAGCTTAATTGGATGGATTATATTATGCCATCTTTCCTTTTTCTTGATTAACCCTTATTTATTAGTACTCTGGAATTTGACTTGTTTCTTTTTGATGTATTATGTTCCATGTGCATGCTTTGATGTGATTAAGGCCATTTTTGTTTTAACTAGCCACTAGCCATATGCCTTACCTTACATACTTTCCATTGTTACCCACGTTGAGCCTATATCCATATCTTGATTCAGCCACATAATTTGCCAATAGCCCAAAAAAAAAACATGATCACCTTTGCTTAGGAATTGATTAGGAGTTTTGGAATTACTATGAATAAAGATTCTTGATGATTGTGGAAATGTACCCAAGATATATATGTTGTTGTTTCATTGTTCAAAAAGAAAGTAAAAAATAAAAAAAAGAAAAAAAAGAAGAAAAAGAAGAAGTGGTGAATATATGTATAAAAATAATCAGGAGGATTTATTCTCATGTTTTATCCTCCATCATGTTTCATTTTGCTAAGTATTGAGTTTCAAAATGTACTTCCACAATCACTAAATCACTTACTCCATTGCTCTTTTTCAACCCTAAGTTTAGCCATACTATTTCATTTTATCCACCCTATATCACCTTGGCCCCATTACAACCTTATAAAGTCCTTTTGATCTCTGCATGCATATGTGTTCAAATATGAAAATTAGAAATTTGTCAAGCCTATGGTAGTGCTAATTTATTTGGGTGATTTCTAAGAGTATACACAAACCCAAACAATTGAGATATAGAGAGCATAAAGAGAACATCTATCACATTTTCATCCACTCTTTGATTTGATCACTCAATTTGTGAAACTAGTATGTAATGCTTATTATTCACACTTATCATGACCTCTTGATATAAGGGATGATGTGTATTACTTATTATTTTAGACATCAAAAAAAAATCAATTTGAAAAAAAAAACCTTTTTCTGTTGTTTCTCATTTTAGTTTTTGGTTTGGTTTTGCCCTGGAGTGCAAAAGCTTAAGTGTGGGGGAATTTGATAAATCAATTTTAATACACTTATTATAGTTTTACACTTGGGGTTTATTATATAATTACTATGTTTAATAATAGTATTTTAATTAAGTTTTATGTTGTTTAGTTAAATTGAAGTATTATGTATATATGTTTCAATTTTCATTTTTTGTATGTATCTTGAGTATCTTGCCTTATTTTGGCCATAACTTGGGCTTTTGTGATCCAAATGGGCTAATCTTGGAGCCCATGGAAAGCTAAGACAGAGGGCTACATCATGATGATCAAATTTGGTTATTTTTCATCTGAAAAAAATAAAAAAATGGAGCTTGAATCAATCAGCCCTCATGTGTCCCACCAGCATTGACATAGTTCACCAAAATACACATATCTGGAGCTCTAAATGTCTAAATGACCTGATTCTTACGCTAAATTCTCAATACGACAGAGATCTACAACTTTCATGTTGAAGGTTTTTCAAAATTTGGCCATCTAGAAGGTCATATTGGACTCGCAAGGTGGAGAAGATAAAGAGGAGAATGAATTTCAACACCTACCATTATCTTCTTTTGAATTATTGTAATTTCAAGCCCACCAATGTTGAAAAAATGCATTAATAATCAGAAAATGAATGTATAGTATCATCATATCTTGCCTATAAATAGATGCTTGAAGTTTTAAGGGAGATACACAAGAAATACATAAGAAATACATGCTTTAGTTTCCATTATAATTCTATATCTTTGTTTTAGCTTCTTAAGTTTTAGTTCTTTCTTTTGCTTTATCTCCTTGTTCTATATTCCATCCTTCAAGTTATGGTTTTCATTTCCCTTCCTCAATATCAAGTAAGTTAATTTTATTATTTGTTATTTACTTTTATAATCAAAGTTTTAGTAAATTTAATATTAGCTTTCATTGTTAAAAATTATCATGGAAGCTTAATCTTTTAAAATCAACTCAAGGAATTTAATTTTTCTTTATGTTAACTTTGAGTTCTTGCTCTTAATATTTTGATTAAAGATAATTACTTTTCTTTGTTTCTCAAGCACTTATAACGGTAGATTATTTAAGTGTATAACCGATTGGTATATAATTAAATAATCTATAATCTAAACTGATGTTGGTTGGTTAATCAATAATCAATTTGAGAACAAAGATTAAGTTACTAAATAAGAGATTTCTATTTAGTTTCTTAACTCAATCAAATTATGGTTTTAAAGTTATTTTAGTAATTAATAAGAATATATCGATTGATTATTCTTATTAGTTCATTAATTCAATTCTAGAAGATTTTCTAGAATATAATCATTTAGGGATTCCAAATGATTCAAGATTGAGAAATTAATTATATTTTATCATATTTGTGAACAATGATTAGTTAACTAAAGATTTATTAATTCCTTGGGTTGGTTGTTTCTAATATAATTTTATCATATAAAAAATAAAAATAAGTTGTTTATGATAAAATTAACTAAGGATGTGTTTTCTTATCTTCCTTCCATGTGTATGCATAGAATTCTATTAGAGGAAGAAGTTAAACCAGTAAAGCAACCACAAAGAAGACTTAATCCTCAGATCCTTGATGTAGTTAAAAAAGAGGTAACAAAATTATTACAAGCTGGCATTATTTACCCTATATCAGATAGCACTTGGGTCAGCCCTGTACAAGTGGTTCCCAAGAAGTCTAGAATCACAGTGGTTAAAAATGAAAATGATGAACTAATTCCTACCAGAATCCAAAATAGTTGGCGAGTATGCATTGATTACAGGAAACTTAACAAAGCAACTCGAAAGGATCACTTTCCTTTACCTTTCATTGATCAAATGTTGGAACGACTGGCACGTAAGTCACATTACTGCTTTCTAGATGGATTTTCAAGTTACTTCCAAATTTATATTGCACCAGAAGATCAAGAAAAAACAACATTTACATATCCTTTTGGCACTTTTGCTTATAGGAGGATGCCTTTTGGCTTATGCAATGCCCCTGGTACCTTTCAACGATGCATGATTAGTATCTTTGCTGATTTTCTTGAAAATTGCATGGAAGTATTTATGGATGATTTCACAGTATATGGTTCATCATTTGATGCTTGCTTAAATAGTCTAGATAAAGTATTACATAGATGGATTGAAACTAACCTTGTTCTTAATTATGAGAAATGTCACTTCATGGTAGAAGAAGGAATAGTTTTAGGCCATGTGATATCTAAAAAAGGCATAGAAATAGATCCTGTAAAAATTACTGTAATTTCTCAATTACCTTATCCCTCTTGTGTGCGAGATATTCGTTCTTTTCTTGGTCATGCAGGTTTTTATAGAAGGTTTATAAAAAACTACAGTAAGATAGCCCTTCCGTTGTCTAACTTATTATAAAAAAATATAACATTTGACTTTAATGACAAATGTAAAGAGGCTTTTGATTGCTTAAAGAAAGCTTTAACTACCACTCCTATCATTCAGGCACCAGATTGGTCACTTCTATTTGAACTTATGTGCGATGCATCAAATTATGCATTAGGAGCTGTTCTTGCTCAAAGAGTAGGTAAAGTACAACATGTTATTTACTATGCCTCACGAACTTTAGATACTGCACAAATAAACTATACTACCACAGAAAAAGAACTACTTGCTATTGTGTTTGCACTTGATAAATTTAGATCTTATTTGCTCGGTTCAAAAGTAGTTATGTTTTCAGATCATGCAGCATTAAAGTTCCTTTTAGAGAAACCAGATGTAAAACCAAGATTGATCAGGTGGATGTTGCTGCTCCAAGAATTTGACATTGAAATTAGGGATAAATTTGGAGCAGAAAATTTAGTGGCTGATCACTTAAGCAGAATTGAAAAAGAACTTGACCCAATTTCCATTAAAGATGATTTTCCTGATGAACAACTTATGGGAATACATGATTCCACTCCATGGTTTGCTGATTTGGTAAACTACTTAGTTGCTTCTGTTACTCCCATACATGCATCTAAACAACAAATAATAAAACTAAAAAGTGATTCTAAATACTATGTTTGGGATGATCCTTACTTATGGAAACTTTGTAGTGATCAAATCATTAGAAGGTGTGTACCTGAAAATGAAATTCATTCCATTCTTACATTTTGTCATACATATGCATGTGGAGGACATTTTGGACCTCAACGTACAACAAGGAAAGTATTAGAATCTGGTTTGTATTGGCCAACAATTTTTCGTGATGCATATACGTTTTGTAAATCTTGCGAACGATGTCAAAGAATGGGAAACATATCTTGTAGAAATGAGATGCCTCAACAACCCATGTTATTTTGTGAAATTTTTGATGTTTGGGGCATAGATTTCATGGGACCTTTTCCTGTATCTTTTGGTTTTGTTTATATACTACTTGCGGTCGATTATGTGTCTAAATGGGTTGAAGCTAAAGCTACTCGAACTGATGATTCTAAAGTTATTGTAGATTTTGTTAAATCACACATATTTTGCAGGTTTGGTGTTCCTAAAGCCATCATTAGTGATCAAGGATCACATTTTTGCAACCGTAAAATGGAGTCCCTTCTTAAAAAATATGGAGTTATGCATAAGGTTTCAACACCTTATCACCCCCAAACAAATGGGCAGGCTGAAGTGTCTAATCGAGAATTAAAAATGATCCTTCAAAAAACAGTATAACCAAATAGGAAAGATTGGAGCAAAAGGTTAGAAGATGCTCTTTGGGCTTATAGAACAGCTTATAAAACACCTATTGGAATGTCCCCCTATAGGATTGTTTTTGAAAAATCATGTCACTTACCTGTAGAAATTAAGCATAAAGCTTATTGGGCAGTAAAACAATGTAACCTGGACTTAAATGAGGCCGGTAAAGAAAGGAAACTCCAACTACAGGAACTGGAAGAAATTCGTTTGGAAGCTTATGAAAGTTCTAAAACCTATAAAGAAAAAGCCAAATCCTTTCATGACAAACAGATCTTGAGAAAAAACTTTTTCATTGGACAAAAAGTTTTGTTGTACAATTCACGTCTAAAGCTCATATCTGGTAAGCTTCGCTCTAAATGGGCTGGCCCATTTGAAATAACTAATATCTTTCCTTATGGTGTGATTGAAATTTCAGATAAAGCGACAAACAAGGTTTTCAAGGTAAATGGGCACCGACTTAAACCTTTCTTTCAAGGGTTCTAAGAGCACATAGATACGGAGGTGTATTTGTGTGATGCCAAATATTTTGACTAATTTTTCCTAATAACAATATTTATAAAAAAAATAAAAAAATAATAAATAAATAAATAAATAAATAAAAAATAGATATCAATTAATTACATCGTCATTCTTTTCGGTGGTAACACTTGTCTTAATCATTATTACTATTATTGTTTTGGCATTATTAACATTTTCTTGCAGTAGTTAAAAGGTCATCGTCAGGCTCGTGACGTTAAACAAGCGCTTGATAGAAGGCAACCTATCACCTTTTCACCTTCTTCATCTCTACTATTCTCTATAACCTCGTTTTCTATTCTCTCTTTTCTAAACAGCCACAACTTCAAAGTAATCTGACAATGGAACAAACCCTTGCAAAACTTAAGGAAAGATTCCCTACACTTCCACGCGATGTGATTGTAAAAATTTACAAAGCTCGAGTTCAAAGGTTAAAACTACTCACATATTTTGGCATTCCAGAGGATGTTCGTTGGCTTATTAAAGCAAAGGTACGTCTCTCTGGTGAATTACATAAGTCCTATATAAAACATTTACCAGGTATGGGACGTAGTTCTTATTCTAAAAAACGAAGAGCTAAAAGGATGGGAGTTTGCCATAAGTGTGCAAGATGGAATTGTGATACACGTTGTAGGAACCCTGGAATAATATCTATAAATCGGGAGGACAAAATTAAATTTATAAAGGATGGACTGAGTAAAGAGAACTTGGATAACTTAATCCAAACTCTTGAGACGCATCCATGTGGAACGGTTCAAGGAGTCCTTCTGAAATTATATGATCTATTCATTCAACAAAAAGAAAACTATAGCCTTGGGAATCTGGCGTTAAACGAACCTGTTTGCCAGTTTATAAGAAAATTGGATGGGTAGCAAAAACCTCGACTCATAGAAGGCGTTTAAGCCGTTACTGGACGTAAAACCAGAGGAAGATGTGAGCCATAATCACAACTACTGTACATATTTACTGTTGTTTTCAATGTTTTACTTTTCTGAATTCACTTTGACTTTTAAAATTACCTATTTTTATTTTCTTCAATCATGTCTTTTCAAATTTCTTCATTACCGTCATTTATTTTTATATAATAATAATTATGTAAACTTTTTATCTTTCATCAATTATTTCATCTCAGTTTTTATCTATATAAGGGCGCATAACTCTATATGGAAAACACAAAAAAAAGAGATGAAAAAAATCAAATCCATTTGTGTGTTTGGTGGATCCAACAATGGTAATTGTAAGGAGTACCTAATAGCAGCTACTAAGTTGGGAAAACTATTGGCTGCGAAAGAAATAAAGGTCTTGTATAGAGGAGGAGTACAGGGTTTGAGAGGCTCCATGGCACTATCTGCACTAGTTGAAGGAAGCAACGTCTCTAGTATCATCCTACGTCATGTTGGTATTACACCAGATATTGTTGTAGGAACTGAGGTAAAAGTTACAAGCCTCTATCAACGAATGGCTCGTATGGTTATAGGTGCTGAAGCCTTTATCGCACTTCCTGGAGGTTTTGGTACTTTTGAGGAAATATTTTGCATTTTATCATGGTGTAGCATGAACTTTCATAAAAAGCCATTAGGATTATTAAATATTAATGGTTTTTATGACAATTTGTTAATGTTTTTAGATAAAGCTGTGGAACAGGGCCTTATAACTCAAGATGATCGATCATTTATTCATGCTTCATCAGATGCAGATGAATTAATTGATATTTTGCAGAGCTTTTTACCCCAACCTCAACCCCTCTTGAAGCAAGATAAGGATCACACACACAAGCGAAAGAATCCAGAACCAGACACCACCCTTCGGTTATAACTTCTTTCTCACCTTTATCTATATTTTAAAAGAAATCATTAAAAAAAGAAAAAGAAAAAAAAAATAGACTGTGGAAATCATATAAGACACTGAGGACAATGTCTTGAATAAGTCTGGGGGGGGTCTGAGTTATATATATATATATATATATATATATATATTATTATTTTTTTTGTGAAGGATAGACAGAGTAAAGATTAATTTGGGAAAGTTGTATCTAAAGTCATAAAGATGCATCTTTGAGAACCAAAGTCTTGAGACGTATCCTTCACTATATAGTGTCAGTATCACTTTTGTTTATTTTTTTTAAATAAAAAAAATTTATTTTTTTTCTTTTCTTTTCTTTCATGAGTACTTTTGTTGGGATGGGCTGAGTAAAGAGTCCAAACTCTTGAGACGCATCCTCATAACAAATCTCACTCGGAATAACCACAATCGTTTCACCTTCCTTATCAAAACCATTTTTCATAAAAAAAATAAAAAATAAAAACACACACACACACACAGCCACTATATTTACTTTAGTGCCGCGCCTTTGCCTTTACCTTCACCCGAATCATTTCTATTCGACATCAACCATTCTGCAACCATAAACATCATCTTCATCATTCTTCAGCCGCCACACTTTGCCTTCATCCTTTTCTTTCAGATCGGAGCCATACCTCACCACTGGTCAATCATCAGGTTCTTTATTTTCTCTTAATGGATGATATAGCAGAGTCTTTCTATAGGCATACGAATGAATTAAGATGTATATTATTGCTCTTGATGCTACTCATGGTTGTGTTGATGATATTTTTCTTATGGGTTCTAACACAAGGCCTATGAAACTGGGTTGTATGACACAATCAAATTATTCAGTTATACTAATCATTTTACATGCAATTGAACTGACCAATTTGTTGTAGGTATCTTCGTTACTAAGCGCCCTTAAAAAAAGTACAGAGCAAGAAGCATAAGGAACCGGATCTTGACACCAATATTTGGTTATGATTTATTTTTCCTTTTTTGTTTCTTGTTCACAAAAAAAATAAAAATAAAAATAAAAAGACAAAAAAAATCATCATTTCCAGTTTTTTATTTTAAATTCTACATGCTTTTCACTAAATTTGTTTTTTAAATTTGTCTAAGTAATGAGTAATTGCATCACCCTTGTCCAATATTTCATGACATGTTATGAATAATTTCCTTGCATATTAATTTAATAAGTTGTTTGTGAAGATCAAATTGTATATGAATTGTGATAGATTGACCACCCTCGGTGAGATTTTGAGCTTAATTGGATGGATCATATTATGCCATCTTTCCTTTTTCTTGATTAACCCTTATTTATTAGTACTCTAGAACTTGACTTGTTTCTTTTTGATGTATTATGTTCCATGTGCATGCTTTGATGTGATTAAGGCCATCTTTGTTTTAACTAGCCACTAGCCATATGCCTTACCTTACATACTTTCCATTGTTACCCACGTTGAGCCTATATCCATTTCTTGATTTAGCCACATAATTTGCCAATAGCCCAAAAAAAAAACATGATCACCTTTGCTTAGGAATTGATTAGGAGTTTTGGAATTACTATGAATAAAGATTCTTGATGATTGTGGAAATGTACCCAAGATATATATGTTGTTGTTTCATTGTTCAAAAAGAAAGTAAAAAAAATAAATAATAAAGAAAAAGAGAAAAAGAAGAAAAAGAAGAAGTGGTGAATATATGTATGAAAATAATCAGGAGGATTTATTCTCATGTTTTATCCTCCATCATGTTTCATTTTGCTAAGTATTGAGTTTCAAAATGTACTTCCACAATCACTAAATCACTTACTCCATTGCTCTTTTTCAACCCTAAGTTTAGCCATACTATTTCATTTTATCCACCCTATGTCACCTTGGCCCCATTACAACCTTAATAAAATCCTTTTGATCTCTGCATGTATATGTGTTCAAATATGGAAATTAGAAATTTGTCAAGCCTATGGTAGTGCTAATTTATTTGGGTGATTTCTGAGAGTATACACAAACCCAAGCAATTGAGATATAGAGAGCATAAAGAGAACATCTATCACATTTTCATTCACTCTTTGATTTGATCACTCAATTTGTGAAACTAGTATGTAATGCTTCTTATTCACACTTATCATGACCTCTTGATATAAGGGATGGTGTGTATTACTTATTATTTTAGACTTCAAAAAAAAATCAATTTGAAAAAAAAAACTTTTTTTCTGTTGTTTCTCATTTTAGTTTTTGGTTTGGTTTTGCCCTGGAGTGCAAAAGCTTAAGTGTGGGGGAATTTGATAAATTAATTTTAATACACTTATTATAGTTTTACACTTGGGGTTTATTATATAATTACTATGTTTAATAATAGTATTTTAATTAAGTTTTATGTTGTTTAGTTAAATTGAAGTATTATGTATATATGTTTCAATTTTCATTTTTTGTATGTATCTTGAGTATCTTGCCTTATTTTGGCCATAACTTGGGCTTTTGTGATCCAAATGGGCTAATCTTGGAGCCCATGGAAAGCTAAGACAGAGGGTTACATCATGATGATCAAATTTGGTTATTTTGCATCTGAAAAAAATAAAGAAATGGAGCTTGAATCAATCAGCCCTCATGTGTCCCACAGCATTGACATAGTTCACCAAAATACACATATCTAGAGCTCTAGATGTCCAAATGACCTGATTCTTGCGCCAAATTCTCAATAAGACAGAGATCTACAACTTTCATGTTGAAGGTTTTTCAAAATTCGGTCATCTAGAAGGTCATATTGGACTCGCAAGGTGGAGAAGATAAAGAGGAGAATGCATTTCAACACCTACCATTATCTTCTTTTGAATTATTGTAATTTCAAGCCCACCAATGTTGAAAAAATGCATTAATAATCAGAAAATGAATGTATAGTATCATCATATCTTGCCTATAAATAGATGCTTGAAGTTGTAAGGGAGATACACAAGAAATACATAAGAAATACATGTTTTAGTTTTCATTACAATTCTATATCTTTGCTTTAGCTTCTTAAGTTTTAGTTCTTTCTTTTGCTTTATCTCCTTGTTCTATATTCCATCCTTCAAGTTATGGTTTTCATTTCCCTTCCTCAATATCAAGTAAGTTAATTTTATTATTTGTTATTTACTTTTATAATCAAAGTTTTAGTAAATTTAATATTAGCTTTCATTGTTAAAAATTATCATGGAAGCTTAATCTTTTAAAATCAACTCAAGGAATTTAATTTTTCTTTATGTTAACTTTGAGTTCTTGCTCTTAATATTTTGATTAAAGATAATTACTTTTCTTTGTTTCTCAAGCACTTATAATGGTAGATTATTTAAGTGTATAACCGATTGGTATATAATTAAACAATCTATAATCTAAATTGATGTTGGTTGGTTAATCAATAATCAATTTGAGAACAAAGATTAAGTTACTAAATAAGAGATTTCTATTTAGTTTCTTAACTCAATCAAATTATGGTCTTAAAGTTATTTTAGTAATTAATAAGAATATATCGATTGATTATTCTTATTAGTTCATTAATTCAATTCTAGAAGATTTTCTAGAATATAATCATTTAGGGATTCCAAATGATTCAAGATTGAGAAATTAATTATATTTAATCATATTTGTGAACAATGATTAGTTAACTAAAGATTTATTAATTCCTTGGGTTGGTTGTTTCTAAATTTGATTATTCCTACTCATAAATTTACTTTTTGCACTATTATATAATCACTTAATTTTCCTTTCAAGCTCAACACAAACCCCCCTTTATTATAACTAAATTGAGTGTAACTAATTGAACTAAGGTCCTCGAGAGACGACTAAGGTTGTTCACCTTATACTATATTAATTTAACTTTTTATTTGACCCGACAACGATAGCGTGTCAATGGGCTTACAATTAAAGGGAGCTGAATATGAGATGACCTGTAAGTAGAGGAAGCAACGAAAATTAGAGGGGTGTTAGTTAACGTGAGATGGCTTGTAATTAGAGGAAACAATGAAAATTGAAGGGGTGCTATAAAGCTATACATCGTTGTGCAAGAAATGGCAAATAAGGTGTGTCCAGATTTATGGTTGTTGTTTTGTTTTTAAATAATTTTATGGTTATAAATAAATTAAAAAATTGTGATTTGTGTTTTTTTGTATATATAAAAATATTTTGGGAACATTTTTTCTGTTTTGTATTGTTATTAAAAGAATAATTTGATAAATATTGTATCAAAATTTTATGTTTAATTTTATAGAAGACGGTATATATGAGGTTAGGGATCATGGCAGCTATTTTTTGTTTTATTATTACATTTACATGTTGTGAGACAATTTGTGTTTTATTATTACATTTATGTAAGATTATATTGTATTATTAAACATATTTTCCAGGTACTTAAAAATAATGTAACACACCACTTCCACCTTTATGTTTACAAAGAGGAATTTTTTCATAACCTATAAATTTAATATTTAAGATTAAATTGTATTATGAAATATATTCATGTGAATGTTATTGGCATTCTGATTGTAGGGTAATGTTGAAGAAAATATGGGTAATGAAACATGTGTTGACTTGCTTGTGAAAATGGAAGACATTTCACCGACACAAGTTAGATGTTTGCGTTTTGTGGATATGGAGGAAGCATACATTTTCTACAATTAGTATGGGAAAACAAATGGGTTTAGTGTAAGGAAAAACAAAGATGGAAAAATAAGAATAGAGAATCAATATGACAGCAGTTTACGTGTTCAAGTGAAAGGGTTAGGTGGTTAAGACTTACCAATTTGAGTAACAGACAAAGAGATTATTGACGTAAGACTAGATTTGGTTGTTTGGCACAAATGTAGATACAATTTGATTCAGAGTGTGGAGATTGGTTTGTGATTGTTTTCTACGATGACCATACCCATTGTTTAGTGGGGGGACAATTACAATAGGTTGTTAAGATCCCATCAAAAATGTTAGATGCCGACGTGACTCAAATAGAAATTATGAGGAGCAGTAAGATTACTACAATGAAAATGTACAACACATTTACAACACAGTTTGGAAGGTATGATCTAGTTGGGTTTAGACAGAAAGACATGTATAATGAGATATAAAAATCATGACGATTTGAGGAATCAAAAGTGGCTGAGACAGAGAAATTTTTGGTTGCGTTACATGAGGTTGATCTGTATCTATTTTGGAGTCATAAGATTAATGATGATGGAAGATTGTTACATTTGTTTAGGTGTGATGGAACTAGTTAGAAAGACTACCAGATTTTTAGTGATGTGTTAATATTTGATGCACCGTACAAATAAAACAAATACAAGTGTCTGATTATGATCTTGAGTTGTATGAATCATCACAAGCAAACATATGTTTTTTGTTGTGCTTTGGTATCAGACAAGAGGATCCCGATATATGTCTGGTTGCTGGAACAATTTCTGATTGTGAGTGATGGTAAATTGCCAATGTGTGTCATTACAGATGGGGATTAATCAATGAAGCAAGCGATTAGTTGAGTATTTCCAGATGCTTATCACAAGCTATGTGGTTGGCATTTGATAAGGAATGTTACAGCTAAGTTTCATAACCCCGGGTTCACTAAGTTGTTTACTTAATGCATGCTTAGATTGTATCGTTGCCCAATTTGAGGAGAAGTGGAATGTTATTTTGGTGTACTATGACTTTATTCATGATGTGTATACGTAGGAGTTGTATGCGAAGAAAAAATATTGGGCAAGTGCGTATCTGAAAGGGAATTTTGTTGCAGGTATGTGAATAACTTCCTAAATGGGATGGTACGTTGATGGAAGGTGATCCAGGCTCGATACCGGTATCCGTTCTATAAGACTGTGTAACATCTCTTGACCGTTCTTCAACGTGTCACCGGTGTCATCGGTATACATCCGGACTCTAAATCCGTATCAGGTGTTCTCCCTATACCAGTTATCCAGGATAACGCCATGCACATCGGATAACACTCACGTTACCATACAGAAGACAATGGGCATTGCTACAGAGACAAGAACAAAGATTCCATTTTCCACACTATGAGCCATAATCTGCTCCTGGAAATAATCAACTTGTCCCCTAAGACTAGCCCTATTTTCTCTACGCTCAATATAAAATAGCCACTTGCCTCAATCATACTGGCAAGTGCACATAAAATAATAATTTATTTAATTAATGGAGGTTAGTGGTTCCCCACTAACAAGTCCTCATATATCGAACCAATCAGGTATAAGAACTCTCTTCATTTACGGAAGGGGGATCCTTTTTTTCCTTTTTTCTTTCTACTACTATCTGGATTCCATAGAATGATCATAAAATATTCCTCATTTGGAATATTATTACTGACTTGAGCTTCGAAGAATCTTCGCAAGTGACACCACCTTTCGCCCACATCAACGCGTGAGGTCGGTGTGAAGGACCTCCAGGACGTCAAAACCGCTCTCTTCATATTGGGACTCCGGATATATATATATAGACCAGATACTTGCAGAACCGGTCTTCAATCTCATTTAATCTTTGACTTATAAAGCTGGCCCTACACTGTATCTCTTGACCCTAGTACAGGACAGATCAGAAGGAATAACTAGAAGGAATTTTTTTTAACTTCTGTAGGTGTATGAAACGCATGTGTAACAACAAGGTAGAGGAATATTACAAGTCGATGTATGCGGAACCAGTCATGGTGACCGATGTTGTGATGTTGGAAAGTTTTGCTACAAGTCTATATACAAAAAGAATGTTTAGTGACTTTCATTTGTTGTTAGAAAAGTCAAGAGGGTATCAAGTTGTTGGTGTTTTGTGAGGCATATCCTAGACAAGCTATAAGGTTAAGTTCACATCAAACGACCATTTTGATAGAATTGTCTCACATTGAGAAAGTTATGATGAGATCTGATGCTTATGCATGGGTATGGAATCGTTGGGTTTACTGTGTGTGCATATTCTCATTGTGTTAAGGTATTTAGATGTTGACCACCTATCTTCATGTTTGGTTCTTCGAAGATGGACGAAGAATGCAAAAAGGGTAGTCACCATCCCCGATGGTTGTGCATTGGCATTTGATGACCCATAGTCAAAATTTAAAATTTGGATTGGTGTATCAAGTTTTATGACACGTGATGTTTGTCGTCTTGCTTGTTTCTCCAATATTGAAACTTTTTGTGCTTTAGCTCATTTCAAAGAGGGGAAGAAGATCTAAAATTTTGTAACAAAGCTTGATCCATGTTGTGCATGTTGTCCTTGTGATGAGAGTAAACTATTATAGTCTCGCATGTTGATTTGTGAAGCTAAAACCTCTAATCCTTGAGTATGTACATTCGGTGATGATAAATAGAAAATGTGGAAGGTGATTGATTTAGGATTTTTGGAGTATGTGTATGTGTACTACATTTGCATATATTGAAATTTAGTGATTTGCATGTGAGTATTGTGTTATGGCCAAAAGGCCCTAAGAGGAGGTATGGTTGTTTTGAGACTTGAAAATGTAGGATACGTAAGTTAGGTAATGCCCTTAGTAAAACAAAATTTTTAAGTGTGACATTTATATTGTGACCATGAGCTCTTGATGAAATTAATAATGCTAGTGTTGTTTAAAAGTACTTGCTTAATTAATGTGTGGTGTTTTAGCCCTTGAAAATTTTGTGTATAATAGTTTGGAATTAAAAACTTAAGAACATAAGGAAGAGGTAATCAGTGTTAAAAGCTAAAATAATAGTGTTAAGAGTTGCAGTAATTGGTGTTAAAATAGAGATAACAGATGTTAAAGGTGGAAACCCATGGATGTTAAAAATCTGAAAAACTATAAATGTTAAAAACAAAATTTCCAAGAGATATAGAGACCTAGTTTTAGATGTCATAATTGAAACTTTTGAATGCCAAATCAAAATAGTGTTAGACTTTTTAAACAAATTCTTAGTGCAAATTTATTTTAAAGAGTAATTTATAAATTGAACCTATTAAGAGCTTTATGGAAATGTTTACCATTTTGATGCTTCAAGGAGATTTTGAATGAATTAAAGAACTAAAAGGTACAAGTAGAATTTTTGTATAAATTAGAAAGAAATTGGTTTTATAAAAGGATTTTTCCAACAACCAAATGAAATTAAAAGAAATAAATCAATACAAATAGGAATTTAGTGATAATTGGTAACTAAAATAAATAGTCTTAATTTTAAGATGTTAATAGGTCAATTAACATGGAGGAATGAGTGCTAGCGACATTACTGGAGGCTGGGTCATTTAAAATTGACCAGGATTGAGTCAAGATTTTTTATGTAAATAGTGTTAGTAGGAGGGGCTGGGAATCTATATAGTGATCATAACTTGAAAGTGACGTGATTGGTCTTGGAAAAATCATTATTTGAGATGATGTGCTACTTTTGATGGATGAGTAATTATGGTTGGTTTATTGTAATTATGTGTGATATATTATGTTTACTTAATTGATGTATGTTGTGATGATGAAAGTTACTTAATGAGGATAAGCTGAACACGATAGTAGACTATGCTTATGAAATTGTGTAACATCCCTGATGTTTTAATGAAAATTATGGAATGGGAAATGTTAGTGAATGTTTAGAAATTCTATGTAGTATTTATTCTGTTTGAGCCGGTGTCGAGATCGGTCTCAGAAGCGCGGACAGGCAGAGCTGAAGATCGGATGAGTAAGGAAGAGCGGGCAGGGCTAGGCGGTCTGGTCCAACCGTTGTGAGGAGAGCGCCTCACACGGTGTCGTAGCCCGGATCAACCTCATACTAACTGAAACAACGGGTGTGTGTGACAAAGAGTCGAGAGCGGATGATATACCCGACCTCTCAAGTTGTAGCTCGGATTTCCGAGGTATGAACATTAAGTAAGGACGGCGGGGCCGATATTTATATCGGACCTATACTCTTGCGAATTATTAAAGGATTATGACTACTTGGACATTGAAGGGATAAACACGTGTAATTGAGTTGATAACCATGCAATAGTTTAAAATAGTGGAATTGATTAAATTTAGTAAGAATACAAATAAAATAAAGGAAAAGACGATCTTGCCATGAGCCATATATATATAAGAAGATTCTCGTCCTTCCCTCTGGATTATTCATAAGTTACCTTTGCTATCAGTTTGTTCCTTCTCTTCCGTTTTTCTCTTCTCTCTTAACGCTGATCTGCATGCACTGGAGTGAGACTCCATTTGTGTCTGAACTTCAATTTAACCTCAATCCTGTGATCGGGACTTCAAGGTAGTAGGCTAAACAGTGGAAGACTGAGTGAAGGAGTTGAGACTGCGAAACCAGTGCTCGGAGGAAAGAATCGACACAAAGAACAGATCATCGAAGCGTGGAATCAGAGTAAGGGGGGTGTTCAGGTTATAATTAATTAGAATAGGACTCGCTTCTAATTCAGGTCCTTGGGTTGCGTAAACGGGTTAAGGAAAATGTTACTAAACGTGGTGTGTGTTTATACTTATGCATGTGTGATAGTGTACATTGATGAGTTGAGAATTGGGTGTGTGGTTGAGTTATCATGCATGATCTTGAAATATTTAATATTGACGTAATCAGTGTTATGCGACTCCAGGTTAGCAAGCAGGCTACCCGAGGGATGAGAAAATTGATATCTAATGTGAAATGATCAGTGTTATGCGACTCCGGGTTAGCAAGCAGGCTACCCGAGGGATGAGAAAATTGATATCATTATGAAAGGTAAATTGTTGAATGATTATGTGGTATGGGATGGCCGGCGGTATATGATAGCCCCTCATTTCCGGCTCCCGTGGTTTTCGTGCCTAGTTGAGCTACCCAGTGGTCAAGTAGGACCCAGTGGTCGAGGTGGAGAGTCAAGCAGGACTCAGTGAACCAAGCAGGGTTCACGGGGTGTCAAGTAGGACCCCCAGCTGAAGGCCAATCCTTTAGTATCCGGATACTAGGAGTCAGATTGCATGAGAGTCAGTTGTGATCATGATGTATGTAATGTGATGTATGTAATGAATGTGATGCATGTAATGAATGCGATGAATATGAGGAAATGGATGGAATTGTGTGGTTGGTTTAATACAGTTACTGCATGAAATACTCTATGTTTCGGTATGTTTATTTAGAAGTAATGATTGATGTGTATGTATAGATATGCATGTGTATTTGTTAAGATCCGTTCTAAATTAATTATTATGCCAAACACTCACCCTTGCATATTTTTTTTTTAGTAACCAGAGGCAGGGAGGGGGAAGGAGCCGTGGAGCTGGGCCAAGGGGGAGAACGGTGCCAAGGTCCGGATGAATCTGAGTGACTCTTTATAGAGTCTTATTTGTGTGTAAAAACTTCTTATTATAGTTACTAGTTATGTGTAATACAGATCGGATCGAATGAAAAATATATATTTCAAAAATATTACTGTTATGTGCATATGTTTTTATGGTAACTTCTTGGGTTCACTGGACCATTTGTTAGAGCGAAGTTTTGGGAGTCCGGTTGTATGTTTTGTATAATCCGATGTGCGAAAGGTGTTCGTTCACGAACAGCACCTCGTCTAAGTGAGAGTCCGGAATCTCGCTTAGACGAGTAGGGGCCTCGCGCAAGTGAGACGCCCCGATTTCCTTTCTCGCATCCGTTGTGTTCATATTAAATTGTTTTCTCTAAATATCGATAAATTTTCAAGGAAAAGAAAAAAAAATTATTGTAAAATGTAATCGTTTGAATAAAAATAAATGTAAAAATAATTTAGGACGTTACACTTGGTATCAGAGCGGTTCTTTCTAGAGCCGGTGTGTGGGCCGATCTAGTGAATGTGATAGTTTTATGAAAGATTATTGTATTTTGTTGTGTTGAGATTGTGTGTGGTCTGGCACCGTTCCCTTGGCACTCCATTGGCGTAGTATTCTATGAATATAAGGTAAATCTATGATCCCCTGACTGATCTTGGTTATTAATGGTGATGTGTTTACTTATTGTAGAATTACTAAATGGCCAAAAAAGAAAAAAAAACTAGTTTCGGTGGGAGGAGATGACCTCTCCTTGAAATTTTTGTAAATGATCAACAGGACTGAATCTAGTCCACCCTACAAATATTAGGCGAGATAGGACAGAGATGAAACACACGAACGACAAATTGAATTGGAAATGATATTTAAAGTAAGCATATATATATATATGTGCATATTGAAGTGGACATCTACAAATGGGTATAACTCATAAAGGTTAACTCTTGTAGTGAAATGAGAATGGTAAGTGTGTTTGTAACTATAAGTCTGTTTGAATACTAAAGTTTAACAATGCATAGAATGAAATAAGTTGACGAATGCCCTAATATGATTATTCTTGGGAAGGGTGAATTCCCTATATCCTTCTACCTTGTGTGAACGATGATAGATGTTAGTTGCTTATTTTTTTTGGTGTTGAATCTACTTGATGAACAATACGAAAACCCTCAGGATAAAGGAATGAATTGTAGTAATAAACTGTCTTGTATTGAGTTCAAAGTTAGAGAACCATTGGTGGTATGAGTAAATAGAAGGGGTTTATGGATAAATCAAGAGATGATGGTTAGACGTAGTTTAAGAGATTAGGTGCAATGGTACTTGTGATTAAAGAATGTTGATTTTATGAAGTTGGAGGTAGAGGATTGAATGGATGAATGATGATGTAATGTGAATTAACAACGTTGTCGTAAGGTTAATTTTAGGGGGGGTGAACCTCCTATATTGTTTTTATGAAGCAGATTTAATTAAGTGCTATAGGTATGTCATATTCCTATTGTTAGACGATTGATTAATGGATATTAAGAGAAACTATGAGTAATTGATGAATGACGGTGTAAGAATACCTGTACAAGTTGAAGGTAATAAACGCAGAGTAGCTAGTAATAATTTTCAGTGATATAATTGGCGAGGCGATATTTTACTCAGGAAAGGACTAGGAGGATGTATCATATGAATGATGGTCAAGTGAAGTATATGTACATTGGATCGCTACGTACATGATAAGAGAAGTAATGAATGGATGACATTAAAAGGAAGTGATTAAGAAGTAGTTGAATAGATAGATAATGAGAACGAAAAGAAGTTTTACCTAGTCGTTTGGACCTTGCATTGATATTAGTGTTACATGGGAATCATAGCGACTGGCCACCGTGGATTCCTTTTAACACTAATTCAATATAGAGTTGCCAATAGACATAGGGAAATGAATTGTGGTGTAAACAGTTTGCATATCGATCGATGATGTAAATAGTTGGATTGTATACCCGACTTTCACATGACCTAACTACAGAGTGTTGAACTCCTGAGACTGATCACCTCAGGTAATTACACTGGTAGTCGAGATCATGTGGAGTCGAGGAGATAGACATATTGTGACCAATCTTGGGTGATCAGATTTAGAAAAGAGAAATGTATGGTTCGTATTTCTGAAATTGGTAAATGATTAGAAATGAGGAATAAATAGAGATGAGGTTTGGTAACTGACGAATAATGAGTATAGACAAGTAAATATTGTGGCATGGTAGTTATTATGAATTATTGCTAGATTTCTTTGAAAGGAAATTGGATAGCTCGAGTCCCTCCTAAGGTACACTTAGTGAGGAATTGATGAAGTATCGATAGGAATTAAGGAAATAAGATAAACCAAAGGAGAGTCCGGTCGTGTGGCCGAGAAAATGCGAATTAGGTTTCCAAACTGTGAAGAAATGCTTGACTTCTGCACTAGTACTTACACTTCTTAATACGATGAAGGAGTTTGTAGTATAGTGTGAAGCATCCAAGTTTGGTTTAGGATGTGTACTGATGCTGGATGACAGATAGATTGCCTATGCTTTAAGACAATTGAGACCACATGAACAGAATCACCCCACTCATGAATTGGAGCTTGCAGCAGTGGTATTTACATTAAAAAACTGGCGTTATTATTTATAGGGTTCTTGTTTTGTGGTATTTAGTAACCCTAAGAGTTGAAATACTTATTCGATCAGAAAGAATTAAACATGAGACAGAGGAGATGAGTGGAATATCTGAAAGAGTATGATTTTGATTTGAAGTACCATCTTGGGAAAGAAAATATTATGACTGATGCCTTAAGTAGAAATGTATTACATGCAGCCTTCTTGATGGGTAAAGAACCAGAAATATTGGGAAAATTTTGTGATATGAATATTGGGGGTTGTTATAAATGCCCCAGATCAAATGATAGTTGGAATGTTAAAATCTCCAATGAATTTCTGGAGTCTGTAATGGCCGCGCAGAAAGACGATGAAGAGTTACTGAAGTTGATCGACAGTCAGGCCCAAGGTAAAAATGAGGAGATAACTCGAGGTGAGGATGGCGTATGGAGATTCAGGAATCGAGTTGTGCCTGCACATGGAGGCTTCAGGCAGGCGGTGTTAACAGAAGCACACAAGAGCTCTCTCAGTATACATCCAGGAGTGACAAAAATGTATCATGACTTAAAGAAGGAATTCTGGTGGCCAAACATGAAGAAGGCAATAATCGAGTATGTAAAATCCTGTATAATATGCCAGAAGTGCAAGGTTGAGCACCAACGACCTCCAGGTTTGCTTCAACCTCCAGAAATTCCGATCTGGAAGTGGGAAAGTATCACCATGGACTTCGTGTCCGGACTACCTCGTACTCAAACCGGATACAACACGATTTGGGTAATTGTTGATCGACTAATTAAATGTGCGCATTTTCTGGCAATAAATATGAAGTGGTCGTTGGATCGATTAGCTAAGTTATACATTACTGAGGTCGTACGACTGCAAGGTGTGCCCTCAAGCATTATCTCCGATCAGGATCCCCGATTTACTTCAAGGTTTTGGGGGAGTTTGCAACAACAGTTGGGTACTGAGCTTAAATTGAGTTCGGCTTACCATCCCCAGACCGATGGCCAATCAGAACGGACTATACAAACTCTTGAAGATATGTTAAGGGCATGTGTACTGGAACAGGGCGGATCATGGGAAAAATACTTGCCCTTGGTGGAATTTGCATATAATAACAGTCACCACAGCAGCATTGGGATGGCTCCGTATGAAGCTCTTTATGGTCGAAAATGTCGTACTCCATTATGTTGGAATGAGAACGACGATGCCCTTCATCTGGGGCCTGAGATGATTCAAGAGATGAACGAACAAATCACTTTAATCCGAGAGAAGATAAAAATTGCTCAAGATCGGCAAAAGAGCTATTATGACAATCGGCATAGACCCCTTGAATTCCAAGTGGGTGATTGGGTGTTCCTAAGAATTTCGCCAACCAAAGGTGTAGGTCGAATTTTGAAGAGTCAAAAGCTTAATCCGAAGTATATTGGACCATACCAAATACTAGAGCGGATTGGTGAAGTTGCATATCGGCTGAATCTTCCCCAATCATTGACTAACATTCACAACGTGTTCCACGTATCACAACTTCGAGCTTACATTCCGTGTGATACCATGATTGTACCAAGTGACTCCATTGAAGTGAAGGAGAACTTGACGGTGGAGGCCGTACCAATTGGTATTGAAGAGCACCAAATCAAACGTTTAAGGAACAAGGAAGTATAGCTGGTAAAGGTGAAGTGGCAGAATTTAAATTGGATGAACTACACTTGGGAGTTAGAATCCGATATGAGGCGGATGTACCCCCATCTTTTTTAACCGGAACACTGATTTCGGGGACGAAATCTCCTTTTAGGGGGGGTGAGTGTAACATCCCTGATGTTTTAATGAAAATTATGGAATGGGAAATATTAGTGAATGTTTAGAAATTCTATGTAGTATTTATTCTGTTTGAGCCGGTGTCGAGATCGGTCTCAGAAGCGCGGACAGGCAGAGCTGAAGATCGGATGAGTAAGGAAGAGCGGGCAGGGCTAGGCGGTATGGTCCAACCGTTGTGAGGAGAGCGCCTCACACGGTGTCGTAGCCCGGATCAACCTCATACTAACTGAAACAACGGGTATGTGTGACAAAGAGTCGAGAGCGGATGATATACCCGACCTCTCAAGTTGTAGCTCGGATTTCCGAGGTATGAACATTAAGTAAGGACGGCGGGGCCGATATTTATATCGGACCTATACTCTTGCGAATTATTAGAGGATTATGACTACTTGGAAATTGAAGGGATAAACACGTGTAATTGAGTTGATAACCATGCAATAGTTTAAAATAGTGGAATTGATTAAATTTAGTAAGAATACAAATAAAATAAAGGAAAAGACGATCTTGCCATGAGCCATATATATATAAGAAGATTCTCGTCCTTCCCTCTGGATTATTCACAAGTTACCTTTGCTATCAGTTTGTTCCTTCTCTTCCGTTTTTCTCTTCTCTCTTAACGTTGATCTACATGCACTGGAGTGAGACTCCATTTGTGTCTGAACTTCAATTTAACCCCAATCCTGTGATCGGGACTTCAAGGTAGTAGGCTAAACAGTGAAAGACTGAGTGAAGGAGTTGAGACTGCGAAACCAGTGCTTGGAGGAAAGAATCGACACAAAGAACAGATCATCGAAGCGTGGAATCAGAGTAAGGGGGTGTTCGGGTTATAATTAATTAGAATAGGACTCGCTTCTAATTCAGGTCCTTGGGTTGCGTAAACGGGTTAAGGAAAATATTACTAAACGTGGTGTGTGTTTATACTTGTGCATGTGTGATAGTGTACATTGATGGGTTGAGAATTGGGTGTGTGGTTGAGTTATCATGCATGATCTTGAAATATTTAATATTGACGTAATCAGTGTTATGCGACTCCGGGTTAGCAAGCAGGCTACCCGAGGGATGAGAAAATTGATATCTAATGTGAAATGATCAGTGTTATGCGACTCCGGGTTAGCAAGCAGGCTGCCCGAGGGATGAGAAAATTGATATCATTATGAAAGGTAAATTGTTGAATGATTATGTGGTATGGGATGACCGACGGTATATGATAGCCCCTCATTTCCGGCTCCCGTGGTTTTCGTGCCCAGTTGAGCTACCCAGTGGTCAAGTAGGACCCAGTGGTCGAGGTGGAGAGTCAAGCAGGACTCAGTGAACCAAGCAGGGTTCACGGGGTGTCAAGTAGGACCCCCAGCTGAAGGCCAATCCTTTAGTATCTGGATACTAGGAGTCAGATTGCATGAGAGTCAGTTGTGATCATGATGTATGTAATGTGATGTATGTAATGAATGTGATGCATGTAATGAATGCGATGAATGTGAGGAAATGGATGGAATTGTGTGGTTGGTTTAATACAGTTACTGCATGAAATACTCTATGTTTCGGTATGTTTATTTAGAAGTAATGATTGATGTGTATGTATAGATATGCATGTGTATTTGTTAAGATCCGTTCTAAATTAATTATTATGCCAAACACTCACCCTTGCATATTTTTTTTTTAGTAACCAGAGGCAGGGAGAGGGAAGGAGCCGTGGAGCTGGGCCAAGGGGGAGAACGGTGCCAAGGTCCGGATGAATCTGAGTGACTCTTTATAGAGTCTTATTTGTGTGTAAAAACTTCTTATTATAGTTACTAGTTGTGTGTAATACAGACCGGATCGAATGAAAAATATATATTTCAAAAATATTACTGTTATGTGCATATGTTTTTATGGTAACTTCTTGGGTTCACTGGACCATTTGTTAGAGCGAAGTTTTGGGAGTCCGGTTGTATGTTTTGTATAATCCGATGTGCGAAAGGTGTTCATTCACGAACAGCACCTCGTCTAAGTGAGAGTCCGGAATCTCGCTTAGACGAGTAGGGGCCTCGCGCAAGTGAGACGCCCCGATTTCCTTTCTCGCATCCGTTGTGTTCATATTAAATTGTTTTCTCTAAATATCGATAAATTTTCAAGGAAAAGAAAAGAAAATTATTGTAAAATGTAATCGTTTGAATAAAAATAAATGTAAAAATAATTTAGGACGTTACAAATTGTCTGGTGATTTCTGTAGTGTGATTGAACCTGATTATATGATTAAGCACGTAAGGTGCTAAATGATGATTGAGGGAGTTGATGTGTTATTGAGTGGATGTAGTATTACTGAATTGTGAAATAAATAAGATAAAAATCTGATTAATGAGAATGAGTTGACAGTGATAATAGAATATGTTTATGGAGTGTTCTTATGATTGTTGTGTATTTTTGATAAGATTGATAATATGAATATTCATGCATGAATGTTGATCTTATGATTCAGAAATGATGATGAATCGTATGATGTTGTATTGATGAAAATATATTGATGAATGTGTCTGATGAATGAATTGCTTAAGGCTAGTTTACTAAATGAATTAATGAGAAGGATGTGTGAAATGAAAGGTGAGTAAAGTTTTGGTAGGGTTCGTGAAGAAGATTGAGTGAATGTGACTATGAAATATGATGAGTAGGCATGATGGCTTTACCCCCGTGATTGATGAATGATGATTTGAATTTTGTGGTATGGGTTGATAGTACCCTAAGATGGGATTGAGATGTGTTGTGAATATGTGAAGAGCATTGTCCTTAATAAGCAAGGTGAAATGTTTTGTGAAAGGAAGGGAAATGGGTTGTTGATGATGATTTTGGATTATTTCTTATTTTGAGTTAGTTTTGATGTTTTTCTATTTTAAAGATGGGTTTCTTTCATTTGAAATTTTGTTCTTTAAGATATTTTATTGTCCTTAAATTTTAAGAACTTTTGGTAGTTTAATCATTTTAAAGTGAAGAACCATTTTCAAAATCAGGAAATAAATTGATTTTTGGGCTTGTTTTAAGGAGAAGGAAAGAAAAGGTTCGAAGGGAATAGTTGAAACATCCTAATTAAATAAAAATCTGAGACAAAGGAATTTTTTTTTAAAAAAATTCAAAAGGCAATCGGGTAAAATAAATCAAACAGGTGACAAGGGAACAGAAAACCGACCAGAAAAAAGGAAAACTGGCCAGATGAGCAGAAGACCGGGTCAGGGACCACACACTGGCGACACCTGGCTTCAAATGAACAACGCCAGCGGAAGATAGCTTGAGCGAGCCATACTCGCTGGGGCGAAACCTCATTCGCTGAAGCGAACGTATGCACTCGGGTAATTCAATCACTCGGAATCTAAACTCAAGTCCACTCGGTAACCTCATCACTCGGAATCGGAACCTAAGTTCACTCGGGAATTGATTCCCTCGGCCATTACACTCGGAATTTATAAGTTTTCCTCGCTCAGAATATTTTCCACAGTCTCGTATCACTCGGAAATGTTTCACATATTTTTCACTCGGCATATAAAATCTTCCTTACTCGAAGAACTCTTTACAGGGTCAAGTCTCAATTAAGGATTTCATAGTCTCGATTACTCAGAATACTCTAGTTTCTCTTCACTCGGGAAATTTTAATAAACTCTTACTCGAGAGGTTTTCAGGTCAATTCCCACTCGGAATTATAGGACCTCATTTACTCGGAATATCTGAGTCTTACCCACCCGGAATAAATTTTACAATAGGGGTTTCTCTCATAACGCCTTTCGACTATTCTCCACTCGGAAATAGTCTTAACGAACATCATTCACTCGGAATTAGTTTAACCCTTCGCCATTCGGAAGAGGATTCCCCTAATTTAGCCTCACACGTCTTTACTTAGCTTTCATTTACTCGGAAACATGCAAGCTTGTTCATTCGGTAGATTATAAGGGCATACAACTCGGGCATCCACCTACATCATTACTCACTGAACAAAATAACCACATAACATAACTTGTAAATATTAGTTATGCTCTCAAGTCCGTGAGAGTTCAAATCCTACATATTTAAACAAAACATCATACTAAGAGCCGGCCAAGGCTTAACAAAACTATTATACAATATATACAATTATGTACATCTCCACTGTACGGTGCACTTCACAGGAATTGGTGTTCTCCCGTCATTCACCGTTCCGAGCAACATCCACTGAAATATAGCCATAGTAGGGGTGAGCTTTTACATATAAAATGACAGTTATTGACTAGGAAAATCCTCAAGTTTTCCACAGCATAATATTATATCTCAATCAATTTATCACATACATTGTCATTCAATATTTTTACACACAATATCATTCAATCGAAGTTTGTTCAGCCAATACGTGGCCATATTAATCATACTATTCCCAAAACACATACACATACAATCACATCAGCTCATCGATGGTATATGTGTGCACACATTCAATTCAGTCGGATTCGGTTATTTATCATTAATTTTAATGTTGCAACATAGGCTCCAAGCCTTTCCTCAGCTCCAAGCTAATCCGGCCGTTTTACTAGTATCAAACCATTTGTCCTCTCATGTAACACAGTCACTCCAAGTGACAACGGAAGTGTTACGGGCAGCCCCGAGTCCAACTCGGTAGGCTTGCCTTGAGTCCAACCCAAGGTCTTTCATTAAGCGTCCAACGCTGGTGCACTCGGCACTGCCTTGAGCCCAGTCAAGGTCTTTCATTTAGTTTCACACATATTCATTAGTACAACAGTGCCCTTTCACTTGTTAACACCACATATTATATGCATCTCATGCAACTATATTAAAATCACAACAGATTCATTCCAGCATTCACATACATATTACATAAGTTAACTATCAAGATTCACCCACTGCCTCTCAGAGCAGGGTACTCAGCAATCATATCAACATTCTCAGCAACAAGCATCTCATGCTTTCTAGTATACAGATACCAATGGGAGTTGACTAACAGTCCCGCACATATACACTCGGTATTAGCAATGTTAGTAACATATATTGCATGCATTTAATTATAAAACTACAACGAAACTCAGCATAACGATCCCCTAGCCCATGCACTCGGTATTCAAGAGTTATAAATTAAATATTTCACACAATCATTATGTTCACAATCATGAACACACAGAGCAGTGTTTTCACCCAAGACCCGTCCATAAACTATGCATTTGAGATGCAAAGTGCCCCCTACCTACTGAAGAGACTCAAGAAGCTCCTCGGTTTTCAATGTTGGTCTGTTGCTCCGTTCGCTTCCTCAACCACTCTCTCTTGCTCAGCCACCTTCGAACCCAGTCGAACTCTTTACTCAGCTTGGGGAACAAGGAGCTGTTCTTCTTCCACTCAAACGATTGCTCCTCACCAACAGTGGGGAACTTCGAGTCCTCCACAACACCACAGTCGTAACTGACGAAGAAGAAGAAGAACGAAGAAGAAGAAGAAGAAGAAAAAGTAGAAGAAGAGGGAGAGTCTCGAGGGGATTTTTGAGAGAATGGAAAAGTGGTTGAGAGCTTCTGAACATGTACCCAAAAGAAATGAGGAGAGTGGGTGGGAGAACGTGAAATGGCAGCCACTCAATTGTCACACGTCGTAATCAATCAGTCACAATCAGCAGTCAAGCCTTAATTTAAAATTAATCACAATTAATAAGTAATCTTAATTTGTAATTATCCCTTAGTTTAGTGGCTTAATCTCAGTCAGTAATTAATTTTTTTTAAATCAGGATGTTACAATTCTCCCCCCTTAAAGAATTTCGTCCTCGAAATTCAACATCAGCTTACCTTATATAAATAGCTCGGGAAACTGCTGCCTCATGGCATCCTCACATTCCCAGATATAAGAAGTATATCCGTTTTGTTGCCACGCTACTTCGACTAGTTGCACATCCTTACTCCTTAAGCGTTTTACCGACCGATCCATAATTTTAGTTGGCATAGCCACTGTAGTCAAATCCTCTCTGATTTCGACCTCATCATCCGGCATGTCATGAGTGCAGTCGGGTAAACACTTCCTCAACTGAGATATGTGAAACACATTGTGCAAGTTCGATAGATGAGTCGGCAATGCTATTCGGTATGCCACAGGACCGACCCTTTCCAATATTTCATAGGGTCCAATGTACCGGGGGCTTAATTTCCCACTCTTTAAGGCTCGTCCGACCCCTTTATTTGGTGAAACCTTTAGGAACACTCTATCACCGACCATAAATTCAAGCGGTTTTGTCCGCTTATCATGATAGCTTTTCTGCCTGTCTTGGGACTCCTTCATCTTTTCCCTAATTACTTGGATCTGTTCAGAAGTCTGCTTCATAATTTCCAGTCCTAACAGTAAACTTTCACCAGTTTCCGACCAACAGAGTGGGGTTCGACATTTCCGGCCATACAATGCTTCATATGGTGCCATGCCAATGCTGCTGTGGTGGCTATTATTATATGTAAATTCGATCAGAGGGAGGTACTGCTCCCAACTACCACCGTGCTCCAACACACACGACCTCAGCAAGTCCTCCAAACTTTGTATTGTCCGCTCAGACTGCCTATTTGTCTGGGGATGGTAGGCTGAACTCAGCCAAAGCTTCGTGCCTAATTCCTGGTGTAAACTTGTCCAAAACCGGGATGTGAATCTAGGATCCCTGTCTGACACGATAGAAGTCGGCACACCATGCAGTCGGACAATTTCTCAGATATAAATCTGGGCCAATTTCTGCAGTGAATATCTCATATTCATAGGTAGAAAGTGTGCAGACTTCGTCAACCGGTCCACAATGACCCAAATGGCATCATAACCCGTTCGGATTCTAGGCAATCCCATTACAAAGTCCATGGCAATTGAGTCCCATTTCCATACGGGGATTTCAAGTGGTTGTAGACCACCATACGGTTTCTGGTGCTCAACCTTTGACTTCTGGCAAATAATACACTGAGCCACATAATCCACCACATCTCTCTTCAATCCGGGCCACTAGAAGTGTAATCTCAAGTCGTGGTACATTTTTGTAGTGCCCGGGTGAATGCTTAACAGACTTTTATGGGCTTCCTCAAGCACCATCTTTCTCAATTCTCCAGCACCCGGCACATAGATTCTGCCCTTCACTCGGTAAATTCTGTCTGATCCCTCGGTTAAGGACAGGTCCTTTCCCTTGTCCTGAGTCTCCATCATCTCAGCTAAGTAGGGATCCGACTTCTGCTCCTCATACACTAGCTTCAGAAACTCGTTGGCTATCTTCAATATACCAAGTGTCACCTTCCGAGATGAAGAGACATCCGTATGCAAGTTCATGTCTCGAAATTACTCGAGTAATTCTATTTCCTTTACCATCATTGCTGCCGCTTGAATGGACTTCTGACTCAAGGCGTCTGCCACAACATTTGCCTTTCCCAGGTGGTATTTCAAGTCAAAATCATAATCTTTCAAGAATTCAATCCACCTCCTCTGCCTCTTATTCAACTCCTTCTGATCAAACAAATATTTCAGACTTTTATGGTCACTATACACTTCAAATTTAGAGCCATAAAGATAATGCCTCCAAATTTTCAGTGCAAAGACGACAGCTGCCAACTCCAGATCATGGGTTAGATAATTTTGTTCGTGTGGTCGCAATTGACGCGGGGCATAGGCTTTCACTCGACCATTCTACATCAACACACATCCAAGACCGAGTCCGGATGCATCACAATAAACTACAAAGCCTTCCTGCAGATTTGGCAAAGCCAATACAGGAGTAGAAGTCAGTCGGGTCTTCAATTCTTGAAAACTCTTTTCACACTCAGAAGACTACACAAAAGGAACATTCTTCCGAGTTAGCTTGGTCAGTGGCGAAACGATTTTGGAGAATCCCTCAATAAATCTCCGATAGTAACCTGCTAAGCCCATAAAACTCCTGACCTCGGTGACCGACTTAGGTCTCTCCCAATTCATCACAGCTTCAATCTTTGAAGGATCTACCGAGACACCTTCACTGGAGATAACATGACCCAGGAATTGAATCCTGTCCATCCAAAATTCACACTTAGGCAATTTAGTAAACAATTGCTTCTCCTTTAACACTTGAAGTACCGATCGGAGATGCTCTTCGCGCTCCTCATAAGACTTCAAATAAATCAATATGTCATCAATAAATACCACCACAAACCGATACAAATAGGGATGAAAGATGTTGTTCATATAGTTCATGAACACAGCCGGAGTATTAGTCACTCCGAACGACATCACCACATATTCATAATGACCATACCGGGTCCTGAATGCCGTCTTAGGAACGTCAGCAGCTTTTACTCGGATTTGATGGTATCCCGATCGTAAATCAATCTTAGAAAAGACTGATATACCACGCAACTGGTCAATTAAATCGTCAATCCTGGGCAATGAATATTTATTCTTGATGGTCAGCTTATTCAATTGTCGGTAATCAACACATAATCGCATGCTGCCATCCTTTTTCTTAACGAGTAACACCGGAGCACCCCACGGTGATACACTCGGTCGGATAAATGTTTTATCTAGCAACTCGTCAACTTGTTTCTTTAGTTCTGCTAACTCAGCAGGGGACATTCTATAGGGAGCACTGGAGACTGGCTTGGCTCCAGGAATCAGATCAATAGAGAATTCAACTTCTCTATTAGGAGGAATACCAGGTACATCCTCCGGGAATAACTCGGAAAAGTCACATACAATAGGAATATCCTGGATTCTAGACTCACTCTTTCCATCGGTCATACAAAATAACATAAATAGTTGAGATATACCTTGGATTTTATGATCATCAGCTTTCTGATTAGGGAAGATCACCCTCTGATTCCGACAGTCAACTAGGACTCTATTGGCCGACAGCCAATCCATACCGAGGATAATGTCAAGACCTCTCAAAGGTAGACATATCAAGTCAGCCATAAAACTCCTATCACCCAAAGTGAAGGAAACATTTTCACACATCATAGAAGTCCATAGTTTAACTCCAGTCGGGTTAGATACACTCAATGGCGGACTCATAGCAATAACAGGTAATCTCATACGCATCACACAATCATTGGAAATAAATGAGTAAGTTACACCCGAGTCAAACACCAGATTAAGAAGAGTATTTCCGAGTAAACACTTACTTTGAACAAGGTCATTGGCCTGAGCAGCCTCCTCAGCAGTGATGGCATACACTCGGCCTGCAGCTGGTGAACTAGAAGCCCCAGCTTGATCATTTCTCGGCATCATGGAATTATTGCCACGTCTACCATTTCCTCTCCCTCCCTTATTTCCGATTCCATGGCCTCGTCCTCAGAAGTCTCCTCGGTTTACACTAACATTTGACTCGGTAAGTTGCAAAAGAGGATAGTTAGGATGAATATGTCCCTTCTCATTGCAATGAAAACAAATAACCCCTTCTTCTTTATCACAGTCCCGAGCAAAATGATCATCGCCACATTTAAAACATTTAACGTCTCTGGGATGACTCACCGATCGGCCTCTAGAATTCACTCAGCCTCGGAAGTTAGAGGATGATCCGCCTCTAACAGACTTCCCATGCTTCTTAAAACTGATCGGTGGTAGCTTCGAAGAACTGCCCAACTTACTGCTCGGTCCAGTAGAAGCTTTATCATCTTCCTCATAGATTCAACATTTATTAACCAGAATCGGAAAGCTTCTAATTTCCTGGTGTCGGAAAGCCTTCTTGATTTTTGGGTTCAGACCGCTTTCAAACTTAATACATTTTGAGCCTTCAGTACCCGACATTTGAAAAGGAGGATGGAACAAACAGAGTTCCTCGAATTTTGCTGCGTACTCTTCCACACTCATATCACCTTGTCTGAGCTCCATAAATTCCAATTCCTTTCGGCTCCTGACAGTATTTGGAAAATATTTTTCAAGGAAACATCCCTTGAAATTCCCCCAGGTCAGCTCGGTTCCCGTAGCTGTCAGTCGGTCTTTAGCTATTTTCCACCAGTTTTCAGCTTCTTTCCGAAGCATGAACTTAGCATATTCGACCTTCTGTGCCTCAGTGCACTGCAGACTGCCAAAGATCCATTCAAGGTTCTGGATCCAGGCATAAGCTTGGTCGGGCTAAAATCCTCCATGGAATTTAGTCAGTTTCCGTTTTAGAAAACAATCAATAGTTTGATTGTCAGTCGGTTGATGCTGGTTCTGCCTTTCTAAGATATCAGCAACACGCTGGAAGGCAGCAGTCATTGCATCCATACAATGAGAGTCCATTTTCTTAGCCTGAAAATAATCACTATACTTTAGTACCTCTCATGGATACGAAGGCAATTTATTTATAGTTGATTTCCTCAACTATAATACTTAACAACCATGATATGATTTCACTCAATTCATAGCATTTAGTAGATTAACCTTGGCCTTGGACCTTTTAAGTCTGCTCTGATACCAAAATGAAACATCCTAATTAAATAAAAATCCGAGACAAAGGAAATTTTTTTTTTCCAAAAATTCAAAAGGCAGTCAGGTAAAATAAATCAAACGGGTGACAAGGGAACAGAAAACCGACCAGAAAAAAGGAAAACTGGCCAGATGAGCAGAAGACCGGGTCAAGGACCACACACTGGCGAAACCCGGCTTCGAATGAACAACGCCAACGGAAGATAGCTTGAGCGAGCCATACTCACTGGGGCGAAACCTCATTCGCTGAAGCGAACGCATGCACTCGGGTGATTCTATCACTCGGAATCTAAACTCAAGTCCACTCGGTAACCTCATCACTCGAAATCGGAACCTAAGTTCACTCGGGAATTAATTCCCTCGGCCATTACACTCAGAATTTATAAGTTTTCCTCACTCAGAATATTTTCCACAGTCTCGTATCACTCGGAAATGTTTCACATATTTTTCACTCGGCATATAAAATCTTCCTTACTCGGAGAACTCTACAGGGTCAAGTCTCAATTAAGGATTTCATAGTCTCGATTACTCAGAATACTCTAGTTTCTCTTCACTCGGGAAATTTTAATAAACTCTTACTCGGGAGGTTTTCAGGTCAATTCCCACTCGGAATTATAGGACCTCATTCACTCGAAATATCTGAGTCTTACCCACCCGGAATAAATTTTATAATAGGGGTTTCTCTCATAACGCCTTTCGACTGTTCTCCACTCGGAAATAGTCTTAACGAACATCATTCACTCGGAATTAGTTTAACCCTTTGCCATTCGGAAGAGGATTCCCCCAATTTAGCCTCACACGTCTTTACTTAGCTTTCATTTACTCGGAAACATGCAAGCTCATTCATTCGGTAGATTATAAGGCTATACAACTCGGGCATCCACCTACATCATTACTCATTGAACAAAATAACCACATAACACAACTTGTAAATATTAGTTATGCTCTCAAGTCCGTGAGAGTTCAAATCCTACATATTTAAACAAAAAATCATACTAAGAGCCGGCCAAGGCTTCACAAAACTATTATACAGTATATACAATTATGTACATCTTCACTGTACGGTGCACTTCACAGGAATTGGTGTTCTCCCGTCATTCACCGTTCTGAGCAACATCCACTGAAATATAGTCATAGTAGGGGTGAGCTTTTACATATAAAATGACAGTTATCGACTAGGAAAATCCTCAAGTTTCCCACAACATAATATTATATCTCAATCAATTTATCACATATATTGTCATTCAATATGTTTACACACAATATCATTCAATCGGAGTTTGTTCAGCCAATACGTGGCCATATTAATCATATTATTCCTAAAACACATACACATACAATCACATTAGCTCATCGATGGTATATGTGTGCACACATTCAATTCAGTCGAATTCGGTTATTTATCATTAATTTTAATGTTGCAACATAGGCTCCAAGCCTTTTCTCAGCTCCAAGTTGATCCGACCATTTTACTGGTACCAAACCGTTTGCCCTCTCATGTAACACAGTTACTCCAAGTGACAACAGAAGTGTTACGGGCAGCCCCGAGTCCAACTCGGTAGGCTTGCCTTGAGTCCAACCCAAGGTCTTTCATTAAGCGTCCAACGCTGGTGCACTCGGCACTACCTTGAGCCCAGTCAAGGTCTTTCATTTAGTTTTACATATATTCATTAGTACAACAGTGCCCTTTCACTTGTTAACACCATATATTATATGCATCTCATGCAACTATATTAAAATCAAAACAGATTCATTCCAGCATTCATATACATATTACATAAGTTAACTATCAAGATTCACCCACTGCCTCTCAGAGCAGGGTACTCAGCAATCATATCAACATTCTCAACAACAAGCATCTCATGCTTTCTAGTATACAGATACCAATGGGAGTTGACTAACAGTCCCGCACATATACACTCGGTATTAGCAATGTTAGTAACATATATTGCATGCATTTAATTATAAAACTACAACGAAACTCAACATAACGATCCCCTAGCCCCTGCACTCGACATTCAAGAGTTATAAATTAAATATTTCACACAATCATTATGTTCACAATCATGAACACACAGAGCAGTGTTTTCACCCGAGACCCGTCCATAAACTATGTATTTGAGATGCAAAGCGCCCCCTACCTACTGAAGAGACTCAAGAAGCTCCTCGGTTTTCAACGTTGATCCGTTGCTCCGTTTGCTTCCTCAACCACTCTCTCTTGCTCAGCCACCTTCGAACCCAGTTGAACTCTTTACGCAGCTTAGGGAATAGGGAGCTGTTCTTCTTCCACTCAAACGATTGCTCCTGACCAACAGTGGGGAACTTCGAGTCCTCCACAACACCACAGTCGTAACTGATGTAGAAGAAGAAGAATGAAGAAGAAGGAGAAGAAGAAAAAGTAGAAGAAGAGGGAGAGTCTCGAGGGGATTTTTGAGAGAATGGAAAAGTGGTTGAGAGCTTCTAAACATGTACCCAAAAGAAATGAGAAGAGTAGGTGGGAGAACGTGAAATGGCAGCCACTCAATTGTCACACGTCGTAATCAATCAGTCACAATCAGCAGTCAAGCCTTAATTTAAAATTAATCACAATTAATAAGTAATCTTAATTTGCAATTATCCCTTAGTTTAGTGGCGTAATCTCAGTCAGTAATTAATTTTTTTAAAATCAGGATGTTGCAATAGTGATTAAGACGTTCCTTTAAGGACAATGACCCATCGATGTAAGGACCCTACCTGGTAACTTTATGATGAAAAGTGATGATGATAATGAAAGATGTTGAGCATTCATGCATCATTACATTGTGTTGAAATGTTGTTATGTCGTGGCTAGTTGCATTACAGTGTAGGGGGCACACTGGAGAATGCAAGTGTTTCAGGTTCAGAAGGAACCTTCGAAGTTCATCTAGGTTCGGGCATCCAGATGGCTCGGTTTGTACCCAATGTTAGATAGTTTGTGGCCAGCCAAAAGTACTTTGATGTGAACGATCGTTTCTAGGGCCGTGTAGCGCGAGTTCTGGTTTATGATGCCATATTTTGGACGTGAGGTTTGGAACTATATGTTGGTAATAGTTATGGTCCATATACCCCTAGTAGAGAACTTGAAAGGACTCCGACCGCATTGGTAAATTCCACGAAGATCATTTCTTCCCAGTAGATGTCTAGTGAAGTGATATGATGATAATGATGTTAATATAATGATGATGATGATGATGATGATGATGATGATGAGATAATGGGCCCTATTTGCATTATGAGACATAACTAAACGAAAGAAATAGAATGAACCAAACACATGCATAGCATCTTGATTGCCTAACTGCATCTATGGATGATGATGTGACTTGGTTAATAAATGGTGATTATAATTGTATGTTGTTTATGTGATAATTTATGTGAGTTGATGATCCCTGTTAATGATATGTATAGCGACTAGTGATTATGAATGGTGCATTGGTTGTATGATAGTTGATAAGTTGTTATGACTAGGTTTGTGACTAGGATTATGGAATATATATATATATATATATATATATATATATGTGTGTGTGTGTGTGTGTATTAATGCTGGCTTAAGTATTGGAATGTGCTAGAATAGTTTGTGTCTATGAATTTCAAACTTCATGTTATTAGTGGACTATAATGGTTGGGTGCTATCTTAAAGTATAAATGATATAGTGTATGTTGCGCATAATGGTGAAGTTTATCAATATAGACTAGTTAATGTTGCATCGATGATTTTTATGCTATATGACTATGTCATCTATGGTAATATGATGAGATTGAATATGACTAGAACATAGGATCATCAAGAAGTATAATATAAGTCACTTAATGATAATGTGAATTTGATGTATATATATATGTGATAGAGGTAAACTATAGTCTTTAGAGAACAAGATATAAATTACTTGATGTGTTTATGCATCTGATAATGTGGTAGGTAGGGGAAATATATCCCGGATTATGAATGGAAAATGTGTGATGACATGGTGAGGGGAAACGTCAATGATGACAAACTTCCTGTTGAGAGGTAGACAAGTAGAGCTAGTGTCTCACCTTTACATTTTGGTGTATTATGGATGATAGGCAACCAAAGAGACGTCATAAGCGAGGCAAGTTGCCTTTGATCCCTAAAGATATTCTAGACGAGCTGGATGCACAGGCTATCGAACTTTCTTTTCTCAAGATGGATGTTGGGATGATAGAGAGCATGGTCCAAAGGAAAGAAGAATTACCTCATCTTTGTGGCTCAACCCCCTTCCAGCAAGGTAGGTATAGGAGCGTAGAAGAGCATCTTGGAGAGCTAGGGCTAGCTTTAGTGGAGAAAAGACCAATAGAGTATTGGTCTATCATGAGGATATCTCCTCCCTCTTACGTTCAGGATCTTGACTATAGAAGTTAGATTGTCGCTGAAGCAAATGGCAGTAGTGGGATCTATCCCCAGATGGACCTTGTCTAGGAATAGGTTATTCTTTGTATTAGGTAGTTGAGTTGTATTTTATTTTATTTTGTTAGGGAGCCTGCTTACCCCTGATTTAATTTGAGTTGTAAAGTAATGTTGAATTGTGTATATGTAATGAGATGATGAACCACCATATTTTGTTTTGATCATGTACAAAAAAATCCATATTTTTCTTAATCTTGTGTGCTCTTAGTTAAGTAGGATGATCCAATAGGAAGAAGGATCCTAGTTAACTGAGGGTGTCATAGGTAACATATTAGAAAAACAATCCATAACAAAGCATCTTGTGCTAAGAAGATAGAAAAAATAAAGATTTTGGTAGACCTAGGCAACCATGGCCAAGTCATGGTTCCTGTTGTTAAAAAATGCAAACAAGGGCTTGGAAGAGAAAACCACGACTAGGCCGTGGTTTGAAATACAACCATGGTTTGGATTCTGACAATAAACCCTGTTTTGTGCTTTTTTATGGTATTTAATCCAAAAAAGGGTCCAAGGTCAAAGGGTTCTACATTTTGGAGGCTGAGGCACATTGTAGATGCAAAAATGGAGAATTAGGGGGAGCTTTTGGGCAAGGATTTTCAAGGGAAAAATAAAGAAGAAACATAGAAATTCCAAGAATTCTGTACTTCCTTGTGGTTGGTTTGAGGATTCCTTTGTATTTCCTAGTTTATTATTGTAATACTTGTTTTAGAGTACCTTGGATTCAATTTTCTACGTTGTTTTCTATTCAACCATGTGTGACTAGATTTCCTTTCTTGAGATTTAGAGGGTGGATTGTAGTGTGTTGAATGTAATTTTTACTCTGTATATCAATAAAATCATTACTTTTCTTCAATTGCTTGATGTGTTTATGCACTTAATGATCTAGAGATAGGCTTGGGTGTGTAACGTCCCGACTTTTTAGGGAAAGGCCTGTAGGGCCATTTCTTGTGTTTTGTGAATATTTAAGGATAATTGTTTGTGTTTATGGATACAGTCAGTGGATGCTTGATATTTAATGATTTAGTGGGCTTTGGTCAGGTTATATAGGACCTTGTGGAGCAGTGAGACCTATTTATATGTCATGGCATGATAATGAATTAAAATAACATGCATGTGGTGATTATTTGGTGAATAAGTGATGATCAAACTGGGTTAAATGGGATAAATGTGATGAAAGATGATTAATTGGTTAATTATTTAGGAGATTAAATAAAAGAATAAGATTAAAAATGGTGGTACAAGATGGATAGTAACTTGATGTGATGTCAATTAGTGACATAACATGGTGACACAATTTTAATAATGCTAGTGAGTTTAGAAAATATATCCCAAAGGACGTGCTCGTCGGAGGATCGTGCCGTAAGCGTAACCAAGAACTGGATCGTGTAACAAAAAGTGTCAAGAGCCTTGAGGTGAGATGAATGCTCTGGGTCTTTGATTGTTTAGTTAAATGTACCTTTGATGTTTAATTTTGAAATTTCTGGAAGTCAGTTTGGACCCCGACTCATTTATTTTGACTATGAGCCTTGTTCTAATATTGAGCCTTTGTACCTGTTGATTATTTCTGATGTAACTTTTTCTCCCGACATTGAAAAACTTTGGTTCTAGTTTCAAAATTTTCATATTGAAACCAATGTTTATGTTGAGCCCAAAGCCTGATTCCTTGTGCATTTGGCCCAGTTTTTATTTTAAGCTTGTGCCTAATTAGTTCCTAGATTTATCTATGCACCTCTCAATGTTTTGGTCCAGTTTCTTCATTCGTGATCGAAATTGATCCATTTTTTACTATAATTTTCCTTATTTAAGTATTTACAACTTTGATGAAGACCTCAAAATCTAATTATTTGCCAATTTTGCCCAATTTTAATTTTAAAATACTGACCTATTGTTTTGTTCTAGCTCTAGACAATCTTTAATGTTCAGGGCGTATCTTCCTCTTCGGTTATCAAAATTTTTTGTGCTATTGCTCGTTCTGAAGAGAGGAAAAGGATCTAAAACTTTGTAGTTGGCCATTTTTGAAAATTCTTAACCATTTGATCCCAGTTTTGAAAAGAAGGCTATTGTACCTGATTTAGAACCAATCCTGGCAACCCATTGTATTAGGTTATATCTCCTTTGTCCGATATCATATTTTTGCATTCTTTAGCTTGTTTTAAAGGGAAAAATGTGATCTCTAACTTTGATGTTGGGATTTTTCCAAATTCTAGCCCCAAAAATAAATTTAAATTTTGCAATGTTTACCCTTAATTCTTGACAGCTTTGCCTTTAATTATTTAAAATGGTCTTGTCAGCTTTTGATATGAAGGCTAACCAAATGTCTTAAGAATTTCCTTTCATGTCTTTAAATGCCTTTATGTCTTGTCTCTAAAATTAAATTTCCCATTGGTTGCATTTCCTACATTTAAATTGTTTTATTCTTAATATCTAAAACCCTTACTACACTAAATTTGTTATGTACCATGTTCTCTTTTCTTTCTTATCCAATACACCACTCTCCCTCTCTATGTATATATTTGCATTTCCCCTTTTTTACTTATAGATTTCACTAACTTTCTTTCTTTTATTTCACTTCTATTCTTGGCCACCAAGGCAAAAGCCCCACTATTCTTTTTCTTTTTCACGTCACCCACACCAACCATCACCGAACACTATCAACCACCACCACTCTCCATTTTCCCTCTCCCCCTTATGATAAACATCTTCATCGTCTTTTCTTCACCGTAGCCTATCTCTCCCTTTTTAAAGATAACTACAAACCCTAACCCTCCTTTATTTTCAAGCCAAACCCAAGACCATCACCCCTTGTATGTGTTATTGGCCTCTAAACCCCCAAAACCCTCTATGCATGTGTGTTTCCCTCCCTTTGCAGCCGTCATCAAGTATTGGAAAGCCCTTCCCTCTCTTTTTATGGAGGTCGTGAGCTCTATCAAGGCCAAAAATGGGATCTTTGCTTTCCTTTCATTATGGCAGCAACATCAAATGCCTTTATGGAGTTTAAATCATCACTTACAAGGGCTTGGAAGTAAAACAATGCCATCCCCTTTGATTCCCTTTAAATTCGAGACAAACATCTAAGGTAAAAGGGGCAAACGGTCCACTAAAGCTTGATCCATGATGGTATATGTTATTTTTAGGAAGGGTTTTACATTTTTAAAGCATTGCATGTCAACTTATGAAGCTAAAATCCTTGATCTTTAAGTAATATGCATTTGGTAATGATGATAGTTTTGTGTGGCTTAATGGTATTTGTGATTTTGATAAGGGATGTGAAGTTAGTTGCATGTATGTTTGTGTGTTTAATGATATCTAAATTAAAAGGTGACTTGAATGGTCTTGGGGAATTTATAAAATGTTGGGCATATTTGTTGTTGTGGCCGTAAGGGTGAAGTGCCTGATGATAGTCTCCTTATTTGAAAATGCATGAAAAGATGGCCTATGTGAGATTCTAATATTTTAGAAAGTTTATTTCTTATTGATGTTGTGGCAGAGAGATTTTAGAAGGAGTTTGGCTACTAAACTGTTTGAAATTTGTTTGCTTGATGGCCATGAGTTTTAGTGATTTGATTGAAGTTTATGTTCATGATTAAATTGGTATATATCTTAAACTTTTGAAAGTTTGTGCATGTTTTGTTGCCATGACCATGAGTTTATTAGAGGAGATGGTGATGGTTGTGTTGTTTAGAAGGTGCATGATTAATTAATGGTTGATGTTCTTGGTCTTTAAAAATCTTGGGTATAATGATTGTTGAATTAAAGATGTAAGAAGTAAGGAGAAAGAATGGGTGTTAAAAGCTGGAAATTTGATGGTGTTAAAAATTGAAACTTGCAATGTAAAAGAAAAAAGGGGCCGGTGTTAAAAGACTAGGCCAACAAGTGTAAAAGGCTAAAACTAACAAGTGTTGAAAACAATAAGCAATAGATGTTAAGAATATGAGGTGTTAAAAGTTAAAAAGAGACGGTGTTAAAAGATGAGATTATAATAAATAATAAAAGTACTAAATCACTATTAATCATGCGCCTAGCGGGAAATCCATTGATTTAAATTAAATTTTCCAATATCGTGTTTAGATTTTATACATGCAAAGACTCAACACTTTATATTATGTTTATAAATTCCAAGTCTAAACAATATGGAAATTGTTATCTTCTCAGATATAAAATTCCAACAGCCCAATCATATTGCAGTCCATAACTTTGAAGTTTAAGGAATAGCTGCGCAAGTAAAGCCAACTTCATTTGCTTTTTGGGTGTTGACATTTGTAGGTTTCACGTTCAATGTGTGGAGGCATTACACACACTGAATGAGATCGAGGTTGCAAGCACTAATGAAGAGACAGAGGCATGGGGTTAATTTTTTTATGTATCCTGTTCCAAACCTGCTTTCTAGGGGTGGAGTATAATATATTGAAACTTTAAGGGTGGTTATGGTAATTTTTCATAATTTATAAAACCAAAAATATTAAAATATTAAGAAAAAATAAATATTTAAAATTAAATCGAGACTTAGTCAATATTCAATGTGAATTAATTCAATTGGTTGAGTAAAATTTATGTGTTGTTGTAAGTCTTGTGATACAAATTTAATTACTAATAAAACAAAAAAAATTTAATATCTAAAATATACATATTTTAACTTAAAATAAAAAACAAAAGTTAAATAAAATTAAGTTAATAAGTTATAATCACAATTTCTAAAATTTATCCCATAAATTATAATCTAGTTTTAAAATTATAATCCAGATAATAATCAGATTTTTGTAAATCAAACTGTAGCTCATACCAATTATCAAACATGCCCTCATTATTTTTATTTTTTTGGGTTCTGTAGAAATTAAACACAATAAAATTCATATATCTTATGCCAAATGAGTTAACACGCACTTAATGATTATTATGAAAATGAAGTTACTCTTAACAACTAGACAAGACTTACGGGAAATAAGTAAATAGTACAAAAGAAGAAAGAAGTATTTATTTAATCTACATCAAAATTGAAAGGGATAGTTTGCGTTGGGGAGGGGTTCACGGCGACCCCGTTGTCGCTCTCATTCAACCCCCCGCCCTCTGTCTTCCCTTCATCATAATCATCATCGTCATTCTAACTTCCCTTATACTTTTCTTTTTCGTTTCCAATCCTCCCCAACCATGGGCATCTGCCACTCCGCCACCAAAGTCAGCGGCTCTAATGGCAATTCCACAACCGCTATCACCGTCAAACAAAAGTGCAAGGGGAAACCGGTTACCCAACGGCGCGTGCCGTGCGGGAAGCGCACCAATTTCGGTTACGACAAGGATTTCGATAAACGTTACTCGCTGGGGAAATTGCTCGGGCACGGCCAATTCGGTTACACCTATGTTGGTATTGACAAAGCCAATGGCGATCGCGTCGCCGTTAAGAGGCTTGAAAAGAGTAAGGTAACTGATTTCATTTCTGAAATCGCAACATCACTGTCACTCTGCTTTCTTAAGATTATAAAATTGGTATTCGATTTCCTGATTCTTGGTAATTTTGAGATAAACATGATATTCTTTTTTACAATTTTAGAGACTGAAATGGTCGTTATTGCTGGTAATTTTGGGTATTGTTTGTTATTTTTCTCTCCTTTTATGCGCTTTTTATTTGGTCAGTTGGTTATGATTTCAGTATAGTGGTCGAGTGTTCCTAAATGGATCTATTGGATTTGGTGGCAGATGCTTCGCCCCATTGCTGTTGAGGATGTTAAGAGAGAGGTCGAGATATTGAAAGCACTTACTGGCCACGAGAATGTGGTTCAGTTCTACAACGCTTTTGAAGATGATTCTTACGTCTATATAGTTATGGAGTAAGTTGCTTTCCTGATTGTTCCTTCTTTGGCATCATGCAAGATATGATTGTTCATAAAAGATAGAATGTAATACTTAATCACTCACTCCAGTCTCGTATATAAGGGGAAAAAAAATATAGATAGTTGTCTTAGTCTAAAATATAAGTAAATCTTAACTAATTTTATTATATTAAATGTTATCATCTCCAGTCCATAATACCTCATTTAATGTGATTTTTCAATTTCTTTATATGCATATTCATTAAATACAGTAAAGGTAATTTTGATAATTGAATTTTAGTTTTTGAATGAAATTAAGAAACTTAAATGAGTTTAACTAACATCCGATGTGAGGTAGTTTTTTCCTTTTTTTGCTTATATTCGAGATCGAGAGTATATAAAATATGTATAAAATTATTTATAAAATGTAGTAAAAATATAATTACAAGTTCCCAAATGAAACTAAAAGCATTATAATACCTATAAATATATAATAATATAATATCTACACGTATATAAATGTATATATGTTGAGTTTAATTTACACAAGTTTATTCCATATATAAAGGAAAGAACAAAATCTCACAAAATGAGCAGGTTACTTGTTAGATGTAAATGGATTGTGAAACTTCAAATTGTATAGAAGGAAAAAATTTAACTCATCTTCAAGAAGTGGGTAGTAAATGCCTTGTGTTCCATGGAAGGCAGTCCAACAGAGGTGTGGAAAAATCATTTTCTTGTGTTTAAGCAAGTGTAGTTAGTGGGTGTCACACATGCTCGTTTTGAGCTTTTAGAAATGAGAGAGAGGGAAAAGTTGAGAGAGTTGAAAACTGATTTTCATAATTGTCATAAATAACTACTGTTACATACAAGAACTGAGTATTTATAGATTCAGCAGTCATAACAAACTCTTAACAGAGCTTGCTATGAGTGGATAGCTATATAACTAACTGTAATTGAAGTGCAACTGCATATATCTAACATACTCTAACATGTGCATTGGTGAAAAGATTCTTAACTATCAATGTATAGTGAAATAGGGAAAGAGAATGGGATGAAACGGATCTCAGAAATTGGAAACTTCACATATCAAGAACCTAATTCTAACCATAAGTGGGGAAAACTAAAAACAACTTGGATACTCCACTGATATGTACCCATGGAGTATCTAAGTGTATCGGTATCAAATACTGATAAGGGCCAAATAAATGTATGCATGTTTTGTAGCTTCTTTGTGTTCTTTCTCTGATTTTTACCGCTACTTTACTGAAATGTACTCCAGGTTCACCTTTTGGTCACTAAATTATAAAATCTTGATTTCTGTTTACTTTCTTATGTTTTATGTATGTATGTGTTTCTTAGGTTATGCAAGGGTGGAGAACTGCTAGATCGGATATTGGCCAAGTAAGTATTGTTTGATTCTGGAAGTGGTTACTGTTTTTCTTGGAGTAAAACCCCACTTTAGTCCCCAAGAATGTAAGTCAAAGTCACTTAGGTCCTTTTGCTTTACAAAGTAGTCCCTGACTTTGTGTCACAGAACATTATCACTTTAGTCCTTGATGCTAGTGAGAAAATGTAATGAAGAAAAGGACTACTGTGAATGATATTTGCAATATTTTACTATAATTATCAATCCCGGATTGCATCTGACCCCCCAAAAATGCTATATGTATATTCTATATACATTTGTATATTATTATTACCCATATATGCCAAAAAGAATACTCAGGAATTCCTAGTTCTTAACATACGCATAATTATCAATAGAAAGTCATAGGTCTCTCTTCTGAGTTTGTCCATTTTAAGATGCCATTGCTTGCTCTCCACTATTGGAGAGAAAAAAAATAGAGGCAGCAATGCAGAACTGTACAACAATGACAACAACAAAGCCTTATCTCCCTACGTGAGTTCAGTTATGTGGATCCTAAAATGTCATTGTGACCCCCTATCATTTACCAACTCCTTAGGGAATTCCCTTAACAAAAAAAATCCCTATCAATAAACTCTTTTAAGTGTCCTTTTTGGTCTTTTTCTACCTCTCTTCACAAAGCTCCAAATCATTTGTTCAACTCTCCTTACAAGCGCTTTCAAGTGTCTCCTTTGTCAATGCATTTCCAGCAAAGCCATTGGAGATGGGTGGCTTTGACAGTCCAGTTGCACAACAAAACAGAGAAGAGAAGAGGGGGTTTGTTGAATAGAGGAGGAAAGAAGAGAAAGCATGGAATATAAAAAGGGTTAGAGTCTTTCAGTTTCAGATTTCTGACATGGGAAGAAAAGGACCATTTTTTCCTTAAAAGCCCCATGAAACAACAGTATTGAAAGCGAAAAAGAAAGTTTGACCCATTGCTCTATTGCACCATGCCTGCTTTTTGGTTTGTGAAACTGGGTTGTGTGTGTGCTCGCAAAATGGCTAAATGCTTGGCAACAACTAATTTTCACAGCCATAGGCTGCTCCGCTGCCCACAATCATGCTGCTATTGCACTATTGATAACTATGCATTTTACAAAGTTGGGACTGAAGTAAGTTTGGGACTAAAATAACAATTACTTAATATTAGGTGCCAAAGTGGAGGTTTACTCATTTTGGCTACACATTACTGGGGAATGCCTTTGTTAACATTGCAGAACCAGGGTCAATAGTGACTTGTGGGTTATACTCTATATTTATGTGTCTGGCAGAGTTCTATTTTTGTGTAACTGAACCTACTTCCTCTTCCTTTGCTTTAATTAGGAAGGACATTTGTTACACTGAAAAGGATGCTGCAGTGATTGTAAGGCAGATGCTCAAGGTTGCGGCTGAGTGTCATTTACATGGTTTGGTACACCGTGACATGAAACCAGAGGTATGGTCAAGCATATTTGTATATTTACCAAAGTGGTGTGAAGTGGGATCTGAGCTACCATATGCATAAATTAATATCCTTTTTTCTATTCGTGCAGAATTTTCTTTTCAAATCAACAGAAGAAGATTCACCTTTAAAGGCCACAGATTTTGGTTTGTCAGATTTTATAAAACCTGGTGAGGGAAAGCCCCATTTTCATGAACTTGTTTCTTTTTATTTTATTCCCATCTTCTATTTATCCTCTTTTTCCCTTTCTTGAATTATCGGACATGTTATTTAAATTTTACTTGAGAAGTCTTTGTTCTCTATTGTTGAAAAAAAATGCTGCAGGAAAGAAATTTCATGATATAGTTGGAAGTGCTTACTATGTCGCACCTGAAGTGTTAAAACGGAAGTCAGGACCTCAATCAGATGTGTGGAGCATTGGTGTTATTACATACATATTGCTGTCTGGGAGACGCCCATTTTGGAATAAGACTGAGGATGGTATCTTCAAAGAGGTATAGTGCATTATTAATTTTTTGTGTAATTTTCTAATTTTTCCAATTTATGAGGATTTCTTATCTATTCTTCCTTCTTAATGACATAATGATTCTATGGCCCAGTGGAATTCTTATTTATTCTTCTTTCTTCGTGACATGATAAGTCTATGCCCTTACTCTTGATGTCCATTTGATTTTGAGATTTTTTAGAAGAATTTGCTTTAATGTTTTCTGTTGTTGTATATAATTCATGATCTAATATATCTAGGTCTTACATAGCAAGCCCAATTTCCATCGAAAACCATGGCCAACTATAAGTAATGCAGCAAAAGATTTTGTGAAAAAATTACTGGTGAAGGATCCTCGGGCAAGATTAACTGCTGCTCAAGCTCTGTGTATGTATCTAGTTGTTTTCTTACAATGAGAAGACTGTTTATGTTATTTGAGCCTATAAATGGTATATGTCTGACAATAATGATGATGATGATGATAATAATGACAATGGCAATGACTTTAGGTTGTTGTCACTGAATCAAATTTAGGTTGTGCTAGATAACACCTAAATTTTACGAATTGAAATTGCAGAATGGAAATGCATCATCATTTTAAATGATAATTTTACTGTTAAATCTTTGAAAAATTGTTATTTCTTATTTAAGGAAATACATGAAGGTTTAATGACACCAAGTACACAAAATATTGAAGTTATGCATGTTGCCAAACTACCCACATTTTATACTTTTTATCTTGACCACTTTTTAGATTTTTTCTTTCTGTTTTGTTTGCTGAGATTAATTTGTCTTGTGATATAATGATTGTTGATAGAAATCTAAGAGAGAGGGAAATCAAAAATAAACTGAAGTTGCATATTGCATTTCATTGAATTGAATGATTACAGCAATGGGTATTTGTTGTTGGGGTCCATAACTAACTCTGTTATGGCCTAACAATGTTTAGAAACAGAATACAAATTCTGTTATGAGTATGACCGGATACCAGCTAAGCTGGTTTACAACCCATGTGCACATGCTTAATAATACAATTATATCTATTTCTAACAATCGTTATTTACTAAATTATTCCCTTTGAATGTTTGCTTAAATTCAATATATGTAATTAATAATTCCTGTGTCAATATGCTCCATTATCTTATGAACCCAGAAACAATGAGAATTGACAGAAAGAGAGAAGCAAAAACAGTTTTGATTCTTTTGAAATTTTGGTGCTTAATGTCATACAGGTATGATACGACATGGATATGGGAAATTTTTAAAAATCTAAGACATGATAAGGCCTAGATATGTTAACTTGAATTTAGAATATATATATATATATATATATATATATATATATATAGAGAGAGAGAGAGAGAGAGAGAGAGAGAGAGAGAGATGTGTGTGTGTTTTATATATATGTATATATAGAGAGAGAGACACTGTACAGAGATGCATAATATTTACTTAAAAGATTTTAATTATTTCTTCTCTCTCTATATATATTTATATAGTGGGTGAAGGTTACAATTTAGGGGAGAAATGTTATCATTACAAAAAAAAAGTGTCGTATATTTCCATTACCCATATCATAATTTTTTCTTTCTCCTATTAACATGTTGCAAAAATTTTCTCTAATCTATGTTTGAATTTACAAAAAGCATCATTAGTCTTTCTCAAAAGAAGTTTTGACTCAATATGATTCCCTACTATTAAATATATTCTACATTGGGTACACCCGGAAAAGTAGAGCTATATCTAATTTTAATTGTATCCAAAACATCGGAATCATATGCCAAATGCATTGAAGTTATATTCCAAATTTATGGATCAATAACATTTTCAAAATAAAGCAAAAATTGATGGATACTCCTTAGAAATGTATCAGGGAGTATTATATGCATGTTGGTATTATATATATATATATATAGATGCAACACTGATGTCATTTTGAGTATCTGGATTCTGGCCTTCACAAATAACAGACTAAACGGTTGAAATATTGAGATTTTAGATAGAGAAGGAGGGATTTTAGCATCAAGTTAATCCCATCAATGCTGTTGTACATCTTGTGATTCAAGGAATGCAGCTATTCTCCATGTTTGCTGGTCATCTTCCCAATGATTTAATGTGATATGCTCCATATCCTTGAGTTACAAATCTGGTTGGATGGACCTAATTGTAGGAACCTAAAACAGAATAGAAGGATTTAGTGAGAGAGAACAAAAAGGAAATACTTAAGTATCCAATTTCAATAGTTATAAGGGATGTATACGTCCTTTCTTATATAGTATAAATTTGTAAATAATAGCTAGAGCCTAGAAGTTTTGAACCCCATTCTACTAATCAATTTTACAGCTTGTCTGAGAATTTTTGTTTACAGTTTTGATTCAGTGAACATGAAGAATGGTTCTGCACAGTGTTAACACTGTAAACATTGTCTAAAATCTCCAATTATTCTTTTGCCACTAAATTTACCTAACTTTCATAATCTACATGCAGTGCTATAGCTCTGTAACTTCTATTTAGTGTTGTTCTTGTAACATTATCTTCTCAGTTTGCTTAGTTAAACTGCAATATTTTCCCTCTTGTGAAACATTGAAAAGCTTTCCCTAATGTTGAACTGTTTTGATTAATCTTGGTAATTCCAGCACATCCATGGGTTAGAGAAGGAGGAGAAGCATTGGAGATTCCTATTGACATATCTGTCCTAAGCAACATGCGGCAGTTTGTGAAGTATAGTCGATTTAAACAATTTGCACTGAGGGTGAGACAAATTAATTATAGCCTTTGCATGTCAGAACACATGGAACTTATCTGATGTCTAGCTTTTTTGATACTTGATTACCCTTCAGGCATTGGCTAGCACACTTAACGAAGAAGAATTGGCTGATCTAAAAGATCAATTTCACGCAATAGATGTGGACAAAAATGGTTCTATTAGCCTGGAAGAGATGAGACAGGTAGCATGTTATTTACTAGCTTTGTGATAGGGACTGGTTCAGATTTACAAGAAAATGAACTATTATTGATAGAATGTGAGACACGGATACAACACTCTAGGTATCTAGAGACCTAGAACTCTCCCTATGTCAAAGGCTCTATTTCTTACTCAAACAACAAGATACCCGTCCCTCTTATCCATGCTCTTATAGGCAACATGCCTTATTTCTTCACTGTCTCAGTCCATAGCCCACAAACTAACAACAATAATGATACCTAATTTTGTAACTAATCAACTAACTAACTGACTAATGGGTCCCCTATCAAATACTCCACCCCTAAACTTTCACCTTATCTTCAAGATGAATGGGATGGATAAACCAAAAGCAGTCCCACCGGGTTCCACAGTCTAAAGCACGATGACCAACATAACCCCCACCACTGCAGCTTGAAAATAACCTGAACCCCTCCTGGATCAGACACAAACAATTGAATTCCCCTGTGCTCCTCTAGTGCTCTGTTTTTTGTGGTATTATTGGCCAAGGAGCAGTGTGTTTGAGCCTCTACAATTGTGCTGAGCTCCCACTTTCCTATTTGTAATTGTAGGTGACAATTATCAAACTCCTCCACCTTGTCTACTAATATGGCTGAAAAAATCTTCTGAACTTACAATCCCTCCACCTTGAAGACAACACAGAGCTTTTCATACTCAACTTCTGTTGCTGCTTGGTCCAATGGTACTACCCCAAAGCCCTCCTCTCTAACCAGTTGGACCTGACTCATCAAATCATGGGAAGAATCTACTTGATGGTTTTCCAATGGGTTTTCTCTTCTACTTCAGTGGTTTGGGCTGGGTTATTGATTCTTTAAAGAGGTGCAGAGTATACCTCTCTTCTAGCTTAGCAGTATCTTTATTTCCTCCATGACAGCCAAAAATGCTACCACTTTGAAGATCAAAACAACAGGCATCTACACTACTCATTGGACTGCAGTCTCCTTCTGAAAAGACACCATTCTCACAGCAACTTTCAAGACCTTTTCTACCTCTACCATTCATTTCCAATAACTGTTCACACATCTTACTTGCTGAATTTTTGTCATGCAATGGGTTCACTCTGATCTCTTCATCTATGAGACAATAATACCCATCCATTCAAACAAAGACCCATACCCAAACTGTTCTCACCTCTCCTTGTACCCCCTCAAGAAGATTTCTTGAAGGTAATATTGCTCTATTGTGAGAAGTGTCGCTGCAAAAGTCTCAAATTGCTTCCTATTTCTTGAACCGAGCCTCCTTACTTCAGTTTCAGCAAGATTTCTCAAGGATTCTGGATCATGGATGGCTGAAAACATCAAATAAAAACAATTTTAAACATCATCCAAGTTGAGTTTGGAATGCAAGAATTCCACCACTGAAACGATGACAAAGAACATCCATTCTTTGACATCATGACTGCTCGGATCCTCTCTTTATCTGAAATCTACTTTAGCTGAAAGTACTTCTCCACCTGGGTAGCCCCCAATTGTAGGCATCAACTCCAGCAAACATAGGTCTCTAATTTCTTCCAACTGTCTTCTATTGCAGCAACTCACATATCCATCTCAGCCTCATGTCTATTGTCCTCCATTTTCTGTCTCATCTGTTATATTTCTCCCAATTGTGCGAGAACTGTGCCAGGTTTTCAGGAAGATCTTTAGTCTCTTTCATTCTCACTTCTTGCTGTAGAAGGGACTGACTTTTAGTCTACTGTATTTGTTTTTTTGCTAGCTGTAGGTTACTTTAGTTGCCAGCTGTACTGATCCTTACCTGTGTATAAATAGGCTCACTTGTACTATCTCACTTTAACTTTAATAAACAATCAGATTTCAGTCTCCTCTCTCTTTTCTCTTTTCTTCTCTCTTCTTCTCTCTTTCTCTGAAGCTAATATGGTATCAGAGCGCGGTTTAGATCTAGTCGCTTCGTCATCTAGGTATGGCGTTGAATCCTCCACCGCCTCCTTCGGCGCCTCCTGGCAGTCCTCAGCTCGCCACAAGATTCTTGGAACCGTTGCTCCCTTGCTGATGTTCTCCTATATTCTATTTTCTTTAAAGTTTCTAAACCTCTCGCCAAGAACTCTAATCTTGCCTCCATTCTTGACTGAAAAAATGTAATGCTCCCGGGATATTGGGAGCTCTGATACCAGTTAACAGGGACTGGTTCAGATTTACAAGAAAATGAATTATAATTGATAGAATGTGACTATGTGAAAGATGGATACAACTCCCCAGGTATTTGAGAGACCCAGAACTCTCCTGATGTCAAAGGCTCTATTTCTTACTCAAATGACAAGTGTTAAAGAATACAAGTTTGACATTAACATAGTCTCACGTCGAGTAGATGTGAGTAAATTGAGCAGTTTATAAGTGCAATGACCCATACACTTAATGCCTTAATGATTTTTGGTTGCATTGTGGTGTCCAACACTTACGTGCTTGTTCTCTTGGCTCCTTTCCTCGAAGCAGTGATGGATCTGCCCGTTTTCATGGACATCCTTCATTCAATTTCAATAACAAGATGCCCTCCCTCCCTCTCACTCACCCTCTTATTTATGGGCAATATGCCTTATTTCTTCTCTATCTCGCCCTATACCCATAAACTAACGACAATTAACAGTTAACGACTAAGTATTGTGTGACTAATTAATTGACTAACTAACTGATGGGTTACTTTGTTAGAAACTATGTAGTTTAATTAGTCCCACATTGAAAAATCTTAAGGGACCTATGCCTTCTATGTTACTATATAAGTAACACCTTGTAAAGCTTTTAAACACACCAAAAAATATAAACACTTCCTAGTGTAGCCGTGGATGTAAGTACATACACTGTATATTGAACCACGTAAAATTCTTGTGTCATTTCTCTCTCTTTCTTTTAGTTGTTTTTGTTCCTAACAATTGGTATCAGAGCCTATATCTTAGTATGCTCTGTGGTTGCAGCCTTGTCTGAACTTCCACATCAGAAAAGATTTGTTTATATCTTAGTATGCTCTGTGGTTGCAGCCTAGTCTGAACTTCCACATCAGAAAAGATTTGGTTTTTCCACGGGAGTCTCAGTTTAGGGAAAATAATGGGAGCTTTCTTAGTTTAGAGAAAGCAACAGGGGCAATGGCGCTAGAAGATGGGAAGGTGAAGATTGAGAAGTTTGATGGCAAAGATTTTGGATACTGGAAAATGCAGATGGAGGACTATCTGTATCATAAGAAGTTGCATCAACCCTTAACAGGGAAGAAGCCAGGCGACATGAAGCAGGCAGAATGGGAGTTGCTAGATCGGCAGACTCTTGGTGTGATCCGACTGACACTATCAAAGAATGTTGCGTTCAACATTGTAAATGAGAAGACAACTGCAAGTTTGATGAAGTCATTGTCAAACATGTACGAAAAGCCATCAGCAGCCAATAAAGTATATTTGATACGTCGGCTAGTCAATCTCAGAATGGGTGAAGGTAATTTTGTAACTCATCATATTAATGAATTTAATACAATCCTTGCCCAGTTGGCAGCAGTGCAGATCACATTTGAAGACGAAGTGAAAGCATTGATCCTACTATCATTTCTACCGGATAGTTGGAGTGCAACAGTTACTACAGTTAGCAGCTCTGCCAGAAATACCAAGTTGAAGCTTGATGACATCCGTGACTTAATCTTAAGCGAAGATTTTCGCAGAAGAGACTCAGGAGAGTCTTTCAATTCTTTTTTCGGTTCAGCACTGAATACTGAAAGCAGAGGAAGGAATAGCCAGAAGGGTCAGAATCAAGGCCGAGGCAGATCAAAGTCCAGAGTAAAAAGACAAACCAAAGTCCGGAATGACATCATTTGTTGGAATTGTGACAAAAGAGGTCACTTTACCAATCAATGCAAAGCTCCAAAGAGGAAGAACAAAAACAAGAAGCAGGATGATGATGATGAATCCGCAGACATAGAAACTGATGAAATTGCAGATGCATTAATTTGCAGTTTAGATAGTCCTGTTGACTCATGGATTATGGACTCAGGTGCGTCATTCCACATTACACCTTCTTTAGAACTATTATCTAACTATGTTTTTGGAAAGTTTGGGAAGGTTTACCTTGCAGATGGAAAATCTCTTGATATTGTGGGAAGAGGTGATATTAACATCAGAACCTCTAGTGGGACCCTTTGGACATTGCATAATGTTAGACATATCCCCGCCTTAAAGAGAAACTTAATATCTATAGGGCAATTGGATGATGAGGGACACCATACTACTTTTGGAGATGGAACTTGGAAGGTAACAAAAGGCAATCTGGTTGTTGCTCGTGGAAAGAAGCGAGGGTCTATCTATATGGTTGCGGATGAGGATATGGTAGCAGTCACTAAAGCTGCCAACAATTCCTCTTTATGGCATCAAAGGCTGGGACACATGAGTGAAAAAGGAATGAAGCTCATGGTGTCAAAAGGTAAATTATCTAGCTTGAAACATGTTGATGTTGGTGTTTGTGAACATTGTATCTTTGGAAAGCAGAAAAAGGTTAGCTTCTCAAAGTCAGGAAAGACATCCAAAGTTGAAAGGCTAGAACTGGTGCATACAGATGTTTGGGGGCCAGCTCCAGTAAAATCCCTTAGAGGCTCACACTATTATGTCACTTTCATTGATGACTCTACAAGAAAGGTATGGGTCTATTTTCTGAAAAAAAAAATCTGATGTGTTTTGTGTTCAAAAAATGGAAAACAGAAGTTGAAACTAAGACAGGTTTAAAGGTTAAGAGTCTGAAATCTAATAATGGTGGAGAGTATGATAGCCAGGAATTCAAAGATTTCTGTTCAAAAAATGGGATCAGAATGATCAAGACTATACCAGGAACACCAGAGCAAAATGGTGTGGCAGAAAAAATGAATAGAACCCTAAACGAGAGAGCTAGATGCATGAGGATCTAGTCTGGCCTACCTAAGGTGTTTTGGGCAGATGCAATAAACACAGCGGCCTACCTCATAAATAGAGGACCATCAGTTCCTTTGGATTATTAATTGCCTGAAGAAGTATGGTCTGGAAAGGAGGTAAACCTTTCACATTTGAAAGTCTTTGGTTGTGTCTTATATATTCTTGTAGACTCTAATAATAGAGATAAACTGGATCCTAAAGCAAGAATATGTTATTTCATTGGCTATGGATCTGACATGTATGGCTACAGGTTTTGGGATGACCAAAACAAGAAAATTATCAGAAGTAGAAATGTTACATTTAATGAAAACATGTTCTATAAGGACAGGTCTATAGAATCCATGCGTGCAGATAAACAATTAGAACTTTCTGAGAAAGTAGCATTGGAAGAAATTTCAGAAAGTGATCTAGAAGTGGAGCCTGAGTCAGAATCAGAACCCATAACAACGTCAGAAACTCCTGATATCCAGTTGAGAAGATCTAGCAGAATGAGAGTGGCACGACAGAGGTATTCCGCTTCATTGCATTATTTGTTGTTAACTGATGCTAGTGAGCCAGAGTACTTTGCCGAGGCCATGCAGGGCAGTGACTCGATTAAGTGGGAGCTAGCAATGGAAGATGAAATGAAATCCCTCCAGAGAAACGGAACTTGGTCTTTGACTAAGCTACTAGAAGGAAAGAAGGCGTTGCAAAATAAATGGGTTTATAGGATAAAGGAAGAATCTGACGGCAGCAAAAGATACAAGGCGAGACTCGTAGTGAAAGGATTTCAGCAGAAACAAGGAATTGGCTTCACAAAGATCTTCTCTCCTGTTGTCAAGATGACTACCATCAGAGTTATCTTGAGTATATTGTAGCTACAGAGAATCTTCATTTGGAGCAGTTAGATGTCAAAACTGCATTCCTACATGGAGATTTGGAAGAAGATATCTTTATGACACAACCAGAAGGTTTTGAAGAGCAAGGCAAGGAGAATCTTGTATGCAAACTTCATAAGAGCTTGTATCACTTGAAACAAGCACCAAGACAAGAAGTTTAATGAGGTTATGACCAACTCAAGATTTCACAGATGTGAAGAAGATCATTGCTGTTATGTTAAGAAATATGATGATAGTTATATTATCCTTGCTTTATATGTTGACGACATGCTAATTGCAGGGTCTAGTATGACAGAAATCAATAGGCTGAAATAGCAGTTGGCAGACAGCTTTGAGATGAAGGATCTTGGTCTAGCTAAACAAATTCTTGGTATGAGAATCTTCAGAAACAGACTAAAAGGTATCTTAAAATTGTCTCAGGAGAAATATATAGGAAAATTGCTTGACAGGTTTAATGTTGGAGATGCCAAAACCAGGAACACCCCTTTGGGAACTCAATTAAAACTTTCAAAGCGGCAATCTTCTCAGATAGATGAAGAAGAAAGTTACATGTCTAAAGTACCATATGCGTCTGCAGTAGGGAGCCTAATGTACGCTATGGTTTGCACTAGACCGGACATAGCGCATGCAGTGGGAGTTGTGAGTAGGTACCTATCCAATCCTGGAAAGGAGCATTGGGAAGCTGTGAAGTGGATATTAAGATAGCTGAAGAGTACATCACGGATGTGTTTGTGTTTTAGAAGAAGCAATCTCACTTTACAGGGGTTTTCTGATGCAGATTTAGGAGGAGATTTGGATAGTAGAAAAAGCACCACAGGTTACATTTTTACTTTGGGTGCTACTGCTGTTAGCTGGAAGTCTAAACTCCAAGGAAGAGTTGCTCTCTCAACCACTGAAGCCGAATATGTGGCTATCTCCGAAGCAGCCAAGGAGATGCTATGGCTGAAGAACTTTCTCAAAGATTTAGGGAAGGAACGAGATGATTCTCCATTATTCAGTGACAGTCAGAGTGCTATATGTCTTACTAAAAATCCAGTTCTTCATTCAAGATGCAAACACATTGAATTAAAGTATCACTTTATCAGAGACTTGATAAGTGATGGAGATTTGTCTTTGTTGAAGATCTCAGGATCAAAAATCCAGCTGATATGTTGACCAAGATTGTCACAACTGACAAGTTGAGGCTTTGCATTGCCTCAACTGGCCTTCAAGGATAATTGATGATGAAGGCGCTACACTAGGTGAAAGAGCAGATAAGCTTATTGTTTTACAAGGACTGTAATTAAACTCCAAGTGGGGGAATTGTTAGAAACTATGTAGTTTAATTAGTTTCACATTGAAAAATCTTAAGGGACCTATGCCTTTTATGTTACTATATAAGTAACACCTTGTAAAACTTTTAAACACACCAAAAAATATAAACACTTCCTAGTGTAGCCGTGGATGTAAGTACATACACTGTGTACACGTAAAATTCTTGTGTCGTTTCTCTCTCTCTCTTTTTCTTTTAGTTGCTTTTGTTCTTAACATTACTTATCACTTTGTAACCTAAATCTAATCACATCACTTATATGTTAGCAGGTAAATGATTCCCTTAAATCTTATTTCCCACTTTACGCTAATGGGAGGATTTTATGCAGGCTCTTGCCAAAGATCTTCCTTGGAAGTTGAAAGAATCGCGTGTACAAGAGATATTGCAAGCAGTGAGTATGTTTGATCTTTTGTAGGCAACTCACATGGTTTTGTTTGCTGCTTATTGGCCTTTATTCTACTTCTAAAATTTGTTTGACGTGGAGTTTCTTTGGTGATCGATGATATCACTCTCGCCTGTACTACAGTTTATGTTGCCTCCCTAAATCACTCTTTTCCATTATGGTTGCTTTGTCCCACTCTTTGGCTTGCAAAAATAGTATAAATTTGATGTGTTTGCAGATAGACAGCAACACTGATGGGCTAGTGGATTTCACCGAGTTTGTAGCAGCAACATTACATGTGCATCAATTGGAGGAACATGACTCTCAAAAGTGGCAACAACGGTCACAAGCTGCTTTTGAGAAATTTGACATAGATAAAGACGGTTATATTACTCCAGAAGAACTTAGAATGGTTGGTGTCATATCTTTGGTCAAGCTGAAAACACAGTTTTCATTAAGTCTAAAAAGGATTAGAAATATATAGTTACACTATAGTATACTTACCTATATCTGCATCCTTGTAAGTTTACCAATTTTAAGGGGGAGCATTGTTAGTGGCTTGCTAGAAGTTCTGCTTCTCAATATAAGTTGTGCACGTAAGTTAAAAAAATGGTTTAAAAACCAATGAAATTACACAGTTGCTTACAGCTAATATTCCTTTTTTGGGTTTTCAGCATATGGGCTTTAGAGGCTCCATTGATCCTTTGCTTGAGGAAGTTGATATTAACAAAGATGGAAAAATTAGCCTGTCAGAATTTCGTACACTTCTAAGAACTGCAAGCAAGGGTTCTCAAAAGACTCCAAGCTCTACAAGCTATCGGCGGAGAATTTGATTAAAGGTGCTTCAAAGGCCTAGATTAGTTGGGCGGAGGATTTGATTATAGGGCTTCAAAGGCTGAGTTTAGTTGGGAGATTCGAGGGTGGTCTGAGTTCCTCTAAGTTGTCCACTGTGTGGGTTGTCCTGAGGCCTTGTGATTATCATCTATTATGCAGATTTTAATCATTCATGTGCTCTGACAATATATGAAACTTAAACTACAGTTATTGGCTATGTTCCCTGCTTAAGAATTATGTCCACAACATCAGGAGGACTGCGTCAACAGGTGTTTTAGTAGCTTTTCCGTTGACCCCTGCTTGGATTGGCTTCAGGTATTGTTTTGCTAGTATCATTCATATGCCGGGTATTTCTTGGTTGTGCTTTACATGTTATGTGTAACTATAAAATCTTCTAGACAAAAATGAAAAGACAAAAGAAAAACTAAATAAACATGAAATGAAATATGTTTGATGGAATTATATTCTCACTATTTTCTCTCCTCTTTCTTATTTTCTTTCCCTGCAGAAAGCAATTGCGCCCTGCTGTTCTTAGTAGATACTAATGAAATGATTGCATATATTTGGTATATTAATGTGAGTCTGAAGTGTAATTATAAATAATTCTTTTCTTTGAAGAACTAGCGGGAGCGACAATGTCAATGTGGTGTGATGACATAAGGGTGTGATTGATGTCTTTGATGATCTTGCATGGAGATCACTCATGGGCATGTACTCTTTTGAGTTTATATTGTGATGCCTCTGTTGTCTAAACCCATTCTTTTTTGATGTCAAGAGAGGCCGTAACATAGAAAATTTTGCTTTAGAAATAATAAATCTATTGTTAGATGTTAGTACATTAATCAAACCAAAGAACAACTATATGGTGTTTTCGCAGGAAAATGTGACGTATATCAACCTATATACGTATATTCAAAACTCATAATTAGAAGCACAAGGTGTTTTTCAGTTTAAGCCAATTGAAGGGCTATGGCATAATCTCCCCACATCATAAAATTACGCTGTATGACTATAATATTTACACATCCACATCAAACACTCCACAAAGTGATCAATTACAATTTTCTCCTTTGGCATTGTGTTACTCCATCACCAAGCTCATTAGACAACATTGTTACCCTGAAAAATCACAAAAATAAAAATTGAAGGGTAAGTACCACTCAAAGTAGTAAATCATAATTTATAGATCACTCATTAGGTCATGTAATTCAACATGTTACAACCACAATACAATGGCATATAAATCATCAATCCATATATCAATCATTATTTCAATCTCAAACATCATTAGATACCTCCAATTCTTCTAACACTTATACATATACATATATTACTATTCTCTTGATGCAAATGATTGAATGTCATGAACTTGTAAAATCATATTCCTTTCAAATGCATAAAAGCATGCAATGCAGATTTGACTTAATGACAAATCCGGGTGTCAAAATGGATAATCCACACAATAAATCTAAGTGTTATAAATTAGTGGATATCCTAGTAACCACACAATAAATTTGAGTGTTATAAATGGTGATACTTTGGGAATCGCTTAGTAAATCTTTGTGCTATAATCGACGGACCCATATAACAAATCTAAGTGTTGAGTGAATTAAAGTGCTATAGTAACCAATGCATATGATGTCATGAGTCAACGCAATATGCATGTGTGCGAATTAAAGCATAACCTATCACCACTAAGACATCATAGCCTAGCCCCACTATCCTCATAATCCTCAATTCATCATTCATCAATTCACATGTACACAAATCAATAGATGGAGCCAAACAACTTCATAATTTAACAGAATCATCCACATCAATCATTATACATAGGGATGGAAATGGGTTAGGCCGTCCGTCGGGGGCTCGTGGCCCGGCCGATTTGAAGCCTACATAGGTCACGCTTGTCGGGCTAAAAGGCCAAGCTTAGGCTTTTAAAAAGGCTTTTTTGACTAAACAGGCTAAGTCATAGGCTTTTTAAAAAGCCTTTGAAGCTCGATAGGTTGGCTTGTTTAGTTAGATTAATTATTAATTAGTTATAGATATAATATATTTATAACATAAAATAATATATATATATATATATATATATATATTACATATTTACATTTACATAATATAAGTTAATATTACAAATTTACAATTAAAAAAAATTAGGAGGGAATGAAACACAAATTTTTTAGGTTGTTCTTGGTCTTTCAATAGCCTCACTATAAACAGGTCATTTAAAAAGACTTTTAAACGGGTCAGACCTTCAAACAGGTCAGGTTAGGCCTTAAAAAAAGCCTATAGCAGGTGATGGTTCAGAGTCAGACTTAAGAGGGGGATTGAATAAGTCTTAGACTCTTTTGCAGAAATTTAAACCTTTAATGCGCAAGCAATCAGACTTTTATGAAACAGAATTGCAAGAAGGAATGAAAGGAGAAGAAAGAACACCATAAGTTTATAATGGTTCACTTCCAACACAGAAGTCACGTCCAGTCCCTTCTAACTTAAAGGATTTTCACTATTGTAAAATCTCCTTTACAATAATAGCACCAGACTAGTGCCACAAGTATTCTTGACTTTAGCCACATTTGGCTTATACCCAAGTATTCTTTCAACAAGCGACTCTTGGCTCAACAACCCAAGTATTCTTTCAAAAGCTTCTTCAGGCCACGACTGTTTCCCAATGAAACTAAAGGTCGGTACCAGACTTTTACACAATAACTAATTTTAATAAAAACGTATAAGGTTTCTCATAGAACCTAGTGTATAAAGGATATACAATGAAGAATGAATACATTAAGTTAAGAAAGACAAGAGACCAAGGTTTACTAGAAGCAGAACAACAAAGAAGGTCTTTGTCTTTAAAGAACTAAGAAGAGATTAGAGAGAGTTTGATCACAAGGACTAAGTATTCTTGATAGGTTTCTCTTCTATATTTGAAACAGAACATCTCCAAGAATATATAGATGATATGAGATGATCGTTGCTGATCTGGAAAGAAGATATGAACGTTGGAAATCCTTTGAAGAAGTTTGCTTTGAGCGCAAGTACCATATTTTTGATGATCTGAAGGGATGTCCAAAAGTCTGGTAGAAGGAACTTCAACACTTGCATGGATAAAGTGTTCCTTGATATCTTCAGAGAATAAAGCTAATTGTTGGCTTTATTTCTTCTAGCAATCACGTAGAAATCAATGTTGTAATTCTTCTAATTTAATCTGACAAATAAGCTGACTTGGTTCAGCTTTTCTAACATGTGTAGAGTTGTTACGTTGAGATCTTCAAAAAACTGTATTGGTTGCTCTGTTGATTTGTCTTATCCTTTTTGATGATAAACACATTTTTCCTAATAAGAGCTTGACTTCTAATGCATCATCAAAAGAGTTTTTAGAACGTTGTGATTTGTACTTTGAAGTAATGTTCTTATTGAGAATTCTGGATGCTCAAAAGTCTGAGGTTTGATTGAGTTGATTCATATGACTGAAAATTCTTGAACCAGACTTTTTGGTTAAAGTCTAAATTTTGACTTTTCAAGGATTATACTTTTGATTTTATGGACTTCCCTTATCACTTGTAACTTGTGCACCAGATATATAATTCCTGAAACACTTAAATAAACAGGTTAGATCACACACAAGTAGACTTCATTTACTTTAAGTGCCTTGATATATGTTATTAACAAATCCTGGGGTTTGGATATAATAATGTAGTCAGGGGTCTGGTCCAATAAGCTCTTTTTTCAACTAGACTTGTTTTCAACAATAGGCTAATAGGTCAGGCTTAGGCCTTGAAAATTTGATCTAGGCCAAGCTTAGGCCTTTCAAAGCCCAGCCCGGCCTGACTCATTTCCATCCCTAATTATACATAATCATTTTTAATACCAAACACATTATCAATGGTCATACAGGCTTAGATTTCTCAAATTTGATTTTCATAACATCATCAACACCAAGTTGGGTCATTATCGGTAATACATATCAACAATACAACCAGTGATATTTACACCATCAACAATACATGTCATCTATACAACCAGTGACATTAACATCATCACAATACATACCATTAACGCAGCCAATGACATTTCATGATCTAAACCACATAATATCTTTATTAACATTTATCAAGCACTAGGCATTAATTTACCACATTATCTCATAACAGACAATAAGTATATTTTTATTTTTCAAAAATCAACATTTTTCGGGCATTATTATTTAATAGAAACTTTTTATTTTAAAGACCTGACCCCGAAAATAAGAGTTCCTATTCACTACTTGAGTGATAAACCCCCTCGTACATCAACATATACCTTAAAGAGTTATCTGGGTTTTTGAACAAAGTCTCGATCTCCGATTCAGATTCAAAAGTAAATATCTATAATCAAAAAATTCTAAAAAATTAATAAAAAATTTTGTAACCCATAAACAACTGAAACACCAGAATCGAAGCCAGAATGCTAAAGCAATGGAGTTTCAAAAAAGATCTTACTTATGAAGGGTTACGAATCTTGTTGATGGGGCGTCGAAACTACCCCAAAGCTACGAAATCTTTCCAACAACTCTTGAAAGCACGCCTTAACCACTTAGGGCTTTGGAAAATCAAAATTTTAAGAGCCGATCTTCACCCTTCATTCAATGGGGGTCGTGGCCAAGCCTAGAACGAGAAAGGGAAGATCCAAAGTTTAGCGCATGCAAGGGAAGTAGTAGGCAGATTCATGCATGCCAAGAAACGGTAAACAGATCCATGCATGTGAGGGAAACGAAAATTATGCATGCCAAAAATGAAATGGATTATGTTGCATGTAAGCAAAATAAATGGAAAAACGAGAACATGCATGCATACTTTGTAGAGCAAGAACGAAAATGGAAAAGAATGGTGAAAAAGGCACATGGCTTGGTTGATGATAAAGAGGAGAAGAAGATGATGATGTTGGAGCAAGATGGGTGGCACGGTTTAGGTGGAGAAGAAAGGAAGGTGATGAAGGAGAGAGAAAGAACATGATGTGGATGGTGTGAGAAAGAAAAAAAAGATCACGAGTTTGGTTGGTGAGGAGGAGGAGATGTAGATGATGATAATGATGAAGGATGGAAGAGTGAAAGTGTGGTATGGTGATGAAGGAGAAGAAAATGAAATGAAGCTAGAGAGAGAGTATGTGTGTGTGGCGTGGTTGTAGTGGTGAGAAAGAGAAGAAAAAGAAAGTGATGGCTTTGGTGGAGATGATGAGTGAATGGATGACAAAAAGTGAAAGAGAGCATGTGAGGAAGGGTGGAGGGTGACATGAGTTTTTAAGAGAAAAAGGAGGAAGGACAAATTTAATTGAATTAGTTAATAGAGGTTGGTCACAAGTAGTTTGGTCCAATTACCCTTTTGGTTAACAACTAAAACTAATCGTATTTTTGATTTAATTCCTAAAATTTAACTCGATTGATTCCTTAATTTAATGGGTCGCTTTATAATTTTTAATTTATCAACAATTAATTAATTAATTAATTATGAACCGTTAAAAAAAATCACGTGCCCGATTTATTTTTCTAAAATCTCCCAATTATTTAAAATGGGGATGTTACACTTTTACATTTGAATATGAATATGTAGCGATACACTTTTTTTATTCAAATTAATGTAAAACTTAGAATTAAAGAACTTCTTGTGTTTATTTTTTCATTCTTACTACTAAACGTTCAATTGGAGCGATAAAATCCAAAAGAATTTGTTTTAAAACTCAAAAAATCTTTAGAATAACACTTTAATTGAAAAAATCAAAATGTTTCGAGCATATGTGATTAATTATTTTTTATAAGAGAAAATGAGATTAAATTGATCAATCCAATTGAACGCTTATTAGTAAGAATAAATAAATTAATAAACAATTCTTTCAATTTCTTTATTTCATAGATATGAAAATGTATTCTTAGAAATGTTACATTGGAAATATATATATATATATATATATATATATATATTTGTTATCAAAATTTATGTCCGAGTTTATTTTATTTCTAGGTAAACCATAACCACATTCTCTACTAACCTTCTATTCTCAATAATGAGAGTGTGAATGTGAGATTCCTATGGGAACACAGAAAATTACATTTTTTTTTACCTACAATTCCTATCTCTCTCTAATTCTTTCTTTCTTATTTTTGATTTTAAAAAATATTACAGGATATATTAAAATTACCAAATGCATTTTTAAAGATACCTAAAAATGATGGTCTTGTTATATTATTTTTTGGTATATCATTCATTGGAATGTAAAATTATACCTTAAAATAAACATTTTCTAAGTTTTATATTAATTTAAGGAAAAATATATACCAGTACATTACTCAAATACAAAAGTACCACAATAATATTTTAACCAAGTTCCGCCATATGGGAAGTATTTAGGGATGGCAAAACGGGCCAGGCCTAACGGGCTGGCCCGCCAAGCCCGCCAAATTTGGCGGGGCGGACAAGAATTTTTAGCCCGCCTCCCGCCAAGGCCCGCCCCGCCTGGCGGGCCAAAAGAAAAAATATATAAATATTACAAATTTATACTTTATTTTATTAAAATATATACTTTGATTTTCTAAAATTAAAAAAAAAGTAACATCTCTTACTATTTATACATTTCTTTTAATAATATTTTCTTTAATTTTTTTAAAAAAATTATTTTTTTAATTTTTAATCTTAATTTGACATATTTTTTTTAAAAAAATTACAATTTTAACTTTGGCGGGCCGGCCCGCCAGCCCGCCGGGCCCGCCTTAGGCGGGGCGGGCCCTGAATTTTGCCCGGCCCGCTTTTTGGCGGGCTTTGGCGGGGCGGGCCAGGGCCCGGCGGGCCAGCCCGTTTTGCCATCCTTAGAAGTATTTCATCCAGACACTTCAAAAAAAATTCACAAATGTCCTATTTTTATCCGGGAACGATTAAATAATTTTTTTTTCACAGGGAAGGACTACATTAATCAATATAAATTAATTTGATATGCAGAACTAAAAAAATTAGCAATCTCTGCAATTTTCGATAAAAAAAATTCTATTTTTCCCTCGTTAAAGGACAGCATTAGAATATTGGTGTCATTTGTAATGTGTGGATTAATGGCGGAGGTGTATCTGAGTGAAAGGGAGGGACAGAGAGAATGAAGATAGTGAGTTACAACGTGAACGGCCTGAGGCCGCGCATAGCCCAGTTCGGTTCTCTCCGTAATCTGTTAAATTCATTCGACGCCGACATCATTTGCTTTCAGGTTCTTCCAATTTTCACTTCTCTTTTTCATCATCATCATCATTTTCTCTCTCGTCTAATTCATAAATCATGACCCTTTTCAGGAGACAAAACTCAGGAGACAGGAAGTCACTGCCGATTTGGTAATGGCCGATGGCTACGAATCCTTCTTTTCCTGCACCCGCACCTCCGAGAAGGGCCGAACTGGATATTCTGGTAACCTCCTCCTTTCATTTCAAACATTCTTATAAATCGAATACAATCTAGTAAGTTGCCAGCAGATATGATGTCGGTCTAGTAGTGAAGGAAGAAAGTGTCGTGAGTTCGGTTTCCTCCGCTAACAAAATAACAACTGTTCACAAATAGTGCGCAAATATAAAGACCCTCAAGAATTACCCTAAGAGAATTAAGATTACTATTATTGCTCTAAATATGTGTCACTTGTCTTACAACTAGGGGCTTCAAGGCCATCTATACAGCAAACGGGTTAGTGGGAGAGTGGGATGTAGAACCTGAGTCCACTATCGTATGGGATGGACCTAGACATTCCTATATTCTAGCCTAAGGTAAAGGGATGAGGGAAATGCATGTGCCCCCAACTAACTCGTGAGAGGGAACAACAACCAACACTTGTCGATTGTAATATAAAACAACAGGAAAGAAAAAAAACTACGGAACGATGATGAATGAAAAGTAGAGTGAAAAGGACTAAGTTATAGTCATTTTGCAAAGTTAGAATTTTAGGGGTGGAATTGTCCTAGCAAATAATCTTGAGGACTAAAATGAGGATTTACTCATTTTTGTTGAGTAAGCAGGTGTTATTACATTTTGTCGTGTAAAGTCTGCATTTTCAAGTAATGAAGTGGCCTTGCCCCTTGCGGCAGAGGAAGGCTTCACTGGTCTTGTGGGAAACTCTCGAATTAGCAAAGACAAATTGTCCTTCTGCGCAGAAGATCTTAAGGAATTCTCAAAAGATGAGCTTCTTAGTGTTGATAATGAGGGGCGTTGCATTATCACAGATCATAGTCACTTTGGTGAGTGTCATGTATATGTATTCCCTATTATCAATATATGTAGTTAAGAAAAAACTGAAATTGAAGTTGTTTTTTCTGTGGACTTGCGTTTGTGTTTCCAGTTCTTTTCAATGTGTATGGGCCTCGAGCTGTACATGATGACGGAGAAAGGATTCAATTTAAGAAAAACTTTTACAGGATATTGCAGGTATTCGAACTGTTTATATGATAATGGGATCAATGAATAGTATGACCAAGTGTCATTGCTTTGCAGGATTTTTTACCGTGTTTTTTTCTTCTGTTGATGTTGTTCTTCAATTGCTTGAGTTATTGGGTAACTATAGTAATTAGATAAGTTGGTAATTTGGAGTTAAAGTTTTAGGTTCTCCAAAGTTCTTAATGTTTGTGAAGTTCTAATTGGTTTATCCAATTGTATCAGTGTGTGAAAATGTGACCTCAAACATTCTTTTCCATCTGAATATGTTTAGGGTTTGGGAAACTCCAGCACTAGTATTTAAAACTAGTGTTATTGCTATTTCTTTTGTGTTACCTGTAACTGAGTATGATTTGATGAACATTGAAGTGTCAAACCCAGGACATGTGATTTGAAAGTGGGACATGTTTATATCATAGTTAATGCTTCTCACCCTTGTTGCCTCTGCTTTGTTTTGAAGAGCTGAAAATTTTCACTTTTCTTTGCTTTCTATTTGATTGATGGTGATAGTCTCTTTAATAGAAAAGATGGGAGTCTCTGCTGCATCAGGGAAGGAGAATATTTGTTGTTGGTGATCTCAATATTGCACCATTTGCAATTGACCGATGTGATGCAGGACCTGATTTTGAAAATGACGAGTGAGCTCACTACAAGATTTCTATGGAGTATTTGTAATGTACTTATATGCTGATAATTATTTTAACTTTGCCTGAATTCTTGTGTAGGTTCAGAAAATGGTTCAAATCAATGTTACTTGAAAACGGAGGCCAATTTTCTGATACCTACAGAGCAAAGCATCCTGATAAGTATGGGCTCAGTTACATCTTTTGTCAAATATCAAATATTGATTTGTTTATAGTATCCCCTTGGAAATTCAAATCCTGATATTAACATTTTCTTATCAGAAAAGTGGAAAATATTTTTCATTCCATCTTTTTTGAAATCTTTTTACATTGCTTTTCCTTTATGTATATCTTTCATCTTCATATGAGATTATGTTGCTTTCAACTTGAAGTCACCTTTTCATTTTTTAAATTCAGATAAAAAGGTTTGTTTGAAAATAATGCACTATGTTTCAACTTTAAATTTTAGTTTTAGTCTGTATGTTGACACATTTCTCAGTGCAAGTCGTGCTTATTTGTGCATCATCCTAGCTAGTAGTATATGTGCAATCCTTCATATCCCCCCCACCCCTTTTAAGTTCGATTGTTTTTGTCTTCAATATTTTGTGAACTGTGGTTAAGTCTTCAATATGATCATATTAATCTTGTTTACTCATATACAAATTGAGACTTTATGCAGAAAGGAAGCATACACCTGCTGGCCACAAAATACTGGTGCTGAAGTATTTAACTTCGGGAGTAGAATTGACCATATTCTGTGTGCCGGTTCATGCTTACATGAATCAGATGACCTGCAATGCCATAGTTTTATAAGATGCCATGTTAAGGAATGTGACATTATGACACAGTACAAACGATGTAAACCTGAAAAAGCTCTAAGGTAAGATGCAAAAATGGCATGTGAAATATATTGTGAGCTATTTTGTGCTTGTACCTAGATTATTGGTTTTTTATTATTATTATTTTTTCATTGGATGTAAATGTTTGATGCTTTGCTTACCATAATATGCCTTTTGTTTTGGATTATATTTTTTGCTTTGAAATCTAAACATTTATGAAATTTGAAAATATCTATGTGCTGCACGTCTTCCTGGAGGCTAGGATATAAGTTCTAACTGACTTCATAATCTGCTCAGTGCCCATAGGTGGAAGGGAGGGCGCAGCATTAAACTGGAAGGATCTGACCATGCTCCAGTTTTTATGACTTTACATGAAATTCCCGAGGTCTCTCTGCATAGTACTCCTTCCTTATCTTCTAGATATGTTCCCATGGTTCATGGCATACAGCAAACTCTAGGTACAAAACATTGATTCTTCTTTTGGATGACAGTCTTTGTTCATATGATTCCAATGTTTTTTTTATTTTTGTGAACATTCTCTTGTAGTGTCAATGTTGATGAAAAGACAAGTTTCAGAACAAACCAAATCATGCAATATGATACATGAAGACATTGCAATGGGTAGTTATTGTGAGAGAGAAGAACCAGTTAACCAAACTGGCTTGCCTGCCATGTGTCCAAGTCAATGTCAATTTCCTCCAAGCCAGGACTCTGAAGCTAGCATTTCAGAACCAAATGAAATTTCCATAAGTCCTTCTCAAGAGACTGTTTCTAAAGCCAGAAGAGAATATGGAAAATCAATAGCCAGGCAATGTAATAAATCCAAGAAAAAGGCTAGAAATAGCCAAGGCTCTCAGCTCTCACTCAGGTCATTCTTCCAGAAGAGTACAAATCTTGACATTGGGGTCAATGACTCATGTACAGGTTCCTTAAATAATCAGGCAGAACCCTCCCAACCTGACCCTCATTTACATGAAACTCCTACAGTATCTGATGCTTATAGTGACAGTTCCCAGCAATATGAGTTGGATACCAGTGCACATGATCAGGATTTAGCCGAACCAAATGGTAGTTCCACAAAGGAAGAAAAGAGTAACATGGCTTCACTGGAATGGCAAAGAATACAACAGTTGATGCAGAACAGTATTCCTATTTGCAAGGGCCATAAGGAACCTTGCATTGCTCGGGTCGTGAAGAAACAAGGACCTAATTTTGGCCGCAGATTCTATGTTTGTGCTCGTGCTGAGGTAATCTGTTTTCATTGAGTAGTTTTGTACAATGTTGTCAAAATTGAGATTTTATATATAAACTGTAAAAGATTGTGAATCATAAGATCGTAATACAAATCATAAGATCCTACTCAAAATGCAAAATTTTGAAACATATATAGGATACAGAGAAAATCACTAGTGATTGCTTCATAGTAGTTAAAATAGCGGTGGAGCAGCCGTGATCACTCTGCGAAATCGTGTCGTGGCCATGTGCTGCGATTTCCTTTGAAAAGCGGAATAGATCACCGTCATGGCGGTACTGACGTGATCTCAGCGTCTCAGATCGTGGCCAATTGTTGCCTGTAGCGGCCACTATTTTACTTACACCTAAAAACTGTTGTTTTTCATATCATGAAGGGCACCAGGTAAATTTCCAATTCCCTCCCTTTTTTTAGGGTTTTCGATTAGAACCCTTCACCTTTAATATTCAACACTTCTTCCCATGCCAATTTTCTGTCTCTACTCTGCCCCCCCCCCCCCCCCCCCACGTCTGGCAACAGCCCCTCGGTCACCAGTGACAACCCCTGCATCTCCAGCTGGTGACCGCCCCTGCGTCTCCAGTGAGGTCTGCCCCATGTTTGCAACTCCGGAAACCTCCAACAGCTACCGCTGCCACACTCCGTCGATCTCTTTCATGACCTTGTTCCAGCCACCGCTGCACACTCCAGTGACCTTCGACAGTCATCGACAGCCACTACAGTGACTGTACCTTCTGTTTCTTGATTTTGTTTGACAGTTTAAGTTTTTTGTTATGTTCTGTTGCTGCCTAGGGATTTAGGAGGCTTGTATTCTAGTTTTTAGAATGTTTTGATTATGAATTTACGCATTTGAACCATGTTTTGAATGTTTTGATTTGGATAATATTATATTTCAATTATCTACTATGCATTTGGAGTGTTTTTAGTTATTTTTGTTTTTTTAAAGTTTTTCTATATATATATATATATGTGTGTGCGTGTGTGTGTGTGTGTTTTCATGTTTTACCCTGCGATAGAGTAAAATGGCGTCTGCAATTTGCTACGGGACATCACGATCTCAATTTTGGGGTTGGCCGGTATGCTCCGTTACTTGGGATTGACTACTATGAATTGCTCTTAAAATTATCACACTTGCACCATCTAGTAATTTATGAGGAAAGTAGTGAGTGTCATTTGTTGGATTCTTGAGCATGTGCTGTGTCTGCTATGGGTTATATTGTTAGTCATCATCACTGCTGGTAGGTTAGATCATCTTTTTTTTGAAATCTTGTCTTTTTTTTGGTCTCTAATTTCACAATTTAATTTGTGCATCCACTTACAGGGCCCTGCATCTAATACTGAAGCAAACTGTGGTTACTTTAAATGGGCTGCTTCGAAGTCTAGAAATAAATAATGGAGGCGAATGACATTTTAATGAATGATGATTCCTTATCCACAACTAAAAAAAAAAGGAATGATGATTCATTTTCCCACCTCATTGAAGTTCTATTTATAATGATGACGATATGGAACTAAATACCACATTTGCACCACCCTTTTGACAAAAATTCCTGTAGCTTGTTGCCACCGTTGTGAATTTTTTGTTTATTGTAATCAGAAAAATAGTAGGCATATTTCTCCATAGAGGTGAGTAGTTAAAGGGATTGGATTGAAAAATTAGTCCTATTTGAATGCTCTATTTTAGTATCTGACCTGGTTACACTCAATTGAGTTGACCTTGTAAACAATCCATTATTTATTTACTGTAGTTTCTGCTTAACATGTTCCTCATCCCTGCACCATGTTTGGCCTAAAATATTCCATCAATTTTGGACTCTATTTTGTGTGCCAGTTCCCCGCCGCAATTTTTCTTGCAAAACCCTTAATGAGCATAAGGGGGAAATGGCCACTTGCAGTGGCAGGATTTTGTTCATTTTTTTTTGGTGAAGATTTCGTTCATTATCATAGTGTGTTTTTTTTGGGTCAAGATTTCGTTCATTATCTGTGCCTGCATGATTAAAAGCCCACGAATGGGTACACGCTGTCACGTTACCCTGCTTGCCTTTTATGTGGTTTGATTTGTTGTGCTGCTATTTATGTTAGGTTTGTATACACTACATATTCATCCGACTCAATCCGATTCCAAAAGAAGAATACATCGTTTTCAGATAAACTTTTACAATGACCAAAAAAAAAAAGATAAACTTTTACAGGTCTTGAGATTTGCAGATCTGGGGTAGATTGTTGACTGGGACTAGCAAAATTTAAAAGATATTGCTGCGGAAAAATATGAGTGGACTACTAATACAAACATAAGGTATTTAGGCATCGCAATTCAACCAACCCTATGAGTACCAATTTACCACTCTCTTGAGTTTGATAGATAAAACGTGTTTTGACTGGGGATAAATAAAAACCTATTATAATCCCGTTATGATTTTGGTGAGGAAACAACCACCCATTCCGATCCTGCATCTGAACTCATCCAGATATATAAATTCAATAATTTTACTTATTGTTATAGTTAAATAATAACAATTGTTATAGTTAAATAATAACAAGTTTATATTTTTTTTAAAATATATAATTATGAAGTTTATTATTTATACAGAATTTTAACGTCAATTTTATATATTATTTCAATTAAAATGTCTTAGATATAATTTATTTAAGTTATTAAAATGAAAGAAAAATAAAGTAAGGTAAAATTCTCACTGATTTCCCCAAGTAGAGTTGGGTATACGGGTCTGGGTCCACGGGCCAGCCTGTTTAACCCACTCTTACGCGGGTTGTGGGTTGAAAAAAAGAAGATCATTTAAAATGCAGGCTCGCGGGTTTAACTTATTTAACCCACGGGTTAAACGGGTCTAACCTGCGGGTTTGCGGGCCAATATATATATATATATATATATATATTTAAATTTGTTATTTTATTTTAAATAAACTCTACCTTTTTTCATACAATTTCACTTTCACACTACACTTTTTTTAAAAAAAGAACTTCTAACCTAAGATGATGTTTATCATTGTTCCTTATATTGAAATATAAGAAAGTTAATATTTAAATTTCATTGGTTTCTAATTTTTTGAAAATTAGTTGTGAAGGTTCCTAATTTTGGTTGATTAAATGTTTCAAATTATATGTGGCTTGAGTTTCATAAAAAAATGTGTTCTAGACCAAATTTTAATAATTTTAAACAAAAAAAAGTCAAAAATATTAAAATATATGCTGGTCCGCGGGCTCGCGGTCTTGAAAAAATTGATCAATTTAAAATGCGGGCTCACGCGAGTTGACCCATTGTGGGGCGGACTGACCCGTATACCCAGCTCTAGCCTGATAAGGAACTCGTGGGGGGTAGAGGTGAATTTTAAAATTTTAAACTCACCTTATTTTAACTTGAATTTGTCTCACTTTTTATAGGGAAAGAGACAGGGAGAGTGTAACTCATCCCAATCCGTCTTGTTACCATAATAAGGTATTCTTTGAGCCTTTATTCATTATGTGTGACTTTTGGGTTAAAGCCCAATTTAATTTACTTATTGAGAATAATATCGTATTAAATACATGGTAATTTAGGCAGTTAATTTTAAATTTTGAAGTGTATCTGGTTTTTGTATATTTAACTAGTAAATGTCCATAGTTAGGTAATAGTTTTGCATACTATACTATGTAATATTCAAAACTTTAATAACATAAGAAAATTAACATGTATATTAATATTTTTTTTAACCTATTCAACATTTGTGATCTGTGTATTTTTACTTTATAAATTATTGGGATTTGATGTTAGTCAAGGGCAAATAGATTCACAGCTTTAAAAAGAAATCACTTCTTATAGTTGAACACAAGTGATAGAATTTCATCATTTCTAGTGTTTTTACCTAGTCCCTTGACCGATACAAACCAAAACTGCATTCAATGATTCACTTGAATGAACACTTAAAATCCTTCTTTTGAAAAAATGAATAACAGAATTTCATTAACTACTTCAATAGACTAAACTTTCACCCCAAGTCCCAACTTAAGGTTCATATTAATCTAAGAATAGCGCACGAGGGTAATAGTAGAGTCTCAATTGCTTCAAAGCTTGCAAATTTCAAAGGCGACAGTGGTGTGACGGCAGAATCTCAAACCCAAAGCATCGTGTGAGGGCTGAGAATAATAAATTCTGGTCATTCAACTATTCTACACGTAAATGCTAAATATGATTTTAGTTATAATTTTAATTGTCTATTTGAATGATACTTTTGATATTTTTTTTCACTTTGCAGTCTTACTCCCATCCGATCCTCTAGGAATAACTCTTGTTATATTTAATACAATAATTCATCAATCTAACTATCAAAATCAAAGTTTTTATTATTTATTTTTGGATAAATCAAAGTTCTTGTTGTGCAGATGAATTTTGTTATCTTTCATAAAATTTAAGAGTTATTTAATACTTCATTAAATAATTTTAATTTAATATACAAATCATGTTAAATTTTGATTACAAAATTACAAACGTTTCAATACCAAATTTTTTAATATTTGGCATGCAATGTGCACCAATTGTGGATTAAGAGTGATTAGAAGTGTGTTGTTGATTGAGTAAACACCCCAGTTAGCCCCTGACTCAGTGGTGTCGGACACTTAGGTGCTCCTATTAGTAAGTTAGTCCTGTTAGTCCCTCACGTTTGTCGTCGTCGGGCATATAGGTCTTTTCCGTTAATAGAGTACAAACGTTCGTCAGAGTTAGCTGACGTGGCTCGTTAAATGCCACCAGGAATGCCACATTTCCAAGAGAGACGACATCGTTTTGGTCCCATTAGACAAAAAACCCCGTTAGTCCCTGACTTCGTTAACGTCGGACACTTAGGTCCCCAGGTTATTAAGTTGGACCCATTAATCCCTCACGTCTATCATTGTCGGACATGTAGGTGTTAGGGAATCCCTAGAACATGAGCAACGGAAATATAGGGATTCCATAGGATTTGCAAAGTGCCGTGTTTCAAAGCACAAGACAATAAAAAAAATCATTTTGGATTACCTCTTGAAGAACACCGAAGCAGTCGTAGCCTCGTCCTTTAGGAGTCCACACGAGCACTCCCACCAGAATCGCAACACTTGCCAACTGCTAGTTTGACAGCGTGTAGCTCTTGCAACTTTTGCGAATTTGTGTCACACTTTAGTAAACGGCCTATGAGCATCTCATGTTATATTTATAGGCTTAGGTTTAACCTAATTTGTTCTCTCTAAAGAGTGGGCTCCTTACTCATTCTAAATGAGTTAGGCCCAATAGCTTTATTTTAGTCCAACTAAAATAAAATAAAACATTTTTTGATGGGCTTACTCTATGTGTGTGACCCTATAGGTAAAATACCTGGTCATATTAATAATAAATTATTTTATTATTAATATAAAATAAGAGCAACATCTAACAATGCATCATTATGTCTGAATATTATTTAATATCAATATAATCTATAAGTGATAATTATTTAATATGTTTGTTCCTTTTGTCACGATATCCTAATTGGGCCCAAGGCATGGTCGCGTCATCCTTGTACGGTCCAATTTAGGGTTTAGGGTTTAGGGTTTAGGGTTTAGATATCTAATATTTATTCTTTCTAGCATGGCCATGCGTTTTCTTAGTCTTACTCCATCAAGTGGCCCATAGATATCACTCCTGTCACATAGGAGAGACAAATCCCATCTACATCACTCACATCCTTCTGCATAATTTGTTCATTGCCTAATCACAACCTTTATAGTCCTCTTGTTACAGAAGACGTTTAATTATATTAAAATAATAAACTCCTCATGTAGGAATCGTAGTAACTTTAGGTCGAAGGACTACATATACCATTATCACATTGAGAATCGTTTATGACATTCATGTAACGATCCATGCAACATTCTCATGGTGGGTCTGTCTAGTACATCTTACTCTTAATGTGTACCCGTGTGAAGACTTCAGGTCATCAGTACACTCACACACTAGTCTCAATGTATTTACATGTCCCCATGTAAATACTTGACTAGGGACATTTTAGGAATAACTTTCATATGACTTATTACTCCAAGGATAAATACGTTTTAAAACAATTTTAACTGAAATACTTATTTTATTGATAAGCAGAAAAATGATACAAATGAAAAAGCATAAAGCTCATAGTGCATACACTAACAGTAGGTCCCTGTCGTTAACAGACACTTAACGTCTGTTCATTCTAGGTGACGTGGGTCGAATCCCCTAGATTAAAGAGAATATATTGTAACATCCTGGATGTTTGATAAATTGGAAATAAGATAAAATATGTTTTGAGCGTAAAATGATAATAAATAAGGATTTTGGAAAGAAAATAAGATTTAAAATGAATTTTTAAAGGATATGGCATTAAGGGTCTTGACGCTTAGCGTGGCATTGATGCGTAGCGCCAGCTTTGCGAACAGGATTAAATGCGCAGTGTGAACACCTATTTCGGTCCGACCCAAATAGAAAAGACACCGGTCCCAAATGGAAATATAACCGGTCCAAATTCCAAAAGGGGGGAACACCCACTCCGCCCAACCGTCCTCACCTCAAGAGTCCGCCCAACCGTCCTCACCTCAACACTCCGCCCAACCGTCCTCACCTCAACTCCGCCCAACCGTCCTCACCTCAAGAGTCCGCCCAACCGTCCTCACCTCAACTCCGCCAACCGTCCTCACCTCAACTCCGCCCAACCGTCCTCACCTCAACTCCGCCCAACCGTCCTCACCTCAACACTCCGTCCAACCGTCCTCACCTCAACTCCGCCAACCGTCCTCACCTCAAGAGTCCGTCCAACCGTCCTCACCTCAACACTCCGCCCAACCGTCCTCACCTCAACTCCGCCAACCGTCCTCACCTCAAAAGTCCACCCAACCGTCCTCACCTCAACACTCCACCCAACCGTCCTCACCTCAACTCCGCTAACCGTCCTCACCTCAAGAGTCCGCCCAACCGTCCTCAACTCAACACTCCGCCCAACCGTCCTCACCTCAACTCCGCCCAACCGTCCTCACCTCAAGAGTCCGCCCAACCGTCCTCACCTCAACTCCGCCCAATCGTCCTCACCTCAACTCCGCCCAACCGTCGTCACCTCAACACTCTGCCCAACCGTCCTCACCTCAAGAGTCCGCCCAACCGTCCTCACCTCAACTCCGCCCAATCGTCCTCACCTCAACTCCGCCCAACCGTCCTCACCTCAACACTCCGCCCAACCGTCCTCACCTCAACTCCGCCCAACCGTCCTCACCTCAACACTCCGCCCAACCGTCCTCACCTCAGGAGTCCCTTAATGGCCGATGTCGCGGATCTGACAACAAAAAGACGAGTGAGTCCGGCCCAAGTAAGAAACGAAGATCTTGTGGGCGGACTCAGGTCGAAATATGTGCACACCGGCTTGTAGTAGATCCGGACTAGGAGGGAGAACATCGCCCCTGTGATTACATTGAAAGACTCAACCGGTGCGAAGACATAGGTGAAGGTTCTTGAGACACCACAACGGATCAATGGAGACTCCGTCCAACCGATGTCTTTGCTAACCGATGTCACAAATTTGACAACAGATGGGCGAGGTCAGAAATTTGTGCATGATGACCTGGAATCGCACTCCCCAAGAATGGCAGACAGGGAGGCGAAAGTGGACAATTAAAAATACCCCACTGAAACCCTGCTCCCCACAAACAGATAGTGGCCAGGGTTACACCACTATGCGTATGGGTGAGTGGAAACTCTGGTTGTCCCAAACACTCAACCCATACCTTTAAGCCTTATAAATACCCCAGCCAAAGAAGCCACGGGGGTTGCATTTTCAAGGGGCTGGCTGGTAAGTTCTTGGCACGGTCCAGAGCTGGAAAGAGGGGAAACTTCTAAATTTCGCTTCAAGAGTCTTAAGGAATTCATTCCCTTCACACAGTTCTGTCCTAGTTCACTCCTAAACACCATACCGCCCCAATACCCCCAAAACCATACCGTCCCAACACTTCCCGCCGCACCGTCCTAACAGCTCCTGAACACTACATCGTCCCAACACCCATCAATCTCCACACTGTCCCATATTCCTTGAACACCACACCGTCCCAGCCTCCTAAACCCAATATATCTTCCCAACATTTCCTGGATTTCCTCACCACTGTTCAGTCCTTCAACCCCATATCCACACCAGCAGAATCCACACCGGTCAACATCTATAAGTTGTTCCCTCAACAACCTCACCACCAGTTCTGTTCTGTGTTCTTTCGTTTTTTTTTATTTTTTTATTTTTTATTTTTATTATTAAACGTTCATCTGCTGAGTTTGTATTTTTTGGACCTGTTTACTTTCCTAAAGTTCATTCAGTTAAATTTCTTTTTATTTTGTAATAATAATGAAAAAGAAATAAATGTCTCTTGTGTTTTCTTTGAAATCTAGATAAAGTCAAAAAAAAGAAACAAATCATTTTTAGTCAGTGTCGTACGGAAAATACTTCCGTCTACACAATCTCTATAGGATCTGTATACGTGCGAAGAACTTCGTCTTGTATGGGTTCCTTACCAAAATGATACCCACTAACATTTTCCCAATCTTTTAAAAGAAAAAAGTCAGAACTACGTAACCCTGATTTCTTGATAATTCAAGAATACGTAGGAGCAGGACTTTAACTCCTGTCAGGCCCATCTTTCTTATTTCCTTTTACTGATTTATTTCCTTACTTTTTGCGTTTCTTGCGTGTTTTTACTTTTTGCCGTTTCCGTGAAAATCAATTTAGACGTGACGTCTTGTTGATTTCCCCCCTAGTTTTTGTTCAAACCTCGCTATAATTCATAGGGAAGGGATACTTAGGACGAGACGTCCCGCTTATCTCTTTCCTATCCCTGTTTTCTTATCCGAGAATGTCTAATTTAGGCGTGACGCCTTATTAGCATTCTCTTCCCCTCTCTGTCTCATATCGAAGTCGAGTTTAATTCGGATGAAACGTTCCATTGATCTCGCTTCGACATTCTATGTTTGTACAGTTCTCTTACTCCATTCTGTCGTTTTTAAATAAAAAATACAACAATAAAAGGGAAGAAATAAACCATCTTTTGTAAGGCTATTTATGTTGCGCATTTTCAATCTTGGTACTGTTTTTGATAGGCGATGTAGGGTGCTAATACCTTCCCTACTCGTAACCGACTCCCGAACTTGGATTTCAATTTTTTTAACCAGTGCTTTACTGAACTTAGTTTTTTCCCAATGTTTTTCCTATGGATAAAAACGTTGGTGGCGACTCCCTGTTTCATACCTTTTGGTAATCTCTCTTCGCCGCGCCGTCGCGATCCAGGTTACGACAGATGGCGACTCCGCTGGGGACACTTAAGAGAGTCAGGCCAGTTTGATTGAAAGCGCATGTTCTTTTTATATAGCCTTTGTTAGCTTGGATTTCTTCCCTCTTGTTTTATTTTCTGTTAATTGTTGTGAAAGTTTGTTCTTGTTTTAATTGTATCTTGTTATTTGTTTCATTATCTATGTTTGCATGCTTGTTGAACCCTAGGGTAGAGGACCATGTTACTTTCCTGTAATTATTGAACCCTAGGGTAGACGACTTTGTATATTTGTTCTGTGTTTGTTCTTTGTGCAGAATGGGGTAAGGTAAAAGGTATGGACTGCCCTTCCATACACTACACTCACGAATTACTTGCACACACTTATGAGTGGCGCCCTATACCCGGGCCCCAAATGAAGCTTAAGTTAGGAGAGGTTGGTAACGGAATCGTATGGGATGTACTTCCTATCCGGTGTTCGTGAGAACCTCAACCAGAGTTCGACCTCTCATGATATACGCACCTAGTGGTTCCCCACTGTTGCGTCCCTGTCATGGGTAGGATCTTGGCTCTGGTGACCTTCTAAAAGTCTAGAATAAGCCACCTGGTGTGAAGAGCCACTTTTAGACAAACCATAGGACCTAGATAAAACTTTCAGCAAAACCTGACCTAGGCCACGAAAGGGCAAACTTTACTTTACCTTACGTCATTTTTGCTTTCCCCTTTTATCCAAGAAAATGAATTATCTACCACCCGCAGATTTACTGGGTTATTGAAATAATGACTCATTTTGAAACATACAGTATTCTTCGGGTGAATAGATAATCCTCTTTTGGTCGTGTACCCTTTGAGTATCTATGGAAATTGACATGGGATTGAACTTAAGAAATAAGGGCTGTAATTACCCGAAGAAAATGTCTGAGCTAGAGGCTCCCGCCTCAGGATGAAAGATTTCTTCTGTCTTCACAATTATCCCATATTAATTTCTATGATTACCATACCTAGTACTTTTGAATGATAAATTTTAAGGAATGGTCAAAGGATACTCGCCAAAGTCTGTGATGGTTTCCCACAACATTGTTCTTCTTTCTATTTCCACCTAACATTTTCTTTTTCTTCTTCTTTCTTTTAAAAAAAAAAAAGAGACACCAACGTCACGGGTAGGAATCCTTACCAGACCAGGCTCCAAAAGAAACTCATGGCTGAGGCAGAAGCTGTTGAAGGAAACTTTAGAACCGAGTTCGATCAGCTGAAAGAGCGAGTCGCAGAGTTAACTAAACTCTTAGAAAAGAAACTTACTGAAGGAGGCTCCTCTGTGGGTGTTGAGGATGCCCAACAGCAGCATGCCACCGCGCCACCTCCCCTTGGTTCTGACCCAGCAAGAACCCAACTCCCTAACACAATGACACCCCCTCTCACCATTCATGTCGGGAGACCTAACCCTGCCATTGAGGCCCAGCCATCTTACGGCCAGTCTTACGCACAACATACATTTGTTGGTCTAGACGGCAACCCAGTACCTTTTCCACTTTATGGCCTACCCCCGGGGTACTATCCCCCGCTCGCCAACCAACAAGACGCCCACAACCAGCAAGCGGTAAATCCTCATGCTTCATACCCCACACAACCAAACATGCCACCACTCCACCAAACCCAAAACACGCAAACCCATGACCTACAAGCTTACCAGGCCCAAAACACACAGGTCCATGACACACAAACCCACCAAATCCAAAACACACAAGCCCCGATGGCCCAGCCAACCTACAACGCCCAAGCCCAAAATACACAAGCCCAGATAACCCAGCTGACTTATGTTGTGGCCCATCCTCAAGGTCCCTCACCAAATACAGGCCTAGTAAACCAGTCCCATGTGTTGCCTCTGTACAACCAGTCATTCGGCTATCCGTATGGATACGGAACCCCCTATGGGACCAACCTCCAAGATACAACCCGCGCGGTCGCGGCTCCTCGAAAGGAAAGGATAGAGATCTTAGAAGAGCGTTTAAGAATGATGGAAGGCGCCGGAGGATTTGGGCTAATAGATGCTTCGAAGCTATGTTTAGTCACAGATGTTGTTCTCCCACCCAAATTCAAGATGCCAGACTTTGACAAGTATCGGGGAATGACTTGTCCTAAGAATCATCTCACGATGTACTGTCGAAAGATGGCATCTTACTCTTCTAATGACCAACTATTGATCCACTGCTTCCAAGATAGTCTGGCAGGGGCCGCTCTTACATGGTATGCTCACCTTGATCGGAACCATATCCATTGTTGGAAGGACCTGGCTGATGCCTTCCTTAGACAATACAAGTATAACATGGATATGGCACCCAACAGGGTTCATTTACAAAATATGGTGAAGAGGGACAATGAAACGTTTAAGGAGTATACCCAACGATAGAGAGAAACAGCGGCGCAAGTTGATCCCCCATTGTTGGAAAAAGAAATAGTCGTAATGTTTATCGACACACTCCCATCACCTTTCTACGGCAAGATGATTGGTAGTGTTTCAGCCAATTTCTCTGACATCGTGACTATTGGGGAAAGAGTGGAGAGTGGAATACGAACGGGTAAGATCACTCAGGGCTCGTCTGGGGCAAACATGACGAGGAAGCCGGCACCTGGGAGAAGGGACAGAGAAACTAATTCCATCTCTTCTAATCAAAAGATGGTTCCGCCGAGACCATTCACTCCTACCATGATTCAAGCTCCCAATCCTTATGTGGCCGCAGCTACTTATGGCCCGACAGCTCATACTCCTCACTTCCGCCCACCCATAGTAAGAGCTCCAATACCGCAACCCATGCCATACCATCACCCGCAGCAAGTAGCTTGACCACCCAACTATAATCAGAACCCAAGGAATCCCAACAACGAGCGCGCCCCTGCGCAGTTCGATCCAATTCCCATAACATATGCCGAACTTTTTCCAGTCCTCGTTGAGAGGGGAATGATAGCTCCATGCCCCATGAGGCCGTTGCAACCTCCTTACCCAAGGGGGTATGACCCGAACGCTCATTGTGATTACCATGCAGGGGCGCCAGGGCACTCCATAGAAAATTGCATGGCTTTGAAATATAAAGTGAGAGATTTGATCAAAGCCGAGTGGATTAGTTTTCAAGAAGGAAGCCCTAATGTGACCGTAAATCCCCTGCCTAATCACGAAGGTTCGGGAGTTAATGCCGTGGTGACAGAGGTTGGAAATGGTTTTTGATGATAATGCTGATTTGGGTGGCCGCTTGCCCGCCGGGCCGAGAGCTCAATGACTGGGAAGCTGCCAAATTCCCCGCGATTTTAAATGGTTCACCAGATTAATTTATCATTTGCCTTAATGTCTTGTTTATCCCTCTGTTATGCCTAAGGCTTTGGGACTTTTCATGTAATAAGGGCGAAAAAAACTTGTTTTACCAGTCAATCAATAAATGTGTATCGAAATTCAAAAAATTTCTCATCCCTTTATCCTTGCTTTTGACTCATTCTCTTTAACTTGCTTTTCCTTTCTCTTCTTTATTTTGCCATAACACACTAAATTGCAGATCCAAAAATGATCCTCTTGAGACTAGTGAAATCACAATCCTGCTTCACGATTTCGATCACTCAGTCGACTATGTCGATGAATGAGGTAGGGAAACCTACGAGCCACTATCCAAGTTTACAAGATTGTTAGAACAAGAGGATCAAGATGGGTATACCCCTAAGTCAAGAACAATTGAAGGAATCACGGGGGCAACCTATCAGAAGGCATGGAATGACAATATGGGCAAGTCCCGAATGGCCAGTCATTTAAGGAAACCTCAACAGTTGAATAGGGGGAAATCGCTTATGTCTATAAATGTAGACACAACTGAGGAAGACTTTGCCAAAAAAAAAGAAGAAAAAGAAAAAAAAACAAATAATACAAAAAAAATGAAAAAATAGAGCCAAGCTCGAAGTCCAATGCACATACCAAGCAGGGAAAGCTGGTTACGTCCAGATCATCAGGCAAGCTGTCATTTTCTGTATTGGGGGAATAAATGTCACTAGACCAAGAACTTGTATTCTTATCATCATCAACACCTCAAAAGGTACGTTATTCCTCATGCTCATGTAACCAAGGAAATAGTCTATCAGATTGAGTTATTGCATCATCAAGGGCATAAAAAAACAAAAAAAAGGTGGCAAACAAAAAAATGAAAAAAAATGAAAAAATCCAAAAATGAAATCAAAAAAAAAAAGAAAAAAAAGAAAAAAAAGGGCCAAAATGATAACTCAGAGTAATTCTCTCGTTGATGCTAAAAGATTCACCAATATTTCCTTGGGTACATGGCATAGGAGTAGAGTCCCCTATTTGAGAAGACATCAGTTCCCCAAAGGATCCAAACTCAATTTGGAAAAAGTTAGGCAGACTCAGCTGGACTGTGATCAGTTTTAACCCTTTACTGTAAAGGATGCAGCCAAAAATAAGAAGAAGAGAAAAACACAAGAAAAAAGCTCGCTAGGTTGAAAACCTGAAAGGGCGGCCTAGGCAAAAGTTAGAGCAACCCAGTGAGTCGAAAACCTGAAAAGGCTGCTCAGGTAAAATTAGGGTCAAGATTTTGGCAGAGTAACTAAAGCTCCCAATGCAAAACATGCAAACTGGGGCCATGTGGACCATGGTCGAACTACCCTCTCAAAGGCAGAGTTGAACGATGTACTTGAGGTCGTGACGCAGGATTAAGGTTCTCACTAGTCTCAGGAATTCACTGGAGGATCCTTGAACTTTCTTGATCTTGACCTGTCCTATGTAACTTCATTTCATCCCATCTATATTCCCTATTGTTCGTTCTCTGTATATTGTTTGACATACATGAATAAAGTTCATCCTTTTTTGATACGTGTTATAAATTACATTGATCTGATAAAACATTGTGTTTTTTATAAAAATAAAATGAAAGAATGGTGAACATTTAAAGTCATGAGGAACGAGACGCTCCCACTACTCGACCTCGTCTTAGACAATCATCATGAAGACTCAGCCAGACATGCGCTTCAAAGCTATGATCACCTCTTGCATTCTCCTCTGTCCATGAGTTGTCCTAAGGGTCGCGGTTTCACAGGACCTACCCGGTTTTTGAACTTATCTTTGCACTACTTACCATTTTTATGCAGGTTATCTCACAGACAGTCATGCCAGGCATTAACACCTCAATCAAGTCCTTCAAGTCCCCTCCTCGAATCGCCTCGGAACTCCATCCTTAGATCGCCAAAGTTGACACTTCTCAAAGTCTCCTCTTCAATCTCCAAAGCAGGCACCGTTCTAAACCTCTTTCGCCAAAGTTGGCAATCTTCAAGGTCTCCCACTCAACTCCAAGATCAACACCTCTCAAATTCTCATCCCTAGTGAAATCAATCGCCAAAGTTGGCGCTTCTCAAGATCTCTTCCCCAAATGAATCCCAAACTTTACGTTCTCCATCAAAGAGCAGTATCTCGAATCACCCAAATTCTTCCCCAATGGAACTACATTTTCTTCAAAACATCTCAAACTGGGGCATCTCCCCAGATTTCTTCTATTCTAGTCAAGAAGCAGTTCCCTGAGATCCCTTCAATCTTCCTAACTGGGGCATCTCCCCCAGATTTCTTCTATTTTAGTCTAGGGACAATTCCCCAAGATTCCTTTAAATCATCTCAAACTAGGGCATCTCCCCAGGTTTCTTCTGTTCCAGTCAAGGGGCAATTCCCCAAGAACCTTCAATCATGTCAAACTGGGGCATCACCCCGAGCCTTTAGGTCCAGTGAGTTAATTCGGACGAGACATCCCGTTAGCTCCCCAACCTTTACATTTCCTGCCAACAGTGAGTTAATTCGGACGAGACGTCCTGTTAGCTCCCCCAATCTCCGTATTTGCCGTCGGCCGAGGGTCAATCCCACACTTTAGCTTCCAGCCGCCTATCAAGGCATCCTTTATTTCCCAGCCGCCTATCAAGGCATCCTTCATTTTCTGTCCGCCTATTCAGGCACCCCTTTACTGTTTGTTCGCCTATTCAGGCATCCCTTTACTGTTTGTTCGCCTATTCAGGCATTCCTTTCCTTTCCTGTCCGCCTATTCAGGCATCCTTTACTTTCAGTTCGCCTATTCAGGCACTCTTTACTTTCTGTCCGCCTATTCAGGCACCATTTACTTCCTGTCCGCCTATTCAGGCATCCTTTACTTTCTGCTCGCCTATTCAGGCACTCTTTACTTTCTGTCCGCCTATTCAGGCCATTTATTTTTCGTTCGCCTATTCAGGCATCCTTTATTTTTCATTCGCCTATTCAGGCATTCCTTTCCTTTCCTGTCTGCCTATTCAGGCATCCTTTACTTTCAGCTCGCCTATTCAGGCACTCTTTACTTTCTGTCCGCCTATTCAGGCCATTTACTTTTTGTTCGCCTATTCAGGCATCCTTTATTTTTCATTCGCCTATTCAGGCATTCCTTTCCTTTCCTTTCCACCTATTCAGGCATCCTTTACTTTCAGTTCGCCTATTCAGGCACTCTTTACTTTCTGTTCGCCTATTCAGGCACCATTTACTCCCTGTCCGCCTATTCAGGCATCCTTTACTTTCTGCTCGCCTATTCAGGCACTCTTTACTTTCTGTCCACCTATTCAGGCCATTTACTTTTCGTTCGCCTATTCAGGCATCCTTTATTTTTCATTCGCCTATTCAGGCATTCCTTTCCTTTCCTGTCCGCCTATTCAGGCATCCTTTACTTTCAGCTCGCCTATTCAGGCACTCTTTACTTTCTGTCCGCCTATTCAGGCCATTTACTTTTTGTTCGCCTATTCAGGCATCCTTTACTTTCAGTTCGCCTATTCAGGCACTCTTTACTTTCTGTCCGCCTATTCAGGCACCATTTACTCCCTGTCCGCCTATTCAGGCATCCTTTACTTTCTGCTCGCCTATTCAGGCACTCTTTACTTTCTGTCCGCCTATTCAGGCCATTTACTTTTCGTTCGCCTATTCAGGCATCCTTTATTTTTCATTCGCCTATTCAGGCATTCCTTTCCTTTCCTGTCCGCCTATTCAGGCATTCCTTTCCTTTCCTGTCTGCCTATTCAGGCATCCTTTACTTTCAGTTCACTTATTCAGGCACTCTTTACTTTCTGTCCGCCTATTCAGGCCATTTACTTTTCGTTCGCCTATTCAGGCATCCTTTATTTTTCATTCGCCTATTCAGGCATCCTTTACCTTTCCAGTTCACCTATTCAGGCACCAGTTATTTCCCGTTCGCCTATTCAGGCATCCTCTACCTTTCCAGTTCGCCTATTCAGGCACCAGTTACTTTCTAGTTCGCCTATTCAGGCACCAGTTATTTCCCGTTCGCCTATTCAGGCATCCTTTACCTTTCCAGTTCGCCTATTCAGGCACCAGTTACTTTCCAGTCGCCTATTCAGGCATCCTTTCCTTTCCATTCGCCTATTCAGGCATCCTCTACCTTTCCAGTTCGCCTATTCAGGCACCAGTTACTTTTCAGTTCGTCTATTCAGGCACCACTTTACTTTCCAGTCGCCTATTCAGGCATCCTTTCCTTTCTATTCGCCTATTCAGGCATCCTTTACCTTTCTAGTCTGCCTATTCAGGCACCCTTTACTTTTCCGTCGCCCAAAGGTTGCATCCCTCATCGCCAGACGTGGCATAGCCTCGCTCCATTTTTTCCAGCAAAAAAAAAAGAAGACAAAAAAAAAGGGGGCATCTGTGAACACCTATTTGGCCCCTATTTGTCCCACTTGGCCCCTACATCGGTGTTCATATCTTTACTTCTTTTTTCACTTCAGAAACACAGAAGCTTCGTGTTTCTCTTATGAAAAAGAAGTAAAGAGGGGCATCTGTGAACACCTATTTCGGTCCGACCCAAATGGAAAAGACACCGGTCCCAAATGGAAATATAACCGGTCCAAATTCCAAAAGGGGGGAACACCCACTCCGCCCAACCGTCCTCACCTCAAGAGTCCGCCCAACCGTCCTCACCTCAACACTCCGCCCAACCGTCCTCACCTCAACTCCGCCCAACCGTCCTCACCTCAAGAGTCCGCCCAACCGTCCCTCACCTCAACTCCGCCAACCGTCCTCACCTCAACTCCGCCCAACCGTCCTCACCTCAACTCCGCCCAACCGTCCTCACCTCAACACTCCGCCCAACCGTCCTCACCTCAACTCCGCCAACCGTCCTCACCTCAAGAGTCCGCCCAACCGTCCTCACCTCAACTCAGCCCAACCGTCCTCACCTCAACACTCCGCCTAACCGTCCTCACCTCAACTCCGCCAACCGTCCTCACCTCAAGAGTCCGCCCAACCGTCCTCACCTCAACACTCTGCCCAACCGTCCTCACCTCAACTCCGCCAACCGTCCTCACCTCAAGAGTCCGCCCAACCGTCCTCACCTCAACACTCCGCCCAACCGTCCTCACCTCAACTCCGCCCAACCGTCCTCACCTCAACTCCGCCAACCGTCCTCACCTCAAGAGTCCGCCCAACCGTCCTCACCGCAACACTCCGCTTAACCGTCCTCACCTCAACTCCGCCCAACCGTCCTCACCTCAAGAGTCCGCCCAACCGTCCTCACCTCAACTCCGCCCAATCGTCCTCACCTGAACTCCGCCCAACCGTCCTCACCTCAACACTCTGCCCAACCGTCCTCACCTCAAGAGTCCGCCCAACCGTCCTCACCTCAACTCCGCCCAATCGTCCTCACCTCAACTCCGCCCAACCGTCCTCACCTCAACACTCCGCCCAACCGTCCTCACCTCAACTCCGCCTAACCGTCCTCACCTCAACACTCCGCCCAACCGTCCTCACCTCAACTCCGCCCAACCGTCCTCACCTTAACACTCCGCCCAACCGTCCTCACCTCAGGAGTCCCTTAATGGCCGATGTCGCGGATCTGACAACAAAAAGGCGAGTGAGTCCGGCCCAAGTAAGAAACGACGATCTTGTGGGCGGACTCAGGTCGAAATATGTGCACACCGGCTTGTAGTAGATCCGGACTAGGAGGGAGAACATCGCCCCTGTGATTACATTGAAAGACTCAACCGGTGCGAAGACATAGGTGAAGGTTCTTGAGACACCACAACGGATCAATGGAGACTCCATCCAACCGATGTCTTTGCTAACCGATGTCACAAATTTGACAACAGATGGGCGAGGTCGGAAATTTGTGCATGATGACCTGGAATTGCACTCCCCAAGAATGGCAGACAGGGAGGCGAAAGTGGAAAATTAA